>CM073771.1:55366897-56566897 GCA_037158775.1 Hetaerina titia
TTAATGATAGTTATGTAATTTTGTTTTATTTCAATAATACTATAATATAAAATGTACAACAATGCTTTGTTTAACCCAATGCTTTGAATCTTACCGGACACTCCTTGCACCAAGTTATGCAATTGACTGCCTTCCCTTTGGCCTTTTGATATCTGAATTCCCATAGAAGCTCCAAGTTATACAAGAATTGAGCATCAGGTTGTTCTATGGTAAAATAACAAATTGTTTTTAAAGTAACTCTTCCATGAATGGCATGTATAAAATAACTCTAAATATTTAAATATATAAGTTTTATAATTATGCTAACACTACTGAATGTTTACATAATCAAAATTAAGCATGGGTTGGTTGAATGATGGCTATTGATTTCACACAAATAAGATAAATAGACTAGTCACCACCTCAAAAATCTGAGTGATACATCTATAAACATAACTATTCATGGGCTTTATGATTCATTGAGTGCTATTATTATTTGGGAAAACAGAAACAGGAAAGGTTCTACATCCTGCCCATCATTATTTATCATTAAATAACTTAATAATTACTAACTTTCAGCATTTTATTCATACTACAAACCATCATGGTAGTAGTAGTGTTTTCTTTTTTGTAACCTTAATTAGTTTTTAAAACATTTTGATTCTATATTCGGTTAAAAGTGGACAAATATTAATACAGATAATACCTTAGCATTAGACTAATTACATGTTAATTTTCTTACCTGCAATGCCTTCAACTGTCATAGCTTTTTTAATACGGTCATATTCTTTCTGATAAGTAAAGATATTTTCCATTTTAGTCAAAGCTGACAAAAATTCTTGACTTTTTGATATTCTGCTGAACTCTGATTCAGATTGGCTAACCTTTTTGAATGGGTAACTTGCAAACTCATCCAATTGTAATATTTCATGAACCAATTCTTGATTGATAGCTGTTTAAAATCAAATCCCAACATTTTCTAATAAGTGAAAAGAAATTTGATATATTTTTATTATTTAAGGAAATAGTATGTAGTTCGATTTTTGGTTAAAGAAAAAATATTTTTTTAGATTCAATTTTCTTCCACCTTCACCACCATTCTGAACTTATTCAAGCATAGGTATTCCCCCATCTTGTACTGCATGGGTTTTCAACACACATATGAGCATGGTGGGTTGCGGAACACTTAGGATAGTTTACAACAACCATGTTAACAAAAAGTTACTTAGATTTGACAACTTTGTTTTGGTTCATCAAAACGCAGGTTTTATACATGCATTGATCATACATGCATATGTGCAAATATATGAAGAATATTACAAACAAAATCCCATCTGAACAATCATATTTTTTATGCTATACACCTCTTGTCTGATGCTGAATTACACCCAATAGGTGAATTCCGAAAAAAGTAATTTTCAAAAGAAAAACCTAAAATGTCAAGTTGAAAATGTTCTTTAAACACTGAAAATGCAGTACCAGCTCAGAATGTGTTATTATTATACATGCGTGTGCATACGTTAATCCATAGTATTCGTGCATACTACACAAGAGGGACAAATGGTAATTTATGTTCAATGCCATCAATTGGAGGTGTTGATTTCTTTGGGTCCATCTACCATAGCTGTGGCTATCGGTCGCCTAAGGAAACAGGATGTAACTCCTTAATTTCTAATGATTTTTTCTCCCATAATTACTATGGTTGTGTTTCATTTTTAGGAATTTCATTGGTCTCTTCAGGAAAATGAAATTCCCCAAAAATTTAATTTTACTCGTATTTTAAGTTCTAAATCAGAATATAGTTAATGATAGCATTTCAAATTTTCTGAGACTAATGAAGAATCAAGCAATTCATATTTGTGAAAACAGAAGTAGTACATAAACTTTCTTATCAACAACAATCTTTCACATAGCCATCATGGGCTCAACTCCATTTCTTACTTATTAATGAACTAAAAATTTTATTTTAAAATATGCATATTTTTTTATTCACATTTTAAAATGAGTTTCAATATGGTTGTTGAAATTTGGTGTGCACCAAAACAGATTGCACATGAAAAAAACAAGAAAATTGCAAAATTTCTAATTTTTATGAATATTTCTAATTTTTTAAAAAATTTCTAAAAAGTTTCTAATTTAAAAAAATATTGATAGCATTATTATTCAGTACACTCATTATGGCAACATGGTATCCTGATGGTAGGTAGATCACTCAGTTGATAAAGGAAGATTATGTATTCCAAATCAGGCAATGCCTCTAAGCAAACCTGTATAGACACCAAGCAGTATTATTTATGTATACCTGAATTATATTGATGGAAACTGCAGATGTTACAGAAAATGTAATTAATGAACAGGTGGATTTCACACTATAAATGCATGAGTGATATCTATCCTAACCCATGAAAAGCAACCTTAGGATTAATTATTGTGGCGATGGTTTAATGAATATTTATTGAGCTTAGTTATGGGTACCAAAGGAAAGAAATGGCATTTATATTATTTATCAAAGCCCAAAAATTAGTATAAAGGAAAGAAAAATTCTCAGTTTATTTCATCCTACTTAACATATTGCAATGAGGCTTCATGCTTTGGCAATTATCTAGGAGTTCATCAACCTCAGTTTAATGTCATGAAATATAGTGAGTCATCTGAGCCATAGAATTTTTTAAGCTTTCATGAGCTCATAATCTAACCTGGAAGAGCAAATTTTCAATTTAACCTGTGATAAGATCCAACAGTATACGGACCAAAGAGCCATTGGCACTCCTCTGCCATTTCACCTACTGGACATTGGGTGGTTACGGTGATTTTTTAAGATCATACTTGAGCCAGGTTGTAGTACGAGGCGTGTTCATAAAGTAAGGCCCGTTTGGTCTCAGGAAAAAATATATAGTCATATGAAACACATTTTATTGGCACTTTTAGTTAGCTACAAATCTACTTCACTTATCTACATAATCGCCGTTCACTTCTAAGCATTTTTCGTACCGCTGCACCAGCTTCTTTAACCCCTCTGCATAGATACTCGCCGCCTGAGGGTTGAACCAATCGACAACGCCATTCTTGAGTTCCTCTTCGGTTTCGAAACATTGTCCACCGAACCACTGTTTCTAGTGCAAGAAGAGGAAGCAGTCGCTGGGTGTAAGGTCAGGACTGTACGGTGGGTGGTTTAAAGAGTTCCCAACGACCCAAAAACTCTCGTCTACTGGGCATTCTTTGCTCTTTGTGGTGGTCGGTGAGAATTTTCGGTAACCACCTTGCACGCAATGTGTGGTATCCGAGGTTTTCCGTAACAATGTTGTAGACAGTAGTGCGTCCAAGTTGAGGAAATTAATCAGCCAGGCCATTAAATGTCAATCGACGATCACATCGCAGTTTTTGTTCCACTTGCGAAACAATTTCATCGGTCAGAATACTGGGCCTACCACTTCGCTCTTCGTCATGGACATTTGTTCGTCCATTTTTAAAATCACAGCACCATTGTCTAACCTTTTCTTCACTCATAACTGTAGGTTTATAAACTAGGCATAATTCCCGATGAATTTCAGCAGCCGACAATCCTTTTGCATACAAGAATCGTATGACAGAACGCACTTCACAGCTGGCGGGATCAACGATTGTCGCGGACATTGTTGTTTGCATGCACGGACAAGCAAACGACTTCTGAAACAAAACAATCCAAGCGTTCATTGTCGGCCCATACGGGCACACATACACCGTCCCGGTGAGCGAAAACCCACCCTAACCGGTCATTTAACAAACAAGATAAAGCCATGACACTCCAAAAAAACATCTCATTCGTGTGCGTGTTGTTTGTGAGAGACGAGAAACTTATGATTTAAAGTAAGCTATGCTATAACAGAGGTTTACAATAGTGGTTGAAGCCGACAGGTAACGGCTCATTTAGAAACAAATTCTGCTATAGCTTCTCAATGAATCAGTAGATGGCGCTGCAGGAGCAAAACTGTGTTCTGAAGCGCCAATATTTAAATATACGCAAACGGTACTTACTTTAAGAATACGCCTCGTAGTATGAAAATAATTGAGAATTTCTCTTGCAATGGCAACAATTGGACAAAAGATAATTTTTATCATATTACAATCTTTTATCGAGAATGCCTATTAATAGGTCATCCTGACATAAATATACATACCAGGTCTAAATCCTGGGATTATAGTCACTGCCATTTTTTCCACTGCTGGCTCAATCACCTCAGCAACTTCTGTTAAAATTAACATGTTAAAATATAAATTTCAAATGTGTATGAATTAGCATTTTACTCATTTTTATGACAATAAGAATGAGGAAATCGATTTCAGTGTTACTTCAATGTTCAATCGGGACTACAAATTCATATTAAATGATTTAGACTATCCAGTGCCCACCACAAAAGGGTGCAGTTAGTGAAAGGCACCTTGGCCTCCTGGATCTGCATTTACCTTCAACATATTTGGTAAATGAGGGAAAGAAATTTAAATGAAGAAATAATAATGAAAATTTTCAATCAAGTTAATTTAACTGAATTGTGAATCCAAACTGGGAATGTTGAGAGACTGCAAGCACAAAGGGAATGCAACATGAGCCTTATTTTCCCATGATATTTACACGATGGCATGCAAACACTATGCTAGCCATGGGGACGCATTTTCAAATCTCCTATGGCCTAGCAAATTATGTCACTTGCTACAGAAATACATTTAGATAGTGACTAAAGATTTCTGTCTACAAGAATGTCATTGTGGATAACATATATTGTTTGCTATTTATAAACATATCTTGGTATTAATACATCCTTTGTAAATATATGACAAATGACAAAAGTTCTCTTTGTACATATATGTACTGCTAATCATAGAAAGAAAGAAGTCAAAAACTAAAAACTAACCAGAATTTCTTTTATGTCTTCGATATAAATTTGGTAATAATGAAACAAGTTCAAGAATTCAAACAAATAAAGAACTCTGCTAACAAGAAGAAACTATGGAAGCTGTAATTAGAATACAGGGACAATAATACTGAAACAGCTAGCAGGGAAATAATTGACAAAATGTTGAAACAGTACCAAAGATATTTTGTCTGAGGGAATAAATGTTCTTATGGGTGAAATAACAAGTCATACTAAAAGTGTTGAAACACAATTTGAACATAAGAATAAAAAAAATTGATTCTGCCACCATCCTTTCCCAAATTTTTAGCAAAAAAATCATCAAACTCTCATTCTATCCTTTTGATCCAAAATTATTCCCTATATCTTCAAGCACCAAAATAGATCTATATCATTCTCCAAAAACTAAACTTTATTACCCATAACATTAAAAATCTGGTACTTACCAAATCAAATGCCAAATCCTAATAGAGTCAAGGAACATTTTCTTCCACATTGCCAGAAAAATTCAGGACCACCAAAAATCTAATTGATTTTAACCACTCCACATCTGCAGGTTTTCACCTTCCAAAATAGTCCTCTCCTCCCCAATTACCTAATTGGCACCTATGCATGTATCTCTTTGGAAAATCAACCAACTGTTTTAATGCATACATGGTTATCACTTTCTCCCCTCTCTTTTGCTGATCATTTATCACATCATCACATAGCATATCATTTAGCACACACTTAGCCTCCAAGCACTTCTTCCCTCTATCCTCTTTTGCCATCTCCTAGTCCCATTTCCTCTTCTGCTTTAATTCCACAACTATCTCCTTCCCCACAATCAGTTGATCTATCATTCTGTAATCTCACATTTCCTGACACATAAAGGACCCTACCATAATGATGTCATTGACGCTTCATTTTTTTCCTACTCTCCTTTTACTTATTCTTTGGTCCTTTTCTTCAGACTCATTTGTCCCTCAGATGCAGCCCTCATCTAATCCTCATCTTCTATTATAAGCTTGTACCCTAGTGACCAGACACTATGCCCCCTAATTACTAATTTGATACAATTGCTAGTGTTTTTAACTAAAAATGTACTGCAAGTTGTTAGGAAATAATCTGAATTGGTAAGTAAGATATAAGTAAGAATTTTACCTCCTCTTTCTTCTGGTGGGTACATTTCATCTCTCGCTCTCCTGATTTCCTTAATGAATCCATCATAGTCATTCTCTGCCCATATATAAAACTCAAAATTAATTCTTGATCAAATATGAATATACTATAAAAGTACACAAAGTAAATGTGCATGCATTTAAATATAACCTCAACAAGGTTATTTACCTAATTCTTTTGATAGCTGATCTTTATCTTCATCTTCTTCATAATCTTTGATGAATTGGTGGATAATTTGCAGCTGTTGACTATCTGCTCTTAGGGAAATTAATTTATAATATGTAAAAACATAAAAAGGAATTTTGGGTTGTCGCAAACTAATGCTCTACGTCATTTGAATGGAATATTTGCATTTATGAAACAAATTCAATCAATAATGAAAACTTTGTTGCAATTTTCCACAGTTAAAACTTTATTGCCGACCATGGTTTCGATACACTGTATCATCTTCAGGTGAGGAAGAGTACAGGGAGAAAGGATATATATACCAAGGAGGGGTGGCAGGGGAGGAGGGAGCGGGTGGGAAGGGGGGGGTGGGGTTTTGTCATACAAAGAAAGGCAGGAAAACAATGGAACCCCCCGAAGTGCGGGCAGCTCACTCTTCGGGGGGGGGGGGGGGGGAAGGTGTCGCCATAATGGTCACTGAGGGAAGTTAATAGACAAAAGTGGGGAGGGGCAAGAGAGGAACTGAATGTCGTTAAGTAGCTCTATCTTCTGGTTTCTCCGTTGGATAATCTCTAAACTCTCGAGAGCGTCCAATTTCTTGCTCTTTTCGAATTTATGCAACGGCTTAAATTCAAAATCCGGGGAATGGTTCTTCTCCAAGAGGTGGGTGGCAAAGATGGATGTGGTGTTGCCTAACGCATAACATTTCCGATGCTCATTGATGCGTGTGGCGAAATTTCGTCCAGTCTGGCCCACATAAGTCGCATTACATTGGCACTTTAATTCATAAACACCACACTGTTTTTCGACGTCGAATTTATCTTTGTTTAAGCAGAGTGCTTTGGATATGGAAAATGGGGTGTAAAATGAAACACGGAATTTATCCTTGGGTAGAATGTTGGCAATTCTATAGGACAAAGAGTTTGAGAAGGGGATTTTGCACCATTTACGTGAGGGGTTGGAGTATGGCAGGAGTGTTGTGTGGAGCTCGACGGCACTTTTTCTCAGTTTTTTCCCTAATAGGGAATCAATGAGGTCGTCGTTGTAGCCATTCCTCTCTGCAATGAACTTGATGGTGGTGAGTTCTCGGTTAAAGGAAGTTTTAGGCATTGGAATGCTGATCAATCTGTGAAGCATGCAGTGGAAGCTTGCCAGCTTATGGGAAATGGGATGGCAAGAATCAGAAGGAATCACTAGGTCCGTATACGTGGGTTTCCTATAGATGGAAAAGACATGTTGGCTTCCTTTGATTTCAATCCCGAGGTCCAAGAAATTTATTGACTGGTTCACTCCCATTTCCATAGTGAAATTAATTGAATTATGCCTGTTGTTTAAGAACTGCACAAATTGGCTCAACTGCCTTTCACTACCACACCAACAACATAGTATGTCGTCCACATACCTATACCAATAGACGATGTTCTTAATAAGTTTTTCGTTGGAATCAAACAGCTTTTCTTCAAAAAAGTCCATAAAGACTTCGGCTAACAGGGGAGAGAGAGGGGAGCCCATGGCAAGACCGTTTTTTTGCTTATAGTATGTACCATTGAAAAGGAAGTAATTTTGTTCCACACATATGTTGAGAAGCATAGAAATTTCTTGGATGAGGAGTTGGTTGGCTCCGGCCTTGCACAGTATGTTCTTGGCGTGTTCTAAGGCTTCCTGGGTCGGGATAGAAGTAAATAAGCTGCATACGTCGAAGGACACTAATTTGGAGTTCGGAGGTAACGTTATAGTTTTAAGGCGTTCCGTCAAGTCCACAGAATTTTTGATAGCATACTTGGGGCTGAAATTTGACAATTGGCGGAAAATTGTATTAAGTTTGAAGGCTAACTTGTGTGCCGGAGCATTAATGCTAGATATAACTGGTCTAATTGGAACATCTTTCTTATGGAGTTTCGGTAAGCCATACATTATTGGGGGCAATGGATTCATGTTATTAAGGAAGAATTTTTCTATATCCCTGAAAAGGTACACACACGATGCCACAGCGTTTTTAATAATTTTCTGGTAAGAAGATGTAGGATCCTTAAGCAGGATATCGAACTCATTGTTGGAAATGAAATCACAGCACTTTTTAACGTAGTTCGCCTTGTCCAGAATCACTACGCAATTACCTTTATCAGCTCTGCTTATGGAAAGCCCCTTCTCCACTACCATATGTCGAAGTTTCTTCATGGTGGCACCATCCGTTGTGTTGTGAAAGCCACAAGAAGAGGTCCTCCTCATGTCCGCTGCTATGATATTGGCGGCCAACTGTTTCAACCCCCTTGGTTGGTCCACTAGTGCAACTTCACAATTCGCTGACAAGTTTTTATAGAGATTTGAGGACATGGGGAGGGGCGGGGAAAATTTCAGACCCTTGTTCAAAAGCAGAAGAGCGGAGGAGGGAAGATCACAGGAGGATAAATTAACCACTCTAGGGGCAAAGTTGTGGTCACAGACAGTTTTAGGAGGTGTTTTCTTAGGCGTGGGGCCACTGTTAATACTCGCGAGACGTATCAATTTTTGGTTTATCACTACACGTTTTTTCCCCGTGATGTCTGAAGTGAGGGATCTCACCCTCTCATTGAACACCTGGAATTCAGCAGGGTGAAGTTTGGAGCACAATTCCGCGTGAAGAAGATAGAGATAATGGGACATGAAATCACGTTTGCAATACCATCCTTTCAGCTCCTTCTGGACCCACAGTTTTTTCCCCACAGAGACTGCATGTTGAGCGGCTGCCGAAGTACAGGTTGTCTTGATGGACACATATTTCGGGGTGACTCCAAGTTTTAAGCACTTACTATTGAAGTAGATATTAAGAGAAGCAATGCGGTACTTGATGAATAGTTTGAGGTATAACTTAGCCTGTATTGCCATGCTAGCGTTACGTACGAAAAGTGAAGAATCTGTGGACAGAAGAAAACTGAATTTAAGCCGTTGCATAAACTCGAAAAGAGCAAGAAATTGGACGCTCTCGAGAGTTTAGAGATTATCCAACGGAGGAACCAGAAGATAGAGCTACTTAACGACATTCAGTTCCTCTCTTGCCCCTCCCCACTTTTGTCTATTAACTTCCCTCAGTGACCATTATGGCGACACCTTCCCTCCCCCCCCCCTGAAGAGTGAGCTGCCCACACTTCGGGGGGTTCCATTGGTTTTTCCTGCCTTTCTTTGTATGACAAAACCCCACCCCCCCCTTCCCACCCGCTCCCTCCTCCCCTGCCACCCCTCCTTGGTATATATATCCTTTCTCCCTGTACTCTTCCTCACCTGAAGATGATACAGTGTATCGAAACCATGGTCGGCAATAAAGTTTTAACTGTGGAAAATTGCAACAAAGTTTTCATTATGTCTCGATTCCACAATATCACGCCTGATTCTTCACTTTTCGTAAATTCAATCAATTTTTTGGTTAGAAATTTAAATTAAGTATCAGGCATACATACATTTTATATCTCTGATGAATATGAAGTAAGTAAATGGTAGGAGAAAATTGTGAACGTAACAATTAAATGAGTGTAGTGTACGCTATAAGTGTAAACATAGAGCCTTCTTGAAACTTTGAAAACTAAGCCACTTTTTGAGGTGAAGAAAGATCTGACCTTTGTCAGGTAAGGTGAAGGAAGATCTGATATTTATTTAGCCTCTAGTGGAATTTTGAAAAAACCATAGTAATATATAAGCCGTCTGGATAATTCTCACAGTAGTGCTTAGATGGGTTGTGTTGGTGGAGAATATTTTGACATTTTAAGGATTACCCTTTCAGTTATTTATACAAATATTATAATAGAATAAATGTTGAAAGGCATTCCTTACTCTAATTGAAAGCTAGGACATCATTTAAAAATATTGACTATGCTGAAGAGTAATTCTATGTACCCACTGGATGTAAAAATCCATTTGTAAGTTTTGTGCATTACAATAGTCCCAGAAATTTGAATTGCACAAGTGGCCATTTCCAGTATGACAACTCTTCCAACCCTCCATTGACTAGGCTTTTAAGGGATATCTGCAGAATCAATAAGTGCCTCTAAATAAGACTATGGAGAAAGGATACTTCCTCCTTTACTCACATTTAAATTTCTGTAATTCTCCTCTCATGACCCTTAAATAAAAACTGATATAAGTTAGATCATTTTTGAAGTGACCTGTGAACACAAGATGGAAATATGGTGTTATTACATACAGTACAGAAATTCATATTTTAAGTCATAACAGGTATTCACAAAGTAAATTTAGATATATAACTGAACACAGGATTGCTGCACTTGTCCAGTAAATATGGGGACTTAAAGAGTGGATTAGACTATCAGTAGAATAAAAATAAAAAATGCCAGGTGAAGATATGAGCATGACTGTTAAATTTCCGATTTGGCATACCACATGCATCTTTGAAGTTGCCTACAGGTATAAGAAGGCATTTAAGGTTAGCCACCTTGCTCTTTGAACTAAAACCATATTTAAATAGGTTTACAAAAGGAATAATTTTGGACTCTTAATACAAGACCACAGTCTTTCTCATGGTTATTTCATATCTCATACATAAGTTACTATGAATGTATTATGTTGTATTTCTTCATATTATTTTTGGCTGATCCAAGGTACAAATGGAAGTTGTTAAAAATTTGTGAGATTTAATTTATTTTTTCAGGCTAAATTAAATTTTTAGGCCATTTTACCACATCACACCTCTTTCCACATAGGTGCAATGAATTTCATATTACTTCTTGAGAGTCTTTATCTAACTTAAACATTAAAATCCCCAAAAAGTGCTCCTGAAATTGCTCAATATATAAAAATTAAAGGCAATAAAATTAGAAATTTCTTCAATTCATTTAAATTACAGAATAATCAATTTTGTTACACATATTCATTAAACTGAAAGGATTAATATTTTATTTAGACTTTGCCTACCTTCTAGGCAAGAAGGGATAGGAAGAGAAAGAAGATTAGATAAGAAGAGAAATTATATATATATTTCTTTGGCAAATCTCTAGCCCTAATATTAACTTACCATCTGTATTCGTCATCATGTCACTAAGTTTTTGCCAAAAGTAAGTGATTTCCTTCTCCATATTTCTTGAATCTGTAATTAAAATAGTCAAAATAATTTTTTAACTTTTACCAATATGTTACAGTGATAGCATCCTATTTATGAATCTCTTGAAACACCGCTTAATTGAAAGATAAAATTGGTGGAAGAGCATTCACAAGATATATTAGTTTTTTTACAGTGCATGGAATGAAGCTGCTAGAGGAATTATATAAGCTTGTCTTATTCCTGATCATTGGTCTCACTCAATCTCCTCCTTTTCATAACCCACCTCATTCCTGCTGTTAGGTCATTAGTTGTAAACTGAGATAAGTGTGATTGGAATAAAATATAAGTCATAAAAATTCTAACTAAAAGTATACAGTAAGAGCCACATCACTGCAAAACTGAAAGGACTGCTTATGTTCAAGCCAGTATCGTTCAATCTTAAGATTGGTTGACTGCAGCCCTCCATCCTACCCTATCTGATGCTAATTGGCTTACTTCCTAGAATTTTTTGCGATGTACTTTCGTCTTCATTTGTTTCTAGAATTTTTCCCTTGCCCTTCCTCTTGGGACTTTCCCCTCTATTTTTCCTTCTATTATATTCTTCACTAACCCATTGTCCCTCAGGGTGTGGCCAATCTATCTGGTTCTTCTTTCCTTTATGGTGTTCCATAAGGTCCATTTGTCATCTATTCTTCTGTATACTTCTTCATTTTTTATTTTATCCATCCATTTAACCTTAAGCATCCTCCTCCAGTACCTGGTTTTGAAGGCTTCTAGTCTTTACTGGTCTACTTTTCCGATGGACCATGCCTCTGATCCATAGAGTGCCATGCTCCATACGAATGTTTTCATGTATTGTTTCCTCGTCTATAGTTCCATCTTTTTCGAACACAGCAGTTGTCCTTTCATTATTAAAGCTGTCTTAGCTTGAGCTATTCTTCACTTTATATCTATAGTACTTCTTTCATCCCATGTTATGGTACTTCCGAGAAAGATGAAGGAATCCACTTGCTCTAATTTTTGTCCTTTCAGTGTGACTTCTGTATTCTGCTTCTCTCTTCTACATACTAGGATTTAAGTCTTTGTCTTGTTTATGTTCATGTTGTACCATTGTAGAACTTGATTCAATACATTTAATGACCTTTGAAGATCCTCCTGGTTTTCTGCTTGTATTGCAGTATTGTTGGCGAAGCCATACCAAATAAATATTTTGTGACTCCTAACAAAACACAATTCAGCAACCTACTCTACATCAAGTGGAGCAACCCTCTTCATCTCTGTGTACCTCTTTCCTCCCTTCATCCCGTCCAACATTCCTATCCTGTTCCTGCCCTTTCCTTGTCTGCCTAACATTCTCCCCTCTGTTGCAGTCTTCATCATCCCACTACCGCTCAATATGCCTTTCATCCATTTTTCCGGCCTCCATAAGGTTTCTCTCAACAAACACCTCTCCTCACCCACCATCTCCAGTACTTCCTCATTTGTTTTCCTTTCGGTCAATTTCACCTTCTCCATTCTTCTCCCCACCCACATTTCAAAAGCCTCCAATCTACGTCTATTCTCCTGCTTCAGTGACCAAGTCTCTGCTCCATATCAGAGTTTTTACGGGTTTTTTCCTAACCTCCCTACTAAATGTCCCCGTCATCAACTCCCTCCTCCTTGAGAAAGCCTCCTTGCCAAGCGCAATTCTTCTCCTTACGTCCCTACTACTTTGACCGCATTGGTCCAAAACACTTCCGAGATACGTAAATTAGTCTACCTGCTCTATTTTTTCCCCGCCTATTTTAATATTTAGCTTAGCCTTTTTCTTTCTGGAAAACCGCATAAGCTTTGTTTTATTAATGTTGATTCTCATCCCATATTTATCGCACTGAACCTCCAATTCACTCAGCAATGCTTGCAACCCCTTGGCCGACTGAGCCACTAATGCTTGGTCATCAGCAAACCTAACCGATTTTACGAATTCCCCTCCGACTTTCATTCCTACCTCCAGTTCTTCCCATGCCTCTTTAATCATTTCCTCCACATATACGTTGAACAGCACCGGTGACAATGGGCAACCCTGCCTTACCCCTCTTCCTAACACTGCCCATCCGGACTCTCCGTTCCCCACTCGCACCTGAGCAGTCTGAGACATGTACAGGTTGCGGATCAGTCTCCTGTCCCTCCAATCCATTCCTATTTTCTGCAATACATGCAATAATTTTTCCCAATTCACTCTATCAAATGCTTTTTTGAAATCTACAAAACAGGCAAAAACGTCCTGGTTGTATTCTATATTCCTCTCAATTAGTGATCTCATTACTGCAATGGCATCACGCGTACCTCTTCCCTTCCTAAACCCAAACTGATCATCCCCTAAGTAATCATTTGCCTTACTCTCTATCCTTTTGTTGATGATCCTGAGAATAACTTTAGCTGCATGGGATATCAAACTTATTGTTCTGTAATCCCCACATGATATAGCCTTTGTCTTTTTTGGAATAGGAACTAACACCGACCTCACAAAATCTTCTGGCCACATTCCTTCTTCATAGATACTACTAATCAGCCCATATAGAGGGCCTTCTTCCCACATTTTCCCGCATTTGTCCCACATTTAAGTGTTTTATATATATATATATATTCTATCAATACACGAAATCCCACCATACGGCGAACAAATATTCATTCACATAGAAATAGATATAAGGAAAGGGGAAAGGAACACACATAAAGGACGAACACAGGAGAGGTGGGGAAGGCGGATGTGAGCAGATCACAAATGTAAACAAAAAAAAATATAAATATATAATGGGAATGTATCAAGAAAGTGATATCGAATGCCGCAAAAGACACTATAGGAACCATTAACCGTAAAAGGATAAGGAAACCATGGGTCACAGATGAGATGATTGCAAAAATGGATGAGAAAAGAAGATGGAAAAATGTAAACACAGAATTAGGCAAAATGAAGTACAAAGAGTTAACAATACATTGAGACGGGCCACAAATAAAGCAAAAGAAGCATGGTAGAGAACGCAATGCGAGGATATGGAAAGTTTACAGAGGAAGGGTGAAATTGGTGCACTACACAACAAGGTTAAGTTATTATTGGGAAGTAAGAAGGCAAGATCTGTGCTAACAGTTAAAGATAAGTGGAGTAAGATAATAGTTGAACCAGAAAAGATCCAAGGGAGATGGAAGGAATATATAGAAACACTGTATGGTAGAGAACTTAGGCCGACAAGGTTAGACATAGAAAATGAACATGACGTAGAAGAAGATAGCTTAGGTCCAGGTATTCTTGACAATGAAATAGAAAGGGCATTAAGGGAGATGAAAGCAAATAAGGCCGTGGGGGTAGACAACATTCCCGTGGAACTATTGAAATGTTTAGGAAAATGTGGGAAGGAGGCTCTTTATGGACTGATTCATAGTATCTATGAGGAAGGAATCTCGCCGGAAGATTTTGTGAAATCAGTGCTATTTCCCATTCCGAAAAAGGTAACGGCTAAATCATGTGAGGATTACAGAACAATAAGTTTGATATCCCACGCAGCTAAAGTTATTCTCAGGATCATCAACAAAAGGATAGAGAGTAAGGCAAATGATTACTTAGGGGATGATCAGTTTGGGTTTAGGAAGGAAAGAGGTACGCGTGATACCATTGCAGTAATGAGATCACTAATCGAGAGGAATATAGAATACGATCAGGACGTATTTGCCTATTTCATAGATTTCGAAAAAGCGTTTGATAGAGTGAATTGGGAACAATTAATGCATGTATTGCAGAATATAGGAGTGGATTGGAGGCACAGGAGACTGATCCGCAACCTGTACATGTCTGACTGCTCTGGTGCGAGTGGGGAACAGAGAGTCTGGATGGGCAGTGTTAGGAAGAGGTGTAATGGTGACTGGTGACAATGGTCAGGGCTGCCCATTGTCACCGGTGCTGTTCAACGTATATGTTGAGGAAATGATTAAAGAGGCATGTGAAGAATTGGAGGTAGGAATGAAAGTCAGAGGGGAATTCCTAAAATCGGTTAGGTTTGCTGATGACCAAGCATTAGTGGCTCAGTCAGCCAAAGGGTTGTAAGCATTCTTGAGTGAATTGGAGGGTCAGTACGATAGATATGGGATGACATATTGGACACTTTGGGCACCTGCAGCTCCACCCAAGCTTGTTGATTTTTCGGGTACCTGGGAAACCATAACCGGCACAGGGAAAGGAACTGGCCCCCCTACCCTGATGTGTGAATATTCACACGCCGTCGGGCTTGGTACATGGGTGAGCTCTACCATCACCTACTAAACCGACCTTCGGGTTGATTACTGTGTTTATGGTTTTTTTATATATATATATATATATAATACACATTCAAACACGAAATACCGCCATATGGCGAATAAATATTCATTCAAATTGAAATAGAGATAAGGAAAATGGTAAAGGAACACATATAAAGGACGAACACAACAGAGGTGGGGATGGCGGATGTGAGCAGATCACGAATGTAAAAATATTTTCCTCGACCGGGACTTGAACACCAGATCTCTCCACTTGGCGGGCGGATGCTCTAAACCACCTGAGCTATCGAGGAAGAGTACTTTTACATTGAAATCTGCGATCTTATAAAGCGCCAAAGTGCTCCAAATCATTACCCAGAAGATGGCGTTAGGGAGCTGTTACAACCACCAAAGGAGAAATTGACAAACACAAGAGGAGAATGGACAGTAGGTTAGCAAGCATACAACATCATAAAGGATAGGAACGGTGCGTTTCATGGCACGCATAGCCAGAAGAAGAGATGAGCCACATTGGCCAAATACACATTCAAACACGAAATACCGCCATATGGCGAATAAATATTCATTCAAATTGAAATAGAGATAAGGAAAATGGTAAAGGAACACATATAAAGGACGAACACAACAGAGGTGGGGATGGCGGATGTGAGCAGATCACGAATGTAAAAATATTTTCCTCGACCGGGACTTGAACACCGGATCTCTCCACTTGCCGGGCGGATGCTCGAAACCACCTGAGCTATCGAGGAAGAGTAATTTTACATTGAAATCTGCGATCTTATAAAGCGCCAAAGTGCTCCGAATCATTACCCAGAAGATGGCGTTAGGGAGCTGTTACACCCACCAAAGGAGAAATTGACAAACACAAGAGGAGAATGGACAGTAGGTTAGCAAGCATACAACATCATAAAGGATAGGAACGCCATTATTTATTCGCCATATGGCGGTATTTCGTGTTTGAATGTGTATTTGGCCAATGTGGCTCGTCTCTTCTTCTGGCTATGCGTTCCTATCCTTTATGATGTTGTATGCTTGCTAACCTACTGTCCATTCTCCTCTTGTGTTTGTCAATTTCTCCTTTGGTGGGTGTAACAGCTCCCTAACGCCATCTTCTGGGTAATGATTCGGAGCACTTTGGCGCTTTATAAGATCGCAGATTTCAATGTAAAAGTACTCTTCCTCGATAGCTCAGGTGGTTTAGAGCATCCGCCCGGCAAGTGGAGAGATCCGGTGTTCAAGTCCCGGTCGAGGAAAATATTTTTACATTCGTGATCTGCTCACATCCGCCATCCCCACCTCTGTTGTGTTCGTCCTTTATATGTGTTCCTTTACCATTTTCCTTATCTCTATTTCAATTTGAATGAATATATATATATATATATATAATGATATATATATAATATATTATATATATATATATATATATATATATATATATATATATATATATATATATATATATATAATATATATAATATATTTTTTTTGTGCATATGTATACATATTTGTGTGTAAGTAATAGAATAATAAGTGCCTCATAAATGTTTATAAAATGAAAATTCTGTGATACCTTCTAGTGCAACTTCTTGGTAGGCATCATAAATCTTGGAATCTGTTGCATAGGTACCAAAATTCTGAAGGAAATAAAACATTTTTTCTCTATTAATGTAAGCAAGTTCAAACACTTTTTTTATATTTATTCTTGGTATTTTTTCTCTCAGTAAACTAAAGCATTGAATCAAAATTCTAGACTAACTAAACTATATCAACAGTTCAATAAATCGCTACCCAGAGGACAGCTTGGAGAAAGAATAGGTAAAGCAACTCTAAATGCACAAGTACAAAGCAATGAACCAGGGGCATATTTTAATAAGAAATAAGCTTTGAGAATAAACAATGATAAAATGTGTGTATGATCTGGCAGATCTGTGCTGAAAACACAAAACTCTCTAGGGTGTAGACTGATAAAGGATAAAGCAAACTTCCTTGGTAAATTATCAGGCTATCAATATGGCTTCTAATTCACATTTGAGTGACTGAGTGACTCTCTGCATACTAAAGCAAGAGTGGCAGGGAATGGGGAAAGGGAGAGTGTATGAATTGGTTTTGTTTGGTTAAAACCTTTGGTTTTTCCATCAAAGATGTAGAAGGTAATTGGAGCTAGAGAGTACATGGCACGAAGAGAGGAAGAATGATGAGATAGGAAGGCTGTGAGTGGTGGGAGAATATGGGATACTGATGAAAGGAGAGGATTTTGGGTAGGCAAAGTGGTAAAAAAGAAAATCTAGCATGAAAGTGATACTTATAAGAATGACTTTTGGTGCACTGAATTAGTGTTGAAGAGGGAGGAGCTTAATGGGGAAAATTAAGAAAGTTATATTGATTGATGATAATTACATATGATATTTTGCATGAAATAATTAGGACTGGGAGGTCATATGCCTTAAGGGCCCATAGGGTGACTTTGACTTTCCAATGTAAATGCTTTGATGAGCATTGTATCAATGGGTAGGCAATCTAACATTGCCATAGTGGAGCCAATGCATTTTAATGTGTTTTTATATTGGCCTGAGTAAACGAGTTCCTATATTCAATACAATGATTGAACATCATCTTTTCACACTCAAAACTTTCCCTCTTCTTTCCCTCCAGTGAAAATAGACTACATATATCTATTTTAGCCCAAATTTCCCTTTGTTTCAGGAGATTATGCGTCAGTATTATGAAACTTTTTGTGCCATCGAAAGCACCCATTGAAGAGTATCTATTTATTTATTGCTTCATTCACCTTAGGCTGGTTCAGATTGGTCACAGCAGCTCACCCACTTTGGTAGTATTTTGGAGAACTCAACTTAGTACTATCCATGCAAGAGGAATTATTTTGTCCACCCTAACAGTTTAGGTTGGACAAAAATTAACTTAAATTTCATTTATCTGATAAAATAATCCAATTTTTATGGAGTTCAGGGACAACATAATTTATTCTTTGTGTTATGCAAGTTATAAAAGAAGATTATACATATTATGAGCAATGCTCCTTGTGATGCACCATGTAAACCTCTATGATATCATCTTGCATGCAAATGGTAATACCTCTCAGTGCAGGTCCAACTGCAATTACCATAGTTACTATACAAATATCTGCAATGACCTACACCAGCCATTTGTTAGAATACACAATACTGCTCATGGACCTAAAGCAATGGGCTTAAGTTTATTCCATAAACTTCCCCATGACATGAAATATGAAACCAAAGTATCTATTTTCAAGAAAAAGCTGTTCAACCTATTAAAAAATAATATGTACTACTCGGTAAATAACTTGTGGGAATGGTCACTGCACATCAATTCAGCCTTAACTAAATAATATGTAACTATAGTAGAAAATCGGTATGTTTACGTGTATATATATTGCATTTAATCTAAAATTGTGAAGTTTCTATCTGACTTGTCGCATAATTATGTAGAATATGGACCAAATCTCTGGACAAATAAATGCATTATTATTATTAATTCTGGTACCAACCTGCAAGATACAATTCCCATTAAATATGAAGTCTGTTTTTACGGTATTCTTCTTTTTAGAAGGCAAACATGATAGTGTGTTCCAAAGTGTACACAATTATAAATATCAAAATTTTTGTATGTATTATGAATTCAACTAAATTGTAAATGCATATCCCATGAGGCATTATGAAACCATTTTGTGAAATCAAACCATTAACATTCATATTTACCTTTTTCAGAGGATTAAATGTTGCTACCTGAGCATCTATCTGCAATGGTGGTATAGTCTGGGTCTCACGGTTTAACTTAACTTTTCTTACAATCTGAAAAGAGGCAAAAAGGTGAATTTTAAAGTGATTTCAGGATTATGCGTGCAAGATCCATAATCATTAGTGATGATCAGTTCAGTTCTTACTATATGATCAAAAATAATCTGAAATGGCTTAAAAAATCAATACTATTATTTATCTTTTTCACTTGAGATAGAAACACCATAAGAATAATCTTCACCTTGTGGTTTCTTTGCAAGCCATATTTTTAAGGATTTGAACATTTTAAATTAAATCAACCATAATAAAATGTTCAAATCCTTAAAAACATTGCTTGCAAAGAAACCACATGGTGAAGATTATTCACATGTAGCTGATACCACCTCACCACCATTGTACCGTCACTGTTGTAGACATAGTGGTCAATCACTAAGCAAGTGGTGAGGGCTCACTGTGGTTGAATTGAGACTGTAAAGGATGCAACTAGTTACCACCACAGAATAGAGCGCTTCAGGGTGAGAAAGCCTAGAGAAACACCACAAGGCAATTCAGTGAGTCTGCACAGAAATTCTGTGCAGTGTAAACGTTGGTCAGCATAGAGAGCAGCAACTTTGAAACTCCCATTAGAGCTGACAGCTGGACCAGAGAGTGAGATGCTTCTGTTTCAGTCATACAAGTGACAATAATCACAGCTATTACACCCCACCCCCAGGATGTGTTTTGTACTGATTCATAGTCACCACAGTACACTCACTCATGCCAATCCACAATGATCATTCTCAGGGATGCACTACTTTAATACCACTGATATTGACCTTTACTGACAGTAGCGATTGGAGATTTTTGACAGAGATATTGAAATATTTAAAGTGTAAATAGGAAATGAATGAGGAGTAATGGTTCTTGCTATTTTCCTTTCTACCTCAAGGTGACAAGTGAATCTTTGGCTGAGGCTGAGAGTGTTGATCTCAGTGCAGAAGCATGCAATATTCAGAAAGAAATCAAAGAGTGACACATCCTGCAGCTGTTCAAAAACACTATGAGGAAACAAGAGGGATGAGGACAGACTAAGTGGCCTAAAAGTTCTAAGAAGTGCCAGGGAATGTGGATTCCAAATGGTGCAGGCATGGAAATGAGTGCACTGTTTTACAAATATTTTACATACAATGCATACTTAGTGTCAACAAATGTGCTTTCAATAAATTTTGAAATAACAAATTGTATACAATAAAAAAAAGAAACCCGTGAAATGGATCTTTACATTAAAGATAATCTTTTGAAGAAAGTTGACAGTACCAACTTTTTAATATTATTAATTGACAAAAGCTTAAACTGGAATGAATATATTAGCCACTAATGCTGTAAACTTTCCAGAATTGCCTATGCCCTAAGAAACCCAATAAAGGTTGCAGATCAAGTAGTTTTAAAAACAATCTACTTTGTAATTTCCAATATCGAGTGTTTTATGGATTATCTTTTGGGGCTCTGCTACAGGTGTTCACAAAGTATTCATCATGCAGACTTCATTTTATAAATCTTACCTGTTATATGTCGTGGTGGAAGGGCTTGTGTGTTCCAATGACCCCTAGAGCTGTGCTGGCGGGAGTAATAATAATTACTCCTTGAAGGGTCACCCATGCCAGATAGGTCGAAGGTTAGGAGCCAGACGAAAGGTAGTCCACGCAGCGTCTGTTCCTCAGTGAGGCGGCTGCAATGGCGTCTGACCCCAGTGGGGCGGCCATTAAGTGATGGTGTCACGTTAAAAACACTATTGAGGAAGGCAACGGGAAACCACCTCAATTATCATTCCCAAGAAAATATGATGGACGCAAAACAGAAACTGAGTCCTGGCAACTGCGGGACTCGGCCCAAGGGGCCGTGTGTCGTGCCCGGCAGCGGGGGAGGCAAGGCTTCCGCGGTCGTCATCCCACGAAATCCTTGCGGGGGAGAAATAACAGCAGCAGGACAGAAGATGCAGAAGAAGACGAAAGTAGTTAGAATAGGAACCTGGAACGTCAGGACAATGTTGAGGAGAGGCAAATTAGAAAATATTAAGCGAGAGATGGAAAGAGGTAATATAGATGTTTTAGGTCTCTGCGAGGTGAGATGGAAGGATAGCGGGGATTACTGGAGTGACAATTATAGAGTGATATACAGCGGCGGGGACGAGAGCCAACGAGGGGTTGCCGTAATTTTAAATTAAGTGGTAGGAAGAAGCGTAGTCAACATAGAGCAAGCGACTGATAGAATTTTACTCGTAGAGATTAAAGCAGAGCCGACGAACTTGGTCATTGTTCAGGTATACATGCCACCGAGCAACCACAAGGAGGAAGAAGTCGATAGGATGTACGATGTGTTAGAGGATATCATCGCGAGTGTTCCTGCAGGGAAACATTTGATAGTGATGGGGGATTGGAATGCGATGGTAGGCGAAGGAAGAGATGGGGGTGAGGTGGGGGACTATGGGTTAGGCACGAGGAATGAACGCGGGGAGAAAGCAATTGAATTCTGCAGGAGACAGGGGTTAGTCATCACCAACACATGGTTTAGACACCACAAAAGGCGTAGGTATACATGGAAAATGCCAGGTGACTCAGAAAGGTATCAGTTAGATTATATTATGGTTAGGCACAGGTTTAGGAACAGTGTGATAAATTCGCACAGTTTCCCAGGAGCGGATGCGGACTCTGACCACAATTTAGTTTTTATGAAATGTAACGTTCGTTTCAAAAAGATAAGGCAAGGGCGGCAGGTTAGGAAATGGAATTTAGAAGCATTAAATGGATTAACGAGGAAGGAGTATCAGCAGGCTGTAGAGAAAATAATGGGTGACGATAAAGAACTGAGTACTATCGAAGAAAAATGGGAATGTATCAAGAAAGGGATATTGGAAGCCGCTAAAGACACTATAGGAACCGTTAACGGGAAAAGGATAAGGAAACCATGGGTAACGGATGAAATGATTGCAAAGATGGATGAGAGGAGAAGATGGAAAAATGTAAACACAGAGTTAGGTAAAATGAAGTACAAATAGTTAAACAATAAATTGAGAAGGGCCACAAATAAAGCCAAAGAAGAATGGTGGAAAATGCAATGCAAGGATATGGAAAATTTACAGTAGAAGGGTGAAATTGGTGCTCTATACAGCAAGGTTAAGTTATTATCGGGAAGTAAGAAGGCAAGATCTGTGCTAACAGTGAAAGATAAGTGGGGTAAGATAATAGTTGAACCCGGAAAAATCCAAGAGAGGTGGAAGGAATATATAGAAACACTGTATGGTAAAGAACTTAGGCCAACAAGGTTAGACATAGAAAAGGAACATGACATAGAAGAAGATAGCTTAGGTCCAGGCATACTCGACGATGAAATAGAAAGGGCACTAAAGGAGATGAAAGCAAATAAGGCCGTGGGGGTGGACAACATTCCTGTAGAAATGTTGAAATGGTTAGGAAAAGGTGGAAAGAAGGCCATATATGGACTGATTTGTAGTATCTATGAGGAAGGAATTTGGCCGGAAGATTTTGTGAGATCGGTGTTAGTTCCTATTCCAAAAAAGGCAAAGTCTACGTCATGTGAGTATTACAGAACAATAAGTTTGATATCCCACGCAGCTAAAGTTATTCTCAGGATCATCAACAAAGGGATAGAGAGTAAGGCAAATGATTACTTAGGGGATGATCAGTTTGGGTTTAGGAAAGGAAGAGGTACGCGTGATGCCATTGCAGTAATGAGATCACTAATTGAGAGGAATATAGAATACAATCAGGACGTTTTTGCCTGTTTTGTAGATTTTGAAAAAGCGTTTGATAGAGTGAATTGGGAAAAATTAATGCGTGTATTGCAGAAAATAGGAATGGATTGGAGGGACAGGAGACTGATCCGCAACCTGTACATGTCTCAGACTGCTCAGGTGCGAGTGGGGAACGGGGAGTCCGGATGGGCAGTGTTAGGAAGAGGTGTAAGGCAGGGTTGCCCATTGTCACCGGTACTGTTCAACGTATATGTAGAGGAAATGATTAAAGAGGCATGGGAAGAACTGGAGGTAGGAATGAAAGTCGGAGGGGAATTCGTAAAATCGGTTACGTTTGCTGATGACCAAGCATTAGTTGCTCAGTCAGCCAAGGGGTTGCAAGCATTGCTGAGTGAATTGGAGGTTCAGTGCGATAAATATGGGATGAGAATCAATATTAATAAAACAAAGGTTATGCGATTTTCCAGAAAGAAAAAGGCTAAGCTAAATATTAAAATAGGTGGGGAAAAAGTAGAGCAGGTAGAACAGTTTACATATCTCGGAAGTGTTTTGGACCAATACGGTCAAAGTAGTAGGGACGTAAGGAGAAGAATTGCGCTAGGCAAGGAGGCTTTCTCAAGGAGAAGGGAGTTGATGACGGGGACGTTGAGTAGAGATGTTAAGACAAGACTCGTAAAAACTCTGATATGGAGCGTAGCTATGTATGGTGCGGAAACGTGGACACTGAAGCAGGAGGATAGACGTAGATTGGAGGCTTTTGAAATGTGGGTGTGGAGAAGGATGGAGAAGGTGAAATGGACCGAAAGGAAAACAAATGAGGAAGTACTGGAGATGGTGGGTGAGGAGAGGGGTTTGTTGAGAGAAATCCTATGGAGGCAAGAAAAATGGATGAAAGGCGTATTGAGCGGTAGTGGAATGTTGAAGAAAGTAATAGAGGGGAGAATGTTGGGCAAGCGAGGAAAGGGTAGGAACAGGATAGGGATGTTGGATGGGATGAAGGGAGGAAAGAAGTACACAGAGATGAAGAGGGACCTGATGTAGTTTAGGTTGCTGGATTGGGTTTTGTTTGGAGTTACAAAATATTTATTTGATAGTTGTGTCCATCCAAAAACCTACCTTAACCGGTAGATTACCTAATAATAACCTGTTATATGTTTGTACATATATCATACATGTGTATTTGTTCAAGAAAACATGTCTTTTTTTTAAATAGAGTATCCATTGTTAAGGGGTTGCAAGCATTGCTGAGTGAATTGGAGGTTCAGTGCGATAAATATGGGATGAGAATCAATATTAATAAAACAAAGGTTATGCGATTTTCCAGAAAGAAAAAGGCTAATCTAAATATTAAAATAGGTGGGGAAAAAATAGAGCAGGTAGAACAGTTTACATACCTCGGAAGTGTTTTGGACCAATACGGTCAAAGTGGTAGGGACGTAAGGAGAAGAATTGCGCTAGGCAAGGAGGAGGGAGTTGATGATGGGGACGTTGAGTAGGGATGTTAAGACAAGGCTCGTAAAAACTCTGATATGGAGCGTAGCTATGTACGGCGCGGAAACGTGGTCGCTGAAGCAGGAGGATAGACGTAGATTGGAGGCTTTTGAAATGTGGGTGTGGAGAAGAATGGAGAAGGTGAAATGGACCAAAAGGAAAACAAATGAGGAAGTACTGGAGATGGTGGGTGAGGAGAGGGGTTTGTTGAGAGAAATCCTATGGAGGCAGGAAAAATGGATGAAAGGCGTATTGACTGGTAGTGGTATGTTGAAGAAGGTAATAGAGGGGAGAATGTTGGGCAATCGAGGTAAGGGCAGGAACAGGATAGGGATGTTGGATGGGATGAAGGGAGGAAAGAAGTACACAGAAATGAAGAGGGATCTGATGTAGTTTGGGTTGCTGGATTGGGTTTTGTTTGGAGTTACAAAATATGTATTTGATAGTTGCGTCCATCCAAAAACCTACCTTAACCAGTAGATTACCTAATAAAATATCCATTGTTATCATACAAGACAAAGAAAGAAGGTGCATGTAATACAGCATTCCACTTCTTTGTTTCAAAAAGGACCCCTGTGCTTTAATGCCAGTGACAGGACCGCTGTCCTATTAAAATTTATAATCATTTATCAGAAGGTATAGCAACTCATTTCAGATGTTTAACTCTAGGTTTAAATCTTATTTAATCAACAGTTGTTTTTTGACATAGATGAGTATTTTTCATCAAGGCATGACAAGCTGTAACCATTCTTTTTATTATAACCATGTGTGTATAATTTTTTTGTTTTTTAAATGACATAGCTTATATTTTACTATTTTAAAATAATGAGATGAAATAATAAATAAATAAAGAATCAAGACTATAGTCCTTTATGGATGATCTTTCAAAATGAATATCATAATGAACCAGCATGCATAAGTCCCAAAGCCCATCTATGGGAGTATCTCCACAAATATGCACTATCAATCAATAAAATAACAATGATATTAATGAGGAAAGGTAATCAGTCAGACATCAAATGGATGAACAAAAATGCCAAATGGAAAACAATATGCAAGCTCCACCAATTACAATGACTGAGAAATCTATCAAACAGCATTGGCCAACTGATCACTGCTCAATTCACAACCATGATGGAATATAGAAATACTCCATAAATACTCATATTGCAATTTAATTAAGTAGACATGTAACAATGTATGACCATAAGAAACAATGGTGCATCAACATTAACTTAAAAACACATTGTAAGAAGTAGCAGAACATAGCAAATAAGTTAAAATATGAGATTAAAATTTCATATAAGTTTAGATGCTTGCCTCCTTTTTATCCTTTTCCTTGTTTCTTTCAGTTGAAAAAGTTAAAATGTCATTTATTTCTTCATCACCATTTTCACTAAAGACTTCTTTTCTTGGACATGTAATTTCGATGAGAAATATTGTCTCTGTTTCTTCCAGCACTATGGCCACCTAGAGGTAATATAAAATTGAATTAATGAAAGTTAAAAAATCAATGTCTGTTAAATGGAGAAAGGAGAGGGAGTCGGATGCCTTTTGAACATCAAATCCAAAATGTATACATTTTGAGTTTTTTTAGAACCTAACAAATGCCTTCAGGCTAGGCATGGGTTATGGGGTGACTCAGCCATGTAGGTTATTGGAGTAATTTAGCCGTTCACTAGCTTACATCAGTTTCATCCACTTTATCTATGGCCATTGGAATCAAAATGAAAATATAGTATTTCTTGCTGCTACTTGGTATAAATAATTATTGCCTGATGATTTCCAATATGGATTTTTGGTAATATAATTGCACACCATTATATGTATGTGAAAGCATAATTTCCAATATTATAATACACAACATTGTCATTGTTCAGTTCATCCACTGTTTCAGTTTCCATATTTGCATAAAAATACAATATTTCCTGAAGTTGGGAAAGGAAGAACACAATGCTGAAACATTGCCTACATACCAATATACAATATATTTATATAATTTTTTCTATTGCTCCTTTTGGTGTGCTTGTTTCATACCCGTACACCAATTATTTCATTATTGCTTTATAGTATTTGCAAAAGCTGTTTTTGCTATTATGCATCAATAATAAAAGGAGGTAATGCCCAACTTAGGTTATTAATTTTGGTTTACCAATGTTAAATTTAACTTAATCTTTCTCTCCAATGACAATTTCATCAATGTAAACTACTTTGCATGTTAATGATTTATATTAAAATTTTAATAATCTGTATATTTTATAGTTATTAATTAACATCATCATTAGAGTGATATACCATTGCTTCTTAAGGCAGGAACAAAAGCATAGCATAATGTCGATCTAAAATAGTGGCAAGTCAGATTTTTGTGTTTACTTACTGACTCATTATGTGTACCAACAAGGAAAATATTTTTAAACCATATAGTATTTTTAAATTGGTGCAATTTTCCACTCTGATAAAATAATTTTGATTGTTGTAAATTCAACACTCCAATTCACATAATATACGAATGAGGGAATTTTGGAGGTGGTGAGAGGACAATACATATTGTCATAGAAGTCAGCATGGCAATTACTTACCAAGTTAGTTTTTATTCTTACCTTACCTTCTGCATTCTTCTTAAATTCGGCTTTAGAATATAGCTCATCATCTAGAATTTTCACTTTTATCTCTTCTTTCACTTTCCCTTTCAAGGATCTCTTTTCTTTCTTGCCATCCCTTGTTACTTTCTCAAAAACTTGAAAAATATGATGAGAATCACTTAATGTCAACTTAATATATCGTTCTGAAATAATTCAATCATTTTGCTTCATTAATACAGGGAATTACAAGGTCTGTATAATAAATATGAGAACTGGTGCAATCTGGCAGCCATGACGTGGACTATAGCTCCGCCCACTAGCAGCACTAGTTGCCTGAGACCCGATGAGCCATTTGTGCTTGGCGGACCATCGAACTGTGCGTATGGTGCCAGGTATGTTAGTTTCCATTATCCTTGTTTTTACTATTTTTCGAAAATGGAAATTGATGAAATCACAGAGCAACAAATCAGCATCAAGTTTTTTGGTGAAGTGAGGTAAACGTTATCAAGAAATTACTGAAATGTTGACAGCTGTTTATGGTGATGATGCTCTGAAGGAAACATCCATTTTCAAGTGGATTAAGCATTTTAAAGATGGCTGCAAAACGCCACGAATGATGCAAGGCTGGGACAACCTTCAACCACTTGTGTTGACAACAACATTGATTGTGTACAGTCTTTTGTCCTTAACATTAACGCTGAGTTCTACCTTACAGTTCTCGAGCATTTGAGAGATCGTGTCCGTCATGTGACCAAATTTAACCCAAGGCGATGGATGGATCCTTCACCATGACAATGCACCTCTACATTCAACATTGATCATGTGCGGTCCCTTGTCCTTACCGATCATCGAAATACTGTCCAAATGATAGCTGATGAACTGAATTTTGGAAAATCAACAGTGCACACTATTTTAATTGAACATGATGGATGTATCCTTCACCATGACAATGCACCAGCACATTCAGCATTGATTGTCCCCCAGTGTCTGGCAAAAAATTCGATCGTCATCCTTAATCATCCTCCTTATTTGCTAGATCTTCCCCCCTGAAACTTTTTCCTATTCCCAAGATGCAAAAAGGTGATGAGGGAACATCACTGGGAAGATGTGGTCACAATAAAGCAAGAAATGATGAGACAACTAAAAAGCCTAACTGCCGAGGAATTCCAAGGGTGTTTTAAACAGTGGAAAAGAAGGTGGAATAAGTGGATAGTAACAAATGGAGAGTACTTTAAAGGGGACAAAATTGATGTAGACTAAATTTAGTAAAACAAAGTTTTTATGGCCTCAGTTTGGGTATTTATTGGACAGACCTCATACATTAATAACATGGAACGTTTTTGAGTAAATCATAAATCTTAGGGAAGGCAGGTCAGTTTCAAACTGAACCAGGTAAATTAGGTTTCAATAATAATTCTATAGTTTAGTATGAAACTTGAATGAGCTCAATGTTGAATACTTCATAAATTGACTTGCATCATAATTTAATAACTTCACATTACCACAATACACAAGGGATATTTAATTAAATTTAGTTACTAAAATTAATTATTAGGTAATCTACCGGTTAAGATAGGTTTTTGGATGGACACAACTATCAAATAAACATTTTGTAACTTCCCACCTAGCAACCTAATCTATATCAGGTCCCTCTTCATCTCTGTGTACTTCTTTCCTCCCTTCATCCCATCCAACATCCCTATCCTGTTCCTGCCCTTACCTCACTTGCCCAACATTCTCCCCTCTATTACCTTCTTCAACATTCCACTACCGCTCAATATGCCTTTCATCCATTTTTCCTGCCTCCATAGGATTTCTCTCAACAAACCCCTCTCCTCATCCACCATCTCCAGTACTTCCTCATTTGTTTTCCTTTCGGTCCATTTCATCTTCTCCATTCTTCTCCACACCCACATTTCAAAAGCCTCCAATCTACGTCTATCCTCCTGCTTCAGCGACCACGTTTCCGTGCCGTACGGATAGCTACGCTCCATATCAGAGTTTTTACGAGTCTTGTTTTAACATCCCTACTCAACGTCCCCATCATCAACTCCCTCCTCCTTGAGAAAGCCTCCTTGACTTGCGCAATTCTTCTCCTTACGTCCCTACCACTTTGACCATATTGGTCCAAAACACTTCCGAGATATGTAAACTGCTCTACCTGCTCTATTTTTTCCCCGCCTATTTTAATATTTAGCTTAGCCTTTTTCTTTCTGGAAAATCGCATAACCTTTGTTTTATTAATGTTGATTCTCATCCCATATTTATCGCACTGAACCTCCAATTCACTCAGCAATGCTTGCAACCCCTTGGCTGACTGAGCAACTAATGCTTGGTCATCAGCGAACCTAACCGATTTTACAAATTTCCCTCCGACTTTCATTCCCACCTCCAATTCTTCCCATGCCTCTTTAATCATTTCCTCCACATATACGTTGAACAGTACCAGTGACAATGGGCAACCCTGCCTTACACCTCTTCCTAGCACTGCCCATCCGGACTCTCCGTTCCCCATTCACACCTGAGCAGTACTAAAATTAATATTAACTAAAAACATATTACTTCTTTCTAACTTATTTTAACATTAATTTTTGTTAAAATTGGGAATATTTGCAGCATTTAACATGATTCTACAAGATAGTATTTCAAATCTCCATTTGTCATTATTTCTCTTATAATGTTTCTAATATAATGTGCCATGCCCAGTAGTGGAGGAGGTAAGGCTGTGGTAATCATCTCATGAAATCCTGAAAAAAGAAAATCAATGAAAGCAGCAGAAAAGACAAAAAATTTAGTGTAGGGAATGTTAGGATAATGTAGAGGACAGGAAAATTAGAATAAATAAAGTGGGAGATGAAGAGAAGAAATATAAATATATTTTTACTGTGTGAAGTGAGATGGAAGAATAGTGGGGATTACTGGAGTGGTAGTTATAAAGTAATATACAGTGGAGGAGAAGAGAGTCAGTGAGGAGGGAAAGTAATATTGAACAAAAAAGTAGGAAGAAGAATAGTGAACAGAGTAAGCGAGTGTTAATGTTATTAGCAGAAGTAAAGCTGAAAAATGAACTTTCCAGATCTATATGACCTCAAGGAATTACAGAGAGAAAGAAGCCCACAGGGTTTATAGATAATAAGATGAAATAATTGTAACTGTTCCTGGAAGGTAACATTTTATAATGATGGGGGATTGGATCGCAGGACGGGCAATAGAGTTCTGCAGAAGACAGGGCTAAATAATGACTAACAATTGGTTTGCATGATTAAGCCCTGTCATAGTCTCCAGCATTCAAGCTGAACATTTTTAGTGGGATATGTAATAAAATAAGCTTATAGCAATTCTCCAGCTATTGATAAAATGTAGATACACCACAACACCATAGATATTCATGGAAAACGCCCAGGTACTCAGAAAGATATCAGTTAAATTACATTATGTTTAGGGACAGAATTAGGAACAGCATGATTAAATCACATAGTTTCCCAGGAGTAGAGGTGGATTCAGATCTAAAAATAGTTGCAATAAGGGTTGAATAATAAAATGAGACTGGAAACATCCAGATCAAAACAAGCATGGTGCAAGTTTCAGTAGAAGGATATGGAAGGTGAAACCACTGTCAGGAAGTAAGGTTGGAAAATCCATGAAGAAAATCAGAGGTATGTCATAAAAATGAATCATTGAACCAGGGAAGATTCAAAAAAATTAAAGGAATATTTAGAGCAACTATATGGGAAAGGGCATTAGCAATAATATTAAAGATCTAAAAAGGGTATTAAGGGAATTAAAATCACATAGGGCTATGGGAGTATATAATATACTCATGGAAGTTCTTAAAGGTTAAAGAGAATATAGAAAGAAGTTTTTATGGACTGATTCTTAGCATTTGTGAATGAGTACAGTATATAGGAATTTGGTTCAAAGATTTCATCCAATCAGTGTCGGTTACTATTTTAAAAAAGGGAAAGGCAGCCATATGCTAGGACTAAAGAACAATAAGTTTGATTTCACACACAGTTAAGATGATTTTCATGATCATTAATAAGAGGATGGAGAGTAGGTCAAATGATTAGATGGGGGATGATCACTTTGGGTTCAGATAGAGAAGAGGCATGAGTTATACCAAAGCAGCAATGAAGACACTAACAGAGAGGAACAAAGAATACATTCAGGAGATTTAGAGAAGGTATTTGATGGAGTGAATGGGAAGAATGAATGTAATGCAGGAAATAGGGAGTAGGATATTGGAGGGATAGGTAACTTGTCTGCAATTTGAACATGTCTCAGACTACCCAGGTGTGAGTGGCAGATGTAAAGTTAGGAGAGTCAGCATCAAGAAGAGGTGTAAGACAGGGGTGTCCATTATTATCCATGTTTTACAACTTTTCAAGGAAATGGTAAAAGAGACATGGGAAGAACTGGAGATGGAATGAAAGGCAACTGAGTATCAATGAAATCTTTAGCTTTGTGAATGATCAAGCTTTAGTTTACCATTCAGTCAAGAGGTTTTGAGCACTGCTGAGTGCATTAAAGAGTCAATGCAATAGGAATAGAGGAAAATAAAAGTAAACAAAACAAAGGTTATACAGTTTTTGAGAAAGATAAATGCTAAATTAAATGTTAAAATAGGAGGGCAAAAATTAAAGCAGGTGGAACAGTTTATCTATCTCAGAAGTGTTTGAGACCAAAATGGTCAAATCAATAGAGACATAAGGAGAATTTAATTGGACAAAGAAGCTTTCAAAAAGGAGAGAAGTGATGAGAAGGATGTTGGGAAAGGATGTTGAGAAAAGGCTTGTGAAAACTTTGACATGTTGTATGGTTTTGTATGACATGGAAACATTATCATTAAAGAAAGACATTGAATGTAGATTTAAAGATTTTAAAATGTGGGTTTGTAGTAAAAATTGAAAGGTAAAATGAATGCAAAGGAAAACAAATGAGAAAGTGTTAGGCATGGTGAGGTAGGAGAGGAGAACCCTGGGAAAAATCCATAGTAGGAAGGAAAGATGGATATGGAGCCTTTTATTCAATAATGGTACGTAGAAGACTGTGATAGAGGGGAGAACATTAGGTAAGTAAGAGTTAGTGATAGGATAGGCATGTTAGAAAGGATGATGGGAAGAGTTTATTATTCAGAATTTAAGAGGGGCTTATTCTAGTGTCAGAATTCAGGTTGCACTTTGTTAGCAGAATCAAAGGAATATTGTTGTACTATTGTGCAGTCTATTCAAAATCCACCCTAAGAGGAAGAATACCGAAAATAATAATCATAATAATTTTTATGGCAGATTTCAGTTGTTATGCTTAGGTGCTCTCTGCTGCTATTTGTGTCTAATAAAATATCCATTTATTAATCCCATCTTGCAACTCATTTTTACCCCATTTTTACTGTTGTTAATGCTGCGATTAGCACTAGGGAGTAAAACAAATCCCAGAACTACTGTACATGCAAGTGATGGATAATGGCTCTTTTGAATACAATTTAGGGCAAGCGATTATTTCTGCAGGTTTTTGTGGAGGTGAACTACCATACAATAGCAGTTGTTATGGTTAGCTGTAATTTAAAATAAGGAAGGGCAAGAGGCAATCTTTTTAGACAATATTCAAATATTCTTCTTTTACATGGGTCAATATTTCTTAAAAATCTTTTGACCACAAAAATATATAGTCCTTAGGTTCCGCTTTGTCAGGTTTTTCCCTCTGAACCTTCTGACTGAAAAATACTTAATTCTTATTTTTGAAATTCAATTATATTTCACTCTAGAAGAGTCCATACACCTTAGAAAGTTTGCTACCTTAAGGAATTAAAATTCCTACTTACTGATCTTATTCCTTAGTAACTTATGTTTCAATTTTCTAATATTTGGGATCTCATTGAAGGTAGACTTTTTGATAGCCCCCTTTGTGGCAGGATTACATTTAAGCTCAACTGATGGATCAGCATGTTCACAAGAAGTTTGATGGGGAAGAGGTGGCCCTTTCTTCATACATCGAATCTGTTGAGCATATCAAGCTTTGTCAGTGTCAAACTACTGTATGAACTAAGTCAAGTATCACAGCTGAGAACACAAAATATTGCTAATATTAATAGAATATCATGCCCTATTATTAATAGAATATTATATCCTAAGATCATGTTGACATCAAGTGATGACTACTATAAAATATATGATTTTAGAGCTGTTTATAAATACATAATTTGTCTTGAAAAATCAGAATTCAAAACATCATATGACCTTAACGTAGAAACACAAAGAAAGGGCACTCATATATGTAGCTGATGGTTTGACAGCATGACCATCATCATCAGGTCAAAACGTCAACTACATATGTGGAGTCCTTTTTTTGCGTTTCTATGTTTTCAAAATTCTATGTGTTTATGTGTCTTTATGCCACCAGAGAGTGTTCCATTTCAAAGATATTTATTTATATATAAATATACATAAATAATAATAAAAGCTCTACAGTAGTTGGCCTTGACATGACAGACTACATCAACAAAGTAAAAAAACTAGTATGTGACACCTTTTACAAGCCCATACCCATTGACCAAAATTCCAGAGTCCAGGTAAAGATTACATCCTTCCTCAAAGAAGAAAGCTCCCCTGAGGGCCTCTCCTTCACTTACATTTCTTTCCTCACCCACATAGTTCTCACTTTTACATCCTTTCCAAAATACATAAATCTGACATCTCAGGCCAACCAATTGTTTTTTCCTGTAATTCTCTGACAGGGAGAATATCCACCTTTGTTAAACATTACTTCCACCCACTAGTTCACTCTCTACCCTCTCATGTTAAAGACACCATTTTATCAACTGTCACCGCACAATCTCGCTTCCTCCAGATACCTTAGTCATTATGACCACAATGGACGTTGCATCCCTCTACACCTCAATCCCTCACACTGGAGGTATCTCATCTCTCCAACACTATCTATCCAAATGCCCCACAACACATATTCTCAGCACTGATTTCATTCTGAATCTCTCTCACCTCATCCTAACTCACAACTCCTTTCCTTTCCATAATAAACATTACCTTCAGGTCAAAAGCAGTGCAATGGGTAGTTGATTCAGCACCTCATATGCCAACCGCCACCATGATCTCCCTTAGAGAAACTTCCTCTCCAGTTACCTCCTGGAACTTCTTCCATTTGCCAGATATAGGGATGACATGTTCTTTCTCTGGTCACATAGCATGGATTCCCTTGAAAAATTCATTTCCTCCCTTTCTCTTCTCAATCCTTCACCACCATGCTCTAAGTCATAAATCTCTATCCTCAATGTCAAAATTTCTCTTGCTAATCGAATTTCCACACCTCTGTCCACAATAAACCCACCAACAAACAACAATACCTCTACTGCAGTAGATATAACCATGGGCATCGTAACCATAAAAATCCAAACTCCCTGAAAAAAATCGCTCAATAATTTACATGATGCTCTCATCCATCAACAAAAAAAATAGTTCAAAACTTTCACCAACCCAAACCTCCCCAGGGCACCAACTCGTGCACCCTCTCCATTTGCACAACTTACTTCCCAAGAATTCAGTCCCTCAAACATACTCTCAAAGACCTTTTCCCCAATCTGACAAAGCAAAAAAACAATGGCAAACATATTCGTATATCACCCTCTGTTAATTGTAAACAACCCGCTAATTTATCAGACATTGAAATCCACAACAGTGCAGAGCATTGGACTACTGAGCGGAGGGCCCGGGTTCGATTCCCAGGTGAGCCTCTCTGGGCACACTGCGCTTCACCCGAGTACGTCTGGCCCCCCTACTCTGATGTGTGAATTTCACATGCCGTTGGAAAATAATTAGGAATTTATTTATGTGGATCAATTATTTAAGAAAATGAAAATCAGTGATGCACAACCTGCCCTCAGGGTGCACGCTCCCCAATTACACCCAGGCACAGGGGCAGAGATTAAGAAGATTGTGGCGAGGGGAAACTTCCCCTCTTCTCGTAGACGGTGATGCGAACAATCTTGCCGAACTCGGGGAGCTATGAAGGTCATTCATTTTTGTGCGTGCTGGAATTGACCAGGTGTGTGGTTCCACTGAACGGTCGCAAACAGATGCACATCTTCTTCCAAAGGCCGTGATGGGATCAGTTAGCTTTTTAGGGACTTGCTACGGAGTCATTACTCTCGAATTTTTATTTCGCGCCACCACGGTAGCCAAATCCCCAACCCACCTCCCCTTCGCCAATGATCGGGAACGTGATTGAGGTGGCCTTGTGCTCGCAGAGCACAATAACTGCGCGCTCCGAGGGCGCGTGAGTTGGACACCCCTCTCACAGGTGGTGGCCCTGCGGTAAATCGTGATCGGCCTCAATAGTTTCTGCTGAAAGTTCGTCAGAAGCCAAGGTACGTCAAACTAGGACAAGCGTGGAGTAGCATTCAAACAAGAACGAGTAGGCACGACGAACCTAGGTTTTTTATCAGAGAATACCTTAATCGCCTATAACAACACACCCAACGCATCAGTCATGCAACATCTCTATATTTTTATGAACATTCGAAGTGTAATTGTCATCTTAAAATTTGCCCGGGAAAAGAAGAACATGTCGAGACGCAAAAGGTAGTACATTATTTCTTCAAGATATATAAGTGATTTTCGTAAAACTTCATGAAATACTGTACATTTTCAGACAGAAACGCTACAGGAGTACTTTTTAGAAATTTAGAATTTTAAATAAACGAAGGACATAGCGAAAGGCTATAGCTGGATTTTGCTACAAGAAGGGAAGAGGGAGGCGTCATGTTCTTCTAACAAAATCAGAGGATATATTGAACGGCTTCTCATTTCAACATTCCCAAATGGCAGGGCATGAAAACGATGCTTGAACAGATTGGGACAGTTTAGGCCAGGGATGCATCAATTCTCAGATCGCGTCGACGGGTACAAGGTAGACTTTGTAACGGGGTTTGGAAACTTACCCTTTCATAGTAGTGGTGGATAAGAACGCGAACATTGGCGAATCTGCTCAATACACGCTCTAGTTGATGAGTTGTACGAATTTGCGTGACATTTTATTCATCCGGTCGGGTACCACTGAAAACCTACGAAAACGGGCACCTAGCGTTCCTCCGAAGTCACGTGGTAGAAAGATTTGTTGACGAGATAACGTTGTCCGCACTCGGGCGCAGGTTTTTTTTTGCCACTCCCTTCCGCCACCCTAGAGAGTAAGCACAGAATATGACGCAAATTCCTTCCAAGGCCGGGTGAAAAGCACCCGAGTTTGAGGGCAATGAAAAAAGTTGTTTTTTTGTTGCTATTATTTGTTAGTATTCTCCTGTTTATGTCTTATTCCTCATTTAGGTCATATTTTGGAGCTCTTGATTCTTGTTAACCCGGTCGCGATAGCCGGTATGCGGTATATTACTTTGTCAATTCGAACGTAACACGATTAAATATCTCAGCCGGCGATGCCTGATCATGGATTTGGTATTTCCCAAACCTGAGAATGTGCTCTAAACAAATCTAAACCAGTTGTGCACTTTCCTTCATCTACCACCACCTGTACTAATACGGATAATAGTGCGGGGGTTAAATAAGAGAAGAATAATGTCAATAATAATAAAATATAGCATGTACCAACAAAGCTATTATTAAGGTTTAACGCTTATACTTATTAACCAATAATTATTAAATATAATAATTAACCTATAACGCTTATTATCTACCGCCAACTACTTACAGTTGTATTTGTGATTGGGTACGTGAGGTAAACAGTTTCAGCAAGAGGTTGAGGGGTTACATCTTTCCCTTTTAAAAGCAACTGTAGGAGAAAAGATTTCAGAATTAGACGGAAGAAAATAAATTGCTGTTTAGAAGAATGTATATTAATATTTTGTTACTATTGGTATCGGTAGTATACCGATTAGAGATAGACTATTAAAGACTCTAGAATACTAATTCATGCATTTTCAATTCCACCCAGTGCAATACAAATACGAAATTTATATTTGATGGTGTCATGGAATATATTTATTAATTATTTTATATTATTTGGTCGTTATGTGTGAAAGGTAGCGATCTCAAAATCAATTTTTTATAACCAACTGATCTAATAATTTGCTGATAATCGTGTTTTTGGTCATGAGTTATTGTCGAACGGTAGGAAAGGTGTATGCAGAATACCTTAATCGAAGATGGAAACTTGAAAGACTATGATAGACGGGAGAGTGTTAGGCAAGCGGGGGGAGGAAGGACATGGATAGGAATGTTGGACGGAATGCAATTAGTAAAGAAGTACAAGTTGTGATCAAAAAAAGACCGGACTGATTTTATTCTTCGCAAACCGTTCAACGAAGCGAAACGAGACACAGTGCGCCATATAGTGACACATCTGACGACTAAAACAAGAGGTGTTGCGTTTGTTTACTTCGAGTCGTTACGCAGCAGCCGCGGTACGCGTCTTAACCTGTTCGTCGCCGAGTGCAATGGCAGCAATGAATGAGCTAGAGGAACAGCGAATTTGCGAACAGCGAAATTTTGTTTCAAACTTGGCAAAAGTGTTGCGGAGACATTTGGAATGATTCAGCAAGCCTTTGTCAATGAAGCTATGAGTCGAAGCCAGTGTTTTGAGTGGTACAGTCCTTTTAAATCGAGCAGAGCCTCGACAGATGAAGATTCGCGAACGGGGCTGGCTTCTACTTCGACGGACCCCAACCATGCCAAATTGGTGAACGATTTGGTGCGGGAAAATCGGTGTTTAACTGTTAGGGAGATAACCAAGGAAGTGAACATTAGTTTTGGATCCTCGCAGACAATTTTGGTAGACATTTTGGGCATGACGCACGTCGCATCAAAATTCGTCCCGTGAGTGCTGACTGATGGATAGAGACAAAAACGTGTGGACATTAGTCAGGAACTCCTGGATCGAGCCAATGCCGACCCAGAGTTTATTAAAACCATCGTAACCGGTGACGAAACCTGGGTTTACGGTAATGATGTTTAGGCAAAGGCCCAGTCTTCTCAGTGGAAAGGACCTCATTCTCCGCGACCAAAGAAAGCTTGCATGTCCCGGTCCAATGTGAAGGTCATGTTGGTGTGTTTCTTCAATTGGCAAGGGCCGATTCATTAGTAAGAAGTCCCTTAAGGTCAAACCGTCAACAAAGATTTCTACTTATGAAGAGGGTGAGGATCGCAGTGAGCCGAAAGAGGCCAGACATGTGGAGAAACAGTGCATGGCGTTTCCACCACGATAACACGCCAGCTCACACGGCGCTGATCGTGACAGAGAGTTTCGGAAGAACCAAAACTTCCGTGATCTCGCAGCCACCTTACTCTCCAGACGTGGCTCCATGAGACTTTTTGTTTCCAAAGTTAAAATCAACCTTGAAAGGGTGCCGATGTGCCTCTATTGCGGACATTAAAACTAATTGTACGGTGGATCTGAAGAGGATCCCTAAGGCGGCTTACCAGACAGGGTTCGAGAGCTGGAAGAAACGTTGGCAAAGTTGTGTTGTCAGCCAAGGCATGTAATTTGAGGGCTACAAGTTCGATAAGCTGTATCCGTCGAAATAAGCAAGTTATAAAATCAGTCCTGTCTTTCTTTGATCATACCTTGTATGCAGCATTGAAGAAGGGTTTGGTTTACCGTAAGTCCGGAGGTCAGATTGTTTTGTTTGGAGAGAAAAAGAAATTGATCGTTGTCCAGTCTAAGTACATACAAAACCTACTTTCAATGGTAGACTACCTAATAATGAAATAAGAATCGAAGGGGATTATGAAAGGGAAACATTAAAAGTAGTACAAAAGTTAAACCAAAAATATCTTTAAGTCTGAAAATATCTTTGAAGTAGTAGACTACCGGGTTATATCACCGTCTTTAGCAACCCATTGCCTCCCAGAATCTCTTAAAATCACTTGTCCTGCCTTCTTAATATTTCTCCCGCCAGCCGTCTCTCTTCTCCTTCAACACCTAGAACTTCTTCTGTTGTTTTCCATTCCGTCTATGTTATTTTATTTCATTTTTCCACACGCCCGAATACCAATCGTCTCCATACCACGCAACTCCTCTAACCAATTGGACCAATATTCCCGAGCTGTCCACAATTATGCTCTATATAAAAGTTTCCATCAGCAAGTAAGTTCCTATTAGTGCATTTCTTTACGTATTTATTTAAGGTCCCTCATACTTCTTTGTAAAAGTTCCTTTACCTTACGCAACTCTCCTTTTAATGCCCTCACCACTCTGCCTACCTTCTTCTAAAACACTTCCTAGATAAGTAAAGTTTTCTACCTGTTCCAACTGCCCTCCAACTACAATGTTTGTCTTGACATAGCTCATTGCACTCGTTCTCTTACGATGGATTCTCATTGAAGAAAAATCAAGCCCCATTTTCCATCCTTGGAACTTCTTTAGCTCAAGTTTTTGAGATTATTAGTTTTTCATAGAAAATACTTCCCGTTGGTATTAAGTGATAACTTTTAAAATTATATTTTTATTTACATTTTTTAACACTTAAATTTTTGCTCGCGTAATTAGTATTATAAATATTTTTAGTTTTAAGGGCTTCGTTTTGCCTACCTATATCACAAACGTCATGAGCCATGCGAACCTTTTATCAATGTATCAATCAACTGTTTCTAAATAAAACCTTTCAATGCTTTCTTTGTAAGAGGGGCACTGTTATTTTAAATTCGTATGCTGTAACATTTTCCTCCAATGAAAAAATGTATTCACCCAAGCTTCTGATGAGCATGTCATATATTGGGAAAGTTGGTATATAGATAACATTCAAACCACATTAGATTGACAGATTACCCAAGCGCAAGAGATCACAGTTTTCTAAGAGAAGAAATTTATATTGTCCAAAATAAAATGAAATGGTCATATTTTACTGGAACATTTTTTTTAACCGACCAAAGTTTTGACACGCCGTCAACGTGTACGTATTAGTAAGGGATTCCCAGCCTTTTCGACTGCACCTTGGCTAAGAGCTTGTGGAAATCTGGATCGGAAAATCAATTCAATTTTAATGGACCATCGATTACTAATGTTATTTATTAGGTAATCTACCGGTTAAGGTAGGTTTTTGGATGACCACAACTGTCAAATAAATATTTTGTAACTCAAAACAAAACCCAATCCAGCAACATCAGGTCCCTCTTCATCTCTGTGTACTTCTTTCCTCCCTTCATCCCGTCCAACATCCCTATCCTGTTCCTGCCCTTTCCTCGTTTCCTTAACATTCTCCCCTCTATTACCATCATCAACATTCCACTACCGCTCAATACGCCTTTCATCCATTTCTCCTGCCTCCATAGGATTTCTCTCAACAAACCCCTCTCCTCACCCACCATCTCCAGTACTTCCTCATTTGTTCTCCATTCTTCTCCACACCCACATATCAAAACTGAACTCCAATTCACTCAGCAATGCTTGCAACCCCTTTGCTGGCTGACAAGCTAGAGCTTGTTCATCAGCAAACCTAACTGATTTTACGAATTCCCCTCCGACTTTCATTCCTACCTCCAGTTCTTACCATGCCTCTTTTATCATTTCCTCCACATACATACCTGTATACGTTGAACAGCACCGGTGACAATGGGCAACCCCGCCTTACCCCTCTTCCTAACACTGCCCATCCGGACTCTCCGTTCCCCACTCTGAGAGCACACACAGCAGTCTGAGACATGTACAAGTTGCGGATCAGCCTCCTGTCCCTCCAATCCATTCCTATTTTCTGCAATATACGCATTAGTTTTTCCCAATTCACTCTATCATACGCTTTTTTGAAATCTACGAAATAGGCAAATACGTCCTGATTGTATTCTTTATTCCTCTCGATTAGTGATCTCATTACTGCAATGGTATCACGCGTACCTCTTCCCTTCCTAAACCCAAACTGATCATCCCCTAAGTATTCATTTGCCCTACTCTCTATCCTTTTGTTGATGATCCTGAGAATAACTTTAGCTGCGTAGGATATCAAACTTTTTGTTCTATAGTCCTCACATGATGTAGCCTTTACCTTTTTCGAAATGGGAACTAGCACTGATCTCACAAAATCTTCTGGCTAGATTCCTTCCTCCTAGATACTACGAATCAGTCCATATAGAGTCTTCTTCCCACATTTTCCTAGACATTTCAACAGTTCTACAGGAATGTTGTCTACCTCCACGGCCTTATTTGCTTTCATCTCCTTTAATGCCCTTTCTATTTCATCGCCGAGTATGCCTGGACCTAAGCTATCTTTCTCTACGTCATGCTCCTTTTCTATGTCTAACCTTGTCGGCCTAAGTTCCCTACCATACAGAGTTTCTATATATTCCTTCCATCTCTCTTGGATTTTTCTGGTTCAACTATTATCTTACCCCACTTACCTTTACCTGTTAGCACATATAGTATCTTGCCTTCTTACTTCCCGATAATAACTTAACCGTGCTGTATGGAGCACCAATTGCACCCTTCCTCTGTAAACTTTCCATTTCCTCGCATTGCGTTTTCCACCATTCTTCCTTTCCTTTATTTGTGACCCTTCTCGATTTATTGTTGAACTCTTTTTACTTAATTTTGCATAACTCGGTGTTTACATTCTTTCATCTTCTTCTCTCATCCATCTTTGCAATCATCTCATCCGTTACCCATGGTTTCCTTATCCTTTTCCCGTTAACGGTTCCTATAGTGTCTTTAGCGGCTTCCAATATTCCTTTCTTGATACATTCCCATTTTTCTTCGATAGTACTCAGTTCTTTACCGTCATCCATTATTTTCTCTACAGCCTGCTGATACTCCTTCCTCGTTAACCCATTTAATGCTTCTAAATTCCATTTCCTAACCCGCCGCCTTGCCTTATCTTCTTGAAACGAACGTTACATTTCATAAAAACTAAATTGTGGTCAGAGTCCGCATCCGCTCCTGGGAAACTGTGCGAATTTATCACACTGTTCCTAAACCTGTGCCTAACCATAATATAATCTAACTGATACCTTTCTGAGTCACCTGGCATTTTCCATGTATACCTACGCCTTTTGTGGTGTCTAAACCATGTGTTAGTGATGACTAACCCCTGTCTCCTGCAGAATTCAATTGCTTTCTCCCCGCGTTCATTCCTCGTGCCTAACCCATAGTCCCCCACCTCACCCCCATCTCTTCCTTCGCCTACCGTCGCATTCCAATCCCCCATCACTATCAAATGTTTCCCTGCAGGAACACTCGCGATGATATCCTCTAACTCATCGTACATCCTATCGACTTCTTCCTCCTTGTGGTTGCTCGGTGGCATATATACCTGAACAATGATCAAGTTCGTCGGCTCTGCTTTAATCTCTACGAGTAAAATTCTATCAGTTGCTTGCTCTCTGTTGACTACGCTTCTTCCTACCCCTTTATTTAATGTTAGGGCAGCCCCTCGTTGGCTCTCGTCCCCCCCCCCCGCTGTATAGTATTGTATAATTATCACTCCAGTAATCCCCGCTATCCTTCCATCTCACCTCGCATAGACCTAAAACATCTATATTACCTCTTTCCATCTCTCGCTTAATATTTTCTAATTTGCCTCTCCTCAACATTGTCCTGACGTTCCAGGTTCCTATTCTAACTACTTTCGTCTTCTTCTGAGTCTTCTGTCCTGCTGCAGTTACTTCTTCCCTGCAAGGGTTTCGTGGGATGACGACCGCGGAAGCCTTGGCTCTCCCGCTGCCGGGCACGACACACGGCCTCTTGGGCCGAGTCCCGTAGTTGCCAGGACTCATGTTATCTATAGTGCCCATCATTTACATTCTTGGGAATCATAATTGAGGTGGTTTCCCGTTGCCTTCCTCAATAGTGTTTTTAGCGTGACAACATCACTTAATGGCCGCCCCACTGGGGTCAGACGCCATTGCAGCCGCCTCACTGAGGAACAGACGCTGCGTGGACTACCTTTCGTCTGGCTCCTAACCTTCGACCTATCTGGCATGGGTGACCCTTCCAGGAGTAATTATTATTACTCCCGCCAGCACAGCTCTAGGGGTCATCGGAACGCACAAGCCCTTCCACCACGTCAAGGTTGTAGTCCATGGGAGGGCGATTACTAATACTAACATAAAATTTATGCAGAATAACTTTGTAAGACATTATTCCCTATGAAATAGAGATTGAGTCCGTATTGTCTTTCGAAGATAATAATCTAGGTTGATACTGGGAAAAGGTACCACTTGACCGAGTAGCTCGTGGTATCAGACAAATTCCGGCCATAAGCTGCACCAGTAATCACACTCGGGTGGCATATGAACATGGCCATACACTATATGCTGACCTTATGGGGGGTGGTTTATTTCCTATGCCATTCCAAAATCGGAATGATTTTTCTCAACTATTAAAAAATTGCCCAACTTTGCACAGCTATAATTACCTACAAATAGCAATTTTAATTACAGACCTTTTTTCCACCGCCTAAGAACTTAAGTTTTGGCCTTATCACTGTTCTTGCTTGCTTCTTGAAATATTTCACCTCTCTTGGAGGTTTTTTAGGACGTAGTTGTATGGTACAGGTAGCATTCATGGCTGACTGAAAAAATATGAAACCAAATCATACAATATATATGTATATATAAACAAAATATAAATACAAGTAATAATATACACATATATATATATATATATATATATATATTTCTGTGCTTGCTATGACTATGTAGTGAATTATATATATATATATATATATATTTCTGTGCTTGCTATGACTATGTAGTGAATTATATATATATATATATATATATATATATATATATATATATATATATATATATATATATATATATATATATACACATTCAAATACGAAGTCCCGCCATACGGCGCACAAATATTCATTCAAACATTGAAATAGGTATAAGGAAAGGGGATAGAAAAACACATAAAAGGCGAACACAGGACATGTGGGGAAGGCGGTTTTTGAATATATATATATATATATAATTCACTAAATAGTCATAGCAAGCACAGAAACTAAAACATATAAAAGAGGGACTCACTAGTTCTCGAATTTTCGGTGGATTTCGGTGAGTTCTGTTCCTAATTCTTCTTGAGAAAGGTGGTTGCACCACCGAAAAATCGAGAAATAGTGAGTCCCTCTTTTATATGTTTTAGTTTCTGTGTTTGCTATGACTATTTAGTGAATTTTATTGTGCACGTTCGTGGCTTTTCCAAGAAATTGACTATATATATATGTATATATATATATATATATATATATATACATATATATATAGTCAATATATATATATATATATATATATATATATATATATATATTATTTTATTATTAGGTAATCTACCGGTTAAGGTAGGTTTTTGGATGGACACAACTATCAAATAAACATTTTGTAACTCCCCACCTAGCAAACTAATCTATATCAGGTCCCTCTTCATCTCGGTGTACTTCTTTCCTCCCTTCATCCCGTCCAACATCCCTATCCTGTTCCTACCCTTACCACGCTTGCCTAACATTCTCCCCTCTATTACCCTCTTCAACATTCCACTACCGCTCAATACGCCTTTCATCCATTTTTCCTGCCTCCATAGGATTTCTCTCAATAAACCCCTCTCCTCCCCCACCATTTCTAGTACTTCCTCATTTGTTTTCCTTTCGGTCCATTTCACCTTCTCCATTCTTCTCCATACCCACATTTCAAAAGCCTCCAATCTACGTCTATCCTCCTGCTTCAGCGACCACGTTTCCGCGCCGTACATAGCTACGCTCCATATCAGAGTTTTTACGAGTCTTGTCTTAACATCCCTACTCAACGTCCCCGTCATCAACTCCCTCCTCTTTGAGAAAGCCTCCTTGCCTAGCGCAATTCTTCTCCTTACGTCCCTACCACTTTGACCGTGTTGGTCCAAAACACTTCCGAGATATGTAAACTGCTCTACCTGCTCTATTCTTCCCCCGCCTATTTTAATATTTAGCTTAGCCTTTTTCTTTCTAGAGAATCGCATAACCTTTGTTTTATTAATATTGATTCTCATCCCATATTTATCGCACTGAACCTCCAATTCATTCAACAATGCTTGCAACCCCTTGGCTGACTGAGCAACTAATGCTAGGTCATCAGCAAACCTAACCGATTTTACGAATTCCCCTCCGACTTTCATTCCTACCTCCAGTTCTTCCCATGCCTCTTTAATCATTTCCTCTACATATACGTTGAACAGTACCGGTGACAATGGGCAACCCTGCCTTACACCTCTTCCTAACACTGCCCATCCGGACTCTCCGTTCCCCACTCGCACCTGAGCAGTCTGAGACATGTACAGGTTGCGGATCAGTCTCCTGTCCCTCCAATCCATTCCTATTTTCTGCAATACACGCATTAATTTTTCCCAATTCACTCTATCAAACGCTTTTTCGAAATCTACAAAACAGGCAAAAACGTCCTGATTGTATTCTATATTTCTCTCGACTAGTGATCTCATTACTGCAATGGCATCACGCGTACCTCTTCCTTTCCTGAACCCAAACTGATCATCCCCTAAGTAATCATTTGCCTTACTCTCTATCCTTTTGTTGATGATCCTGAGAATAACTTAAGCTGCGTGGGATATCAAACTTATTGTTCTGTAATCCTCACATGACGAAGCCTTTGCCTTTTTTGGAATAGGAACTAACACCGATCTCACAAAATCTTCCGGCCAGATTCCTTCCTCATAGATACTACGAATCAGTCCATATATGGCCTTCTTCCCACCTTTCCCTAACCATTTCAACATTTCTACAGGAATATTGTCCACCCCCACAGCCTTGTTTGCTTTCATCTCCTTTAATGCCCTTTCTATTTCATCGTCGAGTATGCCTGGACCTAAGCTATCTTCTTCTACCTCATGTTCCTTTTCTATGTCTAACCTTGTCGGCCTAAGTTCTTTACCATACAGTGTTTCTATATATTCCTTCCATCTCTCTTGGATTTTTCCTGGTTCAACTATTATCTTACCCCATTTATCTTTAACTGTTAGCACAGATCTTGCCTTCTTACTTCCCGATAATAACTTAACCTTGCTGTATAGAGCACCAATTTCACCCTTCTTCTGTAGACTTTCCATATCCTCGCATTGCGTTTTCCACCATTCTTCTTTTGCTTTATTTGTGGCCCTTCTCAATTTATTGTTTAACTCTTTGTACTTCATTTTGCCTAACTCTGTGTTTACATTTTTCCATCTTCTTCTCTCGTCCATCTTTGCAATCATCTCATCCGTTACCCATGGTTTCCTTATCCTTTTCCCGTTAACGGTTCCTATAGTGTCTTTAGCGGCTTCCAATATCCCTTTCTTGATACATTCCCATTTTTCTTCGATAGCACTCAGTTCTTTACCGTCATCCATCATTTCCTCTACAGCCTCCTGATACTCCTTCGTTAATTCATTTACTGCTTCTAAATTCCATTTCCTAACCCGCCGCCCTTGCCTTATCTTCTTGAAACGAACATTACATTTCATAACAACTAAATTGTGGTCAGAGTCCGCGTCCGCTCCTGGGAAACTGTGCGAATTTATCACACTGTTCCTGAACCTGTGCCTAACCATAATATAATCTAACTGATACCTTTCTGAGTCACCTGGCATTTTCCATGTATACCTACGCCTTTTGTGGTGTCTAAACCATGTGTTGGTGATGACTAACCCCTGTCTCCTGCAGAATTCAATTGCTTTCTCTCCGCGTTCATTCCTCGTGCCTAACCCATAGTCCCCCACCTCACCACCATCTCTTCCTTCGCCTACCGTCGCATTCCAATCCCCCATCACTATTAAATGTTTCCCTGCAGGAACACTCGCGATGATATCCTCTAACTCATCATACATCCTATCGACTTCTTCCTCCTTGTGGTTGCTCGGTGGCATGTATACCTGAATAATGATCAAGTTCGTCGGCTCTGCTTTAATCTCTACGAGTAAAATTCTATCTGTCGCTTGCTCTATGTTGACTACGCTTCTTCCTACCCCTTTATTTAAAATTACGGCAACCCCTCGTTGGCTCTCGTCCCCGCCGCTGTATATTACTCTATAATTGTCACTCCAGTAATCCCCGCTATCCTTCCATCTCACCTCGCAGAGGCCTAAAACATCTATGTTACCTCTTTCCATCTCTCGCTTAATATATATATATATATATACATATCTCACGACATGTTCACGACAAGGACCACTCTTCATCATTCTCGTTATTTTAGCTTCTCGCCTGCTTTCACCTCATCTAATCACCGCCACCTACTCTCAATATTTAACATGCATCAATCTCCAGACGTCATAATTAATTCCAATATATTGTATGGTATGTAGCATCATATTACAGTGACGCTGTCAAAAGCTTCCTCCAGAGTAGAGGACACAATAAAGGTCGCTATGAATTTCTCTATCCTCTTCCCTAAGATGTATCAGAACAAGCATAGATTCTTTTGTTCAATATTTATTTTATTAAGAACACAATGTATACATCCACTGTTACCTGATGATGACGCCTAAGCGTTGAATCTAGTTGTACGACAATATAGAACAGTGGATGTATACATTGTGTTATTTATAAAATAAATATTGAACATGAACTTCCACAAAGATGAGCCTAAAATAATAGGAAGCATAGATTCTTTTGTTTCTCCCCTTATTCTAAATCCAAACAGATCCTTAATTAAATATTCTTTCACTCTTTTCTTCATATTCTGTATTTCATTCTTGCCATAATCTTTGATGCATGGATCGTCAGATTAATTGTTCTACATATTTCACATTTGCCTGCCTTTTTCTTTTTGAAATAAGGATTACATTTTTCTTGAAGTCGATCGATATTTCTCCTCTCTCATAAATATCATTTTGCTGTACAGCTGAGTCAGAATTTGAGATCCTGAAATTAATGTTAGTTCCTAAGGCACATCGTCGCTCCTTGGTGACTTGTTTGCCGTTACGTCCAAATCAATCAGATCAAATTAAACTCAGACCCGAAGATCCTCTCTCATTATCGTCGACAGTTCCCCTTCTTCATGTTTTTATAGCATTTATTAATTTTCTGCCGTAGCTTCTCAACAAAAACTGTTCGTAAATGCATAAATTTTTATCTTCAGTAAGAATTTCCTCATGGATACCCCGAATGGGTAACAATTTATTGACTCCATGCTCATTGAAGTGGTTTCTCACGGTTCTGAAAGCTGCTTCAACTTTTACCTTGATAAGAGAGACTGCGCTTCTTCGCCCAGGGTCTTCATTTATTCGTCTCTGCCTTTTCTCGCTTTTCGGTAGATTTAACTTCTTAAGCTTCGTAGCATATCTACCCAATTTCACTTCTCAAACTTTTGTAACAAATCTGCCCTTCCTCATTCCTCTAGTTTTTTAAATAATATTATCTATTAAATCCAGAACTTTATCTGTGAGCCATGGTTTCCTTTTAACAGGTTTCCTCGGCCCATAGCCTCATTCACGGCTTCTAACAATCCTTTCCAAATGGAACTCCTGAAGGGTAAAAATTGAAGACCTCTACGATGACCACATATTTCTATTATTTCAAGTACTCATGTCCCCGACTTTTACGAGAAAATGATGAAGAAACTAATTTTATAAGATGACTTTGGAAATTACCTGCCAAACATCTATTTGTTAGTAAACCATTTACAATAAAACTAACGTTCTAATTGTTAAATCAGTCCATATAATTTTCGAAAGAATCGTTTTCTGCTCATTCTACGGTTAGTAATTTCCTTGATCCGTCTTCCCAGAATTCTGTCATTACTTACATTACTCCTGTAACTAATAACATATGGAATTCCCTTGCAGTAACATCTCAATTTAAAAACCATGATCTTTACACCACCATTTTCAGAAACTAAAAAGTGGAGAGGTAAAAAATTCACGCGATTTTCCTCCACCCACGTAGGGATACAAACCTCCTACTCAATTTTATTTTTGCGACGGAAAAAATATTCGTTATTATGCGCCAAAAATATTGATCATGCCATAGCGGCAGGCTTGTGAACGATGCAACTTTTGGAAAACTTAAGAACATGAGTGGAAATTGAAATGGCTGGGTAAATAAATGGCTCGAGTTAATTCCCGAAGTAAAATGAAGAATAATTATATTTATTCATTTAGGCTAATAGATTCACATTTAGACTCCAAGTACCAATACCACAGTCCCATAATAATAATCTATAAATTGACTGCCAACTACCAACAAGTGGAATTACAGATAAAATAGTGAATTGGTTTGCCCATGGAAAACATACGGTGATTGATGGAATAATTTGTGATTTGTTTAATATAGTCTCCCCTCCTTTTCCTCGTTTACATCAATGGCAGTGGTCGTAAATAACCAACAAAATCAGATTATTCACCGATAATATGATCGCCTATCATGATAGAAGTAATAAATCAGGCATAAAGTTTCTTCTGGTAACATGAACGGTATTAGTGCTTGGTGTCAGAAATGAAATCTCTAATAAAATCTGAAAAAAGGGCAGGAATTAAAGTTTGGACAAATAAATCTTTACGCCCTTAAACCTGCAGGCTCGGAAAAGTAGTAAAGAGATTGCCGGACCGAGTAAAATACCTAGGACTGACACCATCATCAGACATAACATAGGGAAAACACGTTATAAACATCTGACAGTAGCATTAAGGCAACTAGGGTTCATCAAACGAATGGTGCAAAAGTATTCGAATGAAAAAGTTTAAGAGAGGTCATTTCGAGTTGGTCACACCTCGACTAGAATGCAAGTCAAATGTTTGGGACCCTTTGCAGTACTTAATTACGGAAAGGATCCAAGGGGATCCCTTGAAAGGATACCAGAAAAGCTGTCTTTTCGAAAAGAATCATTATGACAGAACAGAAAGCTTGACTTCTTTTGGTTCATTCCAATTGGAAAGCCTTGGTCGAGAGATGTTAAAAACACGAAGATAACAGGTTGCGACTTATTGCATTGGTAAGGGAGACCAGACTTCATGAAAATCGACTACACAATCGATAAAATAAGGAATCATATCTTCCCGCCACAACGTTAGTGAGCAATGTAAGATAACTCGCTCGGCAATTATCGAAATGGTTGAGATTACCTAGCACTTCCTCTGGGCATGGTTCGTTTTGGACGCCTTGAGACCGCTTGTGTGGAAACAGCATATGTAAACCCAATATTTCTTGGTCTAATGATGAGAGTAGTAGTACATTTGTTGAATTTTAGTTACACAGACAGAGGACCATTAAAACTATTCAAGAAATTCAACATTAAATACGGTTCCTAAAGTTCTGCGATACTCTGAATTCATGTTAAACGTGACCTCACTTCGCAACGGGGCAAACTGATCGAAGTTTCATTGGGTTCATGTTAATTATCTGTTTGCCAGTAGGAAGATTTTTAACCAAATATATGAAAGACTTCAAGTCAGTTCTCGAACAATTACTCCAATGCAAACGATGGGGTCTTCCGGCAAATAAAAACACCTAAAATTTTTCTTAATTTAAATACTATACTCACTTATTATCTTCTTGTTATTGTAATATGTTGGTCACATCCGTGCAAGGAGTGAAAATGGGCGATTCCGTAATCTAAAACAACTGAATAATTGTTCTCATGGTAACAAACAACGCAATTTTTGCTAGTCCGATTAGTGAAATATGGTTTGCTATTTAAAGAAGTTCTAAAAACTTTTTATAGCATGCATATCAAAGAAAATTAATTATTGTTTCCTTCATCCCAACTTCTCTTAGCTGTGAAGCCATTCGATTAATTCATATTTAAAGGTCAAAAGCCTCTATGATTTGGGTTAGTATAAACTTTGAAATTCAAACATGCAGTGGCGTAGTCAATGGAAGTATTAAACTATTGCTCCCTACCCCCAGAAATTTTAGTCCCGCAAGAATAGCTGACTCAGTTCAGTGCCATTGGTAATGTGACGCTTAATGTAACTTCCATTTGCATTTAATAAAATACAAAAAAAAATTACAAAACTTTTTTATGCATCCCATTCCCGTTTTTCATCAAATTTACTGCAATAAAAAGTAGAAAATAACGTGAGTTCGAATGGAGGGAACGAAGACGAGTAGGTGCAGAGGGGAGAGAACATTAGTGGGCTTACATTATGCTGTTGGCGGGAACTTTTAGACGGGGAAAATTCCTTTAGGTACAGGTTCAGTCGGCAACGAAGTCGGCATTAGTGCCCATCGCTCGAAATTACTTTCTGGTTGGGCACTGCACGCATGAGAGCAAAAAAACTACTTTTGTCCCCCAAAGTGGGTCGTATTTTTTTAATATGAAATTAATCACCAAAACCCACAATTATCACCCTGAAGTTTGGTTCACTGGGCGAGGGTAATGCTCACTAGAGCTAAGCCCAACCGTGTGTGAAATTCACACATCAGGGTATGGGTATTTCATTTCTCAGTGCCACCTGGCATTGAGAAATGAAATGGACCCCCGCAGGCAATTGGGCATATAATTTAACATTAAATCGCTCCTGTGAAAGGGCTAAGTTCAATAAAGATGTTTAAAGAATTTGAAAAAGAATAGAAAAGAATGTCTTATTTTTATCATATTTAATGTCAATGAGTTAAAATCAATTATCTTGGCGTCTTAAATTATCCGTGCACACAAGCATTCAGTTACATCCTACATTTCGATGCATATGATATATATATCATTTGCATCATCGATACATATAGCTCCCTAGCTACTGTTCCAGCCTCTTCTGTGTTCGTCGTTGGATCCAGCACCAAATCTTGCGTTGCTGATTCGGCTCCATTGTGAATGTGCTATCATTTCCTTCACTAATTATTATTATTAGGTAATCTACCGGTTAAGGTAGGTTTTTGGATGGACACAACTATCAAATAAACATTTTGTAACTCCAAACAAAACCCAATCCAACAACCTAATCTACATCAGGTCCCTCTTCATCTCGGTGTACTTCTTTCCTCCCTTCATCCCGTCCAACTTCCCTATCCTGTTCCTGCCCTTTCCTCGTTTCCCTAACATTCTCCTCTGTAATACCTTCTTCAACATTCCACTACCGCTCAATACGCCTTTCATCCATTTTTCCTACCTCCATAGGATTTCTCTCAACAAACCCCTCTCCTCACCCACCATCTCCAGTACTTCCTCATTTGTTTTCCTTTCGGTCCATTTCACCTTCTCCATTCTTCTCCACACCCACATTTCAAAAGCCTCCAATCTACGTCTATCCTCCTGCTGCAGCGACCACGTTTCGGCGCCATACATAGCTACGCTCCATATCAGAGTCTTAACGAGTTTTGTCTTAACATCCCTACTCAACGTCCCCGTCATCAACTCCCTCCTCCTTGAGAAAGCCTCCTTGCCTAGCGCAATTCTTCTCCTTACGTCCCTACTACTTTGACCGTATTGGTCCAAAACACTTCCGAGATATGTAAACTGTTCATATCTCGGAAGTGTTGTGGACCAATACGGTCAAAGTAGTACGGACGTAAGGAGAAGAATTGCGCTAGGCAATCACTAATGTCTTCCTTTAATTCCCATCTCTTCCCCCACCCTTCTCAATCGCCCAAATACGCTCTTCCCATTTCATTGTGGATCCGAAATTTTCGCCGTCACGCATATAAGCTCACCATATACACCAGGCACACCGAGTTTCTCACCTCATACCTGTGCTTGGGAATCGTTCCCAACGGGCTAGTCATTTCCCTACCTTTATCTGCTACTTTTCCAGATATTCACCCCCAGCTTAATGCATTTTCTTACCAAAACTCTTTAGATTATGTTCACCTTATCCTTACCCAATACCAATGCATTCGTGAACAACACATATCAAACTTATTTTCCCTCTTTAAAATAATCTCCTTGGCTGCTGCTCACCTAATTCCACAACTCAACTCCATAGTTTTATCTGCCCTACATTACCTCCAACAAAAACGTCGTCTCCCTGAAAAATTGTCAGATCTATGCATTTCCTTCTTCCGAGTAAGTCTCAAACTTCCTTCCACTCTCTCACCCTTTCCCGCCACCTTAACCCAAACCACCCCTACTCCTTCATTCGATGGCGCGCCTTCTGGAAATCACAAAGTAACCCTTCCAGTCACATAAACGCCAATCCCGCACTCGACAAATTCCGCCCGGCTTCAACTCATGACGCAAAACCCCTTCCAAGTAACCATCCTATTGAAATTTTCATACGTCTTATTCTCCATAAAGTTTCCAATAAATTCTTCATAGAATCTCTAAAACCAAAAAATAACTTCTCCACGAACGAACGTCATGCTCTAAAAACACTACAGTCGCATCGTTGTCACCTCCTTCGATAAAGGCTCCTCAGTTGTAATTCTAAAACACCAATGATTATATTTCCAAAGCCCTCGGTAACCTCAATGATACATCCACCTAAACCACTCTTGCCAGCAACCCGACATCAACTTTCCAAACAGAAATTCGGTCTTTTCTCCTCCAATTTGGACCAAAATAAGGCCTCACCTCCCAAGACATATCCCTACTCTCACCGCCAAACCCCAGAACACTCCAGTTTTATCTCCTCCCAAAAATGCACAAACCTAACATCCCCTGTCGCCTTATAGTTTCCAGTTTCAACTCTCCCACCGAAAGAACCGCATTCCTTGACCACCACCTACAACCTCTTATACTCTCCTTGCCCTCCTGCACGAAAAACGTATATCACTTCTTCCACCGTTTAAATTTTGTCTCCGTTCCTCCACCTCCAACCTAGTTATGGCCATCACCGACGTTACTTCCCTCTATGCCTCTATTCCCCATACAGAAGGTCTATCCTCCTGCTTTCTTGTTGCTGTTGTATATTCCTGCTTATCATGTTGAAATCCTTTTCACTCGATGCACATTGTAAATGACTCCACGTTGAGGAGATATTTCCCAGTTAAATCTATAAAATAAAGTTCACACTTTTATCCAAGTTACTGATGAGGTTGAATTCCCGAAACTATTTATTCTTTGGTTTTCTACCGTGCACAATGGCGGTGGAACGGTCTTGAATTCACATGAAGTTGAGATTAATAAATCAATTCTGAACCCAATCGTACACGGCAAATTTTAGAGCAATTTTTGCTGCGGGGAAATGTTTAAATTCTTCCAGAGCTGACAGACAGTGAGAACTGACGGGCGATCTCCCCCAATGATTGATTGATTTCTGTTGTCATTGAATCTGGCCGTGTAGTATTTCCGCAGTCCCCTCTCGGCTTACTTATTCCGAGGGTTGGACCGATATACGAGAAATACATTCAAGTTGTATGGTCTCCTAATTTTTTTCTGTAATTTCTTCTACTGTCAGACATTTCTTATCTTTTCTGTCACTTATTTATGACAGATACGGTTATTTCACAACATAATATCCCAGTAGGCGAACAGGATTTCACAGTGCCTACTCTGTGATTCCTTAGGCGCCGATAATTCTTCTGTAGGGTCCCCTTTACCCAACTGAAAAACCGTCTTGTGCGAGGTTGGGGTTTTTAGGGTGGAATGTCACACGATTTTCAACCTCCTTTTAACTATAGAACCCAAAGCGCAATGCTTGTAAATTTATAACAGCATCGAATATCCCACTCATATTGACGAATTTTGAAGGCTGATAACTCTCATAAGTGGAGAAATTTAATGGCTACACACTGTTCTCGTACACCACGACGCCATTTAAAGCATTGAAACCGCTTCTCATTCTCGTGTTATATTCATAAAAAGAGCCCGCGGTCCACCATCTACTCCTCGTCTCGAGAAGAAATTACGTTACCTTGGTACTAGAAGGTACCTTTTACACCAGCAGGTGACGATACTTCTAATACTCGAACTATCTGATCTTTAAGTAAAATTTGGTGTTTATGATATCACAGTAGTGTGTGACCCGAGTGCCCATGCCGCGGGTCATCGGTATGACAGAATGGTGTCGATACCGGAGTGAGGGGGAGGAAGAATGAATCGAGCTATGGAAAGGGTCACAAGGACGGACGCGATCGGCTCAACGGTTCTCTTGGTGAACCCAATGTAAACTCTTCCCTTATAATCTCACCCCATCCTCTTTCGTAAGCATACCATCAGGGCATCGACCACGACCCATCTATGGAAGAGTGTGCGCAATCCACCTTCCACCTACACATTCTATACGAACCTACATTCCATGGACCTAGCGTTCCTTTATCAGCACAAAAATAAGTTAAATTTCGATATGGCGACAGAATATAAAAAAAAGCTTGCATGTCGAATCCTTATCCTGGAAAATTGCGCAATATTATCGTATAATACCCATGATTGAACGTGTATGGTCACTGTTTACAACTAATTTTAAGTCAACAGTTTAGTGATGATTAGAACCTTAAAGTTATTTTTTTATCTTGCTACTATGAAATACCGCATGAACTCTAGTGACAGTTGTAATAAATTCCACGCATAATCGCATTAAGTGCTTTCTAGAAGAGAGAGGTGGGGAGGATGGGAGCGAGTGGAAAATAGGAAGGGGGAGGAATAGACCGGTATGATCTATCTACTTTCAGTAGTAGACATAACCTACAGAAAAACATGCACACTCAGCCTTTCATCTACAAATAATCTAGCCCATGAGTGTCACCTATTGGACGCTTTATATTGGATATTATATATATTATAATAATTTATATATTGGGTAAAAAGCAAATCACTCAAATCTCCATTCCTTTTTATTATGAAAGTCATGTGTGAGGAGTTTTATTGGATCTACAAGTATCCACCTGTTGTGAATGCAGCAGCGTATACTCTTATGTATTGCCCAAACATATCACTCTTTTTATCAAAACAATGCATCATTCCATAAAGGAAAAGAATGGTACTTAGCAAATAATAGTTTAAACATATACACATTACTCACCGTCAGGCTGTTGAATGTTTCTATATCACTAAAAATCTGACAAACACACCACATTATCACAAAGTGAATCATTCGGTGTCTTGTAGGTGGTTACTGGGTGTTAGAACTGTAGCTCATATTTTCCATACTGCCGTCTCCAATTGATGACAAAGATATTTTGCTATTTTTTTGTTTGCTTGGAATAACTTAATAAAGTTACAATCTGACAATTTGAGGGATTTTGATCAAGGTCTATGACTATCCTTTCCAGTCTTATTGTTAGTAGGCATCTTCCAAGTAAATTATGGAAGTAAGTGACTTGCAAGAGATGAAATTCACAAAGCATACCGTCAGATTTCACTTAGAAATGTGGTCCAAAATACTGCAGAAAATCTTTATACACAGAATTTCATGGCACAAAGACTATTTGAAATACACTCCTAGCACTAAACAAGGCATGGATGTGCTTTGCTATTATAATGCAAATAACCAACAATGGTTATCAACCCAAAGGTTGTTTTGATTGGCGAGGGTAGAGCTCACCTAGCACTAAGCACAACAGCATGTGAAGTCTACACATTAGTGTCGAAGGTCCAGTTCCTTTCCCCGTACCACCTGTGGTTTCTATGGAAGATCTGGTACCCAAAAAATCAAGCAGCTAGGTTGAAGCTGATGGCACCCAGAGGCATCATCCAGAATCAAACCTGGATCCTCCAATCATTAGCCTAACACTCTCCCCCCTGGACTACCATGTCCCCAAAATGCATTTTATAAATCTTTATCTTTTTACACACAGAACCATTTAAAAAATTGTTGGAAATAAATTTTTTCCCAAAAATATTCTTGATAAGATTAGTTGGATTTCATTAGCCAGCAGTTGGCACAAGTTCAAAGAATACAAATCTCATCGTTCACATATTATATATTTCATTGATGCTGTTCATTCTAAGCAGAAATTTCATCAATCCATTTGAATGTCAATATTAGTCAAATATATTCCATCATCCACTACAGCCATTTGTTAAGAAAATATGTGTCTGTCAAGTGCAAGTTTCCCATTTGTACTCATAGAAGAATTAATTAAAGTATTACTCACTGATTCTGCAATTATGGTATTTATCTCGATTCAGCCGGTATAGCATGGATTGGATCATCAAATATGGCATCCTTAGAGATTCTTGTTCAAAAAAGAAGTCTTCATACTTCATCAGGTGTACCACTTTCATGATCATGATCGAGTCCATTGATTTATTATTAAAGTGAAATTCAACATCATCTATACATTTCAAAGATTTTTCTAAAATTTTCCTTATTCGGCCATAACCTATGCTTGGTATTCTATCAAGAACAAAAGGAAGGTCATTAGTGAATGAAAGCATTATTTCCCTGCATTCTTGAACAAATAAATGCTTTGCATTAATGAAGCAAAATTACTCATTGACCATTCTATTGAAACGAACTGAGAAAAATGTGTAATTATTGATGTCATGTTAAGATATAGTGTTACATTCTAGCAGCAGAAATCACTAAATCTATATAACCAATGGCAGTATTCCATTATATACGCATGATTACATCTATAAAATAAAGGTAAGTATTTAATACCATTGGAAAACAAAATTAGAAAATATCTAGATGATAACAATAAGCAACTGCATGACATTCATATGAGCCTGTCATATTAGTAAGAGAAAAACCAACTAAATAAAGCTGAATTTTGAAACAAATACACTAAGCCAAAACCAATCTGCTAAGGACTTCACTTAACTTAACTCTGCAACTATACAATTGTGTGATGTAACTATTGACACTGGTTATACTACATCTACATCTTTAACAATTCAGTATCAGCTATTACTTTTAACCAACTTATTTTTCCATTAAAGTGTTTCCAATAAATTGAAACATCATGAATTGCAACATAAATCAAAATGGACCTTTATTTTTCAAGGTAGTTCATTATCTAACAAAAACAGAGATGCCATTCTTCATTATGAAGAGCATGGAAAAGACATATGTTTTCATACGTCCGTGAGTCCAGAATCCTCCTACATTTCATAGATGGCATTCATCAAAATATATCAGTCGATAAAAATGTTCACTTTCAAAACACTCAAGTAAAGATTGCCTTTTACATTATCAAAAAAATATATGCACCACATACTTTGTCATAGAGTTGTGTTTAGGGGAGGCAACTGACATCTAAGGTCATTGGCATCATTAGGGATGAATGGGAAAGGAAGGATGGAGAAAAACACAGCATCGGCATTAGCCTACTCTTAATGAAAGGAGCCAAGGGATCAGCAGCTTAACGTCACATCTGATAAATGGCGTACTAACTCGAAGTGCCCTCCACAAAACACCTCTAGTGGGAATTGGGACACCACTGAAAAATGTCTCCGCTGGGATTAGAATCAGGGCCCTCTAGGTGGGAAGCCAGTATGTTAGCCACCAAACCATCCTGATCCCCCTTTGTTATAGAGCTTTTACCCACTTTGAACTTTCATTATAGACCTCTTGTAAGTGTGCTTCTAATTCTGGTGTTGACTCCACCTTAGGCCTAACCACCTTGCAATTTGCACTTTTATCCTGCAGATTTCTTTTGTCAGGGTCACTTTTATCCCTTTCATGCTTAACAGAAATTTCACTACCACTTTCTGAGTCTTTATCATCCATATTTTCATCATCTTCCATTTCCACGTCAGATTCCTTATCCTTTGAGTTATTTCTGAAAATAAAATGCACACGGTGATTATGTACACTGGCCATCTGATAAAAAGAGTACAAACTTAAACTTAACCATAACATAGGTAAAGTACAGAGAGATCAATCAAAATTGTCAGAAGAACATTATGCACACTTTATTTGCTTCCAATCCGAATTCGACTCCTTTTTTAAGTAACAATTTTCCTTGTTCCTACACAACAGAAGGGTACACTTTTTATAGTTGATGAAGTAATGATTTGTATGAAATCACAGGAGAATAAATGAATAGTAAACAATTCATCTAAGCATAAGAGAAAAAAAAATGAAAAAAGTAAAAGTTCAAGATCATTATGTTCAATACTGATCCTAAATTAAAGAACTGAAATTCCACACTTACCCAATTTTTTTTATTAAAGATGTTAAGAAGCGATAGCATATGGAGTGTAGAGGAGGCATGGTGTGTACTGGCATCCTCAGTAACTAAAAAGGAAAGATATATATGTTACAAAGAATCACAAATTAACAGAAAGTGATTCCAAAAGAAATTGATGTTGTGAAAGTAGCCGTATTTATTTCATTATTTAGTCCACAAATTCATTTTCACTCACAGGACCTAAAGAGAAACATGTAATTTCTTCATACAAGAGGTTAGCTACAAACAAGGTTTGTATAAAAAATGTTGGTAACAATTTTCTCCTGACGTGACTCTAAGTTGCAATGATCGGGCTTGGTGACTGGCAGTCTGACTTTCAAAATGCCCCAATCACCTGCGAGCATTCATTCAGGCTAGATTGTGTTTTTAGTAGACCCTTGTAGAGTGACTCAGCACAAGCACAAAATGCAGTGAACGATTGAACAGTAGTACGCCATAAAATCTTGTGTTGGACTGGGGAAATCAAGTACGGAGACGTTGAGCATGATATGCCAAGTATTCAAAGATGAAAGCATGTCACAAATGGCAGTTTTTAAGAGGCACAAGCTCTTCAAAGATGACCAAGACAGAGTGGAGGAAGACCCCTGCACAGGATGCCCATTGATGTCAAGAACCAAGGACAACATGCAATGTGTGTGTGAAGTGCTGGAAACAGATTACCCTAGCCAGGGAAAGCTGCCTGGGTTAGTTGGGCGGGTAACATGCTTACCTGCTACTGCAGGTGTATCAACTTTGGTGGCTCAGCCTTTGGGAAACATGATGACAAGCTTAAGGCTTATCAAGATCCCAGGGGTACATGGGACACCAGGGGTCTCCAGAGAGGGGAAAATAAATCATATATCTTTAGGAGAAAAATCGCTTTTCAGCATTTTTTAAATTATCTGCCTAGCTATTCAACATACGACATAATTTCTTTGCTTAATTTAATGATCCAAAAGTCATGTAATTCAATGGTAGGTAAGGCAATAACACTTTAAAAGCAATGCTTTTCTACTATATACTTTAAAATTACACAAGTTGCACTTCTAGGAGTGTAGTATATGCATAAGAAAGACTTGATACTCCTAGAGATTACAAAATGCCTAAATAAATTACGGAGATTTGTTTTTCTGTAAATCAAACAAATGGACCATTGTAAAAGCTATCACCCATGAGCAATTCATCAATGCATGATTACTAAACTATATCCACTACATTGAGGTGCAAGCAATAATCCTTTTTGTCAAGAAAATTGATGACACTCAGAGACACATGTATAGTGTGAAAGATAAGTAATTGCTATGAAAGAGTTGGGGGATTTAGAGGGCAAAAGTTGGGGAATATCTAAAACCTGATATTATGAAGAGAGTAAATGATTTGAGGAGGAAAAATAGGCAGAGAATGCCATGGGTGAATGTGATTGAGGACATCTAAAAACAAAGAAGTGTAGAAGTCTCATGAACAGAACAGAATATATGAAACAAAGCATGAATATGATAGAGCCAAAAGAAGTATGCAACGAAAAGTTAGTATGGCAAAAATTAGTAGAAGTAATGTTTTCCGGTAATAATTAAAAAGCAGTCTTTTTTTTTACTTTGCCTACCATGAAATGACAGGGTTTTTACATGAGGGTATATTAATTGTTGCAGTCACACCTCCCAGCAACCTCCCTGAACAACTTGTGTAAAGCTGGAAAGTTTCACCATAATAAGTTAATATTGTATATAATATAATAAATATATATAAAATAATACAATAAAATAATTTTTTCATGAATAAACCTGCCATTCAAAGCTGAAAACATTCACTACACACCCACATCATAGCAGGCACACACTTTATTCTTGAAGATGCAAAGTTAAAAATAAAAAAACACAGTAATCAACCCGAAGGTCGGTTTAGTAGGTGATGTTCTCGCCTACTAAATAAGCTCACCCATGTACCAAGCCCGATGGCGTGTGAATATTCACACATCAGGGTAGGGGGGCCAGTTCCTTTCCCTGTGCCAATTATGGTTTCCCAGGGAGATCTGGTACCCGAAAAATCAACTAGCTTGGGTGGAGCTGCAGGTGCCCAGAGTGCCTTGCCCGGGAATCGAACCCGAGACCCTCCGGTCAGTAGTCCAACGCTCTACCCACTAGACCACCGCGACCCACACGCAAAGTTAAATATGGGAATAATATTTTGTAAAAAAATACTCAACTCAGTGAGGTTCCAGTTTCTTCACCATTAACTATCAGCCTAAACATACAGAACCATAAAGCCTATCCAGTTACTGAAAAATAGTTTCACTGTCAAGATGAAGTTGAATTACATTAATTGTAACACACTTTGTTTTTATAAAGTTATCCATTATTTGTCAACTTTTTTTTTAATAATTCAATTCCAGCACACTGGTTTTCCTTCAACCAATTACACTGATTGATGACACCACAATTAAAAGCTTAGGTAACAGACTGTAGACCCTATTGATATACTGCTTTGCCACTCCCATAGTTAATTCACAATTAAAATTTTATTAAAAGACTTGACACAGCTATTTAAACTAATTGATGGTTAACTGTTACCAAGTGTCATAAAAATTTCATCATCATTTCAAATATGTTTTGGATGGAGACATTAAATAACTCACCTTACACTCATGTAGTGGACTTTAAATAATACCCACGAATAGGAATAATTATAAATAAAAATACTGATTAAATAAAATACAATACGTTCAATACAAATTCATCCTCGCCATGTTTTGCAAATCTCAATGCAAACGTGAATACAGTAACATTTGCCTAAAAAACTGGGGTGGAAATTAAAAAAATCACGAAGCATTATGGATAATTCCACGAAAAGCCACTCGAGATGCGCGGCATCTTCAAAAGGGCTGCAAGCGAACGACCCCGTTTGATAATATTCTTATAGGGAGACTCATTAAGGAAATGGAACTAGAGTTCGTCGCACCGGCACACATCCCTTCCCTCCAAACAGAACCTTCGCGTGGAAGAAGCGAGGGCCTAGCGAGAGGACTGACCGTGGTCGCGGTGGAAGAACCCGGTCAACAGCCTCGCCGCGGAAACAAAGTAGGTTACCCAATCTCGAGCAGCTCGGATGCACTCCCCAAGATCTTCCCCGCGATGACAATTGCTAACACGATGATCCACCAATTAGTCCACCCACCTTCGATCCGAAGCAGAAGGGGAAAGATCGAGGGACCACTTTTCATCATCGCCCGTCATCTCTCGCCCCATCCATTAAGTAATACCCAGAGGAGAGGCTTTCTTTTCCCCCAATTAATGTCTCCGATTCCCCAATCACCACCATTGCACCACACTGACACGATTGCGCTCGCATACAAACACACACGCAGTAACTCCAGATTTCTCCCTCTTCTGCTTCCTCGCCAACCCATGCCTCCCCATCCAGTGATAGACCCACGTCGCACCAATTGATTATACCTCCATAATAGTCCCCCCCTCAAGTACCGACGTCCACCAAATGTGAACACTTAAACGACGCATTGGGGACTTGGCCAGAACGGCTCGAATTCCATCCAAGCCGCATCTCATACTATGCACATAAAGGATACGGCAGCATAATTGGCTGATTTTAAGGGATATTCTATTCAAATCCGCAAATAATGCCGGCACATTTGTCCATCTGCTCGTGTGTTCCGCAATCTATTTAACGGCGAGGAGCAGGTAATGTAAACTGGTGGAGTTCGAAGGCTATGAGATTTGTGCAGCGTTTACCCACGCTTGGGGGTGATAATCTACTGTGCTCTCGCGGGATGAGACTGTCGAGGGCATTTGCTACGAATATTTGGGCAATGCCGACATCAAGTTTTCCTCCACCCATAAATAAATGCAGTTCTCAGCTTTTTGGTGGTGTAAATGGAGGTCCGTTATTTCACCCCTATCCTAGTTACGTTATTTGGGTTTGGAATAGCTTTCATGCCATCTTCTCCACCAGACAAGACCTCCCTTCTAAATCTTCATTTATGTAGATGCACTGAGTTTCTACTTATTACATAATTGTGATACCGTCAGAACAATGCTGATGGGACTGAGTCCGGTTCCCTCCCCGACGCTTCCGAATTGCTCATTCTCAGATTACATTTTTCATCCGAACTAGTTGGATGTTCATAATAGTTTCGTCTGTTTTAATCAAATACCTTTCATAGACCATACAAATATTAACCTGCAACAATTAAACTACATAAATATCCGAATAAATCAATACTGCGGTTTTGATCGGGAAGTACCGGAGTAGGAAAACTTTTTATAAACACACCACAAAACACATGTTTCCTCCTTTTATTACGGGAATTGGTTTGAAAATTTGATTCGCGAAGGATTCGGGGAGAAATGTCTAGAAAAGGGTCAAATATTAAAAAAGGAAACAAAAGGCACAATCTCAAAATTACATCCTTGACTGCATCAGTTCAAATCCTATAAAACTTGCCTAAAGACTAACTGGTACATATTATTTTAGTACCCTCCTTGGAAGAATTATTTCATACCGATAAATTCAATTCATAAGATTTTTATATTTTATTGTTACGCCTTCCTCCTATTTAATAGAATACATATTTTAAAAGATCTAACCATTTTCTGCTGTTGACAATGTTTTCCTAAGCGGTAATTTTGCGACGGTCATTAAGAAGTCTTTTTTTTTAGGGATAGAGTCGATGAGTTTTTGAGAATTTTATTTTAAGAAATTAAGTTGATTTCCCTGAATTCCCTAGCATTCGAAAGACTTGATCAGGAAACCACCCATCATAACAAAAATACCACAAGTCGTGCAACAGCAAAGCGTTCTAAGGTAATCTACGCAATTTCTCCGGGAAAGATTGTTACATTTTTCAACGTTACTAGCCAGAGCTGAAATTAAGTTTCTCTTGGTACACAGTTTGAAACAGCTTCGAAAGAATGACTTCCTTTCCATTCCCCAAAGACAGTTTCAGATACCCTGTGAAAACTTTCTCTCTGGCGTCCATTCATTCCCCTGCTCAGAGAGTTGAGGCACCCCGAACCAAATGAGCTTTGACGTAGCCATTTCATGAAAGCACACCAGCTAAAAGCCAGTTTGACAAACCATGACTAGTGGATTAAATATTAAGTGCGTCGGAATCAGATAGTCACCCCACTGAACTAAGTAAACTATTCAGTCCTGTAAACATTGAGTAACTCGCCATGAAAATTTCTATTCTAACAATTGATTAAGGTGAACGAACGACTTAAATTAGGTTTCCTTGCATTGGGGCGGTGTTAGCCGTCCAACCATCAGCTGAAGGGATTCCTTCAGCATGCATACAATAAAACGTATTTTGAATTATACCCTCTGATAGTATTAACCGACCTTCGCAGCGTGATGCCTGAAATATAAAGAAATCTTTCGCGGTACGAAGGTCGTCCAAACAATCACGAGAAAAGATTTCGATGTACGCGTGCGGGTCCCTTTTCCTGAATGGTCGAACGACCTTCACGTCACACTGGCCACATATATCCAAGCGTAACATAAATAGGACACACGAAAGGTGGCAATAGGTGACATATCATGGTCCAACATTGTTGCTTTTATAGTTCTTTCAGCTTCATTCGCAATTCGTATGAGAATAAATGTAAGATAGTGCTATGGAAATATATTCCCCAACAGTTTGCAGCAATATTTTCCCAACGATTACAAATCTAATCCAGGGGTTAAAATACAAGAGTAAAGCATGCAAGAAAAAAGCAAGACTAAATAATGAGAATGGCTTGTTTAACGTGAACACCTTTAGAAGAAAGATCCGGGTCAGCACAAATTTATGGCGCCTCCAAAGCAGCATGCCAACAGAAATTCTACACCAAATATCTTGAACTAAAACAATTAGCTTTCCATCAGATCAGGACAGGGCGACCAGTTTCTTTCCCTGTGCCGGCTATGGTTTCCCAGGATGATCTCTGGTACCCGATAAATCATACAGCTCGTGTGGAGCTGAGGGTGCCCAGATAGGGACGCCCGGGAATCGAACCCGTGCCTTACTGTCAGTAGTCCAACGCTCTATCCCTAGACTCCTGCGACCTACATATATATTATAAATAGCTGTGTGTTTTTTCGAGTACCAGATATTCCTAGGAAACAATATCCGGCACTGGCCTCCTACCCTGATGTGTGAATTTCACATGGCGTCGGGCTTAGTACTTAGTGAACTCTACCATCACCTACCAAACCGACCTTTGGGTTGATTACTGTGTTTATAGTTTATACAAATATATATATATATACACACACACACACACACATAACAGTCGCAGAACATCCATCCAGCAGGAGCTGTCCACATGGGCGGTTCGCTCAATATTAAAAGCGGAGAGCTCAGGACGCACTACTTAATTTCAGCGCGACCGAAATATGTCAATTGTACTATAGTACAATGAACAGTAAGCATTAAAGTTTGCCAGTAAAGCATTCGTTATCCTCACCTGATTGCATATGAAAAACAAAGGGATGTTTCAACTGCACCGCACATTAAAATGCAGTGGCCGTTTCGGCCACTACGAAGCGCCATCGAGAGTCCTCAAATACAAGGATCAAGGCGATTACTTATCAACACTAACGGCTTCGGATAGAGATACAACGAAAAATGGGAGTCTTGGAAGTGGTACGTTATCATTGAGCTCCTCAGGTTATATTATTTTTGATTTCATATGAAGGAGGAAAAAATATAAAAAATACGGAAACTTCAATTGCCTTCGATCAAAGAATGAGTTCCCTTTGGAATAGAATGGATTGTCTGAAATTCGGCCACGAGTTCTCATGCGTGTATGAATGAAAATATATTTATATATATCTATCATATTGCGCACCAAATTTACTCGCAAGAAAAATTAACATCAAGGCAAAACATTACTGAATTTCGAGAGGGTTTCGGCTAGAATTAAATGGCATTTGTATTATGCGTTGGGAATCAGTAGCGGAGAAGGGGGAGGTCGCAGGTACTTAAAAGTTTCTCCTGTCCGTGATGGAGGACGGGTAAAAGTGGGCATTGGGGGCAGAGGAGGGGGAATCGTTTAGCCACGGCAAGGCGCCGAATGAATGCAGCCATAGCTTCTCGAATGCGCTGTGATTCCCTGAGGATTAGGGTGGGGGTGGAAGGAGGAGCGATTCTTCAAGGAGAAGGCTTATTAATAATGTCGTCTCAGAGGGTGATGCTAGTATAAGGCGAAGAAGGCTTCGGTGAACAAGTGGCTTCTAAGGAATGAACGTTCGGCGCTTATCATTCTGCTAGAAATAGACAAGGACTGCCATGTCGTCGCGCTCGTCACTTGCCATCATCTTGCTGGTCACCTGCTGGTTCTGCATCTCCCTGCTCCCCGATTACGCACATTCTGCACCCGCATCCGCCGACGCACAGGAGGTAAGCATCCACCACCGTCACATTTGGGCTAAGGGGCGCTCGCCTATTTACCGCAACACCTTTTGCGGAAGTTTGCCTTAACTTCACCCTTTATGACTGCCTACATTTTCTGACCGTAACAGCCGGACGTGAAGGAGAAATGCGAGAGTTTTTTGAGTGTAGGAAATAAGCGAGAGAGAGATCGACTCATTTCTTTGCGACTGTAAATATCCGAATAATAACTTAAGGTATTTCAAATCCCATGTTTCGTTGTTGTGTTCACGAATTTTTAAAATATTTATATCGCTTCTTTAAATATTATATACGCCTGAAACCGAATGAAAGTAATCATTAAGCTTAGGTGCAATTTTGAATAATGCGTCTACTCAATAATTTTGAATAACTCCTACAGTATGGGTCATGACAAGGACAGAGCCGAATTCAAGTGTTGTGGAGAACTGAAGTTTTGTTGAGCAGTAGAGTTTTGAGTAAAGTGTGACGATTTGTGTAGAGTTCACGTCCATCAATTTATTAATTTTTGAATACGAATGTAAGAACTACAAGTGCAGAGTGAAAGTAAACAAGTATTAGTTAAAAACTGCCCCTAATAATATTGGAGTATAAAATACTATGAATCTTCAAGACATGTGTGTATGTGGGCATGTGGTTCAAGTGCCAGGAAAATATGGAACAATCCTTAAACTACACAAGTCCATTTTCGGCTTCCTTTACCCCCCACCTAATGAAACCGTAAGTTATGAACCTTCTCCCACCATTTTACATAATATTAATATCGCATTAAAATGTTAAAAAGGCATCCTTTTTAAGGAAAAGATCATGCATTTAGGATTTACAAAATCATTTTTCACAATGATTTTCTACCGATTCTGTTAATTGCATGTTTTTAGTGAAAGATGCACACTACCAAAAAGAAAACTTTTAATTTTCCTAGTATTAGATAAATACAATGAAAGGAAACAAAATTTTCAAAACTCTTTCAACAGGTTGACAAATGCTTAAATAATTCTGGAGTGACAGGTTCATTTGTAAATATTTTAGTGTTCCTTGGTAATGAAGTATAATTAAAATTCTTTTTCAAAAAAAAGCTACCAAATATTCCTCCTGGAGCTTCCCTATCCCACATAAGGAACCACAATGGCACATTAGGAAATGTTAGGCACACCCTCCCAATTGCAAAGCTTTCTCTAATTTCCATACAGCCCTTTGTTTCATGTGATCAAATAAAATGAGTATCTACCTAATCAATAAATTTTTTAAATGCTTTCCACCCACAAATATTTCATTACTTTTTAAACCATCAATATGAATTTATGATGGTAAAAGCTGGTCAGATGTCGAAATTTGGCAGTAAGTTCAGTGTCACGGTTTAAATTTTTATTTTACTTAATATTTGGAGATAAATGCTTGGTTTAAGGGTACCTGAGATTCAAAGGAGGCCTTGTAAGACTCAAGCATAAATTAGGTGCAGTTTCAATTAATAGACTTGACATTCATGTTTTTAGTTTTCTCCCTGAAGATTTTCATAGTCACATTATGAAAATATTTCTAACCTTTTTACTGTAATTCTATTTCACTTATTTGAACCAAACAGAAAATATATAAAACCACTCGACTATTAATGAATTCTTAATGCACATGAAATCTTTTACAGTATGAAAAACTAAAACCAGGAATGGTGTATAAAATTTTTTTATGTTGAAGACAGGACAATTGGGACTCCAGTGTTTGTGGTCCTTTTGTGGTAAATACACATGCTTGTAGCATTTCATAAAATTTGTATTCAAGAGCTATGGAAGTTGATTCCACAATTAGCTAGTGAATTTTAAAAATGGCAAAAAAAGTGACTTTAGGAATTTTAGCATTAAATTTGGAGGGGGAATCGTTTTTTTTCCCTAGAGGTGAATTTTCACCTAGAGTTGAAATCTTATTTTTTGGGGATTTCACTTATGGCTAACATCCATCCAATAGCCAGTTAAATTAATTACTTCAAAACCTCTTCATTATTTTTTGAATGCTACAGTTTCTTAAAGGACTTCAATCAGCACCTATCTATCCAAATTATATTAGAAAAGCACAATGGCCATGCAACTGCTGAGGTCACTGAAGTTCTATAATAAACATTTTATGATAGAAATGAATGTGGATTTTTAAATATCAATTTCTCTACCATCTCTCTCTCTTTTCTCTGAATTATTTTGCAAATTTCTACTTATCACTAAATTAGTTTGTGGTCAACCTGTATTTCTTTCTTACCAACATCTTTAATGTCCAATTTCAGTGGATTTATTGTGCAAGTAACAATGCTTTTACAGAATGGAATCTTAATTTTAAATCTGGAGATAATATCATTAACCTTTCGTCTCTTGAAAAAGTATGCATTTCAAGTATTTTTGTATCACATAACATGATTTCAGCTGTAATAGAATGGAATAGTTTCAATGCTGCTATTTGATGATAATTAATTAATCCATTAGATGTTGAATTAATTTACTAAAAAAAATTTGGAAGAGTCAGTTTTGAAATACCTACCAATCAAATAGGCACAATTTCTAATTGCTCAAAATCAAATATATACAGTCATAAATTTTAATATGAAAGTTTCATTAGAATATATTCATTTAGTATATTAAATTAGTATCTTTTCTGACAATAATTAAACAATCTGAAAATTATTGCACTTATGGATTTCAGGTGATGGACAACATGCGCCAAATACCACAGTGGCACTGCCTGAGAATGAGGAAATTTCACCTCGTAAGAAAATGTCGCAACCTTAGACCACTCAGCTGATGACCTCTAAGTTGAATGGAGCATTAGAGCAAAGACTGTAACAAAACTTCCCAGAGACATCTGACCTTTCTTTCTGTTGGACTGAGCTAAAAACAAGAGAAGAGATGTGTGGGGTCAACACCCTAAAACTACTTGAAAGGAAGAACATCAGTGCTTGCATACAATCCAGGCAGTGCTTACAATGCATTCAAGTACATGATGATGCAACATGCACATAAACAGATAACTGCTGATCAGCATTTGCCTTTTATTATTGCATCAATGAGCTTGTCTTAAATATTATTTATAATTTAATAATTTTGTCTATTTATATTGTAAATACATTTGCGGAATAAAAAAGGGAGAATTCCTCAATTAACAGCAGATGTGCAAAAGTACCTTATTTCAGAAAAGAATTATTATTAGTTAAGTCCACTAATTACGGGGGTTTGGGAGACAGATTGGAGAGGGATACATTTCTTCTCCTCGTCAAACTTAACTGGGCCCCCACATGATTATAAACCCTTAGTTCATTCTTCATACTTCCTTCCTTCATTCTGTTGAACATGCTTATTCTACACCTTTCAATACTGTTTATATTTTCTTTTCGGACCACTTCACCTATCTCATCCTTCTCCACACCCATATTTCAAAAGCCTCTGAATATATTCCTATCATTACGGTTTAACTACGGTGTGCCCACTACAAAATCACCTTTCATATCAAAGTTTTGACTAGTCTTTTCTTAAAATCCTTAATACTCTGTCATTGATTCTCTCCTCCTCAGAATATATTTCACAAAAACTCAACTGTAATGCATATGAAATTCTTGATTCAGAAAAGCATATGTTGAGCAATATTCAAGATTTTCTCTCAACTCAGTCACCTTTCACAGTATTTAGGGGCACCAGTGGTGATATAATTCACAATTGTAGCCTGCTTGCAAAGCAATTAATTCCAATGAATGTTTACATGTTTTCATGTGAAGCTTAACACATTTCCCAGGTCAAGTGCATAGATTTACCACTTGAGCCACACAACTCAATGTTGCCACCCTCTTGATTTACATCGCTTTCAAAAAATAAAAATATTAGGAAAGAATGTCATTTCATAACAATGAATGCTGACAAGGCAGCCGTGAAACTAAAGTTCAGTCAGCCAAATCGATTTTTCTATCCAGAAAGGTTAGACATTGTCTTCTAATCTTCTAAAATCCAATCATCCTATGTTAATGTTCCAGCAACAACATACAGAATAAAATAAAGGCATTGAAAATAAGTTGCTTATTTTCAATACCTTTCAATGCCTTATTATATAATAAATTGGTTGCAGAAATAAAGGTAGGAATTCATAGTAGTGCAGAAAGATAGATAGAAGAGCATGAATAAAATTGAAGTGAGGAGAAGAAAGATGAAGGGTGATAATAAAAGAATGGATATCAGGTTTTGGAAGCAAAAATTAAAGAATAAAGTAGGCTGGAAAAAATTTTGATGAGTTCAAGGTCTTAAAAAGACTGTGTGAGTAAGAGAAAATGGCTAACCTCATCAATTTTTTCCTTTCCTGGGATTCCATCACAGGAATAGTCTGATGGGGTGACTGGTTTAACATCCGAGATATGTTTAACACCAGCTAGCAAAAGACCGAATGGGGTGAGGTCCAAGTCACTCTTTTCGCTGAGGTTTCCTTGCACTGCTCCACCATTAGCGGCTTCTTTTGAATCATTATCTTGGCTTTCCAGTGCTAACAGTTCCTAAATCAGCAATAAAAATAAGTTGCTAAAAGAAATGACAAATTTCAAGAAACTGCGGGAGATGCCGCAACAGTAACTTTTAACTGAGCCATCCGCTAACACGCATTGAAAGGAAATGACATTGAGGGAGTGCTCAAATTATTTTCAAATTTGATTTCCATCAGACAGTGAGTAAATTGGAATATTTTCTTTTCTTCACAGTGCAAAATTTGTATTCTCTTGGAGAAGTTCTGATTCACTTTGAATGTTCTACCTTATATGGTAGCTTTTTTATTGTTACCACAGCAAAAGGTGAAACAATTTCTTCAATTTACCTGATATTCATTCATAAAGTAAAGCTGAGACTTATGCTGCCACTGCATCAAGTCACTCCTAGATTTCGTCAATGGCACAAATGCTGCCAGCAGGATTTTATTTTCACTTAAGGTTGGCTTGATCAACACTGGTTGAGGTTCCGATGGTTTGAAGACAATCACTATTTAATTAGAAAAAACGAAATATGAGAACCTCATTACTCTTTCATTTATGAGGAACACCAAGTTAAATACTAATTTTTATAAAATACAAGACCCTGAAAGCATATATTCCAGTATGACATAAACGTTCCTATAAATGCTAATAAATTTATTTAAGAACGAAGAAGCAAAAAATAATGTGTATAATGGTGCTAAATTTTTTAAACATTTTCCCAAACTTATCTTCACTTTACTGTCCCCAGCCCTACTCTTACTGCCAGCTTTTTTACCTAAACTGTTAACTACATGCACTACAAAAATACATGCATTTAAGGACATTCTCTCCACCCCAAATGATTTTTCTACAGCATTATTATGCAAAAAATGCATTTTACTGCTGAACCTTGTAGAAACTATATGCTCATTTCAGTAATGGGAAATGCCTGCATTCTTTAAACAGAATATGTGAACCTTGTTCAAATTTAGGAGAATGGATCTTATCAGAAAGTTGGTTGCCATAGACATGGTCCATAATGAGAGAGATAATGATTGCCTAACATAAGCTTATTTCACAGTAATTAGATCATAAGCAAATGCATATCATATTTACAATATTAACAAATACATAACATTTCAGTTAATATTCAAATCTTGCTCAGTTTTTTTGTTTCCCTCAGTTATCAGTAGTGTCATGTATTCATTGTTATTATAGAAATATTTGAAATTTCTACAGCAACTCTCTTTACTCAATATAGGTTATCATGCAAGCTTATCTCCGACACTCATTTCAATGAACATTAATATGTGTGTGGACACTAAACTCTTTAATACCATGGACAAAATTATCTAGACTTTGCATTAGTGCTACTAGTTTGTGCTAGTACATTAAGATCACTTCGGTGTTAACTTTGTGTTCTTGAGCATTTTTGCTCTAAAAAAATCTGTTCTAGCTTTAGGAAAACAATAAGGGATACTTACAATCACCATTGCAGGTAAAAACTGCCATATGGCTGGAGAATGGATCAGCTGTCAGAATACTAACTTTAATTGGAACAGCCCAAGTCATTGTCAAACTAAGGATATTCCAAACAATAATACACTCTGGCAATAAGACGACTGTAAGATGGCAGCAATCACCACTTCCAAATTGTAATTTCCTTTAAAAAGAGAAAACCCATGATTTTAGAAAACTTACATGCCATGCACATGACATGGTCATGCACGTGACAAGGTCTGTTCAAAAAGTTCCAAAACTTATTGAACGGAAATGAGCTCTTTGAAGGAGCAGTGTCGTTCTGTGAGACTGCCTGAAACTCTGCAAATCCTTCAAGGAAACTTATTAGTTATTTATTAATGCTTACGGTGAGGATGCTATGAAACATACCATGGGTTATGAGTGGCTTACCTGGTTCAAAAAGGGGGGAAAATCAGTGGAAGACGATGAGCATTCTGGAATAGCATTAGGGCAAAAATGGCCCAAAATTTGGAGGAGCAGCAAGTGGTTTTTTCAAAACAAGACTGATGCGATTCCCCACCCACCCTAATCACCAGACTTGGTCCCATTTGACTTTTGACATTTTCCGGTTTCCCAAAATTAAAACCCCGCTGAAAGGAAAAAGATTTTCCACCATTCCAGACGTACAGAAAAATTTAACAGAGGAGCATGTGAGCATTCTGGAAAAAGCGTTCCAGGACTGTTTCAGAAAGTGGAAAAACCATTGAGATAAGTGAACATATATGCTGTGGAGGAGACTACTTTGAAGGGGACCCTGACCAATAATTTGTTAGTGAAGTACATATTTGTTTTTGTAATAAATAAGTTCGGCAAATTATTGACCACACCTCTTACTTCATCATTTGAAGAATAACTATAAATCCTGTAGGTCCTTGATCTTTGCATAGTGGACATAATTTTAGTTTTAATATATAAAAAGTTTTAATATATAGAAAAATTTTTAACCATGTTATTAAAAATAAATTCTAATTAAAATGTAGATAAAATACTCAAGTTCTAATTCGATTTTGGTGATTAAGTAATTAGTATAATAAAAACTTCTCACCGAATATTTTGGTGGTAATCAGGGTGAGTTAGGCTAGACTTCAACTCATTTGCATCTGGCACCCAGAGAGTAAGTGTATAGGCAAAAGCAGCTCCTAAAATTGACCCATCGGATGAAAATCCTACATCACCAGATGGAAGCCCTTTGTATACTCCTACACTCTCACAATGCCACACTTCTCCACTTTCTCCTTTTCCTTCTATGTTACCTGAAAGACAAGAAAGAGTTTATATAAAACTCCTAATCATTGCCACATTTTATTCCATTGTACATTACTTACAGCAAATTAAATTACAGAGTTTTGAATTATAAGTAATTTAATGAATAATAATCCAATTCAATCGCTGTCCATTAAATGAGCCCATAAACTCACCATGTTACATAGACACTGATCAAAAGATTCCCAAGAGAATAAAGCATTTGCCAAATCACTTTTAATGGAATGCACCATATTTTAACATTCATATACCATTATGTATTATGCAATTGCGTGAAATTACTGGTATGGAATCACAATGACAGAGGTGATTCTGCTGAGATTCCTTCTTTCCCTACATGTAGGAGTCATCTTGAGGGATGATAAATCTTGGGAAAATGATAAAAAGGACAATATGTGCTGAAAAAAAGGTCACTTCTTAACCCCATTGCACATATACCATTGTTCTTTATAATTCCATTGTTTGAATGGGTGAACACTGCATTATCTTTATTGGCAGGAAGCCTAGGTACTACATCAGTGAGTTCACCACTTACGTGGAAAGATGCCATAAACTGCAGGTGTGTTTAAGAACCTCAATTCAATCCAGTCTGCCGATAGTTTGGTTAATACCCTCTCTCACACACAATTGTAATTTCTATATCCCAATGGCATCCTTTTTTTTTTGAGTTTGTGTAAATATTCACCAATGGTTCTGAGCAATAAACTGGAGGCTTCAATGAACCATTGAGGCCATACTCTATACCATCAAGTAACTATAACTTGTAAATTTCATCTTGAATGTTAACCTAAGGATTTTGATGTAATGGGGTGAATCTAGCATATTCAGGAGTAAGAAATAGATACATCTCAGCAAGGACTTAGAGAGAACTCACCGAAGGGGGTGTTCGAATTCACTCAAAGAATCTTTTGATGTTATCTTAAAAAAAAAACTAATACATAATTGTCATAGCGGGTTACTCTACTGATCAATGTTGCAAAAGTTTGAAAAAATAAATTATGATACTATAATAATAGTAAAAATAAAATAGGAAAAAATAAATCTGTTCTGAAGGAACTTACCCTAATGCAAGTAAAATGAAAGTGATAATTCATCTTCATTTTGATATTGATTACACAGGCACTCAAAAAAAATGAAAGTTCTGTGTCCGAGCTCCGACCCTTGGTTCCCCATTTATTTTTGGCTCCTGAAACCGATCCTGGGGTCGGTATGGCCCAGACATTCCATATTTGCCCGCTATGGTCAAAAAAATGACCAAAATGTGGCCATTCCCAAGGGCCGAACAAGAGTCAGTTCTTCTTAATTTATTTTCCATTTTTAAATTGATCAAAGATTCCTGCAAATATCTCACTTACATATAACTCTTCTGCGCAACTTTTTGATCTTGAGTTACATGTATTTGAGGTGATATGCCATCTATTGCTGAACTCCCAAATACACTTTATACGTGCACTTCATATACTTTAATATCCTTTTACATAAATCTGTAAATGTTTCAACGTGAAACAGGGGTTTTGTCTGTTTGTTTGTTTTTATAAGTAAACTTGAGGCCGATTGACACCAAATTGTTTATGGATTAAGTCAGGGCAATGTGGAAGAATATAGGAGTAAAATAGGACCAGAATTGACCTATTTGGAGCGATCCCTTGGAAAATCGACGATCCTTGATATCTTGAGATCCACCCAACAGGTTCTCCTGAAATTTTGCATGGTGCTGGGGGAATATTTTTCCATTACATTTACAAGAAAAGTTTTCCGTAAGGTCAATTTTTGTCTTCAATTGCGGCTGTCATACGGACTCTTGTTTGGCCCTCAGGAATGGTCAAATTTTGGTCATTTTTTTGATTGTAGAGGGCAAATACGGAACGCCTGGGCCATGCCGACCCCGGGATCAGTTTCGGGTGCCGAAAATACATGGGGAACCAAGGGTCGGGGCTCGGGCATAGAACTTTCATTTTTCTTGTGTGCCTGTGTTATTAATGAATCTCCAATTGTTCTTACACAAGAATGTAAAATCCATGAAGTATTCATCCAGTTTTCAAGAAAAGATTCACAACACTTGGTATTATGGACTTTATTCTAGATTATTCTAACTTTAGCACATTAGATAATAAGTATCAATTAGATGTTTGAAATAACATAGCAAAATGTGAGGTTTTCATGACATATGTGAAATATTATTGAGTACATTTAAAACTCAGCCCCCTTTTACCAAATCAAGCTGTCTTTCATGTACCTCATTATTAAATCACACTGGAAGCATCTTCTTCTTCCCCTACATAAATTGTGATGTTTGGAATTGAGGGCAATACTGTATGATTTTTCATGATAAAACCATGTTTGATTCTCTAACTTCCCAACAATTAAAGAATCAGAGAGATACGTCCAATAATATACATTTTGGTATTCAGGAAAAATGAGGAGTTTGGTTGACTCAATATTCACAATTAACCCTAAAAAATTAAATAATTGATACTTACCACTGACAGTTGAGCTGCCCATTAAAGTCCAAATCTTGAATTTTTCATCCTCACCCGAAGTAACAGCCATTAATCGATAAAAGTCTTCTGTGCCAGGCTTCATTTCGAGAGCACATATTTCTCCTGTATGTGGGGACTCGATACAAGTATTAAGGCCAAAGCTAAAATGCAAACAGATACACTATGAAGTCTATGCAAATGACAAAGGAGTCATCAAAACACCTAAAAGTTTGTGTCTGAAATGAACATTTTTGGTAAATACCTGAAAACATTCAATTACAATATAATACTTAAAACAAATTAAACACAACTTACTTTTGCTTCTCCTCATTAAACCTCCAAAACTTCAGCCTTGATTCCAGACTAGAATCAGGATCCTTCCTCACCTCAACTGTAGCCATCCAATTTCCATTACATGAGAATGCAACATGGACAACCTCCGTGTTGTAAATTGTTCTATTCCGTTCTTGAGTTAAGAAGTTCTGGCCCACTACATCCAGCTGTAGAGTAGAATATGATAAAACTGTATCTTTCACGGGCATAAATTATCACACATGTATTTCTTTTAAAATTATTCCCTTATTAGCATTGGTACATATGTACTATTATGAACTGTAGAGAGTGACTACAATAAGTGGTTCACTCACTCTATGTAAGCCATATCTTTACTCAGTTTTCCTGTTACCAATTTTATCATATTTCCTCTCTTTGCAAATGGGTTTTTTGCCAGTGAACTTCTCCTGATGCCCCCACTACTATGCCCATTTATCTACAAAATGCAGCCTAAATACATGAACTGCTCCATCTTCTGTAGTGGATTCAATCTAACTTTAATATTTATCTCATTTCTTCTACTCTAGATTTTCATTATTTTGGTCTTTATGTGATTAAAAGTTGCATGGATGCAATTCTTACCATAGAGAAGTGATCTTGCACTTCAGTACGACATGCACCTCACATGACACTGTTGACCAATGATTTTCAAAATCATAAACTGAAATTGGGGAACTAATATTGAACACGGTGTTCAAATCAAATGAGACTATATCAATACATATGGGAATCAGGATGGTGCGGTGGTTAAAGTACAGGCTTCTCAACATGAGGGCATGGGTTCAAATCCTGGAGGCAGCAGATTTTTTTCAGTGGTATCCCGATCCCTACCTGAGGTGCTTTGTGGAGAGCACTTTGAGTGTGTACAACGTTCATCAGATGGGACGTTAACTGCAGACCCCTTGGTACAGTCCTCTTCAACAAGAGTAGGCTTATGCCGATACTGGGTTTCTCTCCACCCTTCATTTCCCATCCATCCCTAATGGCACAAATGACCTTAGCTGTCGGTTGCCTCCCCTAAAACTACTACTATCAATTCATATTGCTTAGCAACAATACCAGATGCCAAATGATAGTCATTTCAAAAGATGAACTAGTACCATTCTTTACTGGAATTAGCACTTCTAAAACAAACATTACCAAAATTAATAATACTAAACATATCATTCATACAAACAATAAATTTTCTCACTCAAGCACACTTATTCAGGTTTTATGTGCCATGACAAGACAACCTACTGTATGCTGCTTGCAAATATTGTAAATGAAAATCAATGTCACCTAACAACATTTTGATGGGGTGACCTCACAGTCTTATTCATAATAAAAATGCAATACTTGGCGAATGCTAAAAAATTACAACACCAAATGTACCATAAATAATAAGGATGCTACCCCATTTAATGATAGCAACCCAAACTCTATACTGAAGCAGGATTTTACTCAGTCTATCTGCACTTGCAATAACCAACAAGTTAGAAAGATCCGAGTTAGTTATAATTATAAAAAAATGACAGGAACTTTATCCATATTTTCTTCTACAAACTTAGATCAGTAGCACCAGAATCAAGAAAATACTTTCTAAAACTTACATTATACAGAAGACTGTTTGTGTAAGCTGAGAAGAATTGGAGGTGCCCAGAGAGGCCATTTAATACCAAACTCTTTGTTCTAGGATCAAACCTCATCTTGTTGATGCCCATTGACTGAGTTTCTTTGCTACCAATGTGGACATTCCAAGTAAAGTTTTGTATAACTTTCTCGATTGTTAACTGTGGACTAATCAGCTGAATACCTAAATCAAACAAATAAATAAAATTAGAATTAATACAAGATCCATAAAAAAACTATTAACACAGCAATCGACCTGAAGGTCGGTTAGGTAGTTGATGACAGGAACTTAATCCATCCACCCCCCTGGGTGAACTCTACCATCAACTACCAAAACAACCTTATCCTTAGTATAATATTCAGTTTCAAAGACTGTTTGCATATCAGTGACATCATACATTAATTTGAATGCTTTTTTCCATGATGTCACATAATATTGACATTCAAGAATGTGGGTTGCTGCCAAAAAATAACCAAAGTGTTTCTTGAACAATTGTAGTTGACGCAACCTTATCACAACTTTTTATAATTTCCTTTGTTTTGTGCAATGTATTTATCTTGATACCATTTTTATATTCATCATGGTATTAATGTTACCTAGATATGTGCACATCATAGTTCATAAAAATATTGTATAAACTTAAGGTTATATTTAAAACTTTAACAGTGGCAAAACTGCATCAAGATATGATGTGGCAAATACAACTTACTATTGTCTGCCATTGATGCTGCCACCAATTGATTCCCAGGAGAGACAGCTAAGTGACAAATGGGTGAACCCATCCTTGGCAGGAAATTCTTTTCCTGGTACTCCAACAACCACCTAACCATCACACATTCTCCACCTCCACTAAACAAGGAAGTTCCTAAGAAAAACAAAACCATTTAAAAAATGACCATGAATGAAACCAAACAATTCTAACAAATCATCAACAAGATGAACCGACTTTTTAAAATCACTTATGCCTTGAGCTTTTTTTATAATCACATATTGAAGCCTGATGAAGATATTTTAATAATTATTTATACTACCAAGTATTTATGTACATATTCAACATGGGCAAATGTCAATTTTACAGAGCATAGTCATTTTCGGCTGTGAGTATGCACCAACATCTATCAGAAACAAAACTTCCAAAAATCCACTGCGAAAATTTAGTAAACATACCCTTTTACAAGAAAAATATGCTTACATTCCAAGAGTCAGTTTTTGCATTAGAATGCAAATGTCCTTAACTTTTCCACCAATAAGATTACTTCATAAGGAAAATACTTCCAAATGCTTCTACGGAAAGTTAACAGCTTTTACCTTACATTATTGGTCCCACCATTTATTTCTGATTTCTGAGACTTTTCCAGGTTTTTATGGATGGCCTTTTCATACCTTACTTAGCATTCTTTAAAAATAAACTTGAATACAGTAGGCCTAAGTATTATTGCTTTGGATAAACTTATAAAAACATTTTATATTCTTTACCAATATATTGTATTAAAATCAAAACGTTAGTCAGAACAAATTCACAAAAAAATTTGCAAACACCTTGTGTAAAAATCCTTAGAAATTCACAAACCACTTACTAAAGGAGAGAACTGAGCTATTAGGATGCAGTACATTTCATTTTAATGCCTAAATGGTCACAAGTCTTCTTATAGTAAATGAATTCATGCCCTTATTGTAAAAGGACAAACTGAAAGTAATTATTTTAAGTTATCATAAAATACTCCAAAGTATAAACTAATAAATAACTTTTATTCGCTATGATGATGATTTGATAATTAAGTAGCTTCATTCACTAATTCCTGAATATACACAATAAAGAAAAAAAGATTTAACACAATTTAGCTAGACAAACTTGAAAAAAGTTATGTTTTCCCCCGAGATTACTTCAGCTCTCACTCTTATCATATATCACACTGTCTCTCTCTCTCTCATACATCTTATGAGTTTCTAATGCACTTCAACACAAAAGAAAGCAAGTTGATATGACTCAACAATATAACATCAATTATAATTTTTTTAAGATTTTCAAATATCTCAAGGTAGACAAGCTGCTGCTTCTTAGTTGATTGTGCCAAATTCAATCCATATCAAAAGTTCCTTACCCTCTTGAAATGCATTTAAATGCCAAAAATTGGGAAATTAGCACACCCCTGATGATGAAACTTATACTTAACTGTTTCAAAACATTCCACTGGATAGGAAATACACTTCAAATATGAAATATTGCTATTTAAAATAAGAATAAGCTGCAAAAACATAACCGCCCCCACCAAACTTGATGTTTAAACATGCCATACAACACCCAGGTGCTCAAAGTGGGTTTGTTAAAGTTTGGCTTATACATTAAAAACTATTACTTAAGTACCTGTTTCTGAAAAGCAAATGGCATTCACAGGTAGAGTATGCCAATGGTATACAGATCTTAGAGGAGTTCCTTGCTCAAAAAATCTTCTCCATATTGTTATGCATCCATCTATACCACCAACTGCTAAAATCTGGTCACTCTTGTGAGCTGCAATGCATGTGTATCGCCGCTCAGAATGAACAAAAAGCCTAAAAAGAGTTATTGAACATCAAATGTTAGCAATACAGTGCATGTTCACTCATTTCACTAATGACATAATAGCGCATTAATGGTATTTCGACAAAATAAGTATGGGGAAATAGGCCAAAAGAATAAAGATCATGAATTACAATATGCATTGGGAAGAAAAATAAAGAAGTGCATACAAATTTGCATTTAAAATTATAGAAGGCAATGGTATAGAGCAGTAAATATGGACAAAAAAAATCTAAGCTGTACATTGGCATATAAATATATACAAGTATCAAATGATAATCAAATTCTAAAGAATTTTCTTACAAAGAAATAATAAAATAAAGAAATTATAAAATACTGTAATACCTTAATGCATATAGGCTCTTTGAGATAGCTATATTTTTTCCCAAATAACCAAATTAAAATTGATAACAGAATAGTTATTGCACAGTTGGGAGTGTATTCTACTCTTTTTGAAAATTTTCCTTCTTTCTCCCTATTTTATTAACTAATCATAATGACACATTCTGAAGAGTGGTAACACAGGCACAAAAACATACTTTATCGATAAAGTATAATTTACTAATATATATAAACATGAAATTCTAAATGTTTCTTTTAATAGTATCAGTTGCACAAGAAAATCCTTTAAAACTGCATCAGCCATTTGCAGGATAGGCCAACAACCAGTTTTTTTCAAACACTCCCTTACTGATACTGTACTTGCTAAATCTCTGATATTGCTTTGAGTATTGCAGTTGGATTCAAATGTACATACAATTCTTCTCATTCATATAAATAATATGAAATACAAAAGATTCTTGTGCAATTACAAAACACTTGAGAAATGTTGGTGTTGGATTCCTTCCACTAAAAAATTCTCTTTTATCATATGTATTGCAAATTAAAGAGTTGTCACAGAATAGGAGAAACAGGTTTAAAAAGTAATAGCTTCCAGTCCTAAGGAATTTGATGCATAAAAACTCCAAATATAATTATGGTCAAGAGGATGGCTCTCTTAAAACTTCTAAAATCTGTACTCTTATTCTCCATTAGTTGCCTCCTCCCATGCTTTCTCTCAGTTCTTCAGCATTCCCTTGATATAAATTTACTGTTTAATGGAAAATGTTTATAATCTCATGAACAGATGCAATTTATTCTGATTAGATAATTGCATTAGTATCACATGGGAAAAAATGTTGATTTTGTATCACAATATAGTTCATCATTTTTTAATTACTAATTTAGAGGGAATTATTTTTATTCCAATAGTCTTTGAACTACATACTTAATAAATAATAATAAAGTTACTGAAAGCTAAAATGTAATTCTAAAAATTATTATTCATTCTACTAAGTCATATCAATTGATAATGGTACAATAAAAATCAGCAAAATTAATATAGCTCCCTTTCCATCTTCAAAGCCAATCATTGCCTTAATACACCATTCCAGGGTTCAGTGGAACTCTTTATTACAAGGCAACTCCACCAATCGCATTTTGGTGCATATGCCCCAGCATTTCTTCCTTAAATTTTGAAATATTTACGTAATTGGTTCTTTTTCCAAACATGTTAGACCAACTAGCGCTAAGTTTATTGGCTATAGTAGCGTTGCTTATCATGTATCAGGCCAACCTTATATATTATGTTCGTACTTGACAAATACATTGAGAATTCACAATATTGGCTTTTTTATAGGGGGAAATTCCAAATTAGCTACTACACCAAAATGTGCATCAAGATTTTATTCTTGGAAGCATTTATTTATTGGAATTATTTCAAGTTTTTATTGCAGTTTTCTTCAAATCTTTGAAGTTTGAAGCATGAACAACTGAGTTGAAGTGAGAGAAGTGCCAGGCACTAGTAAATAAATGGAACTAACTCCAGAATGTTTTATATCGGTAGTAGTACCAACATCCTAGGCAGTAGAGATGAGTGATGATATTGCATTATACCTTAAATTTGGTAAGAAACTCATGGCATATGGTTAAACTAAATTTTTTTTCACCACCTAATCATATGCAATGTTGTGTGTCAAAAATGAACATATTACAGGATAAAGTTAATTTCCAGAATCAAAACAAAATAATACGTCAACTACAGGCAATACAGACTGAGAAAGACAATTCACAAACAAGGAAAAACTATCTAAATGCACTTTATTCGTATGACCAACAAAGTGTTAGTAAAACAGAGGAGTCGGAGGACTTGCGGAGACTTACCTGAAGTAAATGAATGGAGCAAAGTGTTTTTCCCTCGGAAAAATTTTGTTTCATATGTCATGCCAGAGAGGTTCTTATCAAAGCCAAAACGCTAAGATTACTAATACAAGAGATTCTAATGCCAATGGTTTAGATATTATGGCACTGTTTTTATAAATAAATTTGAGTTATGAAAATCCAAGTTAATGTTTGATGTTGTAACAGATAAAATTACTGAATACCATATAAAGATATGGAAAAACTAATAGTAACATCCAAACTTCTTCGGCCGAAGGATGAATTAAATCATTTTAATTAGTATTGTCAAAGTGTACGTAATGGCTAGGTAATAGCAACTTACCTCACAATTTTTCCGTTTCTCAAGTTCACTGCATACACGTTGCATTTATAAATTGTGCCTATATATTGGCTATTTTCTTGTCCCCCGACAGCAAAAGAACTTTGTGAATTGTTCAATTTCACTTTAATTTCGTCAAAATCCTTACAAGAAGACTTAAACCGGAGCAGTTGTTGGAACTTTTGTTGCTCTTTGCACAAAACGATAAAAATGTCTTTCTCTCTCCCGAAAATGTGACAACCAGTAACCTTGGCTGCGTCGGGTAATTCTAGTACCTATATTTTCAAATGCATCCACAGTTTATCATTATTGCCAAACTACATACAATAAAAGCATCACAAGAAAAATTATAGCAGGCGAGGGCGTTACCTTGTCGCCAGAGCCCGGCATTTCTTACCGGACACGGAAAATTCTTTCCTTAATCCATACTCACTCTTTTCTCCTGGGTTATAGCAGAACTGCAATCCCAGAAAATTACTTCTCCTTTTTCTGAGCATGCTGCTAAGGAGTCAGATTCTAATAATAATTGAAGACTTGAACACCTACTAGAGATCCCACCAAATTCTAACAGAACACTGCCCGTTTGTGTGCTATACGCTCGAACACTATTGCCCCATGCCACATATAAAATCCTGTAAAATTATAAAAGAAATGTTGAAAAAGGACGTGAAAATGTATGTCAAATGACGTATTTTAATGAACTAATATTTCCAATAAGACGACCTGTACCAACCTACTATCCGAGGAAAACGCCGGTGGTAATGAAACAATGCTCCCACCGCCTTTCCTTTTTATTATCAATCCGTCAACGTCACACACGTGGGTACTTGTTTCAGCCATTTTCCATTTAAAAGTAAACTATTCTTCTAAGCCACCTACTACCTAATGAAATTAATTGTCCTAGTTTTACAGAAAATGATTAATGTTCTTCCCAAATTAAAATCTTCCCCATGGACATTCAGCCACACGAGGTCCGATGTTTACAATATCAACTTTTTTGCGAATTACAACATTCATCTACGAAAAACAGCTGTCAAACAAGATGCGGGAACTTCCGTCCGTCAAGCGGCGTTTGTCATTCTGAGTTTGTGATACGACCTAGCTTTGCCCACTCCACGGAAGGATATTTCTCTTCGAAATGGCAGATATAAGTAATTTCAGATTACAATTGTCAATAAATCAAAGTTGCTACATTTTCAGCTTCTTCACATGGCTCGATAGGTTTTCGAGCCAATTAAAAGAGCACTTCAAAATGAATGAACATAGAAAATCTCAGAATGAAATAAAAGAAAACATCTATATTAATACATTTATTAAGAACGCCCGTACATTCATTAATCACTCTTGCCTCCAAGGATTCTTTTCTGTGTTTATTATTACTACTGTTTCGTTATAAGCTGCCATATCTGAAAGGAAAATTTAATATTTAATAATAGCCTATCATAAATTTCATAAACTCTCATTTTTACAAATTAAAGCCTTACCGAAATTATTTGTCACTTCTGGTGGGAAAATGAGATAATTCTCAGACTTCACAACATTTCTCCCCATTCCAACGCCGTGGACTTCCACAATACCCTCAACTGGCTCCTGAAGAGGTTCATCAAGCTTAACAGTGACTGTAGTATTATCAGAAGAAATCATATCGAAAGACATCCCATTCGGATCACGCTGTTCATAAAATACATTGAAATTAGTACAATTGCTGTGCTATCTGAGAGGAGAAGACCTGTTGAAAATATTCAACTCTGACAATACTCACATTGCAAACTTTCCCTAGGACAATAACCTTTTGTCCACTATAACGAGGGAGTAATGACCCGCTAACACGAAAGCTCTGATCCATTTTTCTGCGAGTATTTACGGTGTCTGCTATTTCAAATGTATTGTAAGTTAAAGGAGAAAATATCAATTACCACAGATAAAAGCACGTCCAAATGCGTACCAGTAGTTTTTGGCGCTTTTTCTGACCAATCAGGTAGCGTGTGCAGTTATTCATTTTGTAATCACTAGAGCGGGTAAAAGAAAATGGGGATATATCTTAAGGTGACACAATTCCGCTATGTACCGACGTTACTATGTACACATACATATTATTCGAAATGGTCAAGAGAAAGAATAGATAAATTAGCCTCTTCGGACATTTTTTTCTAAAATAACAATGACATTGTCTCAAGTTGGTAGATTTCATGCAAATCCGTGTTATCTTTTGAAATTTACATATATTATTCATAGTTAAAGGATACAAACAATTCTCAATAAAAATGTTTACACTTTACTATTGGTATGCCTCAACCACTTCCAATGGTTTGTATGCTTCAACCACTTCTGCATCAAAGTTAGCCAATTGAGATAAAAGTAGTGTGAGAATTTAGTATTTCATTTTATCGCTATACCTCCACAAAGACGATTCGTTAGCAATTGATTTTATATTCTTAGCAGTTGTGAGAAATTATAAACCTAAATAAACTCAAAACCAACAGGAGGTGTTCTAAAAATATAGACTTTCAATAACTTTTATTCCAATGCACTTCATTAACTCCAGATTTACCTAATAAAATCTCTATGGTAAATATTAGCCAGGATTTGGTACTGTCAATGCTACATGTGCTGCTCTTCAAGTTTATTATTCCTTTAAGTCTGTTGGAGTACCTTAGAGTACAGACTTCCTAACGACAGGTATTAAATATTAACTAGTGCAGCTGTAAATCCACATGATGAATTCTTATACACAAATGATAAAAATTAAAGGGCAAGAAAACATGTTTAATAAAAATGCCAGAAGGGCCTCCATAGTGTATACACCCACTCACTTGAAGGCTACAGATGACTTTTAAGAAACTGAATATTCTTAACAAGACATCAAGTCTTGGTGAGATATAAATCTCTTCGAAAAGGTGAGAAATTCAACAGCAGAATATGTTCGATTTTTCCTTATTTAAATCTATTACAAAACAGCAGTATTTTTTTAATAAAATCTCTCAGTCCCCAACTTCAACACTCATTGAAGGATGGCCCCATCCATTCCCTCAAGTTTAATTGAGATCCCCTTTCTTCCGTTCCTGTTTGGGTCATTTCAAAATATTATCATAATAGAGCATTTCAGTATTGCTTTTAATGTTTTATTAGTGGATATGAAAAACGAATTCCGACTTTTACATAGATATAATAATTTCTCTCCTATCTAATAATTTTAAAATATAAAGTTTCAATTTAATCCAATCTAAGTAACTAATGGTACTACATTTTCAGCAAATGATCTTATAGTTTCATGCACCATATAAGTAAAAATCATGCTATTCCATAATATCTCTAAAGAGGCCATTTTATAGGCACCTACCCACATTTAGCAAGTGATGATAGAAAATGTCCTTTGATATTCACATAACAAATCCAGTTGACTGGGAAAAAATTCTAATGACTGAATTTCTGGGCAATGGAGGAAAACGCAGTCAAAGGACAGAGTTCTTTCACAAAAGAGTAAGCATCATATTATCCTGGCAAGAGTACCAACTAATATGATAACACTGAAAGAACAACAAGCTAAGTAGCCTACTTTTTGGGTTTTACATAATCCTGTATGACTCAAGTTTAGCATATTGCATTATTAATAAAATAATAATCTCACACTTCCAAAATAAAAATTATTGTACTTCCATGATATCATTCAGTGATCAATGATTCTCATGTAAAAGTGAATTGCACTCGATTAAAATGTTTTATCAAAATAAAATCATATCGCAGTCTATCATTAATAAGTGGAAGCAGTCATAAATTTATGAATTCCAGGCATCTTGTGGTATATTTCCAAAAGTTTACAACTATTTCAAAGAAATTGTGTGAGATGCCAACACAGTAACTCTTAATGGGGTCATCCCCTAACGTGTATTACAATGCCACAATTTCAAAGTGAAAAATTTATTTATTTTGACTAGGATTCCAATCAACGTGAATGATTTTTATACTTTAAAATTATTGCATCGTTCACAATTATAAAAATTTTCCACATTTATCATTACTTAAATCTTCACACAAAAATATCTCTCTGCAGAAATTAGCATGTGTGATAAATGTTATATGCTTTTATGAATATTCACAAAGTATGCTCTCCATTGAATGAATCATAAATGAAACTTTAAGTTTTTCTAATACCTACTTAATATTTTCAAATCTCTCATGCAACAAGTTGGTCGTCCTCATCCAATGACTCTCTTCAAACAGCCACAGTTAAATAATAAAAACAGTGGAAAATACTTTACACGAAAATACACAGCACACAATATAACTTATCATGAATGGCAAAATTCCAATTCCTATATTTTTTAATGCATATATATTCCTTTTACTTGAAATAGTGAACATAAAACAATTGTAATCATGAAAGTAGCTTTTGGTCCTCAGATAGTGATTCCCCACAAAATTCTTAGGATAGAATGAAATGAATGTTCGCATACATTTCCCAATCCACTAGTTTCTCAATTGCACGTTCTTCCAGATTATCTCCAGACTTCACCTACCCCCAAGGAGGTCATCAGCAGGGCAGGGACTACCAACTTGGTTTACCCCCTATTATGAGACAATGTGGCCCTCACTCACTTCCCACTCTAAGAGAGGAGGCTAAGCTGACACCTTCTTCATTAAATAACCCTGGAAAGCCAAATGGAATTTTGCCCACAAGTATCAAACATTGTGAAAAATTAACAACTGTGTTTGAGAAAAGCAAGTCTGAAACAGAATGAAAACACCTTCCAACGGCAAAAAAATGAGGATTTGGATGTGGCACTGATTGTCCGGTTTGAACAAGCAAGCAGAATGTTTGGTTTCTCATCCTGTATTAATGGCAAATGTGGACAATCAGGTACAAGTTCAGGTATTCAAGTTGGGAATGCTTAAAAAAATTAAGAAATGGCAGGTAGACTAGACAGCCAATAAAAAGTCTTGGATGATGAGAAGCATTTTTATGGACTGGGTTAGGGCACTGGACAAGTATTTCTCACAGCAGAAGTGCAAAATTGCAATAAATGCTGACAACGGCCCTTCACATCCCAAATTATAATTTCATATTACAGATAAATCCTATATGCCAGGGGTCTAGATTCAATTAAAGATATTAGAAAAAAGGAATTAATATAACTTATTAGTCCAGGCTATATATTATATCAAATAAAATATTAACCAAAATAAATATAATAAGATTATATTATTTCAGTATATAGGATACAGTGGAACCAATAGGCACTTTCACACCATCAACAACCACATAGACCACTTTGCCATCAATGCTGAACAGTGATTCATTAGGGATAAGAGTTTTTCCCTGGTTGGACCCAAACAATGGTATTTTTCTGATACTGATCTCACAGTCTTCGTAACGCCAAAGTTCCACACAGCTTGCATCTGAATAATTAAAGAATGCATATTAAATATAACATTTTGAAGTGTAAGCCATACTTTAATTCAATTTTCATGTTATTTGTCAATGTTCCACAAATTTTACATTACAATATTTTCACTTTTGTGGCCAATCACTCTGTTACTAACCTCCAGTAAACACATTTTCTACCATTTGACAAAAAATTGTTACAAAAATAATTAAGCTTACCTTTAATAACTTTATTATTTAACTTCCTGAGACGTGAAACAACTCTGTCTACAGTATCTCCATCACGAATTGGAACAGAGCATGTGAAGAGTCCACTTAAAGGAACTGGGTTAATAAAATTGAGAGAGATGCTGGGTAATGTGTAAAAAGTAATAAATGGAGCACCAGGGCAGCACTCTTCCCTCAGTTTATCATCCACTGATTCACTTTCATCCGTGAACTTGAACTGTAAATCTTCCAGCTGTGAACAACATTTTTACCAAATTAAATTTTGTACTCTGTGAATTAAAGATGATTTAATACACAATAAATCACCATAAATTGCATTAAGTAATATAAAATATAGAAAAAGCAATTAAGTCTCTTTTTTCCACTCAACTGGACCACGCACAAAAATTATTACATTTAACAATTACAAAGTTGGAATAATTACAACATAAATAACTTTAAATTTTCAAAACACCCACAGGAAATATTTATATATTTTAGCTTTGCTGGTAAAAGATGACACGGCATTTTGGATTTGGACCATTAGTTTAATGTAGTTGAATTTCACAATAATTTGTGTATATTAAATAGAAAAGGTATTATGACAGATAAAGGCTGTTGGATAAATGTGTCAAAATATTCTATTTAACAAATAAAACTAGGTTGTATGTACACAAAGAGGCACACTGGAGTGATTAAAAATAAGCAAGACAAGAAATTTTAGGATATAGATTAAGAATATATACTTCTCATTTCTTATTTTATCATTCTGAAAAGTTGGATGATTTGGAATGAACCCGCCTTATTAATATGGAAGCATGAAATTAAAAGTAAACGCACTTTAAAATACCTAAGAGAATGGTTAAACGTAGGTGCCATAATAATGGCATTAACATCTCATATCTTGTGGATATGATTAAGTATTATTCAAATATACAATTTTTGGATAGAAATTTTTCAACATTTTAAAGCATTTGAGTTTCAATTCCTTATTCTCAATAATCAAGGGGAAAAGTTTATTTCTTGTATGTTGCTGAGATGTTCATAGCTCTTCTTCCTTCCATGTCTTGTTTCGCCTTTAAATCTCAAAGCATTGGGTATTAAGTGGAAAAAACAGGTCCATCTAATCATGATTAAAAACATTCCTACGCTTAAATTCTTTGCTGTGACATTTTGCATACAATATGAATTTTTCAAAAAATGTTTCAAAAACTGAGGGTGTGTATTCTACATTCTAACAAAAGTTTACAGAGATTTCCAGGAAGATTATCATAATTATAGCATAGTAAATATTTTATGTACATTTTTAGTTAGTTAATACCTTACATTTTAGCTTGATGAGCTTAGAACTGTGTATAAAAATGAAACAGTCATATGATTGACAGAACAAATTCTAGACATTTTAAACCAGCTTGGTTAGAATTAGTGCCCTTTATATTCTTCAAATACTCTCCTCCCAACAGACACAGGATATTGCATATTTTTAACATAGATTAGTTGCTATACTAGAAAACCTGATCCTTTGTTTCCATGTTTGTTTGATGTTTGCACAAAATATATCATCTTTCTTTCTAGAAGCGATTTTTGTTTGGAATGATGACAACATAAGGTCCATGAATCTAAAATGTAAAGATGTAACATTCTTCACATTAAAAAAAACGATAAACACAGTAATCAACCCGAAGGCCGGTTTGGTAGGTGATGATGGAGTTCACCCATTTCTAAGCCCGACGGCATGTTAAATTCACACATCAGGATAGGCGGGCCAGTTCCTTTCCCTGTGCTGGTTATGGTTTCCCAGGAAGATCTGGTACCATGTTAACAGCCAATGTTTGGATGACTAAAGCTGTTATTTTACTCACAGTACAGATATAGGGTCTACATTTTTCCCATTCTTTTATATCCTTTGTTTGGGCTCAGGGCACTCTGGATTGGATGTTGTCCATGTTCTCTTTCCTTCTTCTTGCTGTCTCAATAACCTTCTCGGCCCCAGTGGTGGCAGAGTAATGTCCTTACCTCCCAACGTACAGGTCATGGGTTCGATTCCCACCTAGGTTGGTTTTCCTCCACCTAAGGCATGGGTACTTGTAACTGCCTTCATTTTAATGTGTAGGGGTTAGGTGGAAGAAGGGGCCAAGAGGTCTCAATTTCATCCCAATAATCATTAAATAAATAAATATTATGGTGCACAGGCTTCCACACTCGTGTGAGGGTATATCCTGTATCTCGGTCGAAGTTTGTTCCCTCCAGAGGGATTTATATCACCTCCTTTGTCAGATGGTTCCAGTAGCTGTATGCTCTACAAATAAACTTAAGAGTATTCAAAGAGAATTTGATGATCCTGTGAGAAGGTGTGCTGATTTTTTGGGGTAGTGCACTCTTTTTCATTGCTGGTGCTGCTTAATTATGGTTTATACTGTACAACCCATCTCTCCAATGTAAAGTTGTCTGCACTCTCATGGAATGTGGTAAACTTCCAGAGTTGCAAGTCCCAGATGGCCCTACATCTGGGCAGGATGGCTTTTTAGTTTCACCAGTGGCTTATGGATCATCTCTATTTTGTGTATATATAAGGATGGCGTCCATCATATTTTTGTAGATTTCGAAAAAGCGTTTGATAGAGTGAATTGGGAAAAATTAATGCGTGTATTGCAGAAAATAGGAATGGATTGGAGGGACAGGAGACTGATCCGCAACCTGTACATGTCTCAGACTGCTCAGGTGCGAGTGGGGAACGGAGAGTCCGGATGGGCAGTGTTAGGAAGAGGTGTAAGGCAGGGTTGCCCATTGTCACCGGTACTGTTCAACGTATATGTAGAGGAAATGATTAAAGAGGCATGGAAAGAACTGGAGGTAGGAATGAAAGTCGGAGGGGAATTCGTAAAATCGGTTAGGTTTGCTGATGACCAAGCATTAGTTGCTCAGTCAGCCAAGGGGTTGCAAGCATTGTTGAGTGAATTGGAGGTTCAGTGCGATAAATATGGGATGAGAATAAATATTAATAAAACAAAAGTTATGCGATTTTCCAGAAAGAAAAAGGCTAAGCTAAATATTAAAATAGGCGGGGAAAAAATAGAGCAGGTAGAACAGTTTACATATCTCGGAAGTGTTTTGGACCAACACGGTCAAAGTGGTAGGGACGTAAGGAGAAGAATTGCGCTAGGCAAGGAGGCTTTCTCAAGGAGGAGGGAGTTGATGACGGGGACGTTGAGTAGGGATGTTAAGACAAGACTCGTAAAAACCCTGATATGGAGCGTAGCTATGTACGGCGCGGAAACGTGGTCGCTGAAGCAGGAGGATAGACGTAGATTGGAGGCTTTTGAAATGTGGGTGTGGAGAAGAATGGAAAAGGTGAAATGGACCGAAAGGAAAACAAATGAGGAAGTACTAGAAATGGTGGGGGAGGAGAGGGGTTTGTTGAGAGAAATCCTATGGAGGCAGGAAAAATGGATGAAGGGCGTATTGAGCGGTAGTGGAATGTTGAAGAGGGTAATAGAGGGAAGAATGTTGGGCAAGCGAGGTAAGGGTAGGAACAGGATAGGGATGTTGGACGGGATGAAGGGAGGAAAGAAGTACACCGAGATGAAGAGGGACCTGATATAGATTAGTTTGCTAGGTGGGGAGTTACAAAATGTTTATTTGATAGTTGTGTCCATCCAAAAACCTACCTTAACCGGTAGATTACCTAATAAATAATAAGGATGGCAAAAACGATGACCTGGAATCAATGCCCTGAGGATGTTGATGAAGTTAGTCATCAAATCATAATCAGTTCACTCCCTGACCTAGTGGAAAACTTATGAACACTTCATCACAATTGTGTGTCAGGAAAATATCAAATGTTATATTTGATTCTCTACTTCATCATACGTAGATTCCCACTATTAATGCTTTTCAATGGTCCTATGAAAATCAAGCATTGTAGAATCGGCTGTTATTTGGTGGAGATTTCTCCATGTCTGAATAAAGTAAAAAAATATAAAGGAACAGACTGCCATTTACGAGTCATACATGCTCTCTTAATTCTAAATATTGAGAATGCTTAGTAGAATGGTAGTGCATATCCAATTAAGAGCACTGTTATTAACACCAAATTTCCATTTTTCAAATGCAACACCTCTTGGAGTTGACTTTGAAATTATGCTAAGACTGCATATTCAAGGATGGTTAGTTTGACACCTGATGTTACATTTTCAATGAAACTAAAGTCACTACTGGTAAATTCACTATTCATTCAAATAGAGAATACACTATGGTATCATGATTTTTTACTGCTTGGTTATAATATGATCAATCATTTTTCATATTAAAATAATTTTTAAAAAATGTGGACATGACATTAATTTATTTACTAGCAGTTTGTACTAAGTTTCTTGACAAGACACCTTTAAAATAAAATATGAACAATTTACTTAAAAAAATTCATCTTTTTACTTTGGAACATCCACTGCTGGTGGGTTATTTAAACTTAAAAATTGATTTAAACTTAGAAATGGTGACCCCTATATGTTTTCTAAATTCCTGTTATTTAGTATTTGGACTTGTCTTAGATTATTTAAGAAAGATTGAGTTGTGGAATTTCAAGCAAATATGTATATCTTTCCTATTATGATAGGGCCACCAAATGAATGCATAAATTTGCATATATTTTTTTATTAAGTGCATTTGCATTGTCCACCAAGCCTATAATGTGCCATATTTCTCTTCTTTGGCCAAGTCTTGTTCTTATTATTACATTAATCATTTAACATATTCACCATCACATATCTTATCAATTTGGCTTACATCAATTGTGTCATTACAGCTCTGATAAAGATAAATATGATACATATTTATATTTATTTATACTTACATCCAATGTGTTGATTAAATATGTCCTATTTATCTGAAGAACATTCATTTCATTGAATTCCATTGTAAGACTAAGGGCTTTTACACCAACTTTATCCATTTTCTCTCTTACAGCTTGGACGAAAGGCATAACCTTCTTGGCATGTTTCTTTAGCTCACTTTTGGAATTGAGCTCTAATGATAATATTTTGTTCTCTGGTAGCTTTTTGTTGGCCTGTAGGGTAAATTGATGCAAGAATTCTCAAAAGTATACAAATAAAATGAAGTTTCAATCATAAAATAATTTAACAATCCAGAGTATGGAATAAATATATCTTATAAAAAGAGCAGAATATCTACCAATTAGTTCTTGGAAAAACAGAGGTAAATCCAATGATTTTTAAATATTCATAGCTTTTCAGACAAGGCAAAATGGCCAGGAGAGGAAAAAGGAAGATCGAGTCATAGGGACAAATGTTGAAATCTTTACACATTTATTATTGATAATCCATTAGCAGCACAGTATCTTTTGAAAAAGAGCTAAATATTTATCCAAGAATTTATTCATTTAGATCAGGTTGCTATTGTCAAATACTTTCTAACTTCATGAACTTTAATAACATGTATTTCATAGATTTTAAAACTTCAGGTTGCCATTTTCTCCATTCTGTGAGTCAACTGCCTTTTAAGTTCCGCAGCAGATTGTAAAAACAGAAATATCATAGAGTTAACTCCTGATTTTCCATGGGCAAATTATCCAGGCTGCGGAGTATCTGTGTGTTTCACACACAAAGCCACTGGGATAAAGGAAAAGTGTCAAAGAATGGGAAGTGACTTCCCCTCATCTTCATGATTCACATCCCTAGATCAAGTATGCAATTTTCTCTGGATGGTAAAAACAAATTACGTACTTCATTCTCTCAGGCAGAGTTTTTCATTCAGATGAGAAATTATTACACAGAAGGAGTTTACCATGCATTTATGAAGTGACATGACAGTGGAAAATGGCTAGGAAAAGAAAGCACAATCCCATGTATAAAACCTAAACTTTAGTTTCTTATGCTCACTTGTAATTTTGACAGCATCACCAGTTTAATGTTTAGAAAGCCAATGAAAAAATCATGACACTTCAATGCTCTGGTGGTTCATTCAAAAGCAAGCTGGATGAATCCCTATTCAGATTCTTTTCTGGCAGAAAAGGACAATTTTTTTCATGATTATTTAGGGGTTAAGGGTGAGTTTTGTGCAGGTTTAATGTGGTTTAAAAGAAATTTGGACTCTGTGATGTGGAAGTTGGTGAGGAACGACTTAGTGTAAATACAGAATCACCTGATAAATTTCATACAGAACATCAAGAGTTATTAGAAGAAAAAAATCTGCTTACAGAGCAAATCTTCAATGCTGATGAAACTGGTATGTATTGGAAGTGTCTATAAAAATAATCACTTATTTTGGAAAATGAAAAAGCAACTCCAGGGCACAATAACTTTGAAAGAGAGAGTTAAGAATCTATGATGTCATAATACAATGATAGATTTAAAAAAAAACTTACAATGATAGGAGGGCAAAAACCCATACTCATTACATAGACAGAAAACAAATTTACTAATTGACTATTACAGCACACCTGGAAGTGTTTCGATTGGCAGAGGAATTTTTTAAAGACTGCTTCAAGACAAAAATTGGTCCCAAAGTCTGTGAATACCCGAGAATTAATCTTTTATTTCATGAGACTCCCTCTCCCACAGTGAGTAGTCCTGGTTTCAGTTGAATATAAGGAGAGTTTGCACTTTTCCTTAGATTTATTAAAGCGTACGACGCGTTTCAACTCACAGAGTCATCATCAGGTACAAGACTCAAGTGCAAACTCTCCTTATATTCATAATGAAGAACTTCCACGACCTTAAGCCTGAATCTGTTGATCTGGTTTCAGTTGTTGGAGAGACATTTGTCATATTTTTGCCTCTGAATGTGACAGCAATTTTTCAGCCAATAGATGATGGAGTGGTCTCATCAATGAAAGAACACTATAAGCAATAACTGCTAAAGATACTCATTGCAGATATGACTATATTTCAATTTTTTGGAAAATAATGTTGCTGACTGGCTAATGCTAAAGCTAATGTTGCTTCTTTTTTTAATGCTTCAAAGGTATGGAATAATATGAAGGGAGAAACTCAGAAGAAATTTAAAAAAAAATCCCAATTGGATTTGAATTTAAATTAAGTTTTCATAGACTGACGAACCTTGATGAAGGTACAAATGTTGCTCATTTTGATCAAACAGATGTGGATCATATGTCACACAACCCTCCAGTTTACCAGCACTCAGATTTGAACATGAGGAGATCTGGGAATGGCTGCTTGTTGACTCTAAAGATCCAAGGTTTGAATTTCTCTCTTACAAATACAAAGTGATATTTGAATGTGGCAGGCACCAAATTAAGTGAGAAAAAGAGAGAGAGAATGAGTGAGGCGGATAGGCGAGTCACACAGTCACTATCTATTGCATAGATACTCTGTTGAGCTACTTGATGAAGGATCCCAGTGAAAAATTTATTTTCAGGAAAAAGTTCATGTGTGAAAAATTAGGAATGACACATAGAAAAACTTATGTGCACCAATAAAATATCAACTGATAACTGATTATATTATGAAGTGATCACCATTTTTAAGTAATTTATATTATTATTCAATTTAAGATTAAAAGAGAGAACTTGCGGCTACTGCCAATGGTCTTCAAAATAGGTTAACTCTTATTTTCTCCAATAGTGACTTTTATGTGTCCCTACCAGCCAGTCTGATATCTCATCCCAGGCTTTGTGCATTTGTGCTGTCTTGAGTACATTTCAGGGCAACCGGGTCAACCCTGCTAAATTCTTTTCCATCACAAAATCTAATGCAGGGAGGATCTACTCAGAGGTTTCTTGTGGCAATTTCTTAGCAATTCAATTTATTTTGGTGGTCCACTGCAGGAGAGAGAACTTGGAAAGAGGCAAATCAGCAGATATCCATGTATTTTTTTACCCGTGCACCATTTATCAGTCATCGGCATGGAAAATCAGTTATACACTTAATAAATAATAATAATAAAATAGGAAAGATATTTACATTGAGAGTCAAAATGAAGGAATATTTGAAAATCAAACCTCTTGGTCTGATTCTGTAGTGCCAGCTCATTGCAAGTATGCATGGTTGGAAAAAATTCTTATTGAAGTGCAGTACAATGTCACTACATTTGGTGCATCTGGGGCAGGCCAGGATATACAAATATTATGGAAAGGCTTACTTTTCCCTAGTATTGCTATTGTTAAAGAAACAACGTTAAAAACTCTAACAAAAACATTAAGAACATAAATCAAAGTAATAATACGTAAATAGCCTTAATCTAGTGAAAATAAATCAGAATTCATATTTTTCAATCCTAATAAACTGCACTATTGTTGAATGATAAAACGAAAGAGAGAATTGATACTGATGCATTTTGGGAAAATACATCCAAAGGTAGTCTTCATGGCCATAATAATCCATAAAAATATATAAATGGGAAAAAATAATAACATAAATGTTTAGAGTAATTTAATATGAATGTTTAAGATCTTATCATAGACATTATCATAAAAAAATATCATGTTAAGCAGAGAATACATACATCAAGCATTTTTGCCATTGTGGTAAGCACTATGGTTTGCCATGGAGGAAATGTCTTGGCAACCCACACTGTGCCATGGGTGGGCTGTTGCTCTTGCACTGGAGGCTGAGGTGCAGTTGAGCCTTTTTTACCCCCTTGTGACTTCCTCTTCTGTTGAAGGTAGTTCTTCAGACATATTCTGAAGGTGTGGGCAGTATCCGTCAAATAATTAGAAGATTTGATCAGCACTTCATCAATGGGCCCCACCACAGGCCAGTGAGACATCAAAATACTTTTCTTCTAAAGGAATACAAAAAAGGATGTACATTAATGAAACTTCCAGTTTTATCATATGAAACAAGGTGATCGATAAGAAATTGCTATACTGGTGCAGTATACTTTAATAGATAAATACCTGAATACCTCTAACCAGAAAATTTTATGGCATGCTTCATTTGTAACCCCAAAGTCAATGTAAATCTTAAATAACTTCAAGTTTTTCCTTGATTATCAATGTTCCAGTTGATCAGCCCAATTGTTTACAACATTTTTATAGAACTCAAACTCCAAAGTGAAATCTAATTGACTATACTCCAATTAAATATTCTTCTATTAAAATCGGCTTGGAACAAGGACTATGCACTTTATTATAGACTACCTTCTACAGCCTGAAGAGACCTCATTGCCAGGTATAACACCTGTTGTTACAATTTTTAGGCAGTAACATCTTTCCTGTTTGACTTGAATATTATTGCAAGTATACCCTGAGTTTGCATATGACTGACTGACAAAGAATACCATGTGGGAGCGACAACCTAAGTAGGAAAGTGACTTTATTTTTAGGTTAGTTTTCCCTATTTTTAATTTTAATTTTTTTTATTTTAGTGTGGCTGAAGGGCCCCTGCCACAGGAATAAATCCCAGTCAGCTATGGATTTGTATTTGCATGTGACTCACAAGGGTAGCTGCATCACAAACACAAGTTAGTGTGTGCATCCATCAATGCTGATTTTTTCTCATTTTTAGTGTGACCAGTAATTTCTTCACATAAAAGTAAAATCCCTGCAAACTCCTACTTCCTTACCTTTTTTTTATGATTTTTTAAAAAATTCCATTCTTCCCTACTTGTTATGGCAAGTTAATGACTGGGCAGTCAGAGTTTGTTACAAGTCTGCAGAGCATATTACAGAAAATTCATTATCTCTGTGAAAGTAATTCCAATCTAATTGGGTGAAGGATTTTCCAATTTATGTCATCTGATATAAAATTTGAGTTGATATCAACATCAAATATAATTAATTAGTCTCCCTTTATGAGCCCAGTAGTTACATAATGGTTAACTTCAATGTAATAATCATTAATTTGAGTGTTCATTAATTATAGTGAGACACTATTGGTCAAAACCAACCTCTCCAAGTAACCCCCACACATGCTCACACACATGTGGACAGATTGGTGAAAGCAGTAAGGCTTGCAAACGGATGAACTGGACAACCAAGTCGGCATGCATTCCTCCTTCCCACTGGCTAAGCTCTCGGTAAGAATCACGGGTAGCTTGCAGCTCAAAGAATCCAACCCTCAGTGCCTCCTTGAACAGCATTTTTTCATAAAATTCATCTGCCTGCTTGGCCTTCAAATTCATTTCACTGAAAAGTAAGAAATGCAACTTCTACAAACTGCTATTTGAAGGCTATTTAGCTAACTAAGCTATCCCCTCCCCTTCCCTCTGTGGGTTACCACCTTGTTATGATGGGGGGCCCAGTAGCTACAACCATCCTGAGAGCAATACTGGTGGGAGTAGAAGCTCCGGGTAGGGCTACCCTTGAAGGTAAGGTCGAATGTGAGGAGCAAAGCTAAGAGTAACCCAGAATACAGCATCTGATTCATATTAAGTGGCTGCAAACAGCATTTGACAAGAATGGATGGATGAACTAGACTGGGATCTTTCTGCCTATGAGGATAGCAACAGGAAACTACCATACAATTATTCCCAAGAAGTTCATGGTATGATAAGGATCTCTAAGCACAAAATTCCAAATGTAGAGCTTCCCGTCATCTGCATCATGGGGAGGGGAGTATGTTGAGGCCAAGTACCGAAAGAGATGAACAAAAGAAAGGGAATTGAGAAGAGAAAGTACAAAGCAATGAGGAACCAGGAGAAACTGAGGAAATGGTTATGGAAAAGTTAACAGCCAAAGTAGATTAGAGCTGTGAAAATGAAATACGAGAGAATATCAAACAGTGCGGGTCACAGTGGTCTAGTGGGTAGAGCGTTGGACTACTGACCAGAGGGTCCCGGATTCCCGGGCAAGGCACTTTGGGCACTTGCAGCTCCACCCAAGCTAGTTGATTTTTCTGGTACCAGATTTTACTGGGAAACCATAACCGGCACAGGGAAAGGAACTGGCCCCCCTACCCTGATGTGTGAATATTCACATGCCGTTGGGCTTGGTACACGGGTGAGCTCTACCATCACCTACTAAACCGACCTTCGGGTTGATTACTGTGTTTATGGTTATCAAACAGTATGAAAGTATTCAATAAACATCGGAGGCCACCAGGTGTGTAGCAGGTAGGATATTCAAACCTTGCAGAACTTTTTTAGGTTAAAGTGTAGGTCAGTGTGTAGGTCAAACAGTGGGCCCCTAAGGTCTTCTTTGTCAAATTATTTAGCTTTCAATGAAGTGAGAACCAGTGCTAAAAATACACAAAATAGTTCATTTAATACAAATCAGAGAGAAATTGACAGAAAATTTTATAAGGGAATATACATATTATATTAATAAGAAAATGATCCTTGCAAAAAATTCAAACAATCATAATGACAAGAAAACACTACAACATTGGTAGTTAATTGCTGAAATTCAAAAAACAAGCCCAGATATAATTATTGGAACAAAAAGCTGGTAATCAACTTATAATATTGATGCTGAAAATTTCCCAACATCCTTTTCAGTTTCCAGAAATAAACAGCAAATAGAATCGGGGGTAGCATCTTTATTGCAGTTAAAAATTATTCCATCAGCAGTTCTGAGGTAATTCCAGTTGATGGTTTCGAAAACATTTGGTACTCAATTAAAAGTCCTCAATACAAAAGAATTCATGAATACACATTTTACAGGCTGCTAAATAATGAAGATAATTCAATACTAGAATTAAATTAGCAAATCAAAGGCTTCTTATCCAAACACCACAATCATAATGTTATAACTGGTGGAGATTTTAAAGCCCCATCTATTTATTGGAGCATATTTTAGTTTTAAAACAGGGGTAAAGACAAAGATAACTGCAAGTTGCTATTAAATTCCTTTACATTGAGCTCCTTGTATCAACTTCTTACTTCACCAAATAGGGACGATAACATACATCCACTATATAACATTCCACAAGTTCATTCCCAACTAATTTACAAAAGATAACATGGAACCTGGATGGCACAACATGTTAGAAAAGCATTGCGATGTCAACGGCTACATCATGCCAAAGTAAAAAATATAACGGAAGATATCTCTAACGACAAAAGGAATGAGGTCACTTATGATTACAAGATAAAAAACCATAAACACAGTAATCAACCTGAAGATCGGTTTAGTAGGTGATGGTAGAGCTCACCCATGTACCAAGCCCGACGGCGTGTGAATATTCACACATCAGGGTAGGGGGGCCAGTTCCTTTCCCTGTGCCGGTTATGGTTTCCCAGGAAGACCTGGTACCGGCCGGGACCCTCCGGTCAGTAGTCCAACGCTCTACTCACTAGACCACCGCGACCCGCGATTACAAGATATTTAGGGCGAATGCCAAGAAGAAATTTTGGGAAAAATTAAGAAAATTCAAAAGGAAAAGATTAGTAGAAAAATAGAAAGAGAATCTGAAAGCATTTTGGTGGTAAGTCAGAGAGGTTCAGGGAAATAAGCCAACAGTTAATTCACTCAACAAAAATAAGGGTGAAAGAGTAATTGGCAGTTTGGAAAAGGTCAACTTATCAAATTTCTTCTTTCAAAGTGCCTTCAACAATTTCTCACTGGATGTCCCCAATAGTTTACCACATTGTGCGAACCAACAGATGCCCAAAATTGAAACTTATACAATGGAATACATGTAGAACATTTGCTGAAAAATATTAAGCCTAATAAATCCTAGGGGACCGATCAAATACTCGCTCATATATTTAAGGAACTAGCTTCAGAAATTGCACCATATCTATAAATCATATTTAAGAAATCACTAATAGACCACAAGGTTCCCAGTGATTGGTAAATGGTTAACATAACACCAATATTAAAAAATGGAGTCAAGGAGGAATTGAACAATTATAGACCCTCCCTCACATCAATATCATGCAAGCACATGGAACGTATAATTACTAGTTTGATCATGAGACACCTCGAGAGTCAGGAGTAATTGATGAAAAATCAGCACAGTTTCAAAAGGGTAAAGATACAATTTTTTCTTTCCGTTCATGATATGCTAAGCTTGCAAGAGAGTTCAATCAGATCAATGTTCCAGTGGATGTGGTTTTTCTAGATTCTGAAATTGCTTTCGAAAAAGTACCTCATAGTAAACTACTCTCAAAGCTAGAAGCATATGGCATAGACTAAAGCATCCTGGGTTGGATTAAAGACTTTTTGTATGGTTGGGTACAAAGAGTGGTCATAGATGGAGTTAGCTCTAATGCACTACAAATCACTTCGGGTGTTCTCCAGGGAAGTGTTATCAAACCTATTTTATTCCAACTTTACGTACATGAAATTAACTACAGTCACTAGCAAGATACGTTTATTTGTCGACGATGCAGTGGTTTACAAAGATATCGGTGATCCTGAGGACAGAGCAGCTTTAGCAGATGACCTAAATGCTATACAATGCTGGTGCAACGCTTGGCAATTAGAATTAAACTTAAAAAAGTGTGTGGTGACGAATATATGGATAAGAGCAATTCCCTCCTGAATGCCTTCTGCTTCAGAAACACTGAATAGACTTAATTAAATACTTAGGTGTTATATCCTCACTCTCAACCTCTCCTGTGTGAAACATATACAGAGATTATGTAAACAAGCTAACAAAAAATTAAGATTTATTTTAAGAGTAATGGGTAAATGCGACAATAAGGTTAAAGATGAATTTGAGAGATGGTTGAGGCCGATACTTTATGGAAATCCATTTGTAACGCATGAAGAAAGAATCAAAGACAGCATATCCAGAGGAAACCTGTGGAAACCAGCATATGTATTTTCCTGTGGAAATGATTCTTTCTTCATGGGTTAAACAGAAATGCTATCTTTCGGCGGTTAGGTCTCCTTTAGAATATGATGCTAGTGTATAGGAGTTGGACTGGTTACCAAATTGGATCACATGTTGTTATGATAAACTGAGTAGCATATCAAATCTATTAAGAGGAGCTAGGCTGGGAACCACTGATGGAAAGAGGGTTAAATGACAGAAACTGGAAGGATCCCTCTTTAGCAATGATGTTGAAAATATATTATTACCCCATCATACTACTAAGCGAGGTTATGCCTATAAAATTAGAGAGATTAAGTGTAGAACAGATAGATTTAAGATGCCATTTTTTCCATGAACAATAAGGGATCAAAATAATGTCATCTGACCACAGTATGGGTGAAAATATTTGGGTCAAAATTAGTCGTGTGTATTCACCCTCTACCATACACCCTAGCAGTGGCTTGCAGGACACTAAAAAATACTAAAATACCAAACAAGCAGCAAATGAGGCAGTTTGTGTAAAATGCAGGAAGAAAATAAGAAAAGAATGGATCGCAGGTGAGATGCCGGACAAAATGGAGTAAAGAATTGGAAAAATGTTAATATGAATATAGGATACTTAATATTCACTTCATAAGAGAAACAGCTAAGGCCAAAGAAAAATGGACGATTAACAAGTACAGTTAGATAGAAAAATTAGAAAAGGAAGATATGACATGATGTTTTAAGAATCAAGAGACCAAGCATTTAATGGGAAAGTAAGAAGTAGCTTTAGATTGCAGACAAACATGGGAAAACTATGCATAAACCAAAGGAGATAATGAACAAGTGTAAGGAATACATACATTGAATGTTGATTTGAATGGGAGAAAAGGCCTATGGAAATTGAATTAGAACTGGAGGAAGAAAACAAGGTGGTCGATGATGGAAAGAGTATGACATACATGTAACTGAAGTTGAAGAATCTATAAAAGGGATAAGAAATAGGAAAACAACAGGAGTTGACAAAATTCTAATTGAAATATTGAAAGCACTCAATAAGGAGGGGAAAATTAATAAACAAGTTTGAGTAATGAGATTTACATAAAGGGACTATGGCCTAAAGACTTCAAGGAAACTTTAATGGTCCCTAAAGAAAAGAAGAAAAATACCCAGAAATGTGAGAAAAACAGAACTATAAGCCTGATACCACATGTAGCTCAAACAGTTTTCAAAACAATCAACAAAAGATTTTATGAAGACTAAAAAGTATCATGAGAGAAGAACAATAAGGATTCAGACAAAGCCTGGGTACAAGAGATGAAACAGGTCAGTTGAGAGTTCATAATTAACGAAGGAAACAGGGTGGAACAGGAAGGAACAGGCCACATTATTGATGATTCTGAAAATCCATGGGATTGATTGAAGGGGAAGAAGACTGATAAAAGACCTGTATCTTAGTCAGAAAGTCAGAGTAAGAATGGTTAGTTGACAGAAAATTGGAATAGGAAGGAGTGTTAGAGAAGGATGCTGCCTGTCACAACCCTATTTAACATACACTTGGAAGAGATAAAAACAGACTACTCTCATCGAAGTATAGAAGTCAACATAGGAAGTAAAAGAGTGGAATGTATCAGGTTTGCTGATGACATGGAAGTAGTGGCATATAGTAAATGGAAAATAGAATAGAAATTCTAGCAGACCTTATCAACAAATATAAAGAATATGGAATGTTAATACAAAAGAAAAATACTAAGAGTATGATAACAGGAGGTAAAGGTGAAAGGATTAGCATCACATTGGAAGGTGAAGAGATCAAACAAGTAGAGAACTTTAGGTAGTTGGGAAGTGCCATCACTGAAGACATGTCCTATTCAAAGGAAACCAAATCAAGAACAGCTATAGTAAAAGAGAAATTTAATAAGACACTACTGTACAGACCTTTCAAAATGGAACTGAGAATGAGATTGGCAAAATGCTACATCTTGAGTGTGTTGTACAGAGCAGAGACAAGAACTTTGAAAAGATGAAGTAAAGAGAATTAGAGGCCTTTGAAACATGGATCTGGAGGAGGATAGAAGGAAATAGATAGGAAGATAGAGTAAAGAACGAGAAGGTACTACAAATGATTGGTTAAGATAATCAAGGAAACAAAGGTTAATGTATTTGGGCATTCTATAAGGAAGGAGTGCCTGTTGAAGACTGTGTTAGAGGGTATGATGGAGGAGAAGAAAGGACAAGGAAGAAAGAGTAATATGATGTTGAACAAGATTAAGAACGGGAGAAGATACAAAGAAATGAAAAGAATGGTTCACGAAAGGAAGACATAAAGGTCAACCATGAGAGAACCTGCCACCCAGCAAAACAACCAATGATTATGATGATGATAACAGACTTCAAAAATTAATATAAGAACAACAATGAAATCAAGCAAAATCTCATTTTAAGAAACCTCTTTTATAATCTCCTTTTATTGGAAGCATAAATGGCTATCAAAAGTGAATTTTGGCACCGACCTACTACAATGAAAGCAGGAGGTCAGGCCCAAGTTTGCACCGATTATTCTAGGATTCCCAAATCACATTGCAACATAAAGGACCAACTTTGAGGAGGATAACCATCAAGGAATAAATTGGCTAATTTTTGTACATTTCACTGAATCTAGTCACTTTTACCAGGACATATCATACGTTGAAATGGTTACTAGCCAATTAAAAACAGCTGTTGACAGAGGTTATTATCATCTTCTAGTCAGCTTGCTAGTTTTCTATCCAACTTTGTAGCTGCTTAGCTGAAAACGATTCCCTCTTTAAATATTTTAGCATTAGCCACAGTTGAGGTAACTCTGCAGAGCACAAAATGCAACATAATACATTTATTTTTGGTCTTTGTCCTATTCAGACAATTCCCTTATCGTTTCACATATTTGGTGTTAGATTTCATATGAAAATCATCTAAGAATTCTATATGCCCCTTGAAGTTACGCTTCTAATTGACTATTTAATTTTTTGTTGAACAGCCAACATGATTTAATAGCATCTATTGAAAATATTAATACTAAAAAGACAATGAAAAACAATACATTAAAGTTCTACAAAATATGGAGTTAACTCACCTGACAAAGACAGGATCATTAAAAGAATTGAGAGGACCTTTACGGTAAGAGCCAATATTAGCTAAGACTTCTTTGACCCACTCAATGAATGTAAACAGACGGAGGATACCTGTTGAAAGTAAAGTACACTTTTGTTATTTATTACCTTGAAGAATTACATGAAATGACATAAGGTAGATTCCCTAAATTTGTCATTTAAAAGTTATGATGATTCCAGTGGAATCTTTTAAATGTTCGGGGTAGTAAATGTGGTTTAAGGCTATTTTCGTAAGTTTATTCTGGTAAAATTTATTGATTAGATCTTCTTAATAGGCATTGTTTACTACTAATGTTTACATTACATTAAGTTCCTTATTTATATTGAATTTTGACATAGGGATAGAGACTAAACGGTGGATCATTGTATGAAAAGCTTTTGGGCAAAGCAATGCCTTGAAGAGGAATTAATTAATTGGTTTGTATACATTTCCTTCCAAAAAATGAAGTACTGCAACCCATCTTTGTCTTTACAGATGGATAGGTCGAGGAAATTCAGGGAACCTTTTCCTCTTTTTCACATGTGAATTGTACATTGGAATCGACAGAATTGAAATGTGCTAGAAACTGATCTAGTTGCCTATTGGAACCTGTCCACACACAGAACACATCCTCTACATATCTAAACCAACAAAATACATTATTAATGAGAGGGTGAGCTGAGGAGAACAAAACTTTTGTCCATATAACTTTAGCAACCTAGGATGACATGTTTAACCTTAGAAACTGAGGACGACATACATAAGATAATTAACAAAATTAATAGTAAACCTAGGGGGTATGATGGGATTAGGTTAATGGACCTGAAAAGGTGTCCTAATAGAACACCAGTATTAAGAGATATTGTAAATCATTCAATACGCAATGCAAAAATCCCTTATGGTTTAAAAAAGCTATGATAAGACCTATTTACAAATGAGAATCTCATAAAGATTAAAATAATTATCACCTAATATCAATACTACCTACCATTTCAAAAGTCACGGAAAGGTTTATGTTATACAAATTACTGAATTTCCTGTATAAAATAATACCAAAATTTAAATTTGGTTTCCAAAGAAATAAAGGAACCACACAAGCCATTGAGCTAGCTGTAAACAGTGTCAGAGATGGAATAGATAGGAGGCTTAACATGGTAATAACATTAACAGATCTTTGAAAAGGCAATATATTGCTTTAAAATTATACTGTATAAGAGTTCATGAACCCACCCACCTTTGCTTTTCTAATTATTTAAAGGACAGAATGTTAGTTACTATAATCAATAATGCACGTACTGAAGAACATGATATAGAATTTGGTGTGCCACAAGGATCTATTCTTGGCCCTATACTATTTTAAATATATACAGGTATATCTTTTATGCATATAAATGGCATATTTAACTGCTGTTATTTCTGCAAGTTGACATTTATGCTGATGATGCAGCTCTCATATCAAAGCATAGGGAACTAAAAGCAGATATTCAGGGCATGAAACTTGACTTAAATAATATCAGTAACTGGGTACATGAAAATAATCCCATTATCAATGAAAAAAATCCAAAGTTTTACTTGTGAAACACAACGTCTGATATCATAGATATTGAATTACAGATTCATTCAAATTACTGCCTACATTACCCCATTGATAACTGTTAATTGTCTCATGCTAGAAAAAGTAAAAGAATATAATTACTTGGGGGTAATCATTGATCAAAATACTACCTTCAGTGAACATATTTTCAAAATAAATGATAAATTAAATTACACCCTTTGTCCTAATTCACTGCACTACTAGGTTTGTAAATTTCAATGTGATCAAGATATGTCTTTTACACTGGTTGAGAGTATTGTAAGACAGGGTAAAACAGAATGGGAATTCACTAGTTTTACAAAAATTAATACACTAAAAAATAAACAGCAAAATCTTAGAGAGAATGTCTGAGACTAGATAAAACAAATACAAGTATTCTAGATGGAAGAGGTGTCTTTCAACAATTGTGATTTTACCAGTAGACAGGCTGTATATATATGTCATTATAATAGGAAATTATTTTAATGACAAATATAAAATTACTGATTTACAAACAAAACAATTACCATTAAGGGACAATATTAAATATCATCATCAGTATTTCAATTAGGATTGGTTAATTGCAGCCCTCCATTCGCCTCTATTTAATGTCAATAAATGTCATTGACATTAAATATTAAATACATAACAAAAAAATATCATACAAATCAAGGTAGAAGAAAATTGGAGGTTACTGTAACTCTAATTTTTAATGAAATAGCTAAGGATTTAAGAATATAATAGTCAGTAAATGCTGTAAAATGGAGAATAAAAGACTGGTTGTTACATAGAATGGACTAGGGCTTGGAACAAAACTTGAAACAGAATACGTACATGTAGTTTTATAACAGCATCATTTTATAGCAATCTTTTTTCGTTTGTGTGGCAACTGCTGTCAAGCCAGAACTGACTGCCTTGGCAGGACCAGAATGAGTATTCAATGTACTACTATTGTGTATTGTATATAATGTAGATTGTCTACAATGTATTTTGTATTGAAATTCTCTATCATATATGATAAATAGAAGAACAGTTTATAAAAAAGGAAAATATTTACAAAACAATACCATAAATAAACGAAATATGATTGAATACATTCATCGAGGAAAACACCAAAACTGTCACTTCCACTTGGTCCATTTTTCAATTATGTTGATATTGCATCCAATAAAACTTGTTTTTTCTTAACAATATCTTGTTTAATATTGCTCCATGTACCTTTGGATATGTTTCGAGTTTTGCCCATAAGGAAAAAATATGATTAATTTCTCAGATTTCAAAATTGTGACCTTGGGGAATAGTCACTATGAATTTAGGGGACCTACAATATTAATGGAAGTTTAATTTGGCCTGACCTGCATCAGCCATGCTTTCAACAAAATTTGCATCTTCAACAGAATCACCAGCATCTGCTAAGCATAGTCTCATACCATCTGCACTAAATTTTTTCATTGCCTCTGCCAGTGTCAAGAAATTGCCTTCTGATTTTGACATCTGAAAAGAGAGCAATACACAGATGATGTTGACAAAATCAAAGCAAATACCTAAGATACTAAGAATACTAAGATAACTTAGATGATGAAAATAGTTTTCCTTGCCAGAAATCCAGCTCAAAGCAATAATTTGGCTTATGTAATTTTTGTAACACATAAAACATGGTAAGGAAAGCCGGCCAATGAGCACAGAGAAGACCCCAATCACATGAGTGGCAAACAGCACCCAGCACACTTGGACTAATGACCACAACCAACCAAGTGAATGTGTGACATTAAGGTTATACTATCCTCCTTATCAATATGCCTTCAGTGAAAAACAACATGAACAACTAAAAGATTATGAAATTAATTCCTTATTTATTAAAAGATGAGGGCCCATAAATCAACTTAAATGACTTCACAGAAAATATAACAAGATGAAAATTTAGAAGAAAGTATAAACAAATGTAATATTAGTTATTTATTCACTCAAAGAAAATAAGAGAAATACGCAGTCATAGGTTTTGTTATTAAGGTAAAATATGATAAAAAACAATTAGTATACATAACCAGTGGTGAAAAATATTTAGTCCAGTTCAAAACAAAAATACTGTATAAACCCATCCACAGCATATCATCTTCATCAAGGAGAATTTGAAATTCACAGGGTAAGAGGATGTCTCAGTAGCTTCATTGGTTTAAGCACTCAGTTGGGAATCAATAAATCTAGGTTTGAGTCTTGGTCAAGGCAAATGATTTTTACATTGCGAAACTTCTCCATTTTGGCAGAATGTTTCTTGAAAGAAATCTTTGACTAGTTTAAAAAGTCCATGAAACTGCAGGAGATGCCATTACAGTAACTTTTAACAGAGTCACCCACTAATATGTATTTCAATGCAACAATTTTAGAATGTAAAAATCATTCACCTTGACCAGGAGGGTTCGAATTCCGGTCAATGCAAATCATTTTTACACTCTGAAATTGTTGCATTAGTTTAAAAAGGTTCAAATGAAGATATTTTTTATCTGGTTTCATAAGAATGATTTCTGTACTTCTGTACTACAAGATGTAAATATATTTTTTCAATAGACAACAGTAGAGAAAAACTAATGTGTGTATTTCAAGATGGTACAGTTTGAATGTTTAGTGACTGAAGTCAAGGGTACCTATAGGATGATTTTAACAATGCATGGATTACTACTGTGCTAAAATGTTTACAATATTAGAGTAAAATCAATACCATTGCAGATATGCAACAGTACTAATCTCCCTTCATAATTAAATGAAATTGTGTCATATATGTCTTATAATACTGAACCCATGCAACATAAATGCATTACATCTAACACATAATACACATGTAACTAAGAACATCAATTATATGGATTTACAAGGCAGAATCTAACACACCCTGAAAGTTGCTAAATGGCTCCCATTATTACCTTGGCAGAATTCAAAAGAAGATGTCCATTAGCTCTAACTCCTTTGGGCCACATGGATTCATCATCAGGCCATATTGCACAATGATTGTAAAGGAAAAATGTCAGGTGGTTTTGTATGAGATCTTTCCCAGAACAGCGAAGGTCAACTGGATACCAATATTCAAATTCACACTTCATTTTCTTCAACAATTCATTTGGAATAGTGGAGTTCACTTTTGATAACTTTTTAAAGAATATGTAGTCCCAAACTTCTGGTGTCATTTCCTCTGGCCTTGAATATAAAAGGAAATAAAGTACACTTTTTCAGACAGGGAAGCATTTGAGTGAAATAATATTCTTTAAATAGCATATATTTACTATTTCAATAATCCAAAATGAAGGTGACCACGAAAACTAAACATTTTCCATGTAAAAGAATCCAGAGAGTGTATTGGTCCAACTGACATTAGAGGAAAAATGAAATTATAGGGAAAGTAAAGGAAGAGAGAGAAGGCTGCTGGGAGAAATTTGAAGAATGTAGGACAAGTGGATGCAAGCGAGACTGTGAGGCAGTGGGATGTTGAAGATAGTAATAGATGGGATAAGGCTTGGAAAGTGGGGTAGAGGAAGGAAAAAATATGTATTATGGATGGAATTAAGGGTGGTAGAAAATATGTACACTGACTTAAAGAACAAGATGTTGTAAAATGGATTTTAAGGTTACTATCAGGTTAATAAGGGCTTACGAGCACAGCAGTAAGTTTTGGAAATGAAAGAATGGTAACTTTATGATTCCACAGAAAAAACGTTTTCTGTGGAATCACACAGTTACCATTCTTTCATTTCCAATATGAATTGATTCCATAAAGTTATGCAGGAAACCATCAATTACAGCAGTAAGTAGTGCCAGGGACCATCAAAGTAAGATTTAAGTAATGAAACAAATTGAGGCTCTTGAGGTTTGAGAATGCTCAACAATATAATTCCTTGGTGTCAGGAGTGAAGGCTACAATTATATTTTGCATTGAGTCTGAGCAAGAAAATTTCAATGCATTATTTGATAAAAATGCATTTGAGGGCCTAACTTCATATCTGTGATGAGTTCATATCATCATGCACCAAATTCATGATTTTTTTGCATGACAATGTTCCAGTAGCATCAATAATTTGATGATTTCTGGCTGACAATCAAGTTGTAGATTGGAGCCAAACCCCCCTTACCTCCCCCCCCTTAATCATCAGATTCACCTCCACTGGACTACTTCCCGTTTCCACCAGTAAAGTCACAGCAGAGGGCTGCAAAATTTGATACAATTGAATACATTCAGAAAGTAATTACTGATCAGCTATACAAGATTCCCATAAAAGACTTTTTTAAGAACAAATTAAAGTTGGTAAAATTTTCTAACATGTGTATTACATCAAATAGATCCACGTTTGAATTGGCAACAAAAATTGCCCAAATTATTTTTCATTAGTGTTAATAGCTTTAATCTATGAACTTTTGCACCTTACTGTGGGTATAATATATTTTAAATGTTACAATTATAATTAATCACTTCACTCATAGTTAGCTAATGGATACACAACTACACTTCCAGTAATATTAAAGAAAATAATCCATATCACATCACATTTTTTAAATTATAAACAATATTTACTTGATTTTTCCACCATGCAGTATATGGGCAATAGTATAGAAAGCCATATAAATTGTTGAGTCTGAGAGAGATTCAATCAGCCAGCTTTCATCCCATGGGAGCTTGGTTCCTGGAAAAGGGGGAATCTATTAAATTCAAAAGAATTTATTTTGAAGTCATGCATGCAATAATCTAAAATATATTAACTACTACCGTGTAAAAATTCATGCAGAAATTGGAGCAATATGTAAATACTAGCAGCATTAGAGACAATGCTTTTAAACTGGAAATGTGGATTGAATTTTGGCTTTTGTCGAAACATTTATTCAAGTACATTTGTATGTATTTCACAATTTGACAACACATTTCCAATTAGCATTTACAGATCTTTAATATAAGAATTATCAGAGAAAATAAGTTTTAACCTGTGAACCTGTAGGCCACAGGTGTTGGTTTACTTCAGTTGTACGCATGATAATAAATAAAATGGATATTCTTTTATATTCTGTCCACCCAGCACTTTCAATAAACTTAAGTGGTCCAACTCTCAAAACGCATTGGAACCCCTGATGTATTTAATTAAATTTGAGAGAGTTCCAAAATTCTGAGAGCAATGGGGAATGTCTTGGATATGTAATCATTAACTTCCGTATTGACAATATATTGGCAGGAAAGAGTTTTATAAACCATGCATTACATTTTCAACAACTAACATAAGAAAGAAGATACCTCAGAAATTCTATTTTTATGACAGAGAAGAGCCCAGAAAAATCACACAAATACAGTTTCAATAACATTCCCTCCTTAGTATATACCACATGGTTTTCCCTGTTAAAATAATCAATTTGTACAGACACCTTTACAGCATTACAGAACAAAACAAAATACAACACCTGGTTATCAATGAATTATCATTATATTCATCCAAATCAAAACAAGCCTGGCCATTAGGACTCCTTCAGTCTCCTTAAGGAAGTTTTGCATTCAGTTAAATGGAGAGCATGATGCAACAAAGGCAATAAAAAATTTGCACCAAAATATAATTCAAGGTTAAGATGCTGCTTCCATTCATATCATTCAATATTATTTCTAAGTCACTAATGAATACGTATAAATAAGCTACATGAGTTGGGGGCAATAGAGTTTTTCGGTAAGAAATTGAGAAAAAAAATACCCTTGTAATGTACATACAACACTCTGCAATATGAAGCATGATATGAAGGAATGTGTAATGGAAATATTTTGAAGTAAACAACATTTCCACTTGCCACAGGATAAGATTTTGACTTCATTTTTGAAATTGTAAATTTTATGTTTTAAAAAACATTCTAAATCCTATGTTTTGGTTCAAGGATGCTCAGGATTATACTCATACTTGAATTGGGTTAATACTTTCTTACTTGGAATTTTCAAGTTGTACAATCACATTATATATATTTCTATTTGTCTTAACTTACCATTATTTATGGTCATTTGGTTACAATAGATTTAAAATTATGAATAACAATTTATTTTATCACTCTCTCAAATGATTAATGTGGAATACAGAAATATATGGAATATGGAAATGGAAATAATACACAATTATTACCAACAAATTCATCGAAAGAAATCCTTAATGCAGTCACACTTGAAGGACTTAGAGACCATAGATTACTGCAAGTTAAATTAAATGATCACTGAGAAAATTCCTAGACCCAAAAGAATAGTAAACTTATTTGACTGGGCCGATTACAATGAATTGAGGCATGAGTTGCAGCAGTCTTACAAATTGTTTAAGGAAAGTAGTAGCAACCAAGACATTGAGTGTGTGGAGTGTTTCCCTTGATGGCACATGATCTGCAGTAGAAAAATACATGCCTAGCAAATTGAAAAGGTGACAGAACAGAACCTAGATGGTACAATGCTGAAGTACATAAAGCCTTAAAACACCAAATATCATGGTATGCAAAAATTAAGAGAGCATATGAGGTCGAGTGTAGTAATGAACAAAATGTAATGTAGATGTGAAGATTGTACATGTATGGCTGTTAACATAACACCCTCTGCCACATACCCTTTCGGCGGCTAGCAAGGTATTATGTAAGTTTCACAAATTTTCCCATCCTTACCTAATCCATAAGTACGGGAACATGCATATTCATGGAGCCAACTCAAAGTGGATGAAAAGTTTTTTCTAACTTCATCGTGGTAAGTGTTCATATTCTCAAGTGCTTTCTCCGCCTCTGACTTCCACTTAGCATCTCCATAGTCCAAATACCATTGGTTGCAAAGTGCAACCACACACTCATCCCCAGATCTGCAATCAAGCAAATTAACTTATTATAAAAAGAATAATGACAGCATGTAAATAAAGAGCCAAAACAAATTTAATTCTAATTCTAAAAAGTAAAAATTTTGTGCAAGGCAAATCTTTCTTAATGAATTGCCCCTAATATATCTAATGTTACATGAATGGTAATTGTCAACATTTTCTGTAATGGAAAACTGCCAAGTAAAACTTCATTAAAAGAAACAACCAATGGCAGCAATATATGCACACATCTATCTCCAGTCATTTTCAATGAACATCTCCAATCATGGCATTATGATACACCTTCATACTGCTTTTTATTAAAATCTTGACAAAGTCAGGTTTGACAAATGAGACAATCATAAAAATTGGCATTAGGTCCATATGTCTAGCCAAGGCCATATACTGGCTTCAACTGCTAGCAGAGGTAGAGTTCATGAAGAGCCACAAAAAGATCTATTATGCAAAATAAATTATTTATTCCTATCAAATAATGGTGGAATAGAAAACTCTTGGAGGATTCTAATTTAAAATTAAAGTTCATACTGCTGAAAACCAGTTAAGAATATATTTATATGATCATGTACAGTGACCTAATGGAAAGCCTATAAATGAAAATGTTAAAATCAAGGGCCATCCAAACATTTGAAGTAAAAAAAAAGGCTGCTTTGCATAATAAAGGGAGGATGTAGTGGTAACTGTAAGCCAAGATGCACAAAGTGGACAAATATTTTAATTTTAATTTTTGTACCGGGAAATAATTTTTTTCTCTGGTTCATAATAAATTACAGCTTCTCCCCGCTCCACCAATGTTTTCTGCAGATTTTTCTTAATATCTTGAACCTTCTTCCCCTTATAATCTCCAACAATCATTACCTGAGCCAGAAGTAAAGAGAAAAGTAATAGAATATATAACAAATTGTGGAAGAGAATTAACAACCGTGTTTAAAAATGTGCATTTAATCATGCAGACTAAATTTAAAACTACATAATTTATGCTACTTACACCATCATAAAATCCTTTAAGATAAACCATTTCTTTGGCCTCCTGTAGTTTTTCACGATCATTCTGGCTCTGAATTTTTAGTTTTTCATAAACTGTAACAGCACTAAGCATCCCAAATTCTGGCACATCAATTATTGGTATCTGCAGATAGACAGGAAGCATAACTCAACATATGTAATTGTTCTTCCACTGATGGACTAAAAAAAGGCATATCAAATGTATTTTTTGCTTACAGGTTCATAGTCCATAATCATGCAATCTTCCACCCCATACTTCTCCCGGAAAGCAGGCTTTTTCTTCAGATCAACCAGGGCTGCATAATCATCAGGAGAGTCCGAAGGAACACTTGTTACAACCCCTGTGCCCTTATCTTCTTTAATAGTAAGCATTGGAAGAGCATATATCTTGCCATGGGAAGTCAAAGGAGCTTTTAATGCAGCTCCTATTATGTCCTACATGGCAGGGGGGACAGATCACCTGCTTAGTTATGCATTTTTAATAAAGAAATATGCCTTTCATTTACAAATAAATAATAAAAATGCAACAATTACAGAGAGTAAAAATCATTCGCCTTGACCAGGATTCAAACCCGGATCCCTTGATATCCGGTCAAGTGCTTTAGCCAGTTAAGCTACCGAGACATCCTCTTACACTCTGAAATTTTGGGGGCTTTAAAGGAACAAGATGTTGTGACGAAATACCGTACATACAATGTCACAGGCATTCGTAGTCATGCGCGACGCTCCACAGGTTAAAGCCAATTTCAAACACTTAGGCTGTTTATACCTTAGACAAATTTCAAGAAACTACGAAAACTTTGGGGGCTTTAAAGGAACAAGATGTTGTGACGAAATACTGTACATACAATGTCACAGGCATTCGTAGTTTCTTGAAATTTGTCTAAGGTATAAACAGCCTAAGTGTTTGAAATTGGCTTTAACCTCGTGGACTGTGGAGCGTCGCACAGGACGACGAATGCCTGTGACATTGTATGTACGGTATTTCGTCACAACATCTTGTTCCTTTAAAGCCCCCAAGATTTCAGAGTGTAAGAGGACGTCTCGGTAGCTTAACTGGCTAAAGCAATCGGCCGGATATCGAGGGATCCGGGTTTGAATCCCGGTCAAGGCGAATGATTTTTACTCTCTGAAATTGTTGCATTGTAATGCACATGTAGCGGATGACTTCGTTAAAGTTACTGTTGCGGTATCTCCCGCAGTTTCTTGAAATTTAAATAATAAAATTTATAGTTATTGTATCTTTTGCAATACTTAAAAATTAAATTTATTGTAAAGCATTCTCAATGAATGTTCATTTTTTGATGTTTACATTATAGCACAATACCTACTCGAAAGGAGCATTACTAAATAAAGAAACGTGAAATTTTGTATCAAATAATTTGATATTACCCAAGTGTCCTACTGAGAACCTTCATGAGTTTATACTGATTTTAAAACAACTTATTTAAAAATATATTTTAGAAGCACCAACATAAAAATACTAAGAAAAGTGAATGAAAAAGTCTTTAAAGTCATAATTATAGAACAGTAGGTTGAAAACTAATGCACACATGCTTGTAGACCACAAACAAAATGACCTTCAGAAGCTACCTTTGCAGTGACGGAATGAAAAAACTTGTTACGCATTGGGAGAAATGTGTTAACCTTAACAGTGACTAAGTTGAAAATAAATACATGATTTTGAAACTTCAGAATTGTAATTTAATGTACTTTTTGCCCGATCTTGGCATTTGTTTTTGTTTGTGGTCCACAAGTATGTATGCAGTTTTCAACCTACCCTCATATATATATTATGCATGACATTACTCTCACTAGTCAATAAAGCTTAAAAATTTCCCAGTAGACATCATCGTTTCATTTTCTTCTTCATAGGCCTAATTTTACTTTCATAAACAAAAATACACAAATAAACTAAATTAATTACCTATTCCTTATGTAACGCTACTCACCTGCCCTGTAAATTCCAGGAGTACTTTTACTTTCCCTTCATCAGTTGTAAACCCCTGGTAAGACATATTCCTTGCTGCTCGATTCATGCATATGAATACTTCTTTATTTATAGTTTCAAAAGCAATATAACGGCTGTCAGGCCGTACCCAGCAGTTTGTTTGGCCATACATCGTCTCAGGCCTAAGTGTAGCTGCAACCAAAAATACAGGTTTCCCATGGAATACACTGAAAGTGAAGATGCCAATTTATTTACATTCTTGAGAAATTAAATATTATGGGTTCATTGGTTGTACTTTAAGTTTTAAAAGTTCACAAGGTGCTATAAGTGTTGTCCCTATTTCATAAATGTTATAGCTATCCTTAAAAAAATTTAATTTACTAGTTCACCTATCAAGCAAAGATTGTTTTGATAGGTGAAGTGAAATTACATCAAATGCTAAGTCCTATATTGTGTGAAATCACACATTCAAGATGGAGAATCAGTAACTTTTCCTATAAATGTTCCTCAATAGAATGGTCTGAGGCGTCACTTTGTGGAAGCTATTCATATCATAAAAGAAAATACTCTGTTCTTCCACATATATTTTAGTATGCACAACCTAGGTTTAGACTTACAAAGTCATCATCAGGTGAAGTACAGAGGAGACACAGCCTTATATACTAGACAGAGAAGAGGAGAGGGGTGGTGCTGATAAAGTAGGAGGAGAGGAAAGAGAAGGGAAACCGGTGTGTGTGTATATGGAAAATAATCGCCAATAGGACTTCTCCATTTTCAGGAAAGATACTTTTACAGATCACATCATTCACTTCAGATTAAGATCTCATCCCCCCAAAAAATTATTGGTGTTCAACTCAATGGTCCACCAATTTACTAGTATTCCCTTATCCCCACAAAATACCCAAAAAGAACTCCAAATAATCAAAATGATAGCTGAAAATGAAGGCTTCTGCTCCCAATTAGTTGAAAAATTGTATCAGAAAAAATTAGAAAAAATACCAGTCACATCCATTTCCAAATCCATCCCCAAGCAGACACATCGAAATGGAAAAGAATTCTGTCTGGGGAATTTACCTCATAAAGTGACCAGAACCTTTCCAGAGAACAGAATAAAACCAACAAAAATTATAGAAATAAAGTTCCAATTATTACAGCACCCACCATATTCACCAGCTTAGGTCCTAAGTGACATTATTTTACTGTCAAACTTGAAAAAAAAAAAAACATTCACTTCAAACGAGGATGCCATTGCCAGCATAGATGCCATTGACCTGAAATCCTTCCTTTAGGATGGCTTAAAAATGTTGAAGAAACACTGGGAAAAGTGTATCAAGCTAAAAGGATTATTTTGAAAATTTTTTTTAAATCTGCCCAAGATAATTAGTTTTTCTATTTCATCTTAATAAATCATTGAACAACCAATGTTTCATGCAGGACAAGCTGCAACATAATGACAACAGTGAAACATAATATTAAAAGACTAAAAATAATAAATAATTTACGCTCCACAATGAAAAAAATTATGAGTGCAACGTAATAAAATTAAAAAATTGGCAAATACTAACCTTAATTTTTCAGGGTAAGGTTGAAGAACACACATTTTGATGAGTGTGTATTCCTGTGGGCCAACACCCTCTCCTGAACTCCTGTCATGGTCCATGCAAGGCTGATTGTCCTTTGGAGAGAATATTGTGTGTCGTTTTCCATACATCACCTTATTTCTCTTTTTTAAATTAACAAACTGCCACCTTACAAAACTATCAAAGAATGGGTTTGCATCTGTAGTGATGAAACTGCGTCGCCAATCCACCTGCAATCACACAATAATTATGAACATGTATAGGTAATAAAGAATAAAATGCTTATTCAATGCTCGTGACACACTTTGACAGAAATGGCAAATAAAATATGGCAAAAGTTTATGCACCAAGGTCCAAAATATGCTAGGGATATTGATGAGTTAGCAGATGATCAATCAATGTACAAGGGTAGGCTGAAAACTAATGCACACATACTTGTAGATCACAAACAAAATGACCTTCAGAAGAACTCCTGATGGCATGTGGAGGTCAAATTCCCCCTCAACATGCACATGCAGGTTTGAGGACGTTACATCCATCCAGTGTATTTTGAGAAAATACATGAACACTGGATGAATGTTCAAAAGGAACACTTGCTTGCTGAGAATAGTTGATGGACGAAAAGGTACTGGAAATATGGGCCCAACATATTACAAAACTTAGGTGCCATTTATGACATGCTGAGAATGTACCAAATATGAAGAGTGCCAGGTATTTTTGCACACCTGACCTTTCATTATTTAAAAAATTTGAATCACCAATGACATGTAGGCAGTAGGAACAGCATCAGGAAGCTAGGGGGGAGTGGCTATTCCCTGAGTTCCCTGAGATTTCCCTGAGATTTCCCTGAGTGCCCCCCCCCAGTGTGTGAATTAAATGCAGGGTATTCCGCCGTCACCCTTCCAGAAGGGCCTAATTCCCTGGCCAGGTCTCCCAACCCTCAGCCTGCCAAATGGCATCCTCCCAGCTGCCATTGGTTTATTGGTGACTGCCACCATTCACCCAAGTGGACCACTTCACACCTTAAGACTAGGTGTACTGTTTTTAACAAGGTTGAATCTCTGCGTTTCCGCTAACCTTTGTAATGTCTTCCTTCTCTTCCCCCTCCCCTCCCCAATGACATGCAGTTCACTTCCTTCTCCCCACTCCTTTCTATCAAATTTCATTTATAAACAGTGACCACGCATGGCACACAACCTGAGTTCCCTGAGTGCCCCCCCCCCCAGTGTGTGATTTAAGTGAGGGGTATTCGCTTTCCAGAAGGGCTTAATCCCCTGGCCAGGTCTCCAGCCCCTGGCCTGCCTATTGGTGTCGTCCTGGCTGCCGTTGGTTCATTGGTAACTGCCACCAATCACCCAAGTGGACCACTTCGCACCTTAAGACTATGTGTTCTGTTTTTAACAACGTCGATTCTCTGTTTTTCCGCTATCCTTTGTAACGTCTCCCTTCTCTCTCCCTTACTTCCCCTTTCTTTTCCCTTCCCCCCCATCTCTATCCCTCCCTCCCCACATTTCCTACCGCATCCACTCCCTTTCTTCTGGAATCCTACATATAGACAGCACACAACTTCAATTTGTTACCTAATGATGATGTAATACATCAAAACCCAGTTGTAAAATAAATTCTATCAAGTGGAAAAGTGCTACCATCTGATATTCATTAAGAATCAGGTAGCTTTGTTTCCTAATTAATAAGGAGTTAATTTAAACACATTTGCTCAAACATGGTTTGTCAAATGCACGAACAAACTAATATTTGTGTTGAAGAAACATGATTTGGTTTTGAATGTGATTTTATTCTAGTCATGGGTAGTGCCCTAAAGTCCACACACCCTTGCAGCGGCTTGCGGGACATATTGTGTGGATGTAGAAATAAGGTGTTAATTTAAATAGGTTTGTTCAAAGAATTGTAAAAAATTGAAGATATTTGCCATTAATCAAGTACATAATTTTTCATGCTTAAGTATAGAAATTAGAATCACTTGGTTTACTTTCTGGGTTCCTGTAAAGATACCATCTTGTAACAACCAATTTATTAAATGTAATAGTGAATTAAGTTCACTCAATCCATCAGTTTCATGGAAGAGAACTGGAGACAGTATCAAATCCTGAAAGGGAACTGCTTAACTATTTGCACAGAGATAACTTTAATTTTTTCACATCACAAAGTTAGAGAAAGAAGCTATGAAATGAGTTGGCTTAATTGGATTTTATTAGTTGTAGGGATTTCAATATTATTTTGAGTATTAATAGCAAAGCCAAAGTCTTTTTCTTCAATGTGTTCTGACATTAACTTCAATTAAAATGTGAGACAAATGAAATCAATAATCAACTACAGTTAGAGTTTATGAATTGAGAAGAAGTCTTACATGAATTCCAAGCCTCAAGAGATCCATTTTGGCAAGTGGAGGAAAATACTCCAGCCAATATGAAGTATCAGCAAACAGTGGAATAACATCATCCTTTATGCCCAAACTTTGCATAATTTTCCATTGATATTTGGCACCACCAGTTTTTGCCAAAGCTTTGCTCTGAAAGAAATGTTTGTATATGTGTTAAAGTAAACAGATGTTTGATAAATTGTCACAAATGATGAGATAGGAGTAAGCAAAATGGTCTTCCCATCTCAATGAGTATCAAGAGATACACAGAAACAAAATGATTCACAGAGCAAAAGAAATTGAGATTGTTCAATATATTCCTGCACAAACACTAATCTTTTCATCCCTTCACCTGACATTCCTTGACAGATATTTCTGGTCCTAGAACAAATCATGTGAACATCTGTGTACATTAACAAGGACAAAAGAGATTTAGGCATTGAGATGAGGCACTATTACACCCAGGAGTAAAAAGATATAGATGGTTTCCATTAATTCAGTAGTAATAATGTGCCATCAAGTAATCCATGATATTTTCTTAAAATCAAAGCCTTCTTTCAGTGGGAGAGGAAGTAAGGATAATTCTGTATACAACATCTGCTACAAAACAGTATCTTTTCCCAAGGATATTCAAGACACATATAAACACATAAAGGATACTAATTCAGGGCTTTGATAGTTGAAGACAGAAGAGTATCATCTCGATTAGGTTATTACCCATACCGATAAATTTTGATGCAATTTAACTTCTTGATGTGCTGACTTGGATGCCCAAGAGGTTTATTTTACAATAAAATTAAATAGAAAACTATTTTTTTATTTTAAACAAACTATCATAACCAATGTATTGATACTTTCAGGATTTGCCTAACTCAATGAGATTTATCCAGACTTAATGGACCAATGTGGGACACCTGTGTACCTAAATAATTCCAGAATTTCTCTTATTCAATTAAACGTCAATCCATTTAGTCTCCTGTTGTCAATATTAAGTAGATCAGAGGGTTTGAAAACATTGAAAAGTTTAATCTGTAACCGAGACTTTTAGAAAACTATTATGTAAGCAAAATGTTACAAATAAAATTTTTTTTCTAAGTAATAAAATAATTTAAAGGCAAATAGAATTAGCAGAACTGTGAATGAATCTATATTCCATGTCTACACCAAAAGTCCACTCTATGGCTATTTATTCTGCTATTGAAACTTTTAAAATTACATTTATGCTGAATAATTTATGAAACGCTGTAACATACTAACTTTGATGCTAAAACTAATAACAAATCTCAGCATCAAGCTAATTTCCTAGAAATCCATGACTTCAGAAAGCGAAAGGAAATATATGGATAAATGTATTATTAGAAGAAAAACTCTTTAATGCAATTATTTATTCAGGTGTTCATTTTTATTTCGCCACATCCAAAAAAATCTTGTCCTAAGCCAGTATACTAGACATAAATATATATGAAAAGTTTGAACCACATTTTAATACCTTGATGGTATTCATGAAATTTATAAAAGAATAGGTACATGCAGAATTCTAATAATATTTACCACTGCAACTTTATAATATATATGTACAACTCTGAAGGCAAGAAAATCATAATGTTAAAAATTAATATCATTCTCACCTTCTTGCCTTTACTTTTGTCTTTTATTATAGGAGTTTCCTCCTTCACTTCTTCCACTTCTAATGATTCAGCAGGAAAAACAGGAGGGTTACCATACTCTTCCAATTTCTCTCTTTAGTTTATCTGCACATGCTTTGATAGGCATTCCAGTGCAATGAAATGCAAATGGAAAGAGGCATTGCTTTCCCTTGAGCCTATTATAACGAACTGCAAACTAGAAATTTAAAAAATTACATATTTTCTCTTATTTATAAAAACAAAAAAACAAATAAATATATGTAGGATAGGGAATGATTGATTCACATACCTCACACTTGGAGAGAGAAAATGTATGCCCAAGATGAAGCCTACCATTCATGTATGGGAAAGGAAATGTAACAAAAAACTTTTCATCAGAGGACTTCTTTGGTTTTAATGGAGCATCTATTTCAAAAATTTTCTCAGATTCCCATCTTGCTTGAACTTCTTCTTCAATATTTTGCAAATACTCAACCTTAAAGGTTCCTTTGCGGTCAACTGATGCAGCCTGGATCAATAGATTGATGCAAGAGGAAAATGCCAACTGTTAATTTGATATTCTAAAAGTACACTATTTTTCAATATATACAGGTGTGTGTGTATGCATATATCTCCTTCACAAAAGACATACCACTTCCTCCAACTTTTAAATGGCCCCCTCTATTCCTGCCAACTCCAACCTAATTATGGCCATCATCAATATTACTTCTCTCTATACTTCTATTCCCCATGCAGAAGTCTTATCCTCTCTCCGACATTTATCTCTCTCAACACCCACAACCCAGCATCCCTCGACCGAATTTTTCCTCAATATAGCCAATTTCGTCTACACAAAAAATGCATTTTTGTTATAAAATAGTATCTATTTACAAACCAAAGGCACAGCAATAGGAACAAGGATGGCGCCAACAAATGCCAATCTCTTCATGGGCCACCTTGTAGAGACTTTCCTTCCACATCCGCTGCACATGCAACGACATTTTTATTCCCTGGACAAACAACTGAGTCTCTCAACAATTTCTTATCGGCCTTAAATTCTTCTTTCACTGAAAAATTCACTTCTTCCATTTCAGACTCCACCATTACCTTTCTTGACACAGACATCTCACTTCACAACAACAAATCCACCACCTCAGTACACATTAAAGCCACTAACAATCAGCTATACCTACACTTTACCAGCTGTCAACCTACTCACACCAAATGCTTAATTCCTCACTCTCTCTATCCATGGATTTGCAAACACCACAGCTTCCTCTATCCCTTCACAATCTACTCAATGCAATTCAGAAACGTGGTTACCCAGAAAAGATCCTACAAAATAAAATCCACCACTCCACCCAAACTTACACACCACAGAAAAACAATCCCTACCTATAAAAAGAGACGTTTCAGGCGTGATATGGTGGAATATCATGATTAATTAAAATTAGCAAATTTCCACAAAAAGTTTTAGCCTTCCTATTTCAATTTTTAACTTAGCCTATCTCTTTCTGGAAAACCACTTAATCTTTGTTCTATTCCTATTGATTCTCATCCCATATCTATCCCACTTAATTTCCAATGCACACACAGCAATGCTTGGAACCCCTTTGCTGAATGACAAACTACAGTTTGGTCATCACCAAATCTAATTGAATTTACAAATTCCCCTCTGACTTTCATTCCCATCTTCAGTTCTTCCCATACCTCTTTAATCATTTCCTCCACATATATGTTGAGCAGCACCAGTGATAATGGACAACCCTGCCTTACACCTCTTCCTAACACTGCCCATCTGGACTCTCCATCCCCCACATGCACCCGAGTAGTTTGAGACATGTCCAGGTTGCAGATTAGCCTCCTGCTCCTCCAATCTATATCTATTTTCTGGAAAATACTCAGCTTTTCCCAATTCACTCTATTAGCAGCCTTTTTCAAATCCATAAAACTGGCAAATACGTCATGATTGTATTCTATATTCCTCTCGATTAGTGATCTCATTACCGCAATGGCATCGCACATGCATCTTACCCAAACCCAAAACCTTAAACCCAAACTGATCATCCCCTCAATTGACTTACTCTCCATCCTTTTGTTAATAATCCTGAGAACCACTTTAGTTCCGTGGGAAATCAACCTTATCGTTCTGTAGTCCTCACATAATGTAGCCTTTACTTTTTTTGGCATAGGAACAAACTGATCTCAAAATTTTTGGGGCAGATTCCCTCTTTATAGATGCTACCAATTAGCCCATATAGACTCTTACTCCCACATTTTCCTTAACCTTTAAGCACTTCCACAGGAATATTGTCTACCACCAAAGCCTTATTTGATTTCATACTCCTTAATGCCCTTTCTTATAATCAGGTATGCCTAGACCTAAGCTATCATCCTCTACATCATGTTCTCTTGCGATATCTAAACTTGTTTGACTAAATTCTTTACCTTCTTCTATGCATTCCTTCCATCTCTCTTGGAACTTTTCTTTTTAACTATTATCTTACCCAACTTATCTCTGAATGTTCAACAGGAATATTCTCTTCTTACTTCCTGATAGTGTTTTAACCTTCTTGTATAGTACACGAAATTTCACCCTTCCTCTGTAAACATTCCATATCCTTGCACTGCATCTTCCACCACACTTTTGCTGTATTTGTTGTGTCTCAAATTATTGTTTAACTCTTTGTACTTCATTGCCTAAGCCTGTGTTTACATTCTTCCATTTTCTTCCCTCATCCATCTTTGTGCTTCTTAATTTAATGCTTCTACATTCCATTTCCTTACCCGCAGCCCCTGCCTTATCTTTTTGAACTGGACGTTACATTTCATAACAACTAAATTATGGTCAGAGTCCGCATCTGCCCCCAGGAAACTGCGAATTTATCACACTGTTCCTAAACCTGTGCCTAACCAGAATTTAATCTATCTGATACCTTTCTGAGTCACCTGGCATTTTCCATGTATCCCTACGCCTTTTGTGGCGTCTAAACCATGTGTTGGTGATGATTAACCTGTCTCCTGCAGATGTTCAATTGCTTTCTCCCTGCGACCATTCCTTGTGCCTAAACCATAATCCCCCACATCTTCACCTCATTTTCCAATGCCTCCCGTCAAATTCCAATCCCCAATCACTATTAAATGTTTCCCTGCAGAATATATGCAATTATATCCTCTAACTCACCGTACATCCTATCGACTTCTTCCTCCTTATGGGTGCTTAGTGGCATTTATACCTGAACAATGACCAAGTTCATCGGTTCTGCTTTTATCTCTATTAGTACTATTCTATCTGTTGCTTGCTCTATGTTGACTATGCTTCTTCCTACATTTTTATTCAATAATATGGCAACCACCTGCTGACTCACATCCCCTCTTCCGTATATTACTCTCTAACTCTAGCAATCCCCACTATCCTTCCATTTCACCTTGCATAGACCTAAAATATCTGTTTCCTCTTTCCATCTTTGACTTTATATTCTCAAATTTATCTGTCCTTAAGATTGTCCTAACATTCCATGTTACAATTCTAATTCAGTCTTCTTCTTCTGTGCTGCTGCTGTCGGTTTTGTTTTCCAAGGGTTTCGTGAGATGACAACCATGGAGGCCTTGCCTTTCTGGCTGCCAGCCATTGGGCCATGTCCCATGGTTGCCAGGACTCATTTTTTTTATATTATCCATCATAAAAATCATGGGATTAATAATTGAGTTGGTTTCCCGTTGCCTTCCTCAATAGTGCTTCAACGTAACACCATCACTCAATGGCCACACCACTGGGATCAGACACCTTTGCAGCTGTCTCACTGGAACAGATGTCGTATGGGCTACCTTTGTCTGGCTCCTAACCTTCGCCCTACCTAGCATGGGAGAACCTATCAGGAGCAATTATCACTGCTCCTGCCAACACAGCTCCAGGGGTCATTGGAACACACAAGCCCTTCCATCATGTCAAAGTTGTAATTCATGGAAGGGATATGGTTGTGTGTACATATGTATATTTTTTTAACTCATCTCCTTTGAGTACCTGTTATTTCAGGAAAAATGGTCACTCTCCCTTGATAAATACAATCACAGCTTCTCTTTTTGACTCCTGAACTATACAAGAGTGTAAATAGCCTCATAATGCTTAATACAGGGATCCTAATACATATTTTTCCAAAAGGTTTTTCATTCATTTTCATGAACACAAAAATCAATGCCTTTGGAATACAAATGCAGCTGTGTGAAGGATATATCATATTCAATGATAGAGTGTAGTAGATGTGATTTTTAAAATTGATATTTAAAATAGTTTTCTGGAGGGTATTAGTGGCTTAAAATAACATTTCCAGGATGAATCAACTTTCGTTTAATAACGAATTCTCCACAACCAAAATCAAATGACAAACATGACATGACTTATCAGTTTTTATTTTGCTAGTAATAATTCAATTTGAGGCAGCATTATATATTTTTTGTTTTTAAGAGGTATATCAATTCCAGCATTTTCAGATAACATAATTTTTTTGCCCAGGATGCCTGAAGTCAGTGGTAATTGGAGCCAAAAGGGAATTGGAAGGATAAATCTTAATATAATGATTGGAAACAAAAAAAATGGCCAATTCTGTAGCATAAGAAATCATTGAGCATCTGCATGTCATGCACATGTTCAAGTATCTTGCACTAATGAGAAACTAAAAGTCCATGGAAAGCGTTAAGTCAGGATTATATTAACTGTAGGGCATATATATAGATCATAAGAGCTGTGGGTTCTGAATCGCTTTGGATTAAGAAATAATTTAATTTGAGGTGGATCAAATAGAAAGATTCATAGGAAATCAAACCGTGAGCCAATAATGGCATTTGCCTATCCTTAATGAAAAGCCTTCTAGTTCTAAGTTACACATGATATCAATCGGGTTTTGACATGATAGCATATGGGAGAACTATCTAATAAATGGTCTCAAAGCTACCGAAGGGAGATAGAAGTTGAGCGTCAGAAAAATGAAACTAAAAGACGAAAATTTGTAGAATTAGAACTTTGGTGTAAATGGAAGAATCATATTTAATTTTTCGATGTAATATTTACATTGAAGTATTTAATCTGTAATTATTCAATCTCTAGTACCACGGGAGCTCTCAAACAATATTTCCTTTTCCGTGCTCTTTAAACACTCAATAAAATAGTTAACTGACAATGTTGATGCGATTTTAAAATTGGCATGCTAATACAATTTGGAGCTTGTATTTTGCAATCGAACTAATGAGTAGAATTCTGAAATTAATAACATCCGTCAAATCGCAACTTCATTTCGGACAGTTTATTAAAGAATGCGGGCGGAATTGGGCGGAATAAAACGAAATAAACGGAAAAATTGAAATAGGAGTGACCCCAGAATCGAAACTGCGTGCAGGTTTGTTGTAAAACGCCTCGTTTTGAATTGTGGTCAGAAAACCAATTCGAGTGAAGTTGCATTCCGAGGAGCTACATAAATTTCCTATCTTTTCCTCCAAAATTAAAAATAAATTCTTCGAATTAACGAAGAAGGATTCACACAACACTTCAGGACACGTTATTTATACATTACCAGGAATTTAGTTCATCCCCCCCATAAGGCCTGAAAATTTGTTCCGTCCCAATAAGAATAGTTACCATGTTTTAAATCTTCTTTTATTCCTCTTCAAAATAGTACTCCCTACGTTAAGATCAAGAAAACAGCCCAACAGCAGACGATGCGTGCCATTCGAAACTTTTTAAGTCCATGTGGCACTGGCTTGGATGAAATAGTTAATACACAGCTACAGCGGGATACAGTCATACAACTACTACTGGGGATACTACACAAAATCTTGAAAAACTCACACAAAGAAAAAAAGGTTACCGAACATCGAAATAAAACATTGGGTTATACCATAATTAAAATTGTCATTTTCTAAAAATGAAGTTAGCCTAAGCACATGTAACTTTCTTCTTTGCTCTCCGGCAATACCAAATGAAATATTATCATAATTATCGGCCATAACCTTTGGAAACTGAATATGGAGTTTTCATTTTATATTGAGCTGTTGGTAATCTTGACGTTTCTGCATTCAACTATTACCCACAAACGCGAAAAGTATATACGCAAACCGTTTTGAGCCTTTTGTTATTTGTGTTATGCTTGTTGTTCGAAATGTTTATAAATACGAGAAATACTTTACTGCGCTATATTCATTTTTTTACTGGATTTAAATATATTTTGTAGTATTAGTCAATCAGGATTCCTGTAGTCTTCCATGACAGAGCGAAATAACATGACCATTAAATAAAGTATAAATTATTTCATAAATGAATGAAGGATGGCTAGAATTTTAGAAAAGACTGTAGAGTCATTCCTCTCGCCATTCAGCACTTTCTATGGGTTTCAGTCACTCATTCAGAAGTGTATATCATCCAAAACTAAAAGGGTGAGTAGTTTTAAGACACCCTTGCTGAGAATTCAATTTTGGTGTACTTATTAATCGTCGCAAGTGAAAGAATATTTTATCCGTAGGAGGAGGAAGCCCTCGTCCGAGAATGCTTGCAGTTAGTGAGATCTAAATTGGGGGAACCATCACCCAGTAATCGCTGCGTGATTAACTGTCTCTCATTTGTGATTTTTGCTGACCTCTTGGGTTATAAAGCACCTTTTGCTCATATTCATGCCGTTAAGTTGGCCGGATCTTCATCAGTTTTACTTAAAAAGATGGGTAAGTTTTGAAATTAAACTGACTTCATTAGGCATCTTAATTAAAAAATTACATTTAATATTTTGTCCACAGGATATCTCTTTTGTTCCTATCTCCTCGAACCATCTCATGAACTTTCGCTCTTAATGGTGAACACAATCCTTCGAGATTTGTCTCTTCCGACTTCTATTGGAGCTTCTTATGATGACTCTCAAGATCCCTTCGCAGTGGCTGCTGCATTAACTGCTTCATGCTATCTAATTCCTCTGGATTCGATTTCATCCGTGCTGCCTCATGTCGTGGACAAGCTAAATCATCCTAGTGTAAGGAAATAACGAAATTAATATCTTAGCTTTGATATTATTGCCATGTATCAGTTTGCACCACATGGCATAGAAAAATGACTAGAAAGGGATTACTAACAGTTGTCAAAAGAATGTGAGAAAAGTAATGCAGTGAAACTTAGGCAAACATATAATTGGCATGACCCGTATTTATTAATACGTTTAATTTTCAATTTTTGAATATGTTCACTAATGTAGTCAGTACGTTTAATAGTCGTCCCATAGTGCATTTTTTAACAGTGTTTTTATGTTTCATTTGTTATAGCCGTATGTTCGAAGCAAAGCAGTTTCAGCCCTGAGGCACATGGCTGCTGAAGTTACTGGCAGTAAATTCTTTCATACTCCTGAGCAGCTGTCATCATTTTTACAGGGGCAACCAACTGCATTGATGAGTAAACTATTGACTGATCCACATCCTTCAGTCGTAGTTATAGGTTTGGAGTTTGTGCACTTCCTTGCCTCTCAGGTATCTAATTTGCTATTTATATCTTATCACAAAAATCTTAGTCATCAAAATATATGAATATGAAATAAACGAGCGTTATTCTGAATACAAAATTTCTCACAATTCCATGCATGGTAAATTTTGATGCCATTATGTTTTTCCCTTAAAATAATTAGCAAATATATTTTATAAGTTTATATTAAATTTTGGTGCTATGTTTAGGAAAGAAACACTTGTAAAGATTTAAAGGGCAAATTTAAAAATGAATTCCTTATCACAGGTAAAAATTTATAACAGTACACCTCCATCCAATGGGCTAACCCACAAACTCAGTATAAGTTTTATGGAGTAAATATCTGTCTACTACTCTTATGACTATTGAAGTTGGCAGTAGTGGACCATTCTGATTCATGAACTGTGGTGAGATTGTTATTTAGTATCACTCAGAAAATGGGACTCTCTGTCAGTACTATTCCCTAACATTAATCTACAAGATAATATATGCATCTTCGGTTTGGCCAGCCAGTATTATAAATTCCCCTTTTGATGGTAGGATATATTTTTGTCCATCAATGATTATTTTTCATCAACTATTACTACTGATAATAAATAGCAATATCTATGAATTAATTATACAGAAGAATATTCATGTACAAAATACAAATATGTACATTAAAAAAATGCAGGTGTTGGCCCAAATTTTATGGGCCTTCAACTTTATAATAAACTCCCAGCCGAGATTAAGGCTCAAAAAAGTGTAGCGGCATTTTCGGTCAATGTACTTAGGTTCTTAGTATTAAAAATGTTTGATATAATTGCTGAATATCTTGATAATGCGTGAGATGTTTCTTGTATCCATGTATGTATTCTGTTACTTTACCCTGACATGTCTTATATCAAGTGTAACAGTTGTAACAACTTGATCGCTGGACAAATAAAATGTACTATTATTCACCATCCAAAAAATGCTATTGACATATTATCACCACAATGCAACAATTTCAGAGAGGAAAAATCATTCGCCTTGACCGGGATTCGAACCCGGATCCCTCGATATCTGGCCGAGTGCTTTAGCCAGTTAAGCTACCGAGGCGTCCTCTTACACTCTGAAATTTTGGGGGCTTTAAAGGAACAAGATGTTGTGACGAAATACCATACATATAATGTCACAGGCATTCAAGGCGGTCAAGGCGAATGATTTTTACTCTCTGAAATTGTTGCATTGTAATGCACACGTAGCGGATGACTCCGTTAAAGTTACTGTTGCGGCATCTCCCGCAGTTTCTTTGAAATTAATATTATCACCAATTGCATCAAACAAAAATAATTGATACTTATAAATGTTGAATGATTTCATAGAGGCTCTGCTTATTAGCAGCATTAGGCTGTAAATGGCAGGTATTTTCATTACTGAAAATATTAGGTATTCTATTGCATGTAACAATTGTATTTAAGTGAACAATATGTAGTTTGGCTTACCTAACCATCAATTGGTAAAAGATCACATAGTGTGTGCATTTTCAGTAATTTCTCTATTTAAACTTTAATTGAAGTAGTGGTGTTTCATTAGAAGGCACACCACTGTTTATGTATAGCCTACAGATTTAGGCCCTTGATTTTTACCAAGAATAATATAAATGTTTGCAATAGTTTGAAAAAGTGCCTAGGGCCAGAGAAATCCTATACATGCCGGATTCTTAACCTGATTCTTAACCAGAGACAAACTTACTAAATTATTATCTATTTCTTTAAAAAGTTTCAAGATTTTACCATTCTTACTAGGTATAAATATATCCAGGGCATATTTTAAAGATCTGACTGATGATATACTAGAAGCATAATCAAAATCAAAATTAAATTCAGCAAGCACTTGCTTTACATTATAAATTAAATCTTAGCCATCCACTGTGCAATATATGTAATTTATTTATTTTATTTTGTAGTTGCAGCATATGCAATTATGTGGAAACATTGAAGATTCAGGGAGTACTGTAAAAGTGAAGGAAGAAATTGAAGGAAGAATTGAACTTCTAAATACTGAAGATGAAGCTTCACTTTTTCAAGAAGTCAGTGTACTTCAGCATTTGGCTTCAGCTTTGGTGCATATTCAAAAAGAAATCCTCCAAGGAAAAATTCCTCAAGAATACACGTTTCATCATGTCCCGGCTCCATGGATGCAAATGTCTGTTCTCAAGTATGCATCTCTTCTTTATTTCCATATTTTGTCATCTTTGCTATTGTAAGTCTTCCTTATTACAACATAATTATTTATTTATTTTTAGCAAGATCTCTGTACATTAGAATAGAAATGTATGATTTTGTATTACATTTTCTGGGCAAATGATAATAATTATGAGGCATCTTTTGAAAAAAAAATGCCAACAGGGTGAGCAGTTAATTTAAAATGTTGCATTAAATCAAAGAAACTCGTTCCAGTGGAACCAATGGTCTCCTCTCAGAAAAGAGTTTTATGATAAAGGAGAGTTTATTCCATTGACTGGATGTGTTTTTTTGTCCAATAACATAACTGTATATAATTACCAAGGTCAGAATTCATAAATATGTAATGAGGATTTGTACACAAAAAATTTGATGGATATAAATTTGGGCAATGTTTTCAACATAGTGAGAAATCATGTCCTTTGTGAGTTTATACAGTACCCCAGTTTGTATTATTTTAACATTACCAGTCCAAAAATTCGCATCATCTGAAACTCCTTAAAAGCCAGTCTTCAACATTTCCATCTTCAAGTTATTTAATTTTCCATCTCATATCATAGTCCGGACATTTAATGTTTCTATCCATCTTCCATTGTACATTCAATGACATAGGTTTTCCTTATCAGCTCCCTCCAAGAGATTTGGATGAGGGATTTTTGTTACCTCCAGATGTACATTTTACCAAAGAATTTTCCATGGTCAATTGTATACATTTATTATAGGCTCTTAAGACTCCTGAAACCTGAGGAAATTCTTGCAAATGAAGTGCACAAACTGTTAATAGAAACCTTCAGAGCAACCAACAGGAGAGTGTTGATTGGATGGGCCATTATAATTGAAGTTATTCGTACTGCCATTGAGACGAACCTTCCAGAGTCTTCATTTACTGAGGTGGTCTATTCTGATAGCAATGCCATTAATTTAAATGTTGGGGACATTCCCTTTTTATATTTATACAATGTCACTCACTTTTTCTACAGATAGTCGAAGTGCTGGGAACACTGGTGATTGACAGTGGACCTGGAAAAGATTCGATACCAAAATGGCTTAGCAGCAATCTGCTTCACACCAGCCTGTCACTTCTACATTTCCTTGGAAAAAGAAACATTGCTGCTGTAAACTATATTATAACTTCATATGATTTACAAGATGGCTTGAGTGGTTCCATAAACCATATTGACCCCTCTATTAGAAGGTAATATGCTGTCTCTATCTATACATTTGTCCATGTATTTGAACCTTTCATCTTAAGAAGTTTGGTGATGCTATGTTGGTAATTTTTTGCATTAACTGAGGTGTAAACATGCATCAAATAATTTAAAAGTATTGATAGGATTTTTTCTTAAAATATTTTTTCTTAAGTAAAAAGGACAGCTGGCCTGTCGTTGCTGAAAATTTTAATCAAAAGAGTGAATATTTTTTATCATTAAAAATTGAGAAAATATTATTCAAACTGTGAATTTATCATATCACCTCGATAGAATGCTAATATTATTTTAGTAAAGCATATAGCAGTTGGAATCTCTATTGGAAGTTTGAACTGTTAATGGTTTCTAACATTGTAGAAAAGAAGGTAAATTCTGAATTTATTCCAGGTTTACTTAATTGTCCAGTTAGGCTCATCACCATTTTATTGCAGTTGTTTTCATTAATTTGTTAATTAATTAAAATTGGCAATTTTCCACAAAATAAAATTTTATTAATATGACCGGTTTCAATGTAACTACCTCATCTTCTGGTAACAGTCGTTTCTCGTTGTCTACTATATATGCTAAAAAGCAAGTAAGGGGAGGGTAGTGGAAAACGGGGGAATGAAGGAGGGGAGAAGGAACGTGGGTGACAATGAGAGGGGAGAAAGGGTGCGGGTGAGGAGAAGGGGTGAAAAATTAACACAGTCCGGAACAATTCTGTAGCTGGCTGGAAGGGTTGTCTCGTTGAGGGTGGACTCTCTGTGCGGCACCAAGCTCCTAGGGCCATGAAAGAAATTAGACGCCATGGAACAGCTGGAAATCTTACATCGGAAGGACTTGGACCTCATCAACAAAGTCCAATTTTCATCTTCACCCTCCCCCCTCCTCTCCATCACCTTCCCTCGACGCAGGTGTGACCAGTGATCCCCTATCCTTAACTCTTGGAATTTCCCCTCATCCCCCTGTGCACCCTCTGAATATGTTATCCCGAAGAAGGCGGGAAGCTTTGTGTCCCCACTCCTTTCTTCCCCCTTCCTTCCTCCCACCCCAACCTCCCCACTCTCTCGCCGACATTTACAAGTGAATTCCCTACTCCACCCCTTCCTAATCCCTCACTAGGGCTCTCCTTCCCCCCACCTGCCCCCCCCTTGGAACCATATAGACAGTGATCCCAATCTTTACTCCTTTTTGCACACTTCTTTGTGCATGGATATATACGCGGTCGGGGAAAAAACCCCAGTCCCCTTTCTCCACGGCCCTAGGAGCTTGGCGCCGCACAGAGAGTCCACCCTCAACGAGACAACCCTTCCAGCCAGCTACAGAATTGTTCCGGACTGTGTTAATTTTTCACCCCTTCTCCTCACCCGCACCCTTTCTCCCCTCTCATTGTCACCCACGTTCCTTCTCCCCTCCTTCTTTCCCCCATTTCCACTACCCTCCCCTTACTTGCTTTTCAGCATATATAGTAGACAACGAGAATATGACTGTTACCAGAAGATGATGTAGTTACATTGAAACCGGTCGTAATAATAAAATTTTATTTTTGTGGAAAATTGCCAATTTTAATTAATCATGATGTTCCACCATATCACGCCTTAAACATCTCTTTTTATTCAGTAATTTGATTTGGACTCAAAAAATTAAGCATAATTCGTCATATTCAAAATTGTTTCAATGACAAAAATAGTATCATCATCATGCCACAGTTCGTCCTAAAAATAATAATAATTTTTATTTATCCAAAGATCATCTATACATGGTGATACTATTTAAGGCAGCAATACTAGTATGAGAATTTCACAAAATATTGGGCAGTCTTTTTGCTGTCATATAACAGTTCTCTTGTAAACAAATCTACTTAGCGAAACACCATCCTTTCAAAGCATCTGAAGCACATAATATCCAATTGGTTAACCAAAAGATTATGAGTAGCTGTTCTTCAGTGTTTCATCTGGCTTTTAATGGATACCAGAAAGTGCATCTACAAAATGTTATTATCTTTTTTATTTCATGTCTTATTTTATTGTTTAACTTTTTTTAACTGTATGTATTTCTTTTCCTGAAGAATCCTATGCATGTATGTTTTCCATGCATGGCCTCTGGATAATAAAGAAATGTAAGTGTAAAAATCAGTCACCTTGACCAGGATTCCAAATGATCCTTTGATTTATGATTGAACCTGATCTGGATTCAAATCTTAACCAAGACAAATAATTTTTATGCTTTGAAACTTGCATTTGTAATAGTAGTAGTAGTAGTTTTAGGGGAGGCAACTGACATCTAAGGTCATTTTTGCCATTAGGGATGGATGGAGGAAGGGTGGAGAGAAACCTAGCATCAGCATTAGCTTACTCTTAACGAAAGGTGCCCAGGGGTTTGCAGTTTAACATCCCATCTAATGGAGTGTACTTGCTCATAGTGCTCTCCACGGAGCACCTCAAATAGGGATCGAGATAATGCTGAAAAATATCTACGGCCTCCAGGATTTGTACCTGGGGTCTCTGGGTGGAAAACCTTAGCTACCGCACCATCCTGATCCCCAAATAGCATTTGTATTGCACACCAGTAGGTGACTCTGCTTAGGTTACTGTTATGGTATAGAAATTCTTCTCGTTTCTTCCACCAGGATAGAGTCCATTCTGGCTGACATTTGAGCATTGTCTTTAGGGCAGGAGTAAACATTGAGTCGAGCATCGAAACATCAGCTAGAGTGGGTGGGAGTTCTTACCTAGCTGAAGACCCAAGAAGAATTTTTACACTAAATATGGTGGGAAAGTGCCAGATCTTACTCTATTGTTATGGTTTTTCCTGGTTTCTTTGAACAATAGCACATACATATCTATACATTTAATCAGTGCAAATTTAGATTTAGTAATCATGATACTACATTTTATTCTATTATTATTGTTTCAATAACTTTTAATAATGTTGAAGGTTAGCAGTCGGATTGATCACTTCACATGGAAGCTTTTCATCTACAAAAGGAATGTGTTGGACTGCTGAAAAGATAAGTCTCCTCTTGTTGGAAGAATGTTTGCCTAAAAAATTGCCCTTGCTGGGACTGAATCACTCAGTTGAGCAATGGAAAAAGGAGTGCCTTGAGCGCATTGTTCAAATCACAAGTGCAGCTCATGAGCCAATGGAGGGGATGTCATGGCAGTTGGCAGTGCTGTTGAGGGCACTTCCCCTTGCCCCAGACCGTCAAACTGCAATCATCATCCGAGACCAAATTGAGAGATTTCTTCTCCCACCTAGAGAAGGTTAAGTATTTCAATCATATCAACCTGTGTTACTAATTCACATATTTCCTGACCCTTAAAGTGTAACTTGTAATGGTGTCATAAAATTTGGTCTCCAGCATTCCAGTACCAAAAGTTTCCACTTCTGTCAATTTTTGGTGTTCCTTAGGCAAAGAATATGAGAAATCTAGATGGTTCTTTATTCTGTGGTGCGATTGTCAAGATTCTATAGCAATTTTAACTGTGTTTTATTTTTGTATGTGTTATTTGTAATGCTATTTTCAGATTTGGAAGATATTAGCCCTGACAATGTGCCAAGAGGTAAAGTTCTCAAGTTGCTTGAAAAGCATTGCCACTCTAGATGTGCCTCGTCATATTTACTTGAGTTATACATATGGGTCCTTAGCCACTTCCACTACCTCCTCCCTGATACATGCCCAGTGAAAGCACTGAACCAGTTAATTAATTTAGGTCAAAAGGTATGATTCATTTTTTTAATACATATTGTGTGGTTTGAAAAAATTGAAATATGCCTGTGAATTGATAACTGATTGCACAACTGTAATGATGAGTTTAACGAGTGATATGATGTAATTCCTTTTCATTCTGGATATTTTATAAAATTCAATTTTAGTTTACATTATAAATGTATATGGGAGGAAGATATCAAAGAGCCCTATTAAGTAGGAATGTTGCTTGATAACTTACATTTGAAACAGTCTTCAGATTTAATTTCTTTCAGGCTTAAAAGTTCTTTGCTGCATGACAATCAGAAGAGTAGATTTACACTGGGCTGAAAATATAATTTTCCTCTATCATTACTTGCAGGTGGTGTTCAACAATAGAAGAGGAAATATTTCACCTATTGTTGATGTTTTAATAGCTACAGTCCAGGGAGTAAAATTTATCATTTTAAAAAAGTACAACTTTGAAAATCAAAGAGGTAAGAGTAGAAATTAATAAATTTCCTGACAATTTTGCGTTAGTACAAGCATCATTTCTCTCTCAATTTTTTATTTTGGAAATATAATTAAAAGAATGTTGATGACTATGATCTTCAGTGGTAGGAAAGAAACAGGAACTGTAGGCATGAATGAAGAAGGAAAAAAGAGTAGAAGAGAGAAGAGGTTGAGGGAGTGGATTAGGCCTGTGAAAAAGTGGCACGGAAAGCATGCTGAGAGGAGGCAAGATAAGAGATGAGGTTTTTGCTTGAGGTGTGGGAAAGGAAGGGTTCTTATGCAATTCTTTGAGTCTGGATAATTGGCAAGTTCTGAATTTGCATATTAACGACTGCTGGAGTGCTTAAAAGGTGTTGTGATTGTTAAAGAAAGAGGATATGAACATGTGTAGCATTTATCAAAGTTTTAACATCATGGAGGTATGTTTGTTTCAGAATTTGGATAAGGATGGAAAGGGTGGGTAATTCCATTTAGCGTGGTGGTTTTTGATTTAAATAAGGGAGGGCGCATTGGCCATTTTAAATATCATGGCAGTGTTAACAATGTTGGTGATAGGTATTCCTTTTTTTCAGGATAAATATAGAAGCACCTTAACATTCATGGATATGAGGTTTATGTCTTCACTAACTTTTCACATTTTAATGCAGAACTTGAATCTACATCATTTGATGAAGGCAAATTGAATCAAAACAATCAAATGAAACAGTGAGACATGATAATAAATGGATTACGTTTCAATTTTTCCTCCCTAATTTCATAAATAAATATTAACCAGTTCCATAATTTAACATAATTAGTAATATGATTATTTTCTGGAGCATGAATTGAACTGCTACCAACCAGCATAAGAATTTTTTAAATTTAAAAATGCAGTAAATCAGGTTACCATAAAATATAAATGGAAACAAACTGTTAAGATGCACTAAAAAGATCAAATATTAATAATTATTTGTCATGACTCAAGGATCCTACTTTACCATTTTTTTCTCTATGTAGCATTTAATGCTTGAAAAAAACCTTCATGAAATTATTTATGTTGTAGGAGGTGAATGGAGTAAAATTGTTGAGTTAACTAAAGGCTTTGCCGAGAGTATGGCAGATTTAGATGGAACACCACAATTGATTGATGCTTACACTGAGCTTTTGAGAATGCTACCTCATGCTCAAAGTATTGCAAGTGTAATAAAAGGTTAGTAAAAAAGCTACATAAATCCATAAAGTTCTTGTAAATGAGAATAACAAACATCCATATTCTCCCTGTAATGCCTTGCCCGTCAGTATGCCAGGTATGAGCAAATAAAATGAAAAGTATGCCAAATACTCTCTCTAAAGGAAATTCAGTGTTTCTGAAAATTATTTTCATGACACAATGCTGAAAAAACAGTTGAAGTTAATATTCGGCTAATTTTTTTCAAATGGCACAATATAATACTCCCAAGGAATGCAAAATATATGCATGCAGTGTGACATCAGCACTCCAAATGATGGATACTGGTGTTTGCAATTTTTGGAATTTGCAATCATACTTTGGAAAGTATGGTAATTTTCTTTTACTTCATTTTTTAGGTATTCAAAAGTTAGAATCCATTAACCTCATAATGTGGGATTTACTGAGAATCTGTATTAATTTGGAAAATGGTATGTTTTCTTAAACCTTACAGAAGCATCCATGGATGAAGATTCCCCATTAGACTTTACCCTTTCCTTTTTGGATGCATACATATGTAGAAGATTGGAGAAAGATGCTATCGGGAGTTCAACACAGTTACCTTGTCAACCCTTCCCGCCTGATTGCTACAATGCTGAGCTTGCAATATGTGTTCGACGTCAACTATCCCTTGGCCTGCCTTTGCATTGCCATCCCTGGAAGGCTGAGAGAGGCTTCAATGACACAAAAGATGACCTAGATTTTTCGGAAAGCATGTCTCTAACTTATCTTGCATCCTCATGTACTCCAAGCAGCCATGGAACAAGTTTACCAGATGAATTTCTTTCTCTGTCTTTGGACAGGTTGGTACCTATGTTGCCCCTTTTGAAATGAGAGATCTTTAAACTTCATGGATTCAGGCTCCACTTCATGGAAGTGGTATTCCTAATAACTGAAGGGACAATGCACTTTTCCACTGAATTTTACCAATTTTATTTAATGGGTTATAAATACTCCACCCTGAAAAACGTCAATATGGAGCTGGATATTATTAAATTCATTGCCACCAACATTAGATACACAAACAGCTTGCTCAAATAATAATAATCAAAGAATTAGTAATGAGATCAAGTAAGCAAATATCCATAAAAGGAATATTTTCCTTCAAAATAAATAAATTTAACAACTTAAGATGGTGATCACTTACATTTAGTGGTGATGTCTCATGTAAGATATTCAATCACCTGCTGAACTCACTTAGAGCAGCATTGTTCCCTCCCTTGACCCTTACTAAATTTCTTTGTAATGGAAAAAACCCAATGAACTTAAATGTAATTAATGGAGTGTAGTTTACATCAGGCAGACCAGCATAAATATTGATAAATGCACTTGAGATAATCTCTGATGTTTTGAAAATTCAGCTATCTCTTTGCATTTTACCAAGGTCAAACAATTCTGACTTGACTAGTGCCCTGGGTTCACCTTCATTTGATATTTTCTCCTTATTTAACCATTTAAAACCATCCTCTAGTTTTTATCTAGTGAGAAAGAGGCTCTCCATAAACCTCCTGAAGCATTAGTTAGGCCCCAGCTGACTATTTGGTCATGTAAAAGCAAAATTTCAACACAGCATTTTGCTAGTATTGTGTTATATCTATTATTGTCATAGGTGAACCGAATGTTCCAACTTAGAATAGCTGTTGCTGATTAAGTTCTAGGGTCAAATCATGGAAACTTTTATTACACAAACAATATGCATTAAGAATATAATTCTAGTGTAAACCCATAGGTACATATGGAAATTCAAAATGTTCCATTCAATAGTGACCCAAAAGTAAGCCTAGAGGTTCTTATTATTGCATATCATTTTTTTTTAATTTAGTTAAAGGGGAAACCAAACTAAATGGGAAGAACTAAACTTAAAACATAATTCATCTGCATGCAACCAACTAAATGTATGGTTTACTGTATTCTACTATACACACATCAATGGTTGGGAAGGGAAGATCTTGGGGTACAAAAGTGGGATTCGGAAGTGTGGAGCATGTTTTGTTTGTTGTCCAGAGTAGAATAAGTGGAGCACGGAGGGGGAAAGGTAGCACAAGGTGTATACTGTGCAGGAATCTGCTGCGGGTTGGGGAATGGGAAGGTTTAAAGTTGGAAATGTGAAAGTATAGGAGATATATGGTTGTCCTTATTTTGGGGCAAGGTTGAGACTATGGAGACTCTTCTACCACCTAAACCCTTCTAACCAAGAAGGTCCCAATGTTCGTTAAGAATTTGGCACCTTTTTGAAGGTTCGTGTCACTTTCAGTAACCCTCAGCTGAAAACTTCCTATCTTCCCCACCCTTGGATGCTGCCCCATCTGATTACACACTATCACCAATGTGAAAAATCCACTGTATTGTACATATATTTTAAGTTTGGATAATTGGCATTGCCCAGATACCTAGGAATAACAAGGATTTTTGCTTTAGGCACCAGACTTAAGTACTGGTACCTTGAATTTGTAATACCGTAGGTGTCAACCACAGATTATGGTAAAAATGATTTTTCATGTGCATAATAAAATTCATGTTTCTAATTCTAATCTGACTTCTTAAAGAAGTTATGAGTTGAGTTACTTTGAGGGTTTCCTTTGTACTAAAGTACTCTTTGATCAACTTGACTCAACAGCTCTTTGTAATAGTATGTGCCAAATATATATGTACTGTGGTGTATAAATCAACATCAGCCTTTTAGCTTAAGAATGTTGGTTAAATTAAAATCCAGTATCACTCGTATCCAAAGAGTTATTGGTATACATTACAAAGTTATTTTTATGTGAATTATTGATAAAAAGTATTTCCCCCGTCATAAATCATCTAATTTAAAATAGTGGTTACCAACAGTGAAGTAACATTTTTATATAAATGTAATTAGTGCTAATTAAAATTGCAATATTTTCATTTTTGTAAAAAGCATGTGAGTTAAACATGAATTTTTAAATGTAATGTTTAGCTCTTCAAAACTTCACTTATCCCTCCGTGAAAATTTATTGGTCAAAATTTTGAAATAGTTAATAACCACTGCAGTAACCTGACCAAAGGTTGGTTGGGTAGGTGAGGACAGAGCTGACTTTGTAGTAGCCCCTTCATGGCGTGTAAATACTCTAGATTCTAATATTCCTCCTTAATTTTTTGAAATTTTCATCTGTAATTAATATGATATGTATTTGTTATTCAAAAGGTAAATGTGATCAAAGAGGCAGAATAATATGTATGAATTTTCTTCCTATATTTTTAGTCAATCAAAGGATGTCATCACAAAACATGAGAAGATAGCAACAAGGGGTGGACCTGGCCCAAGCAGAATATGGACCTCAACTGGCCGCAGCATCAGCTTAGATGATTCTACCTCTAGTATACCTTTTTCAAAGGAAATGTTCAATTTGGATCAAAGAGCTCGTTTGTCAGAAAGTAGGCCACAGCCTGATCTGATGTCTCTACTCCTCCACACTGGAAGTTCAGGAGTTATTGTGGTAATGTTTTCCCTTATTCAGATAAATTTCTCTGAATTTTATTAGTTCCCAGGGAAATGAGCAGAATTCAGTAATTCACTTACAAAATTATCCGATTGTATTTTTATTAAGTGAAATGGTATAATTTGATATTGTATCATGCAGAATTAGAACATTAACCATTCCTCAAAGTAGTTAAGTTAATAACACCCACTTCAATAAGTCTTGTTGCTGATTGCAGCTATAATTTAGTAGGGTTTATCCATGAGAAAAATAAAATCAATATTACAGGTAAATCTTGCACCTTTAATTTGGGAATACCAGGTTTTGTGAGTTTTCTTGAAATATCATAGAACATACTGTTCCTAGATTGTATTTTATTCTTCTGTTCAATAAGTTGCAGATTATTACTGCCACTCAAAATAAAAAGCAGTAGCAATAATGGTAGCTTGTAGGATCAAACAGAGAATTATCTTCCATTGAAGCTCTAAAGTGTAATAGATAAATATAATTAGGAAAGGAACTCCTCTTGTGAATATTTAGGAGATATGAATTTTAAAGATTTCATGTTTCTCTGAAAAGTAATATATTTAAAATGAGTAAAAAAATATTTGGTCATCTTATGATATGTTGTGCGTAATTTCTAACCAAAAAGACTTTATGAGGATACAAGATAGAGTGAAGTCTTCATATAACAGATTGTTAAATAGCTAAAAGAAGGATAAAGATTAACTGTAATGTCATACTTGTTTGGCCAAATCCAATTTCAAATCTCTGATTAATACATTTTATAAACTTTGTTTCTCTCTAATCTGAACCTCCCATGTCTATATGGCTTTCAAAAAAGAATTTGCCAATGTACCCAGTCGTATAAACTATCCACCATTTACCAATTATGTATGGCTGCTTCAAGAATTGACACACATTGGCTTCCATGGTATATTCAACATTTAAAATAATACTGACCTCATTAGGAAAAAAAACAAATATTACCTGCATATCAGAAAAATGGGTTTTCTTTGAGGTCAAATCCATTTCCCCAAGGGTATACATTCAGCACATCATCAATTTTCAAAGAGATTAAAAAAACAGAAAATTAAAGGAGGTTTGTAAATTATCTATCATTTCAGTTGAAAAGATATCTAATGTTTTAAATCTGCTGAAATGTATGCATGGATGACTTAAAATAGTTTGAACAATACTTGGGCATCATTGATTCTTCCAACCCTCAAGATTATGTATATATATATTCTCTTGTTTTTCTATTCATACATTTGGCTTCATGTTGTACAAGTCCTAGAAGATAGACACAGGTATGCTGAGTTTTTATGGATAAAATGTTTTATTCATTTCATATGTATGCCAAAGTTATGTCAAAGCCTTGTAGCTCAGTTTCCAGTCTTTTCTTAGACAATCTAATTATAAGATACCTATTGTTTTTATTATCTGATATGTTATTGTAATCTAATGTGTCATATATATAAGAAATAACTTCTATTTTTGTGTTTAAGTCATCAAATTCTTTTATCATTTCAGAATCAAATGGAAGATCAGCCAGCAAGTTCAGATCCTCTAGATATATTACTAAGTGATGGTTTGCACATTGGTGATGTAACAATGTGAGCCACATATGCATGTCTGTGATTATTGTCATACTGACTTACTATCAATGTTGTCGTTGAAGATTGTATATTTTACATTAAAGTGTTTTGATAATGATTATTCTCCATATTCTATTGAACTTTTGAATATTTAAAAAGATGTTGAAGGGTTGTGATAATGGAGATGCCACTCCATCTGGGAATAATTCATGTTTCATTATCCTGATTTATTCAGGAGTGGCCTGCAGAAACTTTTTTCGTTTTATTAGCAGTGCCTGCTTTGCAAAGATCATATCTCAATCATGTGATTGTAAGAAAAATCCAAAACAGTTATCATTTTTCACTTAGTTTTCAGTGATCTTTCAACGTAACACCTGTCTGCCATGATTCTCCAGGCCAATTTTAACGCATTCCCAAAGAGGTACCTCAGAGCTATCTTGCCACCACCAACAAACCTTCCTGCAATGTAGGCATACAGTAAGCATCTTACTCATGTGGATTGTGGGAAAATGTACGTCATGTCATATGATTGCTAAAATTTAACAGTGAATGTTAACCCTTCTGTCTACTCAATGGAGTTATGTCATAACTCAGTTGAGTAGGCACACATGAAGGGTAATTTTTCTTTTTTTCTCTAGCTCATCTATGCTGCATGTGATCCAATTCGGCAATTAATCCAACTTCTCGAGGATCCCATATACTGGCAGCTATTCTGAATTTGGCCTATCTAACAACAGATAACATTTTTCTTTTACCTTTTCATCACAGTTAGCAGGTACCCTTCGAATAAATCCTAATTTTTTGTTAGCTTGCCCACATGTTCCCCGTATGTGTTTCAGCCAGTTGAGATAAATAAGGAAAGATAAAAATATGTAAAAATCTAAAGGTAAATGATATGGGCTGTGCAGAGGTTGTTTAAGTCTTCCTTGATTATGCAATCAGTCAACCCTATCACATTGGGCACACAGCAGACATGCGATGATGGAATACTTAATCAAAATTATAATAGATAGCATGAAAACTTTTCTAAGGCTAGGATAAAGTGTCCATTATTATTGTCATTGAAAGTGTGCACCAAACCTCAAAAAGAGTCCTATGCAACAAGCATTTTGCAAATATCCCATTCATGTGATTGTTTGACAGCTATCTTGCATTGAATATTGAGGCGATTTGTTATTAAAGTTGAGAGTATTTTTTTCTTTTTATTTCATGTCACTCTTTAGAATCAGCTGTTTGCCATATCGATTGAGATATGATATTTTTATGATAATTATGCAAGCTTGCAACTGATATCAGTTATGTGGCGCTCCACTGATTTCGTATTTGTACTCATATCTATCCAAAAAATAGTGTTTACGTCTTCTTGGTGGATAATTACATCTTTTGAGGTGGGAAGAGGAGAAATAAAGTGAATGTTGAAAGGTCTCCCACAAACTCGATTGAAATGGGATCAAATGATCCCATTCAACCGAGTCTACAATTCTCTGAGTTATGCGCACGAGAAGCTAATGAGGTGGATTCAGAGAAAAAAGGTGGGAGTGGTAACAATTGTTCCACCTTGAATGAAAAACTTTCAACGGAGATGCTAATCAATATGGTGGATTCATCTTAAGTTCTTGTCTTCCATCTGTTGTCCCTTGTCATGGACTCCCTTGCATGCAAATTATTTCCCTGGAATAATTATATTAGTGCTGAAGGCGATGTGATCTCCTATCATTTAGGGATCCTCTTCGAGGAGTGGTAGTTTGGCGTATCACATGAATATGCTGGATGTCTGCACAAAATTTCTTGCGCATTATCAGACTTGGATTACATTGAAATTTTACGTACCCATGTGAAATGAGATTTTCTTCAATGGATGGAACTAGTAATTCATTTTTCCGAGCCAAGTCTCTAAGCAAATTGGTAAAACAGTAATTGATTGTTTATGCCCTGAGTGCAATCAGTTTTCTGCCACTGCTTCATCTTATCACTTTCCTAATGCAATTGTATCACCTCGAAGAGGAGCTTATCCTGAAATGGGGTTTCTGGTCTGACCAACAACAGTGTTGCCACCATTCACATGGACTGTGTTTTATAGCAGGTTTGAGTTTTCATTTGACTGCCCCTCGTATGTAGATTGTAACTGAATATGAGGAATTATATGTTTTCCCAGAACACTTAAAAATGTCTGTCAAGATATAGAATTCCCAAATGAGCAATACAAAATTGTTTTTAATTACAGATTCCTAATATTTTTGGTATCTCAGTTGTTCATTTGTTTTTTGAAGGACATGAAATTCTTCTGCTGCAGCATAATTTTGAAATGGATGGGACAAAGACAATTATTTTGCTCTTCACTGATGAGGGGATATAATTTTTTGAGAAAAGTCATTTGCTGCTTCCTCCAATCCTAAAATATATTTGAGGACTTTCTTTATTACAATGCAAAGATTTCAGAGAGTAAAATTCATTTGCCGTGAATCCCTTGATGTCCGGCCAAGTGATCCCTCCCTGAGAGAGAGGGATCCAGCTTTGAATCCCAGTCAAGGTGAATGATTTTTACTCTGAAATTGTTGCATTGTAATGCACATTTAGTGGATGACTCCGTTGAATGTTACTGTTGCTGCATCTTGCTTTCTTGGGCTTTCTCTATTGTGAAGTTTATTTTGGGGGTAGATACATCACTGAGAACACTAAAGTTTCCATAGAGTGAAATTGCTTTTCAGACAAAACCGGCTAATGCTGTTCCATTTTCCTGTATGAAAACATATTTTGTCAAAAAATCAATAAGATAGCATCAGTTTTCATTAAAATATCCAGGTCCATTTTATTTTATATACTTAAGTGACAATATATATTTTTATCCTTGAATCATCAGGGGAAATTTGTGGTTGATTAATGTTTGGCCCAATCGAATCTGGAAGATCTCCAAGTGGGTTTCATTTGACTTGGCCCACTCTTCTTAAAATAAAATAGGCGTTATACTAAAAAGTTTAAATCTTACTGGTAGCTTTTCACATGCAAAAAACTCCACATTCAAATGATACAAGGTAGAATTTGCTACGTCTTAAATTTTAGTTAAGAGATGATTGACCCCTGCATGTGTATCCTGAAGTTATTTAGGAATGGATGCTGATATTTAGTGTTAAAAGCATGTGCTACTGGTATTTTTCAATGTTCATACTTTATTGTTGTCTACATTCAAGTCTGTGAATCGGGGATTCACAGCCAGTGGAGTACACAGAACTGCTTCTACTGTAAGGTCACATTCGCCTCTCTTTCATAGCAATAGTTCATTGAGGAAAATAAAGCAGTTCCATCACTCAAGCTCCAATTGAGGACATTTTATTTGGCAAATTGTGGCATCAGTACCTGAACAGAAAAATTTTATCTTGGTATCTCTATATTCCTGATTGACAATAAAACAAAAAAGATCTTTGTGAGTTAAATGGGGAACTATAAAATGTTACTAAAGCATTATTTGATAGTTAAGGTAAAATAGTAGCTTTAGGTGACTCCACCCAGCAGCAGTGTTGCAGGATTCAACACAGCTACAGCTAAATACATGCCTATAATTTTTAGTTACCCAAACTATTTTATTCACTAGAAAATTTCTTTGGCAAGGGATCACTGTATACACATCATGTATTTAATTTATAGAATCATCATCCCTATCATGGTTTGTACCATGCAAATTTGAAAATTCCAATTCGTCATTGCGCATGCGCGATGCAACATCATCAAAGTGAAAGGAGGCCAAGGGTTGTTTGAGAGCAGCGCCATCACTCCAATCGGTTTTACAGATAAAAGAGTTACATTGGTGCATTGTTTGTACCCGCATCATAATGTTGTTTTTATTGCGAAGTGTGATCGTCTTAATAGCTGGTGTATTCGTCGTGGGTGTAATGTTTCTCGTTAAGTGAAATCTATATTTTCCCGCCGAATGAAGAGAGAATCGTTCATTATTGTATACGCGACATCTTTTCTGTCCCGGTAAGTTCCTAAGTTATTTACCGGAACGTTTTCGATTCCCTTTCATTTTTCGATTGCTAGTAACGAATTGGGGTTGTTAAAATCTTAAAATGTATTTGTTGAATCCTTGTATATTTAGAATAAAGTCAATGTATTGATATGGCCTTAAGTATTCCAGTTTAACCTAAATGTACGTTCGTTGTAGTGTTTACGAATCTTAAACACTGTGCGTAAAATATGTGATTTTGGAGTCTGGGTTCCATGGAAGTTGAATGGCATTAAATTACGCCGATGGCATAATCGTTGAAGTACTCTTAAATTATCTTTCCATACATGTTGCCTGGCGCGTGATATTTTAATTCTTTACCTTAGTTTGATTTCTTATTCATCGCCGAACTTCCATCCTATGGTGTCAATAAATCAATTGCCTTATAGAAATGATGCAGAGAAGAACTGGCGGGAAGCGGATCCGTAAGGATGAGCCTCCTCCCCCAGAGTATGATTCTTCTTCTCCTGCGACCTTTTATGGTGATGGTGTAACTGATGGTCTTGAGCAGCCATATACGCCTTATTCCCCCTATTCAAATAAACCAGAGTTTCCGCTTCCGCACAGAGGGTGAGGCCTTTTGACATATTTAGACCAATGTATTTAATCCCTTGTCTTTTAATGGCAATATATGTGTAGGATATCTGTATTAAAGGTACGGATTTTTACTTTTAATATACGATCAGTTCCATGGTCAGTGTTTACTATGCTTCTCCATGCATTTGTTCGATAATACTCCCTTCCCTGGTATCTTTGCTCTTGAAGAGGGTCATGCACTGACTAGTCAAGACTCGAAAGTTCATAGGGCCATTGTAAAAAACAGCCTTGCGTTTGTCATGCCCATATCAATTTTTCGGAGTTAATGCCACGTAAACTCGTATACAAAAATGTGACTTGGTGAATGCGAAGTGACAGAAATCGTCGTATTTTTTTTATTCCTGTAGATGTGTATGTCCTGGTTTTATGGCTTAAGTAGTGAAAGTGAAAAAATGCTGTAATAACAGCATCTCAATGGGATGCTGGGCAGCCAGCAGTTATTTTACCTGTCTAACTGAAAGGAGTCAGTCATCATTTTATAGAACATTAGTTGACCAAGCAAAGGGGTGTATCTTTTTAAGCCATTTTTTCAAATGTTTCACATTAGTAGGCTGGGCTGATTGCTAGTAAAAGATGAATTTTGAAGGGAGAATTCTGATCTTAACCTACGTTTACCAAACATTGTAGAAATTGTCTTAGACCACATTATGTGTTTCCTAAGGGAGGGAAACGTAATTTATATAATTGAAAATATTGCTGTAATTAAGTTAATGGTGGCCCATCGGGTCATCAGATGTTTGGAGTTTTCATTAAACTGCTTTTTCTGTCTTTTAGACATGAAATTGCTGTTAGGAACGTTTCCTAGAATGGTCGTTGTGTGACTGTGAAATCCTCTGCTCAAAGAATAAGAACGATAATGATAAATGCCAAATTTGAACTTCAACCTCTCAATCTTTGAGGATTATATACATAGTATTTTCAGGTTACTGTGAGTGACATGATTGGTATGCAATGAAAAGTAGAGAGGAGCCTTATGTTTGATGGGCTTCATAATGAGGCCTTTCAGTGGCCATAAAACTGGAGCACTCCAGTTTTGGTTTGCTATACTGCTCAAGGGGATTGGGATGATGCTCTGGTTAATGCACTATCATCACACCCCAATGGCCCATCAACTGCAGATGGGGCATTAACTTGTGAGGCCCTCAATCGTTAATAGTAGGCTAATGCCAAAATCAGTTTATCTCTACCTACTTATCTCACCCATAACAAATTACACACCCTTCCTTATGTTAATGGCCTTGGGTGCCAGTTGCCTCCCCTAATGACTGGTACTATTCTATTTATTTTTGGCCTCTTATCCTTCCCTTTCAGTGATCATTAGCCTTAACCGAGATCCCGGTGAAGGCAAAAGATTTTTACACTCTGAAATTTTTGCATTGTAATGCACTTATAGAGGATGACTCTTTTAGAAGTTACTGTTGCGGCATCTTCCGCAGTTTCTTTGATTGCAATTTTCTTACAACTGATAGGTGAAAAATACCTGTAGAGTTTGTTGAACTGTGACGTGACATTTTAAGTGGTATTAATAATCAAGTTCCTTATTTTTTTCCTTCATTTTCAGGTGCTGGAATTACAAAGAATGAGCAGTCTGGAAGGGAACTCCCAATCGGTGATGCATTTTTTCTGATCAGTGCATCTATTAATTTTATACAATGAGAGCATTTAATTTTATGGTCATTGTTTTTGAACAATTAACTGCCACGATTCAGGTAAAGGAATGTGTGAAGAATTTTGCAAATGAAGAAATTTTATTTTTATCAATGTAATTGTATTTCATATTAAGAGAGCTGTAGAAATGTCAAGAAACAGTAATTGATGTCAGCAATGCAATAAAGACAAAGGATTTTGAAAATGTGGCATTTTTTTATATAAATATACGAGTGCTTCAACAAAGCCATGTGTAAAAAAAATGAATCATTTTCAGGAGGATACATGGGAGGTTTATTAGTGGTATACTGCATGAAATGTGGCCACAGTAGCCTTGAAACTTGATAGATAATTTTTACTTGTCCATCAGTGTCTTCTCTGGAATAATCAGTTTACCTAGAATAAGCAAAGTCTATTTTGAACTATTCTCATGAGTTAATGCTGTCTTAGTAATGAAATGTTGATTCATTTTTCTTAACCTAGTAGGGGCTCATTTTGTTAAACATCGCATGGTACAAACCATGATAGGGATGATAATTCTATAAATTAAATACATGTACTTTTTCTAAATCATTAGCCATCTGAGAAAAATATTTTGTGTCCCGACTCTTATTAGGTTTGATAAAAATTGGTTATCCGATTATGTGATATGTTCCAGGGGATTATTTGTTATGATTCAGATATAGAACTTCTAATTTCAAATGGCCACACATGGTGAGACCCCAATTGCAGATTTTGAAATGAAAGTAAGTGGAAAAATGAGGTAACAAGTATAAATATATTTTATGATTATTTTGGTTAATTTACATAATTTTTGTTGGGATGGCATGAACGTTTTAAAAAAGTGAAAATAGGTGTAAATGAAATATCATTTACTATGTTTTTACCCAAAGTATGAAGAATTTTTTTTCCTCTCCCTTGTGTCAGTTAATTTCAACTGTTTTCCTGATGGTATTTTCAATGAAGATGAGAAAAGTTAAGATATTTTCTAATTTTTATTTCATCAAAAAAAGTCATTTCTCCAGAGGAGAGCGCCTGGGAAAATGTTTCCCTTACTTAACATTGTTTGTATATATTTTTTTAGGTTTCTGTGTTTTAAATGTTGATGATTATTTCCAGAACTGTCTAAATGAGGATAGAGATAAAAAAATATCTTCTATGATTGAAAATGGAGTTCCTTGTTTTTTTTCCTGCTATAATGTGTACTCAGGTAAATTAGAAGTGGTTTTTTTAATTATTGTATTTATATATGCCCTACAAAGCACCGCTAGGGTGTATGGGAGGGAAGTGAATACCCACCAGAATAATTTTATCTGAACATGGGCTATCCATGATCGAGAAATGTTATTTTGATCCCCTATAGTTTGTGGAAAAAGTGACATCTACAATCTTATCTTTTCTATGCTTAATCTCTTTAATTTTATTAGTATGATCTCTACTACCATGGTGTGATTGGGGGTTATAATACATATTTTGACATCACTGCTTAAGAGACGTCCTTCCAATTTATGCAAGAGCTTCAATCTGTAATTTAACCTTTGCTCCGTGATTGATTCCCAGCGTAGCTGCTCTAATGTTTTGGGTACACCACTAGTTCAAAATAACAATGTTTTACAAATCTAGCTCATCTATGCTGCATGTGATCCAATTCGGCAATTAATCCAACTTCTCGAGGATCCCATATACTGGCAGCTATTCTGAATTTGGCCTATCTAACAACAGATAACATTTTTCTTTTACCTTTTCATCACAGTTAGCAGGTACTCTTCGAATAAATCCTAATTTTTTGTTAGCTTGCCCACATGTTCCCCGTATGTGTTTCAGCCAGTTGAGATAAATAAGGAAAGATAAAAATATGTAAAAATCTAAAGGTAAATGATATGGGCTGTGCAGAGGTTGTTTAAGTCTTCCTTGATTATGCAATCAGTCAACCCTATCACATTGGGCACACAGCAGACATGCGATGATGGAATACTTAATCAAAATTATAATAGATAGCATGAAAACTTTTCTAAGGCTAGGATAAAGTGTCCATTATTATTGTCATTGAAAGTGTGCACCAAACCTCAAAAAGAGTCCTATGCAACAAGCATTTTGCAAATATCCCATTCATGTGATTGTTTGACAGCTATCTTGCATTGAATATTGAGGCGATTTGTTATTAAAGTTGAGAGTATTTTTTTCTTTTTATTTCATGTCACTCTTTAGAATCAGCTGTTTGCCATATCGATTGAGATATGATATTTTTATGATAATTATGCAAGCTTGCAACTGATATCAGTTATGTGGCGCTCCACTGATTTCGTATTTGTACTCATATCTATCCAAAAAATAGTGTTTACGTCTTCTTGGTGGATAATTACATCTTTTGAGGTGGGAAGAGGAGAAATAAAGTGAATGTTGAAAGGTCTCCCACAAACTCGATTGAAATGGGATCAAATGATCCCATTCAACCGAGTCTACAATTCTCTGAGTTATGCGCACGAGAAGCTAATGAGGTGGATTCAGAGAAAAAAGGTGGGAGTGGTAACAATTGTTCCACCTTGAATGAAAAACTTTCAACGGAGATGCTAATCAATATGGTGGATTCATCTTAAGTTCTTGACTTCCATCCGTTGTCCCTTGCCATGGACTCCCTTGCATGCAAATTATTTCCCTGGAATAATTATATTAGTGCTGAAGGCGATGTGATCTCCTATCATTTAGGGATCCTCTTCGAGGAGTGGTAGTTTGGCGTATCACATGAATATGCTGGATGTCTGCACAAAATTTCTTGCGCATTATCAGACTTGGATTACATTGAAATTTTACGTACCCATGTGAAATGAGATTTTCTTCAATGGATGGAACTAGTAATTCATTTTTCCGAGCCAAGTCTCTAAGCAAATTGGTAAAACAGTAATTGATTGTTTATGCCCTGAGTGCAATCAGTTTTCTGCCACTGCTTCATCTTATCACTTTCCTAATGCAATTGTATCACCTCGAAGAGGAGCTTATCCTGAAATGGGGTTTCTGGTCTGACCAACAACAGTGTTGCCACCATTCACATGGACTGTGTTTTATAGCAGGTTTGAGTTTTCATTTGACTGCCCCTCGTATGTAGATTGTAACTGAATATGAGGAATTATATGTTTTCCCAGAACACTTAAAAATGTCTGTCAAGATATAGAATTCCCAAATGAGCAATACAAAATTGTTTTTAATTACAGATTCCTAATATTTTTGGTATCTCAGTTGTTCATTTGTTTTTTGAAGGACATGAAATTCTTCTGCTGCAGCATAATTTTGAAATGGATGGGACAAAGACAATTATTTTGCTCTTCACTGATGAGGGGATATAATTTTTTGAGAAAAGTCATTTGCTGCTTCCTCCAATCCTAAAATATATTTGAGGACTTTCTTTATTACAATGCAAAGATTTCAGAGAGTAAAATTCATTTGCCGTGAATCCCTTGATGTCCGGCCAAGTGATCCCTCCCTGAGAGAGAGGGATCCAGCTTTGAATCCCAGTCAAGGTGAATGATTTTTACTCTGAAATTGTTGCATTGTAATGCACATTTAGTGGATGACTCCGTTGAATGTTACTGTTGCTGCATCTTGCTTTCTTGGGCTTTCTCTATTGTGAAGTTTATTTTGGGGGTAGATACATCACTGAGAACACTAAAGTTTCCATAGAGTGAAATTGCTTTTCAGACAAAACCGGCTAATGCTGTTCCATTTTCCTGTATGAAAACATATTTTGTCAAAAAATCAATAAGATAGCATCAGTTTTCATTAAAATATCCAGGTCCATTTTATTTTATATACTTAAGTGACAATATATATTTTTATCCTTGAATCATCAGGGGAAATTTGTGGTTGATTAATGTTTGGCCCAATCGAATCTGGAAGATCTCCAAGTGGGTTTCATTTGACTTGGCCCACTCTTCTTAAAATAAAATAGGCGTTATACTAAAAAGTTTAAATCTTACTGGTAGCTTTTCACATGCAAAAAACTCCACATTCAAATGATACAAGGTAGAATTTGCTACGTCTTAAATTTTAGTTAAGAGATGATTGACCCCTGCATGTGTATCCTGAAGTTATTTAGGAATGGATGCTGATATTTAGTGTTAAAAGCATGTGCTACTGGTATTTTTCAATGTTCATACTTTATTGTTGTCTACATTCAAGTCTGTGAATCGGGGATTCACAGCCAGTGGAGTACACAGAACTGCTTCTACTGTAAGGTCACATTCGCCTCTCTTTCATAGCAATAGTTCATTGAGGAAAATAAAGCAGTTCCATCACTCAAGCTCCAATTGAGGACATTTTATTTGGCAAATTGTGGCATCAGTACCTGAACAGAAAAATTTTATCTTGGTATCTCTATATTCCTGATTGACAATAAAACAAAAAAGATCTTTGTGAGTTAAATGGGGAACTATAAAATGTTACTAAAGCATTATTTGATAGTTAAGGTAAAATAGTAGCTTTAGGTGACTCTACCCAGCAGCAGTGTTGCAGGATTCAACACAGCTACAGCTAAATACATGCCTATAATTGTTAGTTACCCAAACTATTTTATTCACTAGAAAATTTCTTTGGCAAGGGATCACTGCAGAAGATTTTAGTAGCTTTGAATTGAAAACTATAATGTTGCCACATAATTAACGTCACTACCTTACACAGGTGCACAGAGAAAGTATCATGAAACTGGTGACCCATTGAGTTTTTTTGTAATGAAGTTCTTCAACATATGTTTCTTTTTGTGAGATGATTGAGCAACAGCCTTTGGCAAATTTTGTAGGAAACTCATTTCCAATCTTTTACAAGGGTAACTATAATATGACCAAAAGTTATTAATATTAGACTCTTGGAGTTATTTGATCAAATTAAATACATTCATGTATGCTGATGCAAATGAATATTTTAATATTAGTCACAGTTCCTTTTATGTTGCATGGCCCTTGGTGAAACTAATTGCTGACCGTAGTTTCTTCCTCATTTTTGGTGATGTCCACTTGGTGCAAGATGATGATGTAGACCGTATAAGATCACTTGGTGATACGCCTTCATCTATGTCATCAGCTTCTGTTTTTATCTCCATTTTCTAAAAATGAACAAATATTTTATAAACCATGACATTTTGTAGTACATTCTTAGTTCTCAGAAAAATTTTTAGTACATATATGAAGGTAACTTTGATTAAGGGTTAGACACTAACATGAAAAGATCATAATTTGGTTCTCACTGAATAGTATGGTGTAATGAAGGGAGTGGGTCATCATTTTGAATATTTCTATGGTCACATTTTGCATAAGAAAAATATTTTGGATAGCATACATTTACAGGTTTGCATAGTCCTAAAAAGAAGGGAGGATGAAGAGAAACTTAGTTGCATTGGGTTTTCCTTTTATTGGTATTTCTGAAGTACTCTTCAAAAACATTTCTGGGACAATATTTTTTCAGATAATAGGTGACACCTAAACTTTTAAGTGCTCTACTCCAGAAAGTCATTGTTGTTGATAGAACTATGGCTGGGGTGGCATTAAATAAAAGGATGATTAGTAATTAGGTTAATGCTCATTATAACTGAAGTAAAAGTTTCAATTGCAATATATATTTGCCCAAACAATGAACATTTATATTAATGTACATGTCAGTATACCCTCCTACTTCAACATCATTGTTTTGTGCAACAGCTACATTGAAAAAAGGAACCTATAGTTTAAAAAAAAATATTTCGAAGATAAGGTTTCTTCACTACATACTGCAAAAATGACTACCACTTGATGGTGACCAAATTTAGGAAATAAATATTTATGCCATGTTGTCATAATATCAGCCTCCTATAAGTTCAAGGACAGGGTATGTTTAATTGAAGCGTCATTTTCATAAACTGGATTCTGTGGGATGAAATTCACTATTAGTTGGAATGGACATGATTTATACATAAGTACATTTCTTTCCAAATGGAACATGTTTTACCTCAGCCACAGGTTTAATAATATAAATAATTTACTAAATTGTTGACTTCCTCCAACCCCACAATCTCATTTATTCAATTTGAGCCTACCAATTCCAAACAGAATGGCATATCTTGAACACCTGCATAATAAATTCATTAACCAAAAGACATAAAATGAGACAATCCTTTTTTGAGAGAGGTTGCAAAAGAAATTCATACAATACAACAAATGAAAACTAGATAGCCGAGACCATAAACTTGATTGGTACTACATTGTTAAAGGGGGTGAAAATAAAACAAAAGTTCCAAGTAAGGGGTAAGATAGTTAAAGAAGGGGAGTTACGGAGGTTGGAGGAGGTGAAAAAAGAGAATGGTATGAGTCAACTGCGTTAGCCAAGGGCAAATAAGCATGATATAATGGGTCTTCTTTCCCCCCTCCCCTTCCCATACCAACTACCTGTTCTGTCGAACCTCCCAAACAAATTTTTCAACCTTCTCTGAAGAGGTGTCAGGTTTTTTCTACCCCAATACCTTTTTTCCTTGTGAGAAATCTTTTGCAAATCCTGAACGAGTGAGTGTGTGTGATTCACATAAGTCTAACACACTCATGTGTTTGTGTATTTACGCAAGCCCTTCCAATTTTGTTTGTTACTTCTGAGTGATGGGTCCCTGGCATAGAAGGAATCTTTGTAAAGCCTGAACGAATGAGTACTTGTGAATTGCAAGGATTCCTGTTTTTTTATAACACCCAAGTGAATGAGCATAAGCATACATACATCCATTTTATTATTTGGTATTCATCTGTGTGATTGATGGGTCACTGGCATACGAGGAATCCTTGTAAACCTCAAACGAGTGAGTGAGTGCAATTCACGAGAGTGACTGTTATTCCTTAACATACCCTAATGATCGAGTGGTTGTAAGTTTGTTTTATTTTTTATTATTAATTTTGCCTTTTTGTGTGTGATTGAGGTATACATGGGTCACTGAATCCCAAACACTTCCATGTGACCTAGTGTATGTTCCCTATCTTTCCCCTTTCTTATAACTTTGTTTTATTTCCCCGCCCCCTTTATAAACCTAGTGCCAATCAAGTTTACAGTCTCGGCTATCTAGTTTGCATTGGTTCACGACCATAGGTACATTCATTTTATATTTACACTACAATAGATGTTTCCCAAGTTTACAAAATGAATTCATAATGCTAATTTACCTGATTGCTATAGTTAATAATGTTAGCTACACTACCTGCACTATGAGTCTTATTAATTGGTGCTGCATTTCCAAAGTGCTATATATTTCTTTCAAACGTCTCTTCTGCTTTTCAAGCTCCTCCGGTAGATATTCATCACTGTTTTCAAGCATCACTTCAAGTCCTGTAAAAAAACGTTCAAATGGAAAATTAAAAAAGTGAATGTATTATGCTAGACCAAATATACTTCTTACCCAATTTTCCATTTCAAAAACTAACGGAAACAAGAATTTCAAAGCCCCTCTTAAAAACTAGCCATAAATCCCCAACAAATACAAATCCTTGGTAATAATATTTCCTTCCTCCCGTAGTCATATTATTTATTTGCAAAAATGATCCACATCTATTATTTTGAATACTAGAGTTGATCAATAAAAAAATCAAAAGTTGTATCTCACCTATTGAAATGTAAAGGGTTTTTACTGGGTAGTGACCCTGATCAGTATCAAACTCTAGGTTTAAGGGTATAACTACCCTGTGGGTGACCTATCCAATATAAAAATCACCAAAACTACCATGGGAGCCAATTGCAACACCCCAATTGGGCATTTGTTTTGATATGCATGACATTGTCCTTCAGAGTTTCCATCAATTCAAGTAACTTGAAAAAAATGAAATTTTTTCAACTCAAATTCCTGATTTTTTTAAAGGGTTAATGGGGTCTTTCAGTTAACCTAGGAGATTTTAGCGTTGTGTTGCTGATAATTAATGTTTGTAATATTTAGAAACCTCAATATTTTTATTTTTGAAGAGATTGTTGAGCAAAATTGTTAAAATCATACCATCGTCAGAAAAAGGACTGCCAAACCACTTTTTCAGGAAGGAGTCTAAAATTCCTCTTTTTCCCTCCACATGATTTGGGTACTCAATTATTTCCATCTTATCTACTTTTTCTAACAGCATATGAGGTAGTTTCCTTTCCAGTTCTGTGTGCAATACCACCTGAAAAGAAAAAAAACTTGGTTGCCACATATCTGAAACAGCATGTATGCCTTTGTTGCACTAGATTGGGGCATAAGAGCATGCTTATACATGAGTCAAATTATCAAGATTAATGTTCATGGAAATTTTGCATCTAATGTAATGAATATGCAACCAGTAAAAATAAATAAAGAGTTACTTCACCCTTACTGAGAGAATATATGTATGAAACATCTCCAACTTAAACCTCATGGTTTATCCATATGGGATAAAATAAAACAAGGAATGAGACCATGAGTAGTCTATTCATTTAAAAAATATTGGAGACAGTGAAATTTAATCAATACCATTGAAAAATGAACTAAATTATAGCTGGGCCTGAAGGATAGTGAAACATGTATCTCAATTTTTAATAGTATAATACTCCATTATTATCAATGATAGACTACCAATTAAGGCGGATTTTGGATGACCACTACTAGTAACTAAAATATAAAGTGCCTACTTCTTTGTTTGATTTCCTTCCTGTCCATTTCACTTTTAACATTTTTCTCCACACTCATATCACTGAAGCCTCCAATTTATGCCTATCAAATTGGGTCCACAACCAAGCTTCCGTGCCATACAAATATGTGTTTCAGGTAAAAGTTTATTTTCTTAACCCAATTCTTCTTTGTATGTCCAAACTACTTTGACCGTATTTGTCTAAATACTTCATAGAGAGATGAACTGTTCTACCTGCTTAACTTCACACCCTCTAATGTTTGACTTAGCCACCTTATTTCTTGGAAGCCTCCTAAACTTTGTTTTTTTATATTGTCTTAATATAAGAGACTGTTTAAGCCGTTACTTTGTGGAATTTTTCCATCGTAAAGAAAGAAAGAAAACACGGCAATTCCACATTTACACTTTTATTAGACGACCATGGTTTCACCACTGCGTGGCATCTTCAGGTGAAGGCATACATAGTATAGGGTGGGTATATATACACAGTCAGGAAGGGGGGGTGGATTGGGGAGAAAGGAAGAGGGAGGGGGGGAGGAGTCTGGGTGATGGGTAGGAGTGCCCTTCCCGTTCCCCTCTCTTATGCCTTCCATTACCAAACCATTCCCCCCTAACCACGCAAAGCCTTCAAACCTCCGCTGAGTGCCCTATAACCTCTCCCACTCCTACCCATCACCCAGACTCCTCCCCCCCCTCCCTCTTCCTTTCTCCCCAATCCACCCCCCCTTCCTGACTGTGTATATATACCCGCCCTATACTATGTATGCCTTCACCTGAAGATGCCACGCAGTGGTGAAACCATGGTCGTCTAATAAAAGTGTAAATGTGGAATTGCCATGTTTTCTTTCTTTCTTTATAATACTGAGTCTTATTCCATTCCACAATATCTGCATACCTATCATGCTGATTATCTAATGTACTCAGCTCTGATTATGTAGTCAAAGCTTGAGCATATGTAAATGTAATTGATATTATGAATTAACAACCTACTTTCATTCCCAACTCTTTTTCTTTTACCTCTGCCATTTCCTCCAAAAAAAAATGATGAAAGCCAAGAATGATAGTGCACAGTGTTTTCTTATCCCCTTGCCTAACACTGCCCATCCAAATTCTCCATCTGTCATATGCTCCTATGCAATCTCATACGTATTGATTTTGGATAAGTTGACTATCCTTCCAGTTTAATTCTATTTTCCGTTTCACATTCATTAATTATCACTTAGTCAAGTGCCTCCTCAAAATCCATGAAGTAAGTAAATATTTAGTGATTATCTTAAGTATTGCCATAGGTTGCTACGAAATCAAACTTACTGTCCTTTAGTTCTCACTTAGGGCTGCTTTTCCCTTGTTTGAAATGGAAATTATTTCTGATCTGAATCTTCTGGTCAAATTCCTCCACATTCAATACTACAAATAAGCCCATAAAAACTCTGCCTTCTACGTTTCCTTAAACCCTTAGGAAATTCCATGAGGATGTTATTTATCTCCAGTTTTGTTTAATTTTATTTCCTTAAAAGCCTTTTCTATCAACTGTTCAAGTATGCCGACCTAAGCTATCATCAGCATCATGCTATCACTCTATCTCCAAGCTTGCTAAAAAAATACTTCACCATGTAGCTCCTCAATTTACTTTTTCCATTTCTCTCAAATCTTTCCTGGGTTAATTAATAATTTATCTTTTGTCATATCTTTGAGTGTATATATTTTCTTGTCTCCCTGACAGTGCTTTGACCTTCTCGAACATAACATCCATTTCATTCCTCTCTTTCCATATCCTCGCACTGCCTAATCCTCCACATTTCTTTTGCCTTATCAGTTTATTGAATAGCTCTAATAAAACTTAATTATTTCAAGCATTATGTTTTTTTAACAAATTCCACCATTAGTTCCTTTTTCAATTGAATACCCAATATGAAATCTGGCCTGTGGTTCATACAGCATTGATTGAAGCAATGAAATAAAGAATAACACAAACCTGCATAGCAAGTCTTTTTAGTTGTGCATTTCTTCTTACGGATTCAATATCACCAACAGCCAAACCAATGAGTAGATTCATCAGCAGAATGGGCATAAATACCATGAATATCCCAAGGATAAGAAAAGTTAGGATTGGATATGGCAAAGCCTTAACTCCATTCACTTCATAGTATGGTTGAACAAATGTGCCAAGAAAGTCAATTTCCCCCAGCATCATGGAGAATGTTCGCATCAAAGACATGGGCACGTTTGTAAATGACAAATTGTTTATCTGAAATGATAAAAAAAAGTACCTTGTATCCATTTTGTTTAGCCTCAGACTGTAAAATTGATTTCATTCTAAAATTTAACTTGAAAATAATTGGGGATGGATCAAATACAAAATTAAAACATAAGAATACATTTTTAATGGCATTTGAATCTTGCTTTTCACATGTAATTATAAATATCCAATACTAATTTATCAGTTGGAAGTATGATTTTAAGGCAATATATTGGGTGATTATTCTCCTACATTGTGTGATCATAAGCACACTAAAATAATATGCATATATATGTACTTAATATGCTAGATGGTGCATGATATCTATAGAATGTTTTTAGATACTTCTCAGTCATGGGTAAAGTATAAATGCAGGTAATAGTCAAAATCGTTCACAGTCAAAAATTACAGAGATATCCAATTTCAAGGGTGATTTCAAATCATCCATGCATACACATTAATCTTCACTGACCAGGAGAACCAACATTTGAGGAACTTGATGATTTCTACTGAAAGGCATCCCAATATGAATCACTAAAGTCTCTAAAAGTCATCAATAAACTTTGAAAATAAAGGCTTGTTCACCTTAATAGGCCACATGCTGAATCTATTTCATTCAAAAGAAAAAGCAATGCCAAAAAACCATGCATTTAATAGTAAATTGAAAATGAGGTGATTTGGAGACTCCTCCATTTTGCCCTGCATAGGCAAAAGAAAAGCGTTTAATATACCTGAAAAATGTAATAAATTACCATCAATTGGATAGTAATGTATGTATTTGTAATCTCCTAATAGGTGATCTCATGTATTTGCCTGCACTATTCTAGAGAAGGATGAAATGCTGCAACAAAGAGATTTCATCCAAGGGATAATATGTAACACCTAACAATAAAGTTAGTACTATGAGAAAAACAAAAATCTTGTAATTGGAGAATGCCAGATTATGAAACCTAGTATATATCAGGGGAATACAAGTGATGTATCCAATGTTAAATAAAATGAGGTATGATTTTGGATGCAAGAAGAAGGATGGACAGGTATACATATTATACTAACAGCAGGGGAAGGGTGGTTAACAGAATTGGCGATACATAAGAAACCACAGTGATCAAACCAAAGGTTGGTTTGATAGGTGAGGGTAGAGGTCACCCAGTACTTCGCTCAAAACTAGGTAAGATACACACATAAGAGTAGGGGGCCACTTTCTTTACTTATGCTTATGATTTCCCAGGAATTGAACTCAAACCCTCTGGTCAGTAGTCCAGTGCTCTACCCACTGGACTACCATGTTCCTCTGTTGAGGATAGATCTCTCCTAATATTAAATCCAATGAAATTTGCAATACATACATTCAGGGCAGGATGGTCAGTTCCTTCCCCTGCATTAGTACTATAGCACACCAAAAATATGTCCATACACCTGATTAAAAACAGCCCATCATATTGAATGAATTCTCTGGATCCTGTACTGAAAACAAACACAATCAGTGAATTTGGACTTGGAACACCTGAGAAAGAGAGAAAGGGTGACTGCCCATGGGCAAAGAGTTTGTGGACACAATGGGACCAATTGATATCTAAAGATGGAATCCTATTTCAAAGATGAGAGGGAGAAGGAAGAAACCCCAATTGACTGCTGCTAGTTGTTCCAGCATAGGTAAGAGAAGAATTTAATTCTTTTCATGGTATGCTAATCAGGATTCATTAAGGGTATGAGAAGATACTCAGGAAATTGAGAGAGAAGCACCATTAAATGACTATATGAAAGACATATAAAGGTATGGTGTCACTAATATAAGAAACTCTTGCACTGGATATCTCCTCTGTATCTCTTAAGGGCACCATTGCTCCTCTACCAGTGGTCCAATGGAATTAATTTTAAAGATTATTTTAGGACCACTTATCTGAACAAAGCTGGGGAATAAAATATGTTGGTGATTTTTGAAGAGTTCAAAAAGTGGGCCCAGGTCTTCATTGCTCACCAAGAAGTTGAAACAGTAACAGAGTATGTTTAGGAGTTTGTGTGTATTTGGGGAGCACCTCAAGAAATCCATGGAGCAGGGATGCTAATTTGAATTATGGATCTTCCAGGAGATGTGCAATATGTTCCCTTGGGTGAAAACACCATATCATCCACCCACAGTCAAATGGTCATAAATGAGGATAAATGGGTTTGCCATTTGGATTCCATTTTGTTGGCTAATCATAGATCCAAATACAATTTGACCCTATTCAAATCCTATTTCCTGATATTCAGAAGAAAAGTGCACCTACCTATTGGATTGGAGAGCCCCTATGTGTGAGTGGAAGAGGAGGCAGGGCAGCGTAGAAAAGAGGGAAAATGTGAATGTTTATGAGAGAGCCTCAAAAAAGTATATTATTTGACTGTGAATAGGCAGGAGAATAATTTTGAAAAGGGTGGAGCAGTGAGGTTAGCATGCTTTCCAATAAGGATTTATTTAGGCCTTAAGATGATGGTTGTGGACCTTAACACCTCTAGGAACATTTGTCCTTTCAACAACCTTATCATGGTAATAATAAGATAAAAAATGAAGATAGCCATGGTCTGGTTGAAGCTGATTGTGAGACAAGTTGTTTTACTTTCACAGTCCTTCCCCCATGAACTGGCTCTACATCTACCACCGGCAAATTGTTATCTAAGTCTCCATCAGCTCCAAATGTTGGTTTGCCACCTTTAAACTGTTTTTGAATTAGTAGTATTATTTATTAGTGGTCCTAAAATGATCTTTGAAATTAATACCATTGGACCACTGGTAGAGGAGTAATGGTGCCCTTAAGAGATACAGAGAAGATATCCAATGCAAGAGTTTCTTGATTTAGTAATACTCTACCTCTATATGTCTTCTCTATAGCCATCTAAGGTCATTTGCATCAATACAGACTGGTGGATGACTTGGTAGGGGTAGGATTTTCAAGGATTAGGAGAAGGATGAGGAGAAATCAGCATTATATTATCCTACTGTTAATTTAAACTGCCAAGGAGTCCACAATTCAATGTCCCATCTAGCAGATGATGTACTCCAAGTGAAGTATTCTCTGTATGGCACCCAAGTAAGGATTGGGGTACCTTGGAAAGATTTTGCCATCATCAGGATCCAAAACCCAGCAATTCAGGTGGAAATATTTAATCCCTTCATTCATTATCCACTTGTGAAACAAATATTGCTCCTTCGGTGCCAAGTGAAGGTGAATTTCAGATTTTCTCTTCATTTAATTTGAAACCAAAATGGCACTGATTTGGCTTTTGCAAAATGGATTCTTGAGTATATACTTTACAACACATGTGCGCATACATAAGTTTGGAAAGGAAAAAGAATTAAATTACCCAAAGGAGTTCATGGTAAAAGAGCAATAAATCATGAATATGTAGTAATGAATGTGATTATGTATTACCTTGAGGCACAAAAATATATTAACATCTGCATTGTGAGGCATATTATTTGAAATAGAAATTTTATTGACAAATAATGTATGCCCAAATTGAAGAAATTTTCATGAAAAACGTTTCATATTACTTTATTGGGCATTAATGAATATTTTGAATCTGGATCGACAGGTGATTCAAATGAATTTGCAATGTTAACCATTCCTGTTAGCAAACCATGACTTCATTGATTTCTGCTAAACATCCTAAGAGGTTGTTTTATCATAGGTATTTATGGCCGAAAAACTAAGGGTCAGCTTTTCAAGGATGGAAGGATTTTTGCTGAAAAGTAATGTAGAAATCACCACAAGTAGAGAATCCAAGAGTAATGACTAAATGTTTGACAGGACAGAAGACTCTACTTTCAAGTTCAACTATTCTGCTATATTGGAGAGCCACAGCTGAAATCCATGCAGTACATGAGGAAAGTAATAGTTTACAGAGCTTGGCAATGGCATGAGGTAACTAAGGTATGTGTAGGCTGGAAGCATGGCAAAGGAGATTTTTCAAGCCTGTAGAAATTGTGAGTACACAAACATATTGTCTACTGTTGTAAATAAAAGTAACTAAATATAAGCAACGAGTTTTTTACTGACTTTTAATAATCAAGCCACTTTACTTTTCCACATAAACTTTTTAATTTTTATAACCCAGGTTTCGTTATAGCATAACATCATCAGGTGATGTTGTGCTATAACGAAACCTGGGTTGTAAAAATTAAAAAGTTTATGTGGAAAAGTAAAGTGGTTTGATTATTAAAAGTCAGTATGAAGATTTTCCACCAAGTTATGCCAGAAACTGTTTTATTTATAAGCAACGAGTTTGAGATCAATGGACAGACAGCAAGAATGTTTCTGCCCATGAGACTCCTATGAGCAAATGTAGATGCTCATGTTGACTGAAATAATTATACTGATGTAGATATAAGAAAGTTAATGAACATCCAAAATATACTCTAGATGAACATGGGAGTGCAAATCAGTTCTAGTAATAAAGATCTATTTGGTACTAGTGAGTTTCAAAGTGGGCACTCAAATACCAATAATTATTCTGTTGAAATAGTTATAATTTAAGTTTGAAAAAGGTATATTATGGTTGTTATGGGCAAAGTTTCACATAATTTTAATGGGACTAAAATTTTACCAAATATTTTCACTATTGTAATGAAAGCCTTGTTGGACTTGCTGGCCTCAGCTAGGGAATTATTTTCACACCAAACAGTGATTTCCTCCTTGGATATCAAAATTGTATCAGTTAAAACAAGGGTTGAAAGGGAATACTTGGATCAACTTTTCCAGGTTTTAGAAAAGAGGAAATAGAATGGTGAATCTGAATTAACCATTAAATATCAACATGGTCACCTGAAAATCATCAGCTCAAAACATTTATTAAGCCAGCATCAAAACCAAATCTTTTAGCCCATTACCAAAATTTTAGAGGTTTGTGCACAGAGTTACCAAATCTGACAGACTTGGTTCTAAACTGTGATTTTGATGTGATTGCCCTCACTGAGACGTGGCTTAATCCTAATATTTTAAGCAGTGAACTAAGTCTTGGTAAGTTTAGCATCTACAGGAAAGATTGAAGTATTTTTGTTAGCTTGAAATGCAGCAGTGTAAGAGCACTGATTGCAGTGAGATTTAGATATCTGTGGAATTTAGTGGAATTTGATCTTAATCTTGAATCCCATCATGTGATCCCCATTATCCTGCCATAAATGCTTCCCTGAAACTGCAATGTCCAATTCAAGTAATTGATCTTATGTTGCACAAATATGACTTTGAGAAATGCGATTTTTTTGCTCTGAAAAATTACTTGTTGAATATTAATTGGTACAATGAACTCATTGATCTACACACAAATGAGGCTTTTAATTACTTTTATGATATTCTACATCAGGGCATCCAGTTGTTTAATCCAATTAACACATGTAAAACTAGTAGCTTTCCTAGGTAGTTTAGCTTTGAAATGAAAAATTTAATTGTTATGAAGAAATTGTAGCACCAATTATATAAACAAACTGAATTGCAATCTTATTGTGCTAACTTTTCAAAGTTAATGTCAGCATGGGCTAAACTAATAAGAAATTGTTACAACAGATGCCTAACGCAACTTGAGTGAGCATACATGCTATCCAGCATACTACAAAACATTTATGGAATCATGTTAGCAGTATGAAGAAGAGAGATAGACTACCCAAGGTGATGTAAAATTAAAAATCTTTCTGCTTGTTCATATGATGACATAACAAACCTTTTTGCAAAGCATTTCTCATCTGTGTATTTAAAGCATGATAGTACTCCTCTACACAATTTTCATGCTCACACCTCTATTTCCATCTCATCTATAACAATCTTGGTAGAAGACGTCAAAACTAAACTATGCCAACTTGACCTCCAAAAGGCTTGTGCTTCTGATGAACTCCCAGCCCTACTTCTGAGTATGACTTGAGCCTTTACTTTAGCCTTTGCATATACTGTTTAACAAATCACTCACTGCTGGATTTTTTTCCTGGCACACTTAAATCCATTTTTATAGTACCAATACGTAAGCAGGGTAACAGAAATAATGTAACTAATATCCAATTGCCAAGCTCTCAATAATAGCAAAAATCTTAGAATCATTGGTTGTAGATAAGCTAACTCCAATATTTTATAGCATCATTATCCCTGAGCAGCATGGTTTCACTAAAGGAAATTCAACACTCACTAATCTTTTGGTGTTTCAAAAGTATCAAATAGAAGGTATCAAAAAAGCTTACAAACAAATGTTATATTTAATGCCTTCAATAAAGCTTTTGATACTGTCAGTCATGAGCTTCTTCTTAGAAATTTGGATGCATTGGGAATGAGTGGTGTCTTACTTGACTGGATGGAAAGTTAGTTGAATAACACAGTAGTTATAGTAAAAATTAATACATCTAAAAGTGAATCTTTCTATCCATCATCAGGCATTCCCCAAGGATCCCATTTAGGTCCACTATTATTTAACTTTTTTATAAATCATATTAAAATGGAATTACACCCAATTCCTTTTCTTTTGTATGCTGATGACTTAAAAACATTTTTGACAGTTCAATCAATGGATGATCACCTAACCCTGCAAAACTGCCTGCATAGGCTTAAAACATGGCATGAGCATAAGTATCTAACTTTCAATTTCAAAAAATTCTATTATGAAACATTCAGCTGGAAAAGGAGTCAACAACATTATGAATATAGACTATGCAGTTATCCCAAGGCCAGATTAACAAATATAAAAGACCTTGGAGTTGTATTTGACTCACAGTTAACATTCCATCAACTTTATTACCATGCTTAATCTACTAGTAAAGCATAAAAATTGCAGGGACTTATCTTCCGATACTGTAAAAACTTTAATCATATAGAGCCATTAAAAGTTATGTCACTCTGTGAATACTGCTCTACTGTTTGGTCACCTTACTAAAAAATACATATTCATACAATCAAATGTGTTCAAAGAAAATTTGCTCATAATATTACATTCAAATTCAATTTTCACAAAGATCTTTGTAGTTAACACGAAATGTTACCTCTACTAAATCTTTCCTCCTTGCATAAATGTAGAAAAATTAATAATTTAAATTTTCATTATAAATTACTGCATTACAAGATTGATTCCTTAGAACTCCTAAGTGCAATATCTTGCAGAGCACCTTCGCATAACACGAGGTATGAAGCACTCTTTGACATCAGATATCATAGTAAGAATTATCACAAAATTATACTTACTACTTGCCTATAAACCAATGACATGACAACAGTTGTCATTATATTGACCTACTTTCTATCTCACCAAGATCTCTTAAAAAAATGATATTAAAAATACCTGAAGAATTTTATAATGCTCATTACTGCTGTGTGGATGGTACATTCCAACAAGTTATTCCTAACCTCCAATTGGTAAATTTTCAAAATGATGTCACAAGATCTATTTAGTGACTACTACTAACATTTATCATTTTGTGCCATCATTTGGCATCTGGCCTGTAAAAATTACTATATTTCTTATATTATTTCCATTTTTAAATTTGGGATATTATTTAATATTGATATTTTGTCTGCATTAATTAATCTAACTTTTATGTATGTATGCATACCTGAAGACCATCTGGAAATGTCTCCCATGCATTGCAAATCTATATTCTTCATAAATTCTAAATTATATATTTTAATTCTCAATCACGAGTTTGCATCTTTATGATATTTGTACCTGTGTGTAAATATTTTTAATGATTGTGGAACTAATCTGTTTTTGCCTTTCTTTTTGTAAAAGAGTTTTCCCCATCAATAAATATCTAAGTTTGAACAATCTATTTTGATTGTAAATTTAAGAAGCTGTAAAATCAATAGTGGTTAATAACACCTATGAATATAAGATTGAGGAAAATGGTAATCAGGATTGAGAGCCCTGATTATGTGTCATGTAGAACAGTAAATTTTATAGAAAATACCTTTTACATCACCAAGTTATAAGTACATTTCCTGGTGATCTTTACAGAAAAAAATAAATAAAGTGAACAAATAAATATATATTGATTATACACAAGGGTATGTGAATTCTATATAAAATTTTCCATGTGAATAATTCAGATAGCTAAAAGACTGTTTTGGCATGCAATATTACAAATTATATACCATATTTGTAACCATCAATGAATGAATATTTAATGTAAATGAAATACCAATGCCATTGTATTTCAATAGGGCAATTTGTATGTAAAATGGAAAGCATATACATTAAGAATACCTTTCACATGCATTGCTATGCATGAGATTCAGTGAACTAAATATTCAATGTTACAACTCACAGGCAAGAGTAGAATGTAGAAGGACAGTCCAAAAGCAATAATCAAAATTGAGAATATCAGCAAAACCTTTATTAAGGTTTGTAAGATTTCAAGGAACATTACAATGTATATTCCCACTTGATCAAACCTGGAAAAGAAACAATAGCATAAGTATACATTCAAAACTTTTTATCTTTTCTTGAGATTGCATATGTTTTTGTGGAGAGCAAAACTTAAGACTCCTTTTTAGTAGGCACACAGTAAACCTTTCCATTTATTAGCTGGATCAAGAAGATGCAGGAATATACTTTTCTTAAGATGGATACCTATTTTTAAAAGCTAACATTATTCAATGGTTTCAGACTCAACTTTGTGGAAGTCCATGCTCATTAAATGAAGTACACAATGTATATTGCCACTGTTCTCATACAGTGGAAACACATTGGAACAGAAGAATAGTGGAAATATACATTGCGTTCTTCATTTAATGAGCTAACATTATATTTATTCCATAAGATGTTTACCAAATATAAATCACACATTATGATATCAGAACAGACAATGTAAATCGAAAAAGAAACACCTTTAAATCCTCATGCTTCAAAGGCAATTTTTTTTTAATGTACTCCTTGACCTTGAGAGGTGTGCTATCTCATTTCCTCATCTTCTGTTGAAACTAATTAGTCCAAGCCAACACTAGGTAACATGGAATTGAGAAACACTGAATGCAGCTGAATGTGCTCAGATTTTAAAAAGTGTAATATATATTTATTAATTTTAATTGATGAAATGTTTCAAAAGATAGAATAACTCTGCAGTGGTAGTTATTTGGGGTGATGACAGAAAGTTGATGTTGTTTACGAGAATAACTCTGAAAAATGTATGTATTATAAAGATATTTTGTTTCGATGTCTGCTATTGATGTCATTATTATAGGCCACAGCTTTTCCAAGAGATAATCTAGGGATTTCAAACAAATCTACTTTCAACTGAGAACCCCTTTCAAAGGAAAAATTGTAGCAACAAATAATATAAGAGGTCAACTAATTTAACCTTGGCTACAAATGACCCCAAGTCTATGAGTATAAAACTGTATAATAATCTACCGGAATGTATAAAAAGAGAAGGACGTGTACCTGTGTTTAAGAAAATGGTTCGAGAATTGCTCATTGAAAAGTGTTATTATAGTGTAAAAGAATACCTGAGGCCTAATTTATAATTTATAAATTTGTAGCATTTTCTAATTTTGTAATATTTCTTATTTTTGTAATAATTTCTATTTTTGTAAATCTTGTACTTGACAAATCCTATGCACTTGCCAGTATTTTTACTATGCACTGTGTCTCTTGGACGAATAAATATTATTATTATTATACTTATAATGACCTTTGTAAATATAGGAGTAGGGTAAAGCAGCTAAGGAAGATGGTTATAGCGGCACAGGAAAACTGTAGTTCCCTTAATTCTCTCCCAAATACTGGGAAGACCATGGAGAAAGCTGAACCATACAAAAGTAATGATACTATGTTGAATGGATCCAGAAGATACTGCCATTTTTGTTGATATGCTTGGATAATCTCTCTCACTGTATTTACCACAATGTATATTAAAATGGCAATACCACAGAAATACATCATTGTTGTGATCTTCGGCTTTGAATCTCCTGCCTGGAAAAGTAAAATAATTGTTATAAGTATAGTATTAATGCCTTTTTTAACAAGATTAATAACTATAACTATTCAAAAAATCATTCAATTATGTAACAATTGGATATTCAGAAAGACTAAGCTTTTAGCCTTTTTTGAGGCATTCTTCAGATCAGACTGGATGGTTTCGGGCAGAGGGAATGCAAAGTCTGAGGGGGGGGGAGGCACAGGGTATGCTGGGAAGGGAGAGGAAATGGTATGTGTCTTTTGTGAAGGAGGGCAAAGAGAGTTGTAGGTGGTGGTCAAGGAATGCAGAGATTCTTTCAGTGGGAGGTTTCAGCAGAAATTGAAGGTATCAGATTGTATGTTGATGTGGTTAACTCATAGTGTAGGGAAAAGGATAGGCCTTTACTAAGAATGGAAATTTCACTGTCGGCAAGGCTGGTTTTGGAAAAGTTTACAATATCATGACAATTGTCAGGGGGAGAGGAGGTGTTGGGATGCTTCGATGGTGGCTGGCAACTGTGAATAACCAGAGGGCCTTTGGGAAGGGGCAGGTTGTAAATGGTGCAGAGGTCTGGTTTGTATTGAAAGAGTGGGGGCAGTTTGGTAGGAAGTGGCAGGAAAGGGGGACAATGTGGAAGTTTGAGACCTGCTCGGAAGAAGGAAATAAATAGGTTCGGAAATTTTTTAAGGAGACATTGTCATTTTTGTTAGAGGGAGCGTAGGGTGGATGAAACTATGGTTGGATAGGAGATAATCACAAGAATATTCATGAGTGCCTGTAACACCTTCCAAGAGTTAAAAAATATACAGATACTTACCAATGTAGATGAACTTGAATTGAAATCATTTGTGAAATTTCTATTTTCAAAATGACTATCATGAAATTTACTGTAAATTGGAGGATATAAATCTAGCAAACATGCTGTGAAAGTAGTGATAAATGCCAAAAATATTGTATAGAAGAGAAGATTGGCCAAATGAAAATATTTTCCATATGAGTTCCATTTCATTTGAAGATATTTTTGGCTCAATGGGTGAGCCAAAAGCTCAACTCTCCCATGAGCAACCATGGCCTGTAAAATAAATCAGAATCTGAATTTATAAAATACAATACTGCATACATATAGGCATGATAATAGAGATAAATTTCACTTTTTATCAAGTACACAAGATATGAAAATAAGATAGATTGGGTTGTGGAGAGTGAAATGTTTGTGAGAGAGAGAAATGGCCTTTTGGACTATGGGCTTTTGAGATACAAAAAGGCAGGACCAGAGGGTAGCTGGAATTTACTTATTTCTGCATTAATAGTGTCCCTTAGTTGCAGCCAAATGATAGGATAGAATCTTGTTATCATGAATGTGGAGGATTTGAAGTGGGAAATTACATAATAATAAGTGATATGGTAATGAAATACTTAAAAAATTCTTAGCCATGATAGTTTTGAGACCTGAAAAAACAGAAAGATGAATATTAATTCACCTTGAATGACTTTTATTAAGTTACCGTTGGAGCATTTTACTACTTACTTTGACAATAATTAAAATAATAATATTGAAATAATCACAATTTAAAAATGAAAAACTAGTACTTCTTGAAGCAGTTCATTTTTGAACCTGCATGCATCTTCATGAACTGCTTCCTCTTTATTTTCCCAATGAAATACAAAATATTTTCCAACTTCATTTATTGTAGAGTAGTGCAGTATTTAAGGGCAGTGCAATAATAAGTAGACCCCATCGATAACACTAATTGGAATTTATAGCTCTTTTTACTTGAAAGATGCCAGGAGTGTGCCATTATCATCTTCTCCATAGTCATTTTTTCTTGGTTTCATGGTCAAATTCAGGGGGTTTTATCCCACTCTGGTCATGTGACTTCACTTTCACTTTATTTACATGTATCAAATGTTTTGACAATTTTCAATTTGAGCATCAGTGCCCATGCCCCCAAAACTATGTACCTAGACATTTTATAAAGATGCTGTATGGTATAATTATTTGGTATCTGTATGATTCAACTTCTGCCTTCAGGAAATCCATTAAAAAAATTAGATACTGCTTCATCATCCATTTTTATTCCCAGTTCAAGCCCCCCTCATGTCACCCTCAACATTTTCTCAGCATATACATTAAGAAACATTGATAAAGAGCAACTCAAACTTGCTAACAACAAATTTAGCTGTAACACAGTTATTTCAGACAAGGAATTAAGCATGAATAATATTTTCACAATGCTTTTGGTTAGAGGCCATGCCCTCGGTGCTTCTCCATCCTGTCCCTCTCTTATGAAAAACTTACCCATTCATCATTGGGTGAAGATATAATGTCAAGCTATTTTATTCATTAAAATTTTAAGGGAATGATAATTTATTCATCTTTCACAGATGAGTAAACATAAAATAATATTATCAGAAAAAAATGTTTCCACAAAAACATATTTGCAAAATTATATCTGCAGCATGCACTTTATATGTATCCATGCAACTGTATCATAATTTACATTTGATTCATTGTATGATCACTTACATTGAGGGCAGGCAGGGGAGTTGGATTTGCATTGATGAAACCATCTACAGTTTTTTGATCCAATGAAGAGTTCACGTGTAGACTTTGAAGACACTTGAAATTATACCGTATCTGTTTTATGGTGAATTATGAAATGTGAAACAAATACATATCAAGAAAATTAATTGTAATGAAACAAGAAAAAAACCATAGAATTCAATGACATTTATTAATACCATACTAATAAAACTTGAAATATTCATTGTTAGTTATTCAATGTTAGTTAACCATCCAGAGAGATAAATTTTAATATTATTTATTTCACAGGTTATTTCATACTTAGATAGTATTTTATTGCTTCATGCACAACTCATCTCCCACGGGTAAAACAAATGAAATAGTGAGATGAGGGTCAGTTCAAGTGTCATCATCATCAGTATTTCAATCCTAAGAATGGTTTACTGCAGCCCTCCATTCTTCCCTATTTAATGTTAATTCCTTCACCTTCCGATAGGTTCCCTGTTTTACATCCTTCTTAATTTACCCAATGTACTGGTCTCTTGGCCTTCCTTGTGGAATCTTTCCTTCAATTTTTCCTTCTATTATGTTTCTAACTAATCCATTGTGCCTCAAGGTATATCCAATCCATCTAGTTCTTCTTTGCTGTAGAGCTCTCCATATGGTCCTTTCCTCTTCTGCTCTTCTATATACTTCATCGTTCCTCACTTTGTCTGTCCATTTAATTATCAGCATTCTCCTCCAGCACCATGTTTCAAATGCTTCTTTTCTTAGTTGGTCCACTTTTCCAATATTCCATTCCAAGCACTTCTAGTATCTTGAACATTTTGATCCATTCGACATTGTTGAAGAGCTTCTCCAAGTCCGAGAATGCCACATATAATGGCTTGTTTACATGGATCAATTTTTCAGCCAGTACCCTCAAACTGAGTATTGCCTCACTTGCTCCTTGGTTTTTCCTGAATCTGAATTTGTTTTCAAGGAGGCTTTCTTCTACCTTTCCTTCTATTTGTTGGCTGACTATCTGAGTAAGTATTTTCAATGTGTGAAAAGTCAGACTCAATGTTCTGTGTTCTTTCCATTTATCTGTTCTAGGTTTATTCGGTATTGCAATCATTACACTCTTCTTGAAGTCCTCAGGTAGTCTTCCACTGTCATAGATATCTTTCATTATTTCAAATAGGGTATCCTTTGCATTGGCCCCAAGTGCTTTGATAATTTTATCGACTCCCGGTGCCTTTTTGTTCTTCAGGTCTTTCAAGGTTTGGTCGAATTCACTTCTCAGTATCTCTGGGCCCTGCTTGTCTTCTTCTATCATGCTTTCTTCTTTAATTAAGTCGCCTTCAAGTGGTGTATGAATTGGTTCTGCAACTTTTTGTAAAGGGCTTCCACAGTTTCATTTCTTGGATTCTTGTATTTTCTTCTTTCCTCTATGAGGTATCTTGTTTGAACTGTTATCCATTGCAATTTGGTTGGCGCTGTCTTATCTTATCTGTCTTATCTGTTACTTTAGTTATGATATTCTTCATTTCCTTCCATTGTCCTTCTACGCTAGTCACTTTTATTCCTTCTATTTTTCTCTCAATGGTCATGGTGAACTTTCCTTTTGCATGATTTTCCTTCAGCATTTTTATGGTCCATCTGGGTTCCTGTGTCACTTTCTTAATTTTCTTGTATTGCAGTTGGTTGTCCGTAACCACCAGGTTGTGATTGTTATTTATATCTGCGCCAGGGTAGCTCTTGCATTGCCTAACTTGGTTTCTGTATCTCGTTCTCACGAGGATGTAGTCAATTTAGTATCTTGCCTCATCCCCTGGCCTCTTCCAGGTGTATCTTCTTCTCTGATGTTGCTTGAAGAGGGTGTTTGCCACTACCATGTTCTTCTCGTTGCAGAATTCTATCAGTCTTTCTTCTGTGGGGTTCCGTTTTCCCAATCCGAATTCCCATGCTCCTTCCCTTTCCACTCTTTCCAACCACAGGGTTCCAGTCTCCCATTATGATTTGGTTCTCCTTCCCTTTTGCTGCTCCTATAACTTCTTCCAGTTGTTCATGTACTTCTTCTATTTCCTCTTCTAAATGGCTGGATATACCTGCACAATCACTATGTCTGTAGGCTCAAGTCAAGCTCAAGTAGTTCAAGTATATGAGGCAGAAAATTCAAGACTTGTGGTGATAAAATTATGTTTTCCTCACAATTTAACCCTTAAATCAGTTGAATTATTCCACATAATTATAGATATAAAGTAATAAAATCCATTAAAATGAACAATCCATTAGCTCTAATTATCTGCTATTATAGCTCTATTACTGTTTTCCACAAAGTTATTAGGAGAGCAACATTTTAAATTTATTGCAGGCATGTTTATTATGAATTCTTTTCCCATTGCAAATGTGTGTGGCAAAGCGAATTATATATTTTTATGTATTTATTTCATATTTTGTATGCTTTAATAATGATGTACTTAATTCATTTACTGTTCAGTCTTTATATATATAAATTTGTATTTATGTTTACGGGCTGGTTGCATTATAAGATTCTCTTCTATGGTGTCTTCAAGCATGTTTTCCATAACCAAATTCCAGCATTACTTATTAATTAAGTTATACATACATAGCTGTATTAGGCATTATTTATTAATATGTTATATGGAATGCTGGGATACAGTTGGTTACATGCCTCTCTCTCTTGCTCTGACTTCCCTGAGAAAATTATTCTTTTTCATGATAATGTGTTATTTATGCTCTTAAAATTTTAACAAAAGAAACTCACATAAAAAGATTTTGAGTCCTTCTTACAGTTGGCCTTAGTGATGCCTTTATCTTGCACTGCTTCAAAAACCCGAGGCATTGAGGCAATCAGTGCCAATATCACACAGGGATGCTTGTCAGATCTCAGTGCCAAAACCTCTGGTCCTCTTTATTTTTTCAATGAAAGGAAACAATAGTCAATTCTCAATGGATCTGGCACACAAATACCAGAAGATAGACACATTATTTTGTTTCCAATGCCCAAGAATGGATTTTACAGTTTGAAAATACATGCGTGTGTAAGTAAATGCACATAAAATAAATTGAGCATTGTAATTAAACAAAAGTTAAATGAAAAAAAAACAAGTCACTGATATTAAGTAATTGGTAGGAAATTACTTCTAATTAATTGAATAGCAATAGATCTATTATTAGAAATGTTTATGGAGTAATATAAAACATTTAGCCTATGACAAACCTCAAGTAAAGGTGTTTAATTGGGGTAGTGAGTGAATATTACTTGAATGCATCTCGAAGCCTCAATGCGTCCTTCAATATGCACAACAATTTATTGAAATATTGAAACAAGCCAGAAGGCTATATTTTTGCAAAAAATGGGCTATATTATTCCACCAAAAAACTGCAGGAGATGCTGCAACACTAACTTTTAATGGAGCCATCTGCTAATATCCATTTCAATGCAACAATTGCAGAGTATAAAAATCATTGACTGAGATTCGGACATCGAGGGGTCTGGGTTCGAATCCCCGTCAAGGCAAATGATTTTTACACTCTGCAATTGTTGCATTTATATTATTCTTAGCCAATCAGAGAATTAGTTGAGATAACCAAATAACTATCTATCTGTAACAAGGAAGATGGTTATTGCTTCAGTACTGAATGAAAAAGACACTTAACCACGAAGTGGTGATAACAGACCACTTGATATTTAAAAAAAAAATTAAATAAGCTCTGAAATGATAAATCTCATTTAGACATACAATCATACTAAAATAATAGGTTCAAACTGCCTAAATACAGAGGTGATTATCTTGATGACTGACTATGATTTGTTTCATAAAGTTTCAACTAAAATAAAATATTTACTCTTACTGGAATACTAAATGCTATGGGGTATTTCTTCCCAATTTTTCTCTTTCTGGTACCCCATTTACTACCCTTTGTGATTACATAGTGATATAGCTATAGAAATAATTAGATCTCATTAACTTACCTATCTTCATGAGTGACCATTGCAAGGGCAGCTTCTGGAAATTTATAATATATTGCATAATCTATTGCACTTAGATCCTTGGCATTGTACAGTAGTTTACATCCCATATATAGAAGCAATGATATTGCACTTGGCTTATTGTCCATTGTTGCTAGATGGAGAGCGGAATTCTAATGAAGAAACAGGAAGTAAGAAATAACTTAATATGCAGAATGAAATCAATGAAAACCTAAAACATTGTACATATTTAAATCAGACCATCAAATAAAATGCTGTTACATATTGTTTCTGTGCTTTCAAACCCAGTATGGTGACCCAACATTTCAGCCATTATGCTGAATTCTGTTTTGAAAACACGTACATGTATACTTAAGGGTATAAAAACTCTCAGCTGCCTCCAAATCACAACCCATTTTATCATTATTCTAAATAATATCATTAAATTCATTCTATAAAGTACAACACCTCTTTTTCAAGAATAACAAAATGACTCTGCAGATAAACTTTTAGGCATAATAATGAGTTGATATTCATAGAGCAAAGGTGCATTGAGAGTTTGTTGAAATTGCACTTATTTGGTGCAACAAGAATGCAAACGGATTAACCAGGCAGTTCCTCACTCATGTCAAAGTGAAATTGAACTACAGTTTATAAGAAAAACCATAGAGAAATTGTTTGCTTGAGAGCATGCAATTAATTATTTGAGGAGGGAGGAAAAACTTTTCTAAAGGATAATATTTTATTAGCTGCTATAATTGATTTTGGCCAGCCCCAGTGGTGGCTGGGTAACGTCCTCATCTACCATTCCAAGGATCGCGGGTTCGATTCCTGCCTGGGTGGGTTTTCTTCCACCTAGGGCTTGGGTGTTTGTAAATGTGATTTGTTCATTGTCAATAGCCCGATGTAAAGGCCAATATGTGCTGTTTTCAGACTAATGCTAAATAAATAAATATGGGAGGGTAGGAACAGGGAATTGGGATGACAAGGAATATCTATATGCCAGGCACAATGGGTATTTCTCTCATCAGATGGAAAATGATTAATCAGCACAATACTGTATATTTTTGACCCCAATTTGAACACCTTTGCTTAAGAATGTTCTCTTTTGCTAATTTGAAAGACTCATACTATTCTTTCAAACTTCAGAAGAAAAAAATTTGCTCTTGTGTTTATGTTGAATGACTGATGGATTTAAGTTGAATTTAAGTCACCACTTGAAGCTGTTGATATCAACACCACACAACAACACAAACTGTTCAGTTAGCAAAGTTAATGTATATAGTATGAATTATTCAAATCTATTATGCACATGATCTATAATTTTCAATGTTGTAGTCATAATTTTCCTCTTTTCTGCATTAAATATATTTGATTGTGAGAAAGTCAAGTGTTGATTATAGATAATAACCAGTAAATTTAACACAAATTATGCTTTTTATGAGAAGAGAGATGGAATATATGCTTCCTGTTGATGCCAAATTTTAAATAAGCGGATAACTAAAAAGAAAAAGGACCTTATACATTTCTTTGATTATAATATCAGAGTATTAAAATTAGAAACATTTTGTATTTCATTTAGCAAGCATTACACTAAATTCCCCCATCACTATCAAATGTTTCCCTGCAGGAACACTCGCGATGATATCCTCTAACTCATCATACATCCTATCGACTTCTTCCTCCTTGAGCAACCACAAGGAGGAAGAAGTCGATAGGATGTATGATGAGTTAGAGGATATCATCGCGAGTGTTCCTGCAGGGAAACATTTGATAGTGATGGGGGATTGGAATGCGACGGTAGGCGAAGGAAGAGATGGTGGTGAGGTGGGGGACTATGGGTTAGGCACGAGGAATGAACGCGGGGAGAAAGCAATTGAATTCTGCAGGAGACGGGGGTTAGTCATCACTAACACATGGTTTAGACACCACAAAAGGCGTAGGTATACATGGAAAATGCCAGGTGACTCAGAAAGGTATCAGTTAGATTATATTATGGTTAGGCACAGGTTTAGGAACAGTGTGATAAATTCGCACAGTTTCCCAGGAGCGGATGCGGACTCTGACCACAATTTAATTGTTATGAAATGTAATGTTCGTTTCAAGAAGATAAGGCAAGGGCGGCGGGTTAGGAAATGGAATTTAGAAGCAGTAAATGAATTAACGAGGAAGGAGTATCAGGAGGCTGTAGAGAAAATGATGGATGACGGTAAAGAACTGAGTATTATCGAAGAAAAATGGGAATGTATCAAGAAAGGGATATTGGAAGCCGCTAAAGACACTATAGGAACCGTTAACGGGAAAAGGATAAGGAAACCATGGGTAACGGATGAGATGATTGCAAAGATGGATGAGAGAAGAAGATGGAAAAATGTAAACACAGAGTTAGGCAAAATGAAGTACAAAGAGTTAAACAATAAACTGAGAAGGGCCACAAATAAAGCAAAAGAAGAATGGTGGAAAACCCAATGCGAGGATATGGAAAGTTTACAGAAGAAGGGTGAAATTGGTGCTCTATACGGCAAGGTTAAGTTATTATCGGGAAGTAAGAAGGCAAGATCTGTGCTAACAGTTAAAGATAAATGGGGTAAGATAATAGTTGAACCAGGAAAAATCCAAGAGAGATGGAAGGAATATATAGAAACACTGTATGGTAAAGAACTTAGGCCGACAAGGTTAGACATAGAAAAGGAACATGACGTAGAAGAAGATAGCTTAGGTCCAGGCATACTCGACGATGAAATAGAAAGGGCATTAAAGGAGATGAAAGCAAATAAGGCAGTGGGGGTGGACAATATTCCCGTAGAAATGTTGAAATGGTTAGGGAAAGGTGGGAAGAAGGCCATATATGGGCTGATTCATAGTATCTATGAGGAAGGAATCTGGCTGGAAGATTTTGTGAGATCGGTGTTAGTTCCTATTCCAAAAAAGGCAAAGGCTTCGTCATGTGAGGATTACAGAACAATAAGTTTGATATCCCACGCAGCTAAAGTTATTCTCAGGATCATCAACAAAAGGATAGAGAGTAAGGCAAATGATTACTTAGGGGATGATCAGTTTGGGTTCAGGAAAGGAAGAGGTACGCGTGATGCCATTGCAGTAATGAGATCACTAGTCGAGAGGAATATAGAATACAGTCAGGACGTTTTTGCCTGTTTTGTAGATTTCGAAAAAGCGTTTGATAGAGTGAATTGGGAAAAATTAATGCGTGTATTGCAGAAAATAGGAATGGATTGGAGGGACAGGAGACTGATCCGCAACCTGTACATGTCTCAGACTGCTCAGGTGCGAGTGGGGAACGGAGAGTCCGGATGGGCAGTGTTAGGAAGAGGTGTAAGGCAGGGTTGCCCATTGTCACCAGTACTGTTCAACGTATATGTAGAGGAAATGATTAAAGAGGCATGGGAAGAACTGGAGGTAGGAATGAAAGTCGGAGGGGAATTCGTAAAATCGGTTAGGTTTGCTGATGACCAAGCATTAGTTGCTCAGTCAGCCAAGGGGTTGCAAGCATTGCTGAGTGAATTGGAGGTTCAGTGCGATAAATATGGGATGAGAATCAATATTAATAAAACAAAGGTTATGCGATTTTCCAGAAAGAAAAAGGCTAAGCTAAATATTAAAATAGGCGGGGAAAAAGTAGAGCAGGTAGAACAGTTTACATATCTCGGAAGTGTTTTGGACCAATACGGTCAAAGTAGTAGGGACGTAAGGAGAAGAATTGCGCTAGGCAAGGAGGCTTTCTCAAGGAGGAGGGAGTTGATGACGGGGACGTTGAGTAGGGATGTTAAGACAAGACTCGTAAAAACTCTGATATGGAGCTTGGCTATGTACGGCGCGGAAACGTGGTCGCTGAAGCAGGAGGATAGACGTAGATTGGAGGCTTTTGAAATGTGGGTGTGGAGAAGAATGGAGAAGGTGAAATGGACAGAAAGGAAAACAAATGAGGAAGTACTAGAAATGGTGGGGGAGGAGAGGGGTTTGTTGAGAGAAATCCTATGGAGGCAGGAAAAATGGATGAAAGGCGTATTGAGCGGTAGTGGAATGTTGAAGAGAGTAATAGAGGGGAGAATGTTGGGCAAGCGACGTAAGGGCAGGAACAGGATAGGGATGTTGGACGGGATGAAGGGAGGAAGGAAGTACACCGAGATGAAGAGGGACCTGATATAGATTAGTTTGCTAGGTGGGGAGTCACAAAATGTTTATTTGATAGTTGTGTCCATCCAAAAACCTACCTTAACCGGTAGATTACCTAATAATAGTATGTTATTCATGCACACTAAATTATTTAAAAACCAAATCATGATGATTAAATTTTTTAAAAATTAGGTTAAATTTTCACAAAAGAGGAATCTAGAAGAACATCGACTGCAAACACAATAAAAATTCAATGTTATACAAATATGAAGATAAGTTACTAAAGAAAACACTTACACCGTCTTTGTCAACTTGATCAAGAAGGTGGGAATGAACTGAGTGAAGTAATTCCATAGTTTGAGTGTAACCACTCATAGCAGCCAAATGCAGAGGATTCCTTCCATTGTGGTCTCTATGAAGAAGAGCTCCACGATTTAGCAGCAACTGTACTACTCGTGTGTGACCTATGATATAACATGCGCACAAATTTTTATTGATAACATTTTTTATCTACAATTAACAGGATTGGCCACTTAGAAGTACATCAGTTTCAGTTTTTGAGCCATGAACTTTTAAATACATTCAAGCAAGGGATGACAACTTCTTAATGTTTGACACACTTACACTGATGTGCAAAAAGATCAGATTACTAACACAAGGAATATTAGAAGCCTCAGCATGATAAAAACATAAATGAAAAAAGGGATTAACAAGAGCAGGCAAAATAAGCAAAGGAGGATAATTGAGATTAAATTTTCAGATATAACTAAAAGAATAAGCTCATTTGACATTGTCTACCCTGAAAAGAAATGATGAGAGGGGTATTCAAAACACTAACTAAAATATGTGATTCTGGTCTCTGCAAATAAAAGCATCATTAAATAATATTTAAATAAAAATGAAAGTTGTATAGATAATACAAACACAGAAATTCCACAATTTATATTTATTGACGACCATGGTAGCACTTTTAACAAACCGAACGGTATTAGGGTTAACCTTGTGAAATTTATCCATGATGGAAAGGAGACAAACTATGCAAATTTCACTTGAATAGAGATTTATTCACGACCCGGGTTTCAAACACTTAATGTCATCTTCAGGTGACATTAAGTGTTTGAAACCCGGGTCGTGAATAAATCTCTATTCAAGTGAAATTTGCATAGTTTGTCTCCTTTCCATCATGGTAGCACTATTGTATGGCATCATCAGGTGAAGATACAACATAAGGCAAGGTATATGTACACTCAGGATAAAGGGGTGGGTAGAGGAGTGAAAGGGGGTAGGGTATGAAGGAGTGAGGCATTCGGGTGAAGGGTGAGAGTGAGGGTGGAAGGGTTGATGTGCAGCTTGCAGGGGCTTCAGCACATTGTGATGTTGAGGGAGATCAGTGGAGTAATGGGAAACATAGGAGGGGAGAGCAGAAAGGGTACAGCATCTCATTAACCAAGGTCTCCTTAGAGTGCATATGGGTGCTAATCTCTAATTCTTTTGAGTACATTTAATCCCGGACCTTATTTCTCCATTTGTAGGATCTTGGGTTGAGAGGCACTGTGATGGTTGTGTGTCAATAGGTGTATAGTGAATATAGAAGTATATTTGTTGTTTATGAAGCAGGCTAAATGAAGAAAGGACCTTGAATGAAGACGAAATTGACCATGGAAGTCAATAAATATTAATTGTGAAATTTCTGTGTTTCTATTATCTATATAAAGGAGAAATTCCAAAGAGTAATGGAAAAAAAGTGTCTCATGATAGCAGTATATAAACAGATTGGAAAATATTCAATGAGAAATAGATGAAAGTGTTGCCCATCTAGTTATATGTATGTTTCTTTGTTTTTTTTTATCCTCAAGCCAAAAGGAAATTTGGTTAATTTTCCTAAATTGCAAAAAATATTGTAAACATTTACAAAGCAAGTTGTATGATAGTGTTGATGAGTTCTTTGATGATGAACTTAAAATATGAATCTTATCTCTAATATCATTTATTTTCTCCTTTTATCTGTTTTTATCTTTAATTTTGCTCTGTATGTTTTTTTTTACTTTTTCTCTTATTGGTACCATTCCTAAAAGAGGAAGGCATAGGTTTAACAATTTTCCCCTTTATTAACAACAAAAATCAAGCCAGATCCCAATTTTAACACAGGAAAAGAATATTAATTAACTCACTGTTCTCAACAGTTATTATTATTTTTAATTAATACAGGAAAACAATGATAAAGTAATCAGGTAATATAGAATCAGAAACTGCAGCAATAATAATGTTGGTACCTGAAAATAAGCTAAGAGAAGAAAAATAAGTCTGCTGCAATTCAATGATTTCTCTTGGTCAAATTTTATGAATTACTCACAATTACATATTAGAATGATAAAACCCAAGTGCTGTAAGATGAATCTTTAAAAGAAGGAACTCACCTTGCTGTGATGCTATGTGTAAAGGTGTAAGGCCTTCACCATCACTTTCATTGATAATGAAAGTCCCTTTTTCGGAATCTAACAGCTGGCGCACTGAGTTGTATCTTCCATACCTATGAAAAATCATTGTATAGTATGATTATTAGCAAAATATTTATGTACAGAAAAATTATTAATTTTTCTCAAGATAAATATATTTAGTATTCAACCATGTAAAACTAAAATCCTAGCATCAATGGAAAATATGAATTGACACATAAAATTGTATCACTAAATTTATGATATTGTAAAGATTCCAACAAGTTTAACAAATGCAAAAGTTTTAGCAAGAATTCAAGAGCTCTACGGCCTCTAGGTTAAATAATAATAAGGGGGGAAAACTCCACTGGCCGTAAAAAACCCCCTTCCTCTTTCCCCCCCCTTCCTCTTTGCCAATAAGTTTAAAGTATTCCATCTTCCCACTAATCCTATTGGTCCCCTATCTCCTACATCCTTTCACAGTCACTATATATATTTGACGTCTGTCTTCGGTAGTTTACTTTCAACCTTGTGTTGGAGGTGTTTTTTCCCTTCAGTTCGCTGAAGAGGGCCACTTTGTGGCCGAAACACGCGTGTTCGACACTATCCTCGTCTGCGCTCTATCGTTTCAGATTCTCCCAGAAGTTGGGCCCTTTGAGTGCGTGTGTGTGCTTCTTGAGTGCTAGTGTGTGTGATTGGTCTGTGCTTGTCCTTCGTGGATAGTCACAGAGTGTGTGCTTGTAATACATCCTGGTATCCTTAACGGGGTCTTCCTTACAGCCTCGTGAAGGATTACATTTCCACCTGGAATCTTTAACGAAGTCTCACAGCTTCGTGAAGGATTCCAGACAGGATAGTGTGTGTGTGGCTGTGTGTGGTCCCTGGCGTGGATTAATTTCCCGTAAACCACCACAGAGGGTATTCTTGGTCGAGAGGTTGTGGTTGGTTCCCGCGAATACCAACACAACAATTTGGTCTGACGAGAGTTGCGACTGTTTTTTACGGCCAGTGGAGTTTTCCCCCCTTATTATTATTTGCAAAAGTTTTATTTAACCTTTATAATGATTCATAATTATGATCATTTCAGAATTCATCTGAAGAGTTAAAGGTCTGATGTGATGAATTCAAGAGGGAAACAAAAATGGGCACATGAATTATGATATTACTTACTGGCTATGACCATGGCCTGTTACTAGAACAAATCTTCGTAGATCATCATAAGATTTATTATAAAAGAAAGAAAGGTGGAGCATATTTTGGTAAATGCATATTTATGTAGCTCTAAATATGCCCACATATTTAAAATTCCAAAGAAATGACTGCTAGCATATGAAAAAAAATTGTGAAATATTTCACTCAAAAGAAGGCAAGTTTGCACACCAAACTCATGTTAGAACTATGCATTAATGCCATTGGATCAAAATTATGGAAACTATTTGCAAATGATGTAAAATTATCAAAATATTGACTTATCCCATAATATTATAGATTATATAATCATTAATTTCAACCAATTAATTTAACACTTTTAAAGTAACTATTGATAATGGGAGATGAGATATAGTTCCTCAAAATACTGTGAGAAATAGGATTTCTTACAGTCAAATTTTGTATGAATCAATAAGATACAATTAATATTTTCATGTAATTGTTTAGCTTTTTGTGAAATAGTATCCAGACATGCCAACTTTCAAAAATGAAAAATCGGGAGGACATGCCAACTTTCAAAAATGAAAAATCGGGAGATTTTTAGAAGTGTATCACGAAGTAATCACTTTTAATTACCACAATATTTGCATGGCACCTTAATCCCTTTATGACACTTTGCCAATTTTTAATGAATGTCACACTTTATTAACATGTTAAGCTAAGTACACAATTTGAACAGTTCATCAAGAACGTAAGAAGGAAAAATCGGGAGTCTCCCGCTTAAATCGGGAGAGTTAGCATGTCTGAGTATCTTATCATTATTTCATATTAATTAAATCTCAAATTATTCTTATTGAAATGACAACCAGAAAATAACAATTACCTAGCAGCAAAATGCAAAGGACTCTCATTGTTATTGTTCTTGAGGTTAATGCAAGCTCCTAAGCGTATGAGATTTTCAAGGCTCCTGATATGCCCCTCTCTGCTGGCATAATGTAAGGGTGAGCAACCAGTGTTGTCCTTTTCATTGAGTAACTGTCTTAGTCCAGCCTCTGTCTGCCCCTGCATGGAAAAACAATTCCATTAGAGAGCATCAAGAATATTTTATACCTTAACATAAAGATTACACACCTATATTCTTGAAGTACATAAATCAAAATACTGATTCTAATAAAATTTTTCCAGTGATTATCATTTAAAATAACCCTAAAAAGGTTTCTTCTGCTAACTGCCATTTTATCAACCGGCCCTTTGTTGCACACGATTAAGTTTTACTATGTGCATTATACAATTTGAGTTTTAGACCTCTCACCTCTGGAATATTTCCCTGTGTGCATTGTCTTGGCCAAACAAATGACAAGTGAAATTTTCATTTTTCATAGGAGAATTAAATGGCTTTTTACTTCACTCAAATAGTTAAGCTACATTTTTGAGTTCTTTAGGTGCATTCATTTTCACTAAACTGCCATCCTGTCATATTGAAATGAATGATTTGTAATAATATTTCCATTTGCCTTCTAATCTAAATCTAAATGTAAAGAAATGGTTCATAGGACAGAAAGAGTAACATAATTTTTCTATTATAGCGTGCATCCATTTGGTATATATGTTCCATAAGTGAAATGCACATGCTTTTTTAATATCATATTGACTTAGCAACCCATTGTCAACCTTCATCCTCTACACCCTTTTCCCTCTTACTTTCACAATGCAATACTCTGATGGTTGAAACTTTCTTCCCTCCCATCCTGATGCATACTTACATAATGTTTGCATACTTCTGTTTGCGGAAGAATAGATCTTGACATTGTAGGCAAAAAGTCGGCTTAACTTTCATCATTTCAATTGACTTCAACTAACTTATTAATTGATTCTACATCTTAACCGACCAAATACATGCAGCCCATATTTCTGAAGCAAATAATGAATGGAAATCATGTTGCTGAAGTTAAAAATCACAAATTATACAGGGAAAAATAAAGGGTTTACATGAACATACTATATCAAAACAATACACCTCAATGACACGCATAGATTTTGTATATTCTTTACACTCACAATTTCAAAGTGTGCCAGCAAAGAATTTTGCTGGCAATAAAAATTAGTTATTTAAAATTTTTTAAATGGCATAGGCAATATGTTGGCATATCTACAAAATGTCAGCTATCATCTAATTGTATTATCTACTTATTTACTAGGTTTATTAACTATCTAAGACAATATTGCAAGATTTATATTATGTAGTTTGCAATTTATTTTTATGCATCATACATTATGTGTGATGTGTTTATCAGGCATCTGACTTATGCAGAAATCTTCCTTTAATATATCTCAGCCATAACTTGGGGACCCAATATGATGCACACAAATCAGCTCTTGGAATTTCCTTAAATAGTATTGCTTGCTTTCATAAAAATAATTTTATGCTTACCACAGGGTAAGCGTAAAATTATTTTTTTAATTACAGCAGGTACCATTCATGACATAAAATGATTAAACATCAAATACGTGTAATTTCTAGTTTTCTAGAAAAATAACACAAGAAGTTGGTTGGGATTTATAGGACATGTAAACCAAGATACTGCCATGAAATATAGTAATAAGCAACATAAACTATGCTTCAAATTACCACCTTTAAGTACAGACCTGGCTCACCTGATGTGCAAACTCTTCTAATCTCCCACCATTCATGACAATCAAATGTAGGGTGTTCCTTTGGTTCTCATCTCTCAGTTGGATGTCTGCCCCCAAGTGAATAAGTGTGTGTACTGTACGCCATGCACCTCGTGAGGCTGCCAAAAGTAAGGCAGATCTCTTTTCCTTATCCAGAGCATTGATGTCGGCACCCTTAGGAAGGAAAAATAAATTACACAATTTCAAATGAAATCATCTTTGAACTAGGCTAGTAACATTTTCTATTAAAATTAACCACAAATTATATTTAGCATACACTGCCATAGTTTTTGAGAGACTGAGTAAATCTGTTATTCTGATGGTACCAAACCTGAAAAACAGGTTCTTTGACTTCAAAATTACAAATAAAGAGTCTCGATAAAGACTCATATCAGGAGTTTTCCCATTTTCTCCTATTCGAGGCCGCACAATCACCAAGGGTTGGAGTGTACTTGTAGGTGGGAATAAAACTCTTGGGATGAATAGCAAGGTTAACTTGGTAAAAATCCCTTAGGGGATATTTTATGATCTCATTATGGCCTTTGATATCAACGATGCGAGGAAAGTGATTGGATATCTTTCTTTTTAACCACATAACAGCAGGTGGTTGAATGCATTTGCCATATTTCAGATGTCATCATATGTATCAGGTCTTCCCTCCTTTAAGTGATTTGTGGAGTACCACACGAATCAATTTTGACCTGTCAACCCTTCCTTGCCTTTGTAAATGACTTTTCCAATTCTATAACAAATGACAAGATATTCTATGACCTATAAGGTGAATGCAGATGATACACCTTTATTGGTAGCTGATAATATAGGTAATTATGTGCCATATATAATAGCCTCAAGATCAACATCAGTTGATGGTATACCTGTGTTTTCATGCCAAAATATCTACTTCTTCATCTAACCCCCTGCTTAAATTGGAGGAATCAATTTTTCATGGCTCATCATAAACTATTCAAGTTTCAATAACTACATATTATTATTATTATTAAAATTTACATGTGCAAATAGACAAATGTCAGGTGGCACACAAGTCCCAAGTGTTACAATAAACTTGCCTTGGAAAAATAACATGGTTTCTGAAATACAATCAACATCACAAAAGATAATAAATAAAATAAGTCTGAAAAAAGAAAAAAAATACACTTTAAGGAAATTTCCAAACACCAATCTGTAGTACATAAAAAAAAGAGAAAATCCCCATTTCATTAACATTTGTTTCCCAATCAACAAGAAAAAAAATTTAAGCTGTTACATTTAATTTTATACAACACATCAATCAAATGATTACAGAAGTTGTTTACATCTTTTCTTAAAAGTTTGGACTCTGTTAGGAAAGGGCTTAAAAATTTTTGCAGGTAAATTGTTCCAATCAACAATTGTTTTATTTAGAAAAGAAAATTTTCTTTTTATTCGTTCTTTGTGCCCGGATTTTACCTTAAATTTGTGGTCATTTCTCCCTATAAAATTCGGGTTCCCCGCCTCTTTCCTTAGATCTGCCCAAGCCTTCTCCCCATTCAGAATGCGGAACATTCCACAAAGTCTGCTTACTTTCCTTCTAGTTTGTAAAGGTTCCCAGCCCAGCGTTTTTAGCATGTCAGACACACTATCCATCCTCCTATGCTTCCCCAGTACATATCGGGCAGCCTTTCTTTGCACCTTTTCTAGTTTTTTGATTTGTCCTTCTTCATGAGGGTCCCATACTAGAGAAGCGTACTCCAAAATTGGTCTTACCAGGGTCTGATATGCCTTCTCCTTAGTTGCTTTAACGCTCCCTTTGAGGTTTCTCATGACCCAATGAAGAGTTTTCAAAGCTTTCTTAAAAATGTAATCCACATTTAGCCCCCACCCTAAATCCTTGGTTAAATATACACCTAAGTATTTGCAACTATCACTTCTAGGAATGACATTTTCTGAGAATTTATATTCCCTATTGTTTCCATTTACCTTGTTACTAAAGGTGATGGATTTGCATTTGCTAACATTAATATCCATCCCATTTTTTGTCACCCACTCCGCCATTTTATTAATGTCCCTTTGAAGTATGTCGCGGTCTCTGTCATTTTCTATTTTCCTATAAATGATACAGTCGTCTGCAAAAAGTCTTATCTGAGAAATAATATCTACTGGGAGATCATTTATGTATATTAAAAACAAGAGCGGGCCAAGTATGCTTTCTTGTGGGACACCCGATGTTACCCTTGTCTTTTCAGAATAGACTTCTCCTAATTTGACCCTTTATGATCGACCTTCCATGAAATTTTTGACCCACGAGATTACTCTTCCATCAGTGTGCAGTGGCAATTGGCCCATCTTTAGCACTAAGAGATCGTAGTCAACTTTGTCAAAGGCTTTTGACAGATCGACTATTATACCATCCACTTCTATTCCCGCATCCATAGAGTCAAGCATTTCTTGGCAGAACCCTAATAGCTGAGTTTCGCAAGAGTGCCCTTTTCTATAACCGTGTTGGCGACTATACAACCAATTCTCACTCTCCCACAAATCCCAGAGATAATCAGCCAATATCTTTTCTAATAGCTTGCATACAACAGATGTCAAGCTTACTGGTCTATAATTATCAACTTGTGCCTTATCTCCTCCTTTGAAAATTGGCGTAACATATGCCTCCTTCCAATCATTTGGCAGGGCGTTATTGTTTAAGGTAACATTGAATAAGTGATTTATATAATTTGAAACTACACTACCACCCAATTTGAGCAAGTCAATTGAGATACCGTCAGGCCCTTTTGATTTATTTGCCCTCATTTTCGTTATTTTTTTATAAATTTCTGCGCTCGTCGTTTTAATACTTTTGGTGTTTAATATTATCTCTACTCCTTGTTTACTCAGAGATGTATCTACAGGATCCTTTTTGTTTACCATCACCTTAAATACACTTGCATACCAATTATTAAAAGCATCAGCCTTTTCCTTATCGTCAATGATTGGTGTTCCATCCCCTTTTTTTAAAGCTGTTATGTTTTCCCTGTTGCCTTTCCTCATCCGGAGGTACTTATAAAATTTATTTCCATTATCTATCCCGATTATTTTCTGTAGAAAACTTTCTTTGGCTATTTTCTTTTCTCTATTTAATTCACGAACTAATTGTTTGTAAATTATGAGCCATTCCGAGCTCTCGTTCCGTTTTTTGTGAATCACTCTCAGTTTTTTCTTCAAGGATCTGATTTTGCGGTTGTAGAACTCTGGGTCCGTATTTTCTTTAAGAATTTTTTTCGGGACAAATTTGTTTAATCCCTCCTCCATTATCCCCTTAAATGTTTTCCAGATTTCTTCTACATTCTGCCCACCACTTGCCCATTCCAAATACTTTTCCCTTAAAAAGGTCTGGAACCCTTCCCTATCACCACGTTTATATTGCCAAACTGTCTTTTTGTTTACTAGCCCCTTATACTGAGCCCCCTCCCAATTCAGGTACATACGCACAGCTGAATGGTCACTTATTCCCGGAAGGACTTCAACTTCCCCTACCCACTTTTCCGGTCTCACAAGTATGACGTCGAGGATGTTTCCCCCGCGCGTGGGTTTTTCCACCAACTGTACAAAACCCTCCTCGTTTATAAGACGACTAACGATTTCTTGGGCCTTCCCACCCCCCACCGTGACCTCGTCTGCCGACCATTGAACACCTGGAAGGTTTAAGTCCCCCGCTACGAGGTAAAACACTGATTATTTACAGTAATTGAGGGAAAGGTTTCAGCAGGTAATAAAAAATGAGGGATAATTTTGATACGTAGGCTCTCAGCTATTATGAACTGATTTTCATGGAACATTCTATGTCATGCATGTGTCCTTTAGTGAAGTGTCTTTGGTTTTTCTTCATTATCTTGATCCAATCATTCATTTCATCACATTTCTGAAAATTTTAATAAAATAAAATTACTGCCGGTTGATTACCTACATTTCTCATGACTCATATTTATCCAAAAAATCAACAGGGAAGGTTAATATGTATTTAATATCATGAATCAATATTCATGTCAATTCCATTTCTTTACTTTATAATGTCTGTCAGGCCATGAGTTTTTTAAGTTATTTAATGTAAACTGCTCTAATTGCACAAATTTAATACACATATAAATCGAAAAAATAGCCTCATCAATTTGGATTTACATCTCATAACAAGAAAATACAATTATAGGTTTGCTATGCAATAGTTTTCTGATGCTCTTTGCCGTTGGCGACTACTGGTACCCCAAAAGCAGATGACAATCAATGGAGAATGTGATAGCTAGGGAGAATGAGGTCACCTGTCTTCCATGAATAGTGGCATATGGTCCACTATAAGATGAATTTTTGGAGGTTCCAGAGTCCCAGCCTCTTATCATCTCTCTCACCTCCAACAAATCTAACAAATCAGGTCACTGACCTCACTTACTCCTCAATATTCAAAACAGATGGCCTCTATCTATGCCTTCACTCATAAAAACATGACTACTTAACAAACATTCGGTCATTTTTTTCTAAATAATTTTTAAAGGTAACTTAAGCTCTAAACTAAGGAACTGAAAAAAAAATATTTCCAAAGAAAACAAAAATAAGCTTGTCCGTTAAAGAAGCATATTCAGTTACTGCTAGAATCCTGCTAATACAGAGCAATGTTTAATGCTCCATGGAATAAAAAGTGCTTTGCAATTTTGAATCATGTAAAGTGGTAAGATATAAGCTATTTTCCAAAAATCAAAGTATTATAATATCTTGTACAATGCAACATAGTGTATTCCAGTTTTAATGTTCAGAAGTCCTACAAAATCAATTTGGTGTGCTGAGAAAATACATACAAACAAATTAACCTTTAGAGGAAACAAATGATGAAACTTATCAAATGACTATTGGTGAAAACATTATATTTAGTACATATTTTGTTTCATATCTTACTTACCTCTTTCACTAAGTATTCCACAATATCAGGGTGGTCAAACATGGCAGCACAATGCAATGGTGTCATCTTCTGGGCATCACAAGAAGCAAGGCATTGAACCTTCTCTTTGGGCTGCATGCTGAACATGAGACGCACTATTTCCAATGCTCCTTGTGCACATGCTAGATGTACTGGAGTGGATAGATCATGTTGTTGCATTGAGATCTTTGCACCACTTCGAAGACACAGTTCCACTGCCTGAAGGAATAAATAATAGAATTTTTGTTGAAAAACACTGATTACCTCTCACTCATTAAACTCCATTGATCAACGATTACAATTGTATGAAGTTAGTGTAAAGTGCATTACATTGAAAAATTGTAATGAAAATCTGCTAGGATTAAACTCAAAAAGCATGAAATTATTTTGATGGATTTTACCCTGTTTATCTAATTCATTCCTTGAAATACGTATCATAAGTGAGAATGCTAAAAATCTTTTGTGCAGAGATTTGCACTCATTGTCAGAATTAATCCTAAAATTGAATAGCTGAAATCAAATACACTAAAAACCATTATACTATATATTTTATCTCCCTAATTATCCTAAAACACTAAGATAAGTCTTGCAAAATATAAAAGTCGTTTGAAAATACTTTTTAGATGTTCCATGGTTGCAAATTATGCAATAGGAATTTGGGTCAAGTTTTTTAGTTTAGAGACAAAATTAGAAACGCTAACCTAAATGATATGGGTTGAAAAAAGATATTATGAATGAATATTTTTGTTACCTAACTTGTGTTAAATGGTGATGGATTTCAGATATTAAGGAACCTAAGAATGGAAAGAGGATTGTTTTTTTTGAGGAGTAACAAATAATAGAAGCAATATTCCAAAGTTTTCTGGAAGTAAATATGCTTTCAAGGTGCAACATATAATTTTTCAAAATTCCTTTCATGGATAAACTACCTCAAATCTATTCTCGGCTGACTTAAGATCACGCTTAAGTCCAGGTGGTATCTGAATTTAAAATTTAATCTTACATCAATGAAAAACGATGAAGAATAATTAAAAATGATGTCACTAAAATGTTTTAAATTCAAATGCTTGTTATCAACAACTCCAGATCAACTGTGCAGAATTAGAAAGTAGAATGTTTTGATGACCCTACAATTTTTTGTACCATTGAATCAGATTTTTTAATTCCATTTTCCTTTCCAGCCATAACACTAAGGAAATTATTTGAATTGCTTGTTTTTCTTCTTTTTGAACAAAAACTCAATTATTCATCCAGTATTTACATAGACTAATGTCATCAGTCATTGGGGCATTTTGAAATTCATGGAAAGAGATGAGCTTAGATAGGTAGAATTTTCATAAACAGAAAAATTGATGACCTATTAAAAATTCAAATTCTGAAGTAAAGTGAGTGCCACCTAAAAGTGGAGGATAACATGTAATCCATCATGAAAAATTGAGGCATCTTAATCCCATTGTATTATGCTTTTAATTATGTGCTTAAATTAAGACATTTACCTCCAAAGTTATTTTCCCATTGTTCATGACAAAAATTTAAAATAAGCATATTAAATAATGCATAAATAACCCAATAGATAAACTGATATGAAGCATCATGACTTAATGCGTTACTGAGAACACTTTATGCCATTTTCGTGACACAGTTGTTCCTGTGGATGAGATTGACATGATAAAGTGGAATTCTGCTAAATGAAAAAAATACAATATGATGTTTAATTGCATTCAGCTCCTATTAAAACCAGTTTGGCATCAATGCCATCAGAGTGGAATGCAAGTATTGCCATGTCAGTAAGAAGCAACAAATTTGCATACCAATGGGACAAAATTATTTTTAGACCAGACCCAATGTTATTTTGATTACCTACCTTGATGTCTCCACCATGCACAGCAGAATGTAATGGTACATTGCCCTCAGCATCATAAAAAGATATCATTTCTTCCCTCGTGCATCCCCTTGATTCCCCCCATTGTAAAAACACCTCCATGGTTCGGGAAGAAGCATTCTTAGCTGCCTCATGGATTGGGTAGAACCCATTGTTGCAAGGACATCTGGGAGTTGCTCCAAATTCCTTTATCTGCAATAAGACACAGAGTAAGCATTATTAAAAAAAATGTTTTGGTATTTTATGTAAACAAAAAATACCGGGACCATAAACCGTACTGTTAACCGTAACCGTTTACGTAAATGTAAACAAGTTTACGGTCCCAGTATTTTTTGTTTACATTGATTCATGACCGTAGCTACGTTCCTTGTATATTTAAATTGGTATTTTATACTTTAACCATACTAACAAGCCAGTCAGGGAGGTAGAGATCTATAACCATCTAAATATCAGATTTTAGGCTGGTAACGGAGATGAATTACACCACAATACCATCATGATGACCACATGTACATTTCAAAACTTAAAATATATAATGAATTATATTTTATACCAAAAGATCAGAAATCAGTAATAAATGGTGAGTGCTAACACAGCATATTGCATAAATCAACACAATTCTGTTTTATTTGGGAATGCTGGAGGCTAATGTCACAAAATCTGGACAAATTTTATTAATCATATTTTGTACTTTTTCAAAGGAAAAAATAACTTCTTTATTATTATGTAATAAATTCTACAAAATTCAATGCTGCATTTTGGCTTATTTTGTAATTCTTAAGCAAAGGCTTTTCAGTATTCCAAGAAAATTGAACATACAAGTATGTACTGTAATTATCTATGCATAACATACATTTTTTCATGTGAAATTTTCTAAAAAGTTAGAGGGTAATAAATGGAAATTCCAGTGTTATCTAACTAGCTGTTAGAAGATATTTTTTGTCAGCTAATATGTACAGTGCTGGAAATAATTAACTCAAAATCTCATCAGCATCAGGCTGCAGAACCACATGAATACATGCATAATTAGATCATTTAAATTTACAATCCTGCCATATCCTTGAATCTGTCTCTGACAAGTAAGAATGCACATTAACCAAAGGTTAGGTTGATAGGTGAGAGCTCACCTTGCTATGCACAAAGGCATATGACATTTGCACATTCCTGGAAGGGGGTCAATTCCTTTTTCTGTGCCACCTATAGTTTTCCAGGAAGGTCTGGTACTCAAAAAATCATACTGCTAGGGTGAAGCTCAGGGTAACCAGAGGTGTCATCAACCCCAGACTTTCTGGTCAATAGCCTAACATGCTATCGACTGGACTATTGCTATCGACTATCTCTGGCACATTGAACTATAAAAGCACTAACCCATCATTTATACCTTATGAATCCTTGTTTCACCCTCTAGTTCAAAACAGTCGCCAAAGTCCCCATTCACTTTCATTCTTACCTTATAGTTTCATACACTGCTTTTACAGCAATAAATAATTGCTCATTCAAACCATATTCTTAAAATATTCTACAAATTTCTCTGATTTACTCTGCCAAATGTATTCTACAAATTTACAAATGCACATCAAGATTCCTTTTGCACATTGTTACGTGGCTTCAGTACAAGTTCAACTGAAATCACATGACCTGCATATTCCCTGCTAGACATAAAAGCACACTATACTCCCCAGTTTTTGCACAAAGTTTCCTTCAGTGCCCTTTTGATCAGCACTTTACTGAAAAATTTGCCATTTTTCTCAAGTAACTGCTCAGCATTTTTTACATTGCATCTCACATTTTGCATACTGGTAGCCTCTACCCTTGGAAAAGAATGCAGGCATACTTAGGAAATATATCATATTTTCTACATCATTGGATTGAAAACCAATCGAATTAACATAAGAATAAATGGGAAATTGTGACCATAAAATTGCGCATAGTCTGAAATGATTGTTCAGATTAAATTTATCCCTTTTAACTGACATGAACATTTTTGAATCCAATTTGTAATCAAGATAAAAGAGCCTAATAATAATTCCAAGAAATCCTGGAAAAGGCAAATGATTTTTACACTCTGACACTGCTGCATTGTAAGCCTAATAATAAATAAAACGTATAAGAATATTTAACTTACAAGAATTCTTGCGCACTCATCATGGTCATATATTGCTGCTATGTGTAAGGCAGTTCTGCCATGATCTCCCCCTAATTGAATGTTAAATTTGTCTTTGTGAAGAACCATCACCTGCAGCACTGACAGTTTGTTGAGTTCAGTGGCAAGGTGGAGTGGAGACTGCTTCTTATCATTGATAATGTTTGTATCAACATTACTGAAATTAAGTAAGAAATACAAATATTAAGTCCCAATAAACAATATAATTTCTATATTCACAATATCATTACAGAATAAATTAGTAAGAGGTAGCATGTTTCTGGTAATAATCCAAACTCAGGTGTTCATCTGTCCCTTGGCCAAAAGGGAACAGCATGGAGATTATATATGTATTTTATGCGGTAATACGAACTAGATTATCTAGATATCTATAATGCTTCAACCCTATCTGTCTGCCAAAAATCATCTTTTATACTTGCGCCCCTTACTCTTTTACTCATCATAAAAAATGTTCTTTTCTTACCATTGATATGTGAGTTTCTAAAATTTTCATTTTCACGTTTTTTAACTCTGAAAATGTTAAACATACCTCCAAAGATGTTAACTTTTGAATTGTGCAAGATATCTGATTTCAAAATTTTTGCCAAATTATTTTGAAAGTGCAGAACAGAGATTTCACTAGTCATTGTTTTTGTTCCAGTGCTGTATGCATCACAAAGAAAACACTTTACTTACCATTGGAGAAGATAATCAACTACTTCCAATGCATCATGGTCAATAGCAACATGGAGCGGAGTGTTCCCAGCGTGGTCTTGGACATTGAGGTCTGTTGGATAGTATAAGAGGGAGGGGTAGTTAATTAAGTTTCCACAAAGAGAATTTTCAACCAGATCCCATTTTGAAGCTAAATTTAAGGCATAGCTCAGAGTTCATCCAATTAATGGCAAAATTGCCATACATAATTTTACTTTGCAAAAACAAATTTTCCAATTCAAGTTCATGGTTTTACTGCATCTTAAGCTCATAATTCACCAATCAGACCTGTTTTAGTTTGCTCATAGTCACTCTGAAAGATTTTAGCTTGGTGAAAGTGGGAGTGGAAAGGAGGGGAAAATAAATACTTTTTGGACAGACAACAATCTGAGAAAACACCATCAGGTTTTAAAGTTAAATATATATGCATATGTACATAATCATCTTCAACAAAAGTTTTGATCAACTGACTGCTGCATCTCCATTCATAATCAATCAACTTAATATATGCGATGACAGCACACTATTTTCTTATACTACTTACCACCACCATGTGCAGCAATAAACTGCAGAATTTGTGATTTGTTTCTAGTAGCCGCCTGGTGAGCAGCTGCCCTGCCTCTAGAGTCTTGCACCCTGAGCCTTGTGGGTTCGGCAAAATACAATCGACCAAACTCTTCCACATCACCACTCTCAGCCGCCTAGAAATGGAACAAAGAATGATTGCTACACTTGGTTGAATCATTTTCTAGGAGCCAGAATTTTTTGGAAAACCATAAGCATTATAGGAATAGACCTGCCCTGCAAATATAGATTATCTTTATTTACAGCTTAATATAGGGCCGTATGACCATCAGGTGGGTGAAATGTTTGGCCACAGTTTGAGGGTGCTTGGTTCAAATCCAGGGGATATCTCTGGGTACCACCAGATTTATCCATGACCTCATATCTTCCAGGGAAACCACAGGGGGCATAAGGAAAGTCACATTCGTAACCTGAATGTGATAATTTTGCATAGCAAAGGACTTAATGTAAGAGGAGTTTGTAGTGTAAGTTTTGTAAGTTGCAAACATTTTTTTATATGGAGTTGTTGACATGTTTTTTGGGGACTGGTCCTCAGAAGACATTTAATTCTTACTTTTGGTTTTGAGTAACACACCAACTAACTGAATTAATCAACAGACTGAACTTGGAGAGCAAAGGCATTTAAGATTTAAAATATGGTGAAATCATATGCATTCCTCAGAGTGAGTAGCTGTTAATGGTATCTGACCCAAAATAGAATGCTGAAACTTACTGGACATCCTTCGAACAATCTGAAAAGGAATGGGGAACAACTGCACTATATTTTTCCAATATGTGGTAAACATTCTAGAGGAAACATTTACTTTCAATCAGTCCACCAGTAAGGAAATACATTGATGATGCCAAGCATGAAATTCTGAAAAATCAATTGGACGAACATACTTGAAATGGGGGAAGTGAAGAGGGGAAGAGGTGGGAAAATGGAGTGTGGGGACTACAGACTCTACTGTTCAAGAAAAGATAGAAGTGGGGAGTATGGTATGGAAATATTAGGTAATTGGAAAAAGATTGTAAGGTAAAGTAGTAAAAAATATGTATATAAATATCATACTGAAAGGAAAGTGTAAGGACTTTGTGGTAGTGCAAGTGTGAATGCCAATCGTCCGCCTTTAATAACAAGGATAAAGAGAAGTGCTATATAAGAAATGATAAAAAAAATGAGAAGGAAGAAGCCTGTGTGATTATGGGTAGGACATTGGCATACTGTTGTGAGATAAGGAAGTAAGAACAAAGTAGTGATAAAATAGAGGTGACAATAGTAGTATATAGTTAATGTGTTAGGAAAAGGTAACAAAAGAGGTCAGATGTTGGTTGACTTTTGCAAACAACATGGCAACAGTTTGTCAAAAAACATAAAAGAAGAAGGTACATTTGGACCTCAAGAAATGATAGAAAGATATATCAAATCGGTTATATGCGTATATGTTCACTGAACCAACAAAGACAAGAAAGAATAAAAAATACAAAAAGTTACTCATAAGTAGACATTTACTAATACCATGATCTAATGATTTCAGCTTTCCTCTATTGCATTTTCATTTCTCTCTTCACCCTTGACAGCAAACCCACCCAATACACATATTAGTTAGTAATTACAGTGAACTCTCACTTATTAGGGCTATATGTTATTAGATTAGTCAAAATCCGGATTAACCAGGGTTTTGATGCCTATGACCCCATGGAACATTTAACCTCAGATCATGTGGACTCTTCTAATGACTCCATATGACTTATTAGAGTTCCAAAGTGTGAGATAATCCCAATTAAATACGAAATAAACTCAATTAAATTATACACACCACAGATTAGCAACTATAATTAAGCTGATAGTAAATAATGACAAAAAGTAGTAATTCATAGGCATATCTTTGGAAAAAACAACATTCATTTTTGATTATGTAGTTCTAAGAAAAGTTGAAATGTGATTTTTTTTGCTGGACAAGAAGTCTCTACTTAGGGTGAATAACAATAGCACCTTCGGCGAGAGTTTGACAGATGGAAAAAATCGGGGTCGATGGAGAGCGGCGAAATGTGCAACGAAATCTTGATACAAGTTGCCCCACTGTAATCGCTACAAGGCTGATTTCTCTCCAAAATAATATTTTACTACTTCAACATGGTGAGATATTTTGGCAGGATCATACTATTTAATAAAGAGGCAGATTGAATAATCGTAATATTTTTAAGAATAATGTGAAGCAAAGGCAAGATTGATTCAAATGAAGAATATCTATTTGCAAAATATTTAACTTTTGGTTTCATTTTCGTCATTATGAACGGAGTCTCAGGAGGAGAGGTACGTTTGCACATCCACGGAACCCTAGCCATACAAACAGATCAGACGAAGTGACTCTACTGAATGCTTAATTATTAGTGCATCCGTCTTAGCCTGGCAGGCTGGAATACACCTGATGATTTCTCTCTCGGTGGAACTGTCCCCCGAGCACACGCCTACAATGAGAACAGTTCGCCTCACGAAATAGGCCGGGTACAAACTCCTCAGTTCTCACGGTAGATCTTAATATTTCATCCATCTCCATCGCATTCTTTTTCGTTTCAGCAGGAGTCGAGAACTCCATTACGGATATAACATGCGCGAGATGATCGAGGTGGAGAACGACATCAGGTTTGGTCGCCGATAACTGCCTCGTGGTGGGAAAGGAATAATTCTACCAGATGGTACACTTCATCGCTCCTCACAACAGGAATCATATCTCTACGGGCCTAGGGTAGAACAAGTGTCGCGCTTATACCGTAATGGTGTCAGAAGATAATAATAAAACATTTAGAGCCTCGCTGTTGAGGTGGCCACACGCTAAACTTGCGTTGTAGCTACAGTCGGAGAGAAGATGATCCCAACTGGCCTCGGCACACTGCCATGTCCGTCAAGTTCGCTCCGAACATGAGGCAACGGTATAAGAACGTGTTTACGACACTAACCTCTCATGCGAGGGCGTAACCCACATTTTCGGACTTCAGAGCTGCACAACGTAGGAAGGGTCGCTAGCCAACGCGTTTCAATGTATTGAGAGAAATATCCGGTTCGGTGTGCTTCTTGGGCGAGGTCTTTTGCTCTTTGTATCGAGCTTGCGGACATCCTGCGGACAGGATGGAGGTGTCGCTTACTTTTCCACGGGGATAAAAGTCCAAATTCATGCAGAGTCCATTCGCTGTCCTTTTTGCCTCCTGGAATGGAAACGCTATGTCTCTACTCTCGTAAGAGATACACTAAACGCAACAGGGGGGGGGGGGTCTGTGATGTTAAACAATGCACGCTTTATTCAGAACTACTCTCCGTTGAGAGACTCAACTAATGAGCCCTAAGTAAACTACATTTCAAAGAATATTTTCGGTGATTTGCTTGTTTTGCCATAGCCAAGTGCTTACGTCCAACAGGGGCCAGTTGAGGCTGGCATTACTAGAATTGTCTTGAACGAAACTGGACTGCGTTTAAGCTGGTATGAAGACCACTATTAGTCGGCCAAAACCGTCACCAGGTAGGCCAAGAGGACGCTGGTAGTCCGCATTTCAAGAGTAAGGAATATTATTTTTAACATAAAATATATTTTCATCTCTTTTTGGAGCTGAAAACTAAGTTGCACTTTTCTTCTTTGTAGGAGTGAACAAGGTAGTTCCGTTCTCTTCCCCTAGGATACTAAGTCTGTCTCAAAAGTAGTATGACTTATTTTTTTCCCGAATAGACGGACGGACGGGCGGCGTTTTTCTGGTTGGGTTCGAGGGAGGAAAATCTCAGGAAAGGCAGGAGGCCGGTGACAGTTGGCTCCCAGCCTTTGCGGATTGTTTGTTTGCGAAACCTCTATTATGTGAAATTCCAAGAAATTGCGTAAGATGCCGTGACAAAAACTTCTGATGGAGTCATCCGCTAATTCACATTACAATGCAAAAATTTCAGATTGTTAAAATCATTTGCCTCGATCGGTCAAGGCGAATGATTTCTAAACTGAAGTTGTTTCATACTCAATTACGTAACCCCGTTACACTCTGTCATAAACCGGCTCTTCTTGGCATCCCTAAAAGTGAAGTGCATCGACTGCTGACCGAAAACATGGGCATGAGAAAGATGTGTGCGAAGTTGTTGCCGCGAGTGCTCTGGGACGAGCTAAAGAAAACTCCCACGCGGATCTGCCATGAGCTTCTCGACCATGTGAGTGAGGTTCCAATTTTTTTAGACAATACCCCCCCCCCCCTCAAATCCGTGCTGAAAGAACGTCACAACAGCTCGGTGGAAGCGTTACACCAGGCCGTGACGAGAGAGCGTAGGAGCATTCCGAAAGCCGCCATCCAGAGGCGTGGAAAACCCGCTGGCAGCGGTGTGTGGACGCACAAGGGCGTTACTTCGAAGATTTTTGAGTGAATGTATTAATTCTGGCAATAAATATTTTTAATCGACCCAGTCCTACTACTTTCGAGGTAGACCTTGTATTTCCTAAGTTTTCGGGACACAAAAACTACCACAATCTTAAAAAAAATAGCTTTCGAAAATGAAAATCTTAAAGGTAGTTACTCGCGTACAGATACGTACATAGGGAAGGAAGCATAGTAAAAGCATGTATTTACATAGGGAAACATCGTACAACCATGAGGGTTTTGCCTCTTAGTTCCCTCTTGAAATAAGATCATTAAAAACTTGGCGCCGAATGATCACTTCAATGATAGTAATAAACCATCTTGTCCCTGGTAAATAATCAAAGCGGAACCATAAGGCGCTCTTTGCCGAGTTTCTTGGGCCTAAATCATCAAGTTATCAACCTCAAATTTTGTGCTTTAAACGTGGATAACTTTTTATTAAGTAAAACAGAAACGTAGAGGGTGACAAAAATATTCATTAGTACATTTCAAGCTATTCTAAGTCAAAAATTTCATTTTTGAGATCAAAATTTTGGTGAAGACAGGGAGAATTAAAATTCAGGCGAAGTAGGAGGTCGCTCATTGTGAGTACAGATGTATTCAAAATGTTAATTCCTTAAAAGGGCCATTATTGTTCCTAACGAATGATATTATTGTGGTGCCACTAAACACTAACCTCGTTAAAAAACTCGACTTCCGGTTAAAGTGCAAGGAAAATAATTCCAAGTAGGCTTGCACCTTCCATCAACTCTGAGTGATGGCATTACTCATTGAAAACTCCACCTTCCTAATCAGTGAAATCCTAGCAATAATACTATCTCATGCACGTGGTATTAAGGCATTTAACTCAAAAGCTGCTAGCTAAAAGTCACTTTCGCTTTACAAGTTTATGCAAGGAATTAACATTTTAGAAAACATCCAAAAACTATGTTTCTTCAGGGGAATCACTTTAAAAATATAGAATTTCATTGTACAGTTATTTCTAGCACCCCAGTACTCTTATTTAATTTCCTTGACTATCCGGTCTACCGTATTTTTCAGATTCGAAATGAAAAAAAGTTAGGCATTCGCCGGGATCCCGGGGGAGTAGATTTATCTTCCATTCCGTATCATATCTCGTGCGAGGTTCTACTCGTCCTTTTCAGGCTTTTAGTTGAAGAGTGCAGTGCAATCAATAAGAGGAATGGCGAAGAGAAATATACTATGCTACATTAAACGGGAAAATAAATTGATTGAAGGACACGCATACTGCACTTTAAGTAATCCTGGAAGTGTTCCAGCCGCATGCCTTGTTCACTCTCTGAGATTACTAATATTAAAGGTTGTGGTAGCAGTTCATAGAGGGAGAGTGCGAGACTACGAGAGATCACAGAGGTTACCACAAGAACGACTTCACATAGACGATATATGAACACGCAATGGACCAGAGATTTTTGCACGTGAAAATCTGACATTACTATTGTCCCCTGGGCCCCTTAAATGCTCTATCGCGTGCAACGTCCTGCTGCACTCCAGGGATTTACCTCAATCCATGTAGGAGATTAAATGTCCAAGCACGCAAATTACAAATAAGGACATGACCATTCTTAACAATGGCCCAGAGCCCGTGAGCAAAAGAGAGCCGAATAGTCACACATACTCTCGAGGGAAAACAATCACATTGCTCACTTAGCATCGAAGTTCTAAATTAAGGATAAATTGAAGAGTCAACTGCTCCAGATAATAATTTCGCTTTTGGCGACTAGCTGCAGGGTATATTTGACATTCCAGTGCTCTGAAGTGCTAAACGTTTAATATATGCACCACAATAACACAATTAGACAGCACTGAGTTTAGGAATATGAACGGGTAAGCAACATTAATGTTTCCTAAATTATTCACTAATTACAAAATTGTGCTTTCAAAATTATTTGATCAATTCGGGTACTGCTGTCCCATTATCAATTATAAATTTGAAGATCATTTTAAGATTGATGATTATTTGAGGATTTTTCCATAATTTCGGATCTTCTAAAAAATTCGATCAATTACCCTCGATTTACCATGATTTAAATATATTCCAAGATTACAAGTACACTGATGTGATTAAAATGAGAGCAAAAACTTCAATTACACTTGAAGTTAAAGACGTATCGCTGTTGCGGCTATGCTATTAAATGTTTACCGATTTCATTCTGTCTTATGCCGAAACTCATGTTTTCTACCAGATTATGCTCTTACTTGCAATAAATTCCACTTGAATACGTAAATGAAATGTCTAGGGGAATAAGCAGTTTAAAGACGGGTATGAGGATAGAAGAACAAAAACGATATTGAAAACTGAGGTAAAACCTTCACGAATTTTGGAAATTCTTCTGATGCGTGTTGGTATTATCTAAAGGTATGTTGAAGAAAATATTATCACAGGGAAAAATTGGTTTTGACGAATTGCGCTATACAGTAACTGAGGTAGAACTAAATTTGAATCTTATATGCTGAAAATAGGAAAGGTTTAATAAAATGCTGGAATATATAAAATAGATATTAGTTAATAAATCAAAGACGTGACTTTATTTGGTTATTATTATTTAAAGGTCTAATGCTAGAGAGGTTTTGAATGGGCAAAGACTGAACATCGCTACATTTCTTAGCGTCGCCTAACGAGGCACAACCTGACATCCCGTACTATAATGAGATGTTCTGCAATTCCACTTACATTCTATCTCCATTCATTCCTACAACCATTCCTTTTCTTTTCCTCCTCCTATTTCGCTTACCTTACGCACTTCCTTCTGTCACAGTCTTCAACATTCCATCGCCAATGAAAATGCTCCGGATCCACCTTTACTGGCTACTTTGGATTTCTTAAAAAAAAAACCCTCTCTTCTCGCCCACTATGTCTAGTGTATTTTAGTTTGTTTTCTTTCCATCAATTTCACTTTTTTCATCCTTCTCCACATCCACTTTTGGTTATACGTAAGAGATTTTTGGAGCACAACCCAGAACGTAAAGACTAAAGAAAACTAATCTCTCATTCCTCACCTTATTTTCATGGAAATTCTTTTGAGTCACAACTACTAGAAAAGAAAGTATAAAGGAGAGCAAAAATATTTTACGCCAAAACCAATGAATACGGAATTTGATAATAAGGCCATGTGAGGGGAATCGCACGTGTTAGACGAGATTTAGCTCCTGATTTTCTGTTGCCAGGTGAAAGACACTAAAAAGGGCGAATATTCGATTCAGGTTCTTAAATAATATTAATATAATCTCCATTTGAGCTGGGGATAAGGTGAAATCACGCAGCATTTTTTTCTATAAGTCCTAGATACAGCAGTTTCTTATTTATAAAAACAAAAAGTAGACTTTAATCAGAGATCATTTTTGTATTTTACCAGGTACTCCCATTATATTTCAGCACAACCCTCGCATTTATTGATATACCGCATATTTAATTGGTATAAATAACATATACCAATTAAAGTGAGATCATTTGCTGAAAATATAGCATAGGTAGATTAATCATGATAAGTAAAGAATTGAATTCAAAGGATCACAGGTGTGTTTCTCCGAAGAACTATGTATTATACCATGTTTGGTATGTCCAAAAATCTTTCCTATAATTTTAACAGAATTTGCCTCGAAATAATTTGACAAAATATGTATGTGTTGGGACGCCCTAATTCCAGAGTAGTTTTAATTTGTAAAACTTGAATTTTACTGTTAAACACGAAACTTATAAATATCGTAGCTTAAACAAACGTAAATATCATCGTATAAAGGGACCGCCTTACTCTTCGAAAGCACGAGTTTCATATCTTGTGATCCTCCCTTTGACGACTAAATAAAATGAAAACATTATGTGATAGTCCAATTTCAATACGAATAGGAAATGAGCCTACATTTAATTTAGGAGAAAATATCTACAGAGCTATTACCTATATCTGAATAAAAATTTTGCCGAATTTTTTAGATGTTACCCGTAGCAAGTAATCATAATTGTAGAAAATAAAAACTTTGTGAGTTCCATTGCCAATTAGTACTTTTTTCACAAGTCATCATGATGTTCCAAAAAGCTGAATCAAATACCATATGATTTCAGTAATCTACCCTATCGTGAAACAATGGATCAGTGTTTTAGCCTATAAGGATTCGATGAATGTGAAAATTGTAATTTCTAGGACGCTCTTTCTCTGCTGTACACTCACTCCGAGGTATTCGGTTCTTCTTACAATGCATACTTTTTAACATCAAAGATATCACATATACGGATCCTTGAATTTATTTTCTAAAGACGATTTCCGTGTTTAGGAATTTCGTAATAGAATATTTCCATCTACCTCACGATTAGTTATTAATTTATTTCCATTATTATTTATAAGGTAGGATTTAATTTTCAATGATATTAGTTACTTTATAGATACTTTAATTAAGCAATAAAAACATTCATTAATTTAAGCATTAATAAATCTCAAACATTTTTAGTGATTCATTAGAGTATTTAAACACTTATATAAAATCCGACAGAGTTTCTATGGTTTGACGGGTCTTGTGTGTTCCAAATTTTTTCCATAATGGTTTTCAAGCTCACATCATACGCATAAAGTAGGGTAGAATTAAATTAACACTGTAGAAAAACAATAATTCATCGATTTTGTATCCATTTTCTGTGAAACGTAATGTTGAGCGGCGACACTTACACAGATATTGAACGATTCATATATGACTCAACTTGTTCATTTACTCGAATATGACACATTCATGATAATCATTGACAAAAGCTGCAGGGAAAACTTATGTCGATTATCTATTTTTCCGACTTGAAAAAAACCAAGGGCTGCATTATATATATCTGGGTCGATTTTTAAATATTGAAGAATATTTGATTAATCCTATAAACACACAGTGTATAAAAATATAGATAAATTATATCAATAACATATTAAAGACTGAGGATTGAGATTTAAGAAACGTAATTCTCTCAAAGGACAGATATTGTCACTACCTGCAACATTTCCTGGGCGTAGGAAAGTTTCCTAAGAGATCGTAGTCCGAAGAGCGCCTTCCTCCAGCTGTTAACGGCTGGCGAACGTCCCATTTCAGAAGAGAATGGATTCGCAGCAGTACAATGCCGTCCCGGTTCTCTTCCCCTTCCCGAACGAAGCGGAGGAAACGGACACCTCTTCAGTTTTGCCTTCCTCTGGAGAGGGGGCAAAGCGTCGTTAAACAGATTCCACGAGTCCTCTCCCGTGGAGAGTGGCCGAGTTACCATTGCTAGGCCTTCCGCACTGTCCCGCAAAGAACGTTCACCGAATATATCGCGGAGTGAGAGCGAGAGAGAGAGAGAGAGGGGGGGAATTGGACGAGGAGGGAGGGCAGATATGAGGGTTAACGGAGGGACTGGAGGGGATGTTAGAGTGGGGGAGTTCGCTCTCTAGAATTCTCAACCTTCGAGTCAGAGGTCTAGATCGGGTGAAATAAGGGGGATGCTAGGGGTAAGGAGGAGGCGGAGAAGACCTTGGAAAAGATTTAACATTACTGTCTTAGGAACCTTCCCCTGATCTTTTCGATTCCTCTCAGCCCAGATGTCGATAAAATGGGGTGAGAGGTCGAAAAAGGGAAGCATGAAGGGACTCAGAATATTGGAATGAGTTATAAAGGCATGAAAATATGGAGACATAAGAGTCAATAATATTAATCTCCTCTCTCAAAATTTCATTGCAAGTTATCCATTTATTCATTCATCGCAATTCGAAGTTAAAGAAAATATTTAACCACTGTAATTTTTACATAATTGACGAAGTTCAGTTATAATAATTTTCATTCCCGTCAGGAAAATTTGGAAAATCGATTTTTAACCTAAAAAAACGTAATCACTTAAAGAAATTAAATAAGCGACAATAGAAGGATATTCATTTTCAAAAGTGCACAAAATAATCCTTTGTATTTTTATGATAAAGGACTAGGCTATGATTCCTTTGCAAATTAAACTTAAACGTTTAAAACGCTTAAACGTTTTAACCTACACCATGATTCACGATTTCAAACTTTCCTGTTTATGCCTCGGATATTCCTATAAAAAACAACCTAAAAATTATTAATTATACTATAATTGACTAAAATACAATTTCCATGACATGGATATCGAATATTAATAAAGATGTAATGAATAAGGTTAACTTCATGTACACTGCATAAGTGAAGACATACTTGTACATAACGGTTAATTTGAACACCATTTTCCAGAGTGAACCATGATCCTTGAAAAACATCTTTTTTAGCAAGCAATTTTGATTATCATTTTTCTGCACTCCCAATTGTTTGTGTTTATCGTACATTGCAATAATAACCCCTCTACGACATGCACATTTCCGGTGATAATTCCGAAAAATATGCAAATACTTAAAACTACTGTTATTCGTGGATTGAATTCAATTACCTTTGTAACATATTTCAGACATAAGGGCGAAGAGTAGTTAAATGGGTAGAAACCGGGAGAACACTTTAATTATACCTAAAATAGTTTGTGATAGGAGAGACCACCAGCACTTAGTGCTGTACCTCACTACTTTTGAAAAGTGTTTGAATAAAATGCGATTTTGCATGATGGATTCTGATATTTTATGAAACATCTTTATCACAAAATATTGAAAAACAGTAAGTATAATTAAATATTGCTCTTTATTATTAAATATTGCTATATCATTTTTCAGCAGCCACTGTCTCCGATTAAAAATTATCTAGAAGCCATCAGCGAGATGATTTGAAAAGTGAAGAGGGCATAATGTGTTGTGTATTACCTTATCACAAAAAGAAAACAGATTAGAGCTATTATTGGCTCTTCTGCATTGCGTTTCAGTATTAGATATCATATCATCCTCGATTATAAATTATTTACACACAAAATACAAGACGTTGTCTGTGCATGAAGTGAATTCGCTGTGATATGCATTTTTTATCTATTACCGTGAATTGAAATATATGGATAAGAATGGTTTTCCAACGTCATTTCTTAGACAAATTTGTTGTCTTTGGCAGAACTTTATGGAATTTGCATAAAATATTGAAATGAAATTGTTGACTTTGTAATTCCACACACTTTATTTACAAACATGGCCCAGGTTTCGACGTTAAACGTCATCATCATAACCTGATGTTGACGTTCAACGTCGAAACCTAGGTCGTGTTTTTAAATAAAGTTCTTGGAATTACAAAGTCAATAATATCAATTCGGTATGTCATTTCTTATGTTTCATCCAACTAAAAAGGAATTAAGAAACATTACCGAGATATTTTCATCCCTGGGAGTATACAATGGTGTGATATATTTCAATCACAATTAAGAGAAATGAAACTACGATCATGAACGATTGACATTTTCACATTAATTTTCAAGGGTCACTTAATTTTAAAAAAATTATTTCTATGATTCTGTAAGATAGTAAATCTTGATATTTGGCGAATCCCGATTTACGAGATCCGACTAAAGGAAATATTTTTCGTTTATTTAACTGAGATTATGAAAATTCTACTACATGGATGCTATGATATGAGAGGTTACATTTGATGCACTTGAAAAATCCATCATACAATCAATGGAATGTCTTAATTCAACGATAAAAGAGAAATCACAATTCGTTGAAATGATTTCAATGGTGCCATTATTTTCTCTCTTGTCTACACAGGAATTTGTCCATCCAAAACCTAACTTTACGGGTAGAATACCAAATATTAAACATTATTTTCTGTCATGTAACTATCTTTCACGTCGATAAAGGGGAAATTTTGCGGCACTCGCCTGTACTCCAAAATTGAAGCAATGAGGGTGGGATGAGGCCATTATTTTTAGAAAAATTGTTTGTTTTAAGAAGGAAAATTAATAAAAAATTGATCTCCTCCTATTTGTTTCGTGTGGCTACTTCCCAGCAAAACAAATCTATTACTTGTGAAGCATATATCTCAGGATACTTATGAAAATAGCGGCCTTCGGAATTTCACAAAAATAGTACACAGTCGTGACAATTTAAGGTACCCTAATTTTCATGAAAATTGTAATTCAAAACACTGAATAGAATAATACTTATATTAACCTAGTGCACATTTAAAGAAAAGCAGAGTCATATAAGCTCAGAATATGAGGAGGATGCAGAAAATAAGACTCTATTGGCAGTCAATCTTTCATAAAAAAAGTCAGAGAGACATTTTTTAATTTTAATACAAGAATAAAATTTTTGACGAAAATCAGTGTCAATTTCCAAACATGTTCAAAGTGAAATTAGAAACAAATAACCCATAAAAAGAATACAATCAAGGGAATCATACAGCAGAGCCATAAATGGTATGTAATTTAAGGAGGATGGATGGTCATAGATGTGCCAAAAACTGTTTGTATGCATATTACTGTACCTAATAGAAGAAGAGGATGCCCTGGATTAATTTGGAAACAAAAAATGACGAAGGTGATGAAATAAAAAGGGTTTAAAGAATGCCTGAAAAAATTATTTCAGATTTTCTTTTTATAGAAACGAAAATTGAAAGAGTGAAGAAAGTTCAAAGATGGGAAGTGGGGATGGTTGTAGAGTCACCAAACATTGATAAAAGAAGAAAATACTGAGCTAGGGGGTAAATGACTTGGATAAAACAAATGTACAGCCCATTCACATAGAAAAAAACCTAGTCACTCATAAAAAGAGACGTTTCAGGCATGATATGGTGGAATATCATGATTAATTAAAATTGGCAATTTTCCACAAAAATATATTTTTGTGGAAAATTGCCAATTTTAATTAATCTAGTCACTCAAGTTGGGAGGAGATATATATATGTACAGCTCCCCTCCTGCCTTGTCCAGGTAGACCATGGTAGTGGTTTCTTTTAACAGAAATTCTGATGAATCCCCAGTAATATCGCAGATACTCACTGCAGATCTGCCATCACCATCTGCTTGACTGCACATTGCTAAGCCAATTGTTTTGATATTTTATATTCTGAGGATGACAGTTATAGTTCTTTTAAGACCATGATAGTTTCAATGCATAACATTTCTAACAGTTTGTTTGAAAATAATACCTTGGCCTTTAGATAAATAATATAATACTCTATAAATAATATGATAAATACTAATACTCTTTGGAAGGCTCATTTCTTTGGAGCAAACTTGCACATCTAATTTATTTTCCACCACTAACCATTATGTTGAAACACTTGAGATAGTGAACACCAGGAATGTCAGCAACCAAAGCACCCAGTAGCACTATGAAAGATATCCCGCAACTTTATCTAGATCCTAATCTTTAGACAGAATCTTAGTAACTCTTGGGATGAGCTAGGAAATGCAACTGCAAGTTTTCCAGATTAATTTGAGGGCTCAGTCAACTATTATTACAAGTAGAATCTTACTGACAAGTATAATTATTACTTGTACAATCCCACCTACATATTGAAGTTGAGTTACATTAGATTTTGTAAAATTCACGGTAATACGAGGTCTACATCTGCAATTTAGTCTACATCGATGTTGTCCCCTTCAAAGTACTCTCCATTTGTTGCTATGCACATATTCCATCTTCTTTTCAACTGTTTAGAGCATCCTTGAAAGTCCTCGGCAGTTAGGCATTTTAGTTTTCTTGTTATTTCTTGCTTTATTGCGTGCACATCTTCCCAGTGATGTCCCCTCATCACCTTTTTGCATCTTGGGAATAGAAAAAAGTCACAGGGGGTGAGATTTAGAGAATAAAGAGAATGATCTAGGATAGTGATTGAACTTTTTGCCAGAAACTGGCGAACCATCAATGCTGAATGTGCAGGTGAATTGTCATGGTGAAGAATCCATCCATCATGTTCAGTTAAAATAGTGTGCGCTGTTGATTTTCCTAAATTCAGTTCATCAGCTATCATTCGGACATTTTTACAATGATCGGTAAGTACAAGTGACTGCACACGATCAATGTTGTCGTCGACACAGGGGGTTGAAGGTCGTCCCAGCCTTGCATCAACCGTGGCATCTTGTTGGCCAACTTTAAAATGCTTAATCCACTTGAAAATGGATGTTTTCTTTAGAGCATTATCATCCTAAACAGCTGTCAACATTTCAGTAATCTCTTGATAACTTTTACTGCACTTCACCAAAAAACTTGATGTTGATTTGTTGCTCCGTAATTTCGTCAATTTCCATTTTCGATAAACATTCAAAACAAGGACAAGAGAAACTAACATAACTGGCACCATCTCAGGCAAGTAGCGCTCAGGATCTTAGGCAACTAGCGCCGCTAGTGGGCGCGCTATAGTTCACATCCAGGTCACCAGATTGGACCAGTTTGCACATTTATTGCAGAGACGACGTATGTACCCAGTAGTTATTGACATAATTTGCTATTAAATATGTAAAAAATGGACTTATAATGGAGGACAGTTATGCATTCAAATAGGCTATCATAGATACATGAAACGGGTGAAAAAGTAGAATGGCCATATCTTGAGTCCACCTTGGAAGAATTAAAAGAAGAATGCAAAAGGGCATACCTTATTGGCATTAAAGTGAAGGCACACTTGGTACTTTTATGATGACTCATTCCATAATATTTGCAATTATAGAAAACTAAAATTATCTGATGAAATTCACTAGTTAGGTAAATCTTGATACGGTGGCCTATACCAGTTCATTCCTTTGTGGGACCACCTAAGTTGAAATTGGGGATTAGATAGCTCCAGGGTAACAATTCACAGATGAGAAAAAACTTCCACTTGCTTTATGGACACTAAACATATGAGAGAAATAATTGGCTAGTTATGACTCTAGAATTACATAAATGTTGCTGCTGAGTACAGCTGTATAAGACTTGCAAAAAGTACAAAAAACAATACAAAAATACTAAAGTCACTATTATTTGCCAAAAAACTTTTAACAACAAAATCAAACATGAAAATATATGTATTATCAAAAAATATGAGTAGGATTGTGGTTGATGGTAAATTGAGCATGGGTATTCTAGTGTTAAAAGGTGTATTTGTGGGTGGTGCAAAAGAAACACAAGATATAGGCATAAGCTGTATATAAAAAGTGTAGAATACTTAGAAATCCTGTCTAGAATTTAACAGAGTATAATAAAGAGGGCAACAAGAAGGGTGCAAGATTTGGGGTAAAATTCTATAGAAGTACATTATTTATAAATATTTCGCATGCCATACTTCATGGACACTAAGCATAATGTGCATTGGTAAAGAGGTCTCAATAAAAACCATCATCATCCAACCTCCCTATCACATTTAATAATTAAATAAAACCATACTTTAATTAGGAATTATGTATGTTAATCAATCACTATATGCTAAATAATTACCATCTATCTGCAGTTTCATGAATAAGAACATTGCTGATTTTTCAGCTCTACTTAGAAGTATAACATTATGTACAGTTGCCTCTGATTCCATTTCATGGCAATCAATAAAAAAATAACAATAGCATATAAAAATAGATGGAATTATCAATGAATTTTTCAATGAATATGCTTAACGATATTCTTTCTGGAAAGGGCATATGAAAAGTTAGTTCTTCAACAATGAGTTACATTTTTCAAGAATCCTTTAGTTTTCATTTCGTCAAATATACCAGTCATTTTTGTCAAATGATTTTGTCACTTTTATTGTTGTTCTTCTTCCGTCATTCCAAGTAAGGAAAACATAAATTAAATGAATTTTTGGAAAAGCTGTGGTTTTTGATTTTGGGTTGGAATTCAGAATCACCGCAATCCTGGTGAGTTATACCTCAGAGCTGTAAGAGATGCATTCTACATACATATGCAATACATGCATTCTATAGGACTTCATGCAAGTGGACCTTCCTTATATTCTTCCATGATAGTACCTTATAAAAGGAATGGTTAGAATGCTTTGAGTAAAATGAGAAGGAAACCTTAATAAAAACCAAAGCCTCGGTTTTATATCTTATTTTTATTATGGCTTTGAATTAGCATTCATGATTATCTGCTCAGTTGACGTGAAAACCACTCATTAAATATCAGTTTATCAATCTCTCCCATGGGTATTACTATTCTCTTTTAATTCTTATATCTTCTTTCTTGAATTATTTTATGAATCATCATTAGATAAACCCTAATTGACTAACATTAAATATTGTTATTACAATGATTAATTGTGATTTTAATGCATCGCTTCCTTAGATTTTCTGAGCTTGTGAACAAAAAAGTAATATAACTTAAAAATTTCACTTTTAAGTGATATTACTTTTTTGGTTTTAATCCCATAGCTGATCGAGCTGGCCCAGCAATATCATCTAAACTGTGTTCCTGAATTAAAAGGAGAGAAATTGGTGTGTCCTCATAAAAATTCACAACAAATATAAAGGAGTTAACATGCAAAAACTTCATTAAATATTAAAATGAAATCCTCTCCCACCAAGACACCAGGAAGAAATGCATGAGGACATGGGGTAGAGAGACTCATATTAGTAAATAAAATATTAGTGTGATTTTGATGCCCATAACTTTTTCATTGAATATTTCATTGTTTCTTGAGAGCCCTTTAAGACATAATTTTAATTGGGTAATTCTCCTTATTCATTGCTTCTCATTTACTGACATCAATGCTTCAATGACATTACTAATTATTTATTATGAATTAGCATGTTAGTAGTAAGTAACATTTGTGGTGAACACATAATATAACATTTCCATTTACAAAAAAATTTCTTGTGGTTTTTTGCCCAATTTTTTTACAACCATCCAATTACAAAAATTACATATGATGATAAGAAGGAATAAGAAATTAATATCTTACTTACCCTGAGGATACGGAATGGGCTGTCTTGAAGTAAACAAACCTCTCCATTTGTTTTTTCTTCATTAGAATTAGCATCCTCTTCCTCCTCATTCTCATTGTAAGCAGAGTTAAATGTGTTCCCTGTCTGATTGCAACTGAATCGATTAGGAATGACTCTTCGAAAACTATGGATGGATATTGCTGTTGGCAGCATGTTGGCATGTTCATCCTGTGCTGGAATCCACCTTCCTCGGCCCTTTCTTCCTCCTCCATCACATGATCCTCCCACCTGGTATTAGATAAAGTAAGAAAAAATTTATTGTATAGCAAAAGTTCTGAGTTTACTTGGAAAGCATCTAAATGCTGTCATAAATGTTAAGAATGGCAGTGGAAGGATTTAAATTAAGAATGAAGGGAAGCCAAATTCTTATTAAATCAGGTTGGCAGATGATGAAGCAATAGTCAGCCAAGGGATTGAAGTTATTGCTAGTGACATTACAGGATCAACCCAAGAAGCATGGCAATATATCTTTGGAATATCCTAATGTTTTTTAATTGTTATTTCCATTGCTACCTTATTGTTCTCTGACTGTTGTGCCAAGGTGATTTTTATTAAATAAATGTTTTGTAAAAGTATTAAGTGTTAAGGGAATTCCAGTCTAAAACCAACTGCCAAACTACATGACATTAGCTCTGGGTTGTAATCGAGTGCATTATTTTTGGTGTCATGTTGCATGTGAATAGCATGTAGTATTCCATTTAGTAGCAGGGATTAGAGTATTGTTTATTCCACCAAAAACAAATAGGGGTTCCTATCCCCAATTAGAAAATGATCTTGTTGCTAGAGTAAGGGCTCATGTAAAAAATATTTTGGTGTTCAGTTAATTGTGTACAAATTATTGCATAGTGCCTGTATGTAAGAGTAAAAAATATTGTGCTGTGAAGTTCTCAGTTTGTGAATATGCAATGCTTATGAGAAAGTAAACATTTTTTTGTGATAATAGTAATTTGGCTCATGGAGTATTGAACTATGTATATGGCTGTCAATCAAAATATAAGTTGATTTACAGTAGGGAGGAGTTATTAAGAAAACATTTTGAACAAGTTATTGTTTTTAACTCGACATTTTACACTATTCCTATATTGTTCCCAAATAAATGTTCAGAGGTTATATTTGGTATTTGATCGTTTTGCAAGGAGAGAAAGCTACCATGTTCAGGTGACGTCAGTCTAGAACTGGTTTCTAGACTGCATAGGTTTGAATATTTTGAGTAGTGAGAATGGAGATATATAAATCAAATAATTTAGATAGAAAGAGAGCCAATGATGATATTTCACATGGTGTAGGGAAAGAGAGGAAGGTACTGGATGAAATTTAGAGGCCAAAAATTTAGTTCAAGATGTGTTATTGAGAGTTTTTGGGATACTGAAGACTGAATGAAAGAAGAATCCTTGTTAACCAGGAAAGAGAATGAAAAGTTTTTTGGGTGGAATGCAGTCAGGTAGAGAGTATAATGAAGAATGAATTAATGCAAGTAAAACATGTTTACACAGGGAGAACTTCATGCAATAAGGAATATGTGATAGGTGTTACAGAAAGTTCAAAACCCATCTTTCATGATGTAGAACGTGTGGTTCTCTGGAAAATGAATAACAAAGAGAACCTGTTTAAATGTCAGCAATATTACAGTGTGTGTACACTTGCATATACCCACACCATAATGCTACCTTGGGGAATACAGAAATTATCTACTTTGATGTATACTCTTCTCAGAGAGGAATATGATATAATATTTATGAATTTTTGTGGGATATTACTAGTGAGGTCAAACAGCTGAAGATATAGAGATAAGATACTTAAAAGGTTGATTGATATATTTAAATTGAGGGAACCTCTGAAAAAAAATTCAAATATAAAATGTGATGGCACACTATAGATTTCCTTGATTCCCTTGATTAGCTGCTCAAGATGAAATTCTCTAGGCAAGGATTTCAATCATACACTCTTGGAAAAGATTTTTTTAATCCCTCCTTCTGAGGAGAAAAATGTGAAATTTTCTAAAGTGATACTTAAGGTAAAAAAAATTCAAATAAAAAAGTGAAACATCCCACATGATTCAGAGTTTCACTCTAAATCACTTAGTAGAATGTCTCCCATGGAGAAGCAAAACAAAATCCATTTCTAAAGACCAGGTTAGTTGAAATGTGATGATGATGAAATTTGCAGAATAAATTTATTTCAGCAAGACAAGGAAACAACAATGTTTCCTGAGGAAAGTAGGTTCAATGTCAGATGGGTTCATGACAAGCACAAATTTTCAAAGTTAGCCCCAAATAATTGACGACATGAATTTTTACTAGCCCACATAAAACAATCAACCATATGAAGAGTCCAAAATCTTCTCACAGGTTCTACAGCAGAGTGGGCACTTCCACTAACCCTGGCACTCCCATTGGCAGCCCTGCGGAAGGAGATCAATGCTTGAAGAATATTCCATGGGCTGGGCATGCCAGATGGGGCACCACCAGGTGCCGGATCCTCCTCCACAGTTTCTGGAAAGACAGTATTATCCATTAGTGCCATCTCATCAAAAAAATTGATTTCAGAACATATCTCAGTTTTTTATGTCTTTTTCTCTTTATTTTATGGTGGTGAACAAATATTTCCCCATAGTGTGATTGAATTTACTTTGGAGTAATTTTCAGTCATTCCAGGACATTTATAAAAAATGGTGAAATGAAGAATTCAAGTCGGAAATGATTTAGCATGTTTTCATAAGATTTATGAGTAAGGGCATTCCCAGAAGGTAAAAAAACAGCATTTATAAGGCGTTATAAAAAGTACACTACTATATGGGAGTGAACCTAAGAAGTTAACTGAAAAAAAATCAAACAAACCAAAATAATGGAGACAGATATAATGAGAAGATCATTAAGAATATTAAGAAGTATTAGAGTTGTAATTGAGACATAACTTATTATATGTGGGTACATACAACATATGAGTCAAGAAAGACTCACAAAGCAGAGAATAAAATGGCAACCTTTAGAATTAGAGATTCATTGAAAAATAATGAAGTTGTTAAAACGAATATACATAGTTTGGACTTTGGAGAAGAGATTGCAACTAGAAAATCCCAGAGCTAAAAATACAGATTTTATATGTTCATGCATTGACTTAACCTCAGGCCATATATGCTCATTCAGAGTTATCACATTGGAGTTCTTTCCTTTTATTTTGCAACTCATACATACCGATTTACACTCATGATTTGAAATAATTCAAACCCATTAAATAATGCATGAAAGGAAATTCGGAGGGAACTATTTAAGCTTGCTCTGATCAACATTATGCACCTGATGATGATGAAGTAATGTCAAAACCAAGGTAAAAATACATTTTTATTAACAGAGGGAAAGTGCAATATTACTAGGCTCAATCAAATGAAATCCGAACACCCACCATAACACACAGTCCGCGCGAAAGGTGGCAATACTGTTGTTATGAATCGACACTGCCATTACTGTGGTAAGAGAACTGCATACGTTGTGACAACACACAGACGCACGCAGTTGTTGGTTTATGTCCTTGTTGGTGCTCGGACTGGTCTAGTGTGTTCACCCAGCTGCTGTAAGCGCAGTGGGCATCAACTGATGGAAGGATAAAAGATTGACAGAATGTCATCTTGTCTGAGTCATCTGCAGCGGTACCACGAGGAAGAGCATGCGTTTCTGACCCGCATCTTCACGGGATGAAACGTAGTGCCACCATGTCAAGCCCGAAAGCAAAAGGCAAAGCCAACAATGGAAACATCCCCATTCTCCCCCGTGAAAGAAATCCAAAGCTGTTCACACAAGTTCCCTTAAAGTCATGATGACCTTTTTTGACTGTAGGGGCCCTCTGCTTGTCGACTTCCTCGATCAATCAATCAATTCGCAGTGCTATGAAGACACTTTTCAGAAACTGCGACGCGCCATTAAGTCAAAACTCCCCGGAATTCTGTTGGACAGAATCATCCCGTTGCATGATAATGCTCACCCCCATAATGTCAATCTGACGAAGGTTATTCTTCAGCGATTTGGTTGGGGAACACTTCAACGTCCTCCGTATTAGGCAGGATCTTTCCGCTTGTGATTTTCGCATCTTTGGCGACCTAAATAAAAGTGTTCGTGGACGTGGGTTTCATTCGGACGAGAGAGTCCATGAGTGGGCGCGGTTGTGGATCCGTCAGCGACCTACATCTTTCTACAAAACTAGAATTGATCGTCTCGTCTACCAGTGGGATAAATGCATCGGCGCTTTTGGTAATTACTTTTGAATAAAACCATTCCAGGGTCACGTTTTAGCGGCGGTTCGATTTTCATTTGACTGCCCCTCATATTTGCTACCAATTGACCAGAAAAGCCTTTTAAGATTTTTGAGTGAATTAAATATTACTAATGAGTGAGGTTTCTAATAGAACATTTATGATAACAAATTACTGATAACACACACAGTCGAACAGCTGCGAAAGTAAATTAAATCATTAAATTTTTAAAAAGAGTAAAATAGAATTAATTTGTACTTTTCGATAAGCAGTGAAGTAATCGCAAATGTGCCAAGAACATAGCCAACGTTTACATGCGTCCGAATTTCAAATATGCACTTACGATTAGGGAACAATATTGACCCCTCACCTTCCCCATATTGTAGCTCAATGATTTCTCGATTTTTTCTTTAAATATCTAAGACTTTTAACTCTACGTAATAAGTCGGGGAGCATTGATATTGTACAAGCACTATATAGCATTGATTGTGTACATATAAACAAAAGCAAAAGTATCCGAGCGATCTACACGCATACTCCAGACCATCCCCCTCCCTCCTCCTTCGATTGGCAGAATTGGTAATTAGAGGAGGCGACCGTCAGCTGAGGTAATTGGATATAGGTGGCATAATTCGGGAGGGGGAAGAGAATCTGGGAATGGGAGAAGGGTGCAGAGAAATCTGTCATCGGCATAAGCATGCTAATCGGGATCACAAAGGTTAACGTCCCACTCCACAGGCGGCGTAGTCCGCTAGAATTGCTCTCCACACAGCACCCAAAGTAGGGATCGGGATACCAGTGAAAAATCAAGTCACGTCACAGATCCGAACCCGGTCCCTCTCGGGGTGAGAAGCCAGTACATTAGCATAGCACCATCCCATTCCAGATACATTAATCACTCTTATGACATTTCCCGAGACTTGATATACGTCTCATTCCTAAAAAGAGAATCGTGCGATTATGAGCGCCTCATTAAATCTCACTGCTGAGCATTTAAACTTCGATTTTCGTCAAAACTATGTGGATGAGTGGTATTATACCCAGTAAACAGAAAGAAAATATTTCATTAATAAAACTTCATCTCCTGCGTTCACAAAGCCTTCCAAACAGACAGGCGGGAGTACTCAATAGAATAGCATCATCCAGAATGTACCTTGAGGTAAGTTCTCTGTAGCAACCCGGTACAATAATAATGGTGCATCATGAGCAAGGAAATAATTTCGTCAATGCAGCCACGGATGTGTATGGAAAGGATTTTGGGATAATAACTAACCTCCCTATATATGAACATGAATTGACCAACACAATACCGCCAGAACTTCAGAGAGGAATGGGATAATTAATCAATGGTCCTAAATTGCGTCTATGGTAGCATTTCAGCAGTCAAAACTTGAACATTGAATAAAAGCGACACGTTTTATTCAGCATCGTATGATTCATTCAGCAAACTTATGACTTTAATAGGTAATCCCAGAAATTTTCGATTCCTGGATTGTAATCAAGCTATTCTGGACAGCGAAAAGTCACGAAAATACTAATTTTAACATAAATATCTGACAAAAATTGCACCCTTTGCAACTACCTAAAAGGTCTTAAAGCGGGAAAACTGGAAAACTTTTCCATTCTGCGTAAAATTGATACTCCCAAAAAGCCTTCTCATGACTTCCGCGAAGAAGAGGTTTAAAAATAAATGAAACGTCGTCCTTCAAACGTTACATGGACGATGATTGATCGCTGCTTTGCTCCTTTATTCTTACGTCTCATCTCAAATGATAGCTCACATATGCAAATGTTAGTCAGTTTGGGGCGTCCTCGTTGCGGACATACGGAAACTCGCATTCGGATCACGCATTCGTCCATTAGTCTGATTAAATTGGACGCCAGCAAGTTGAGAATAGATTTGAAAATACACAGATATGTGACGTTGACGTTGTGAGGACAATGTGTAGGGATGAGGTGTAAATTGTTATTTCGAAAAATAAACTCCGACCTCACCCCTGAGATTATATTCCGTACGTTGACAGCTTCCTAATTGTAAAAGCTCGGAGAACCCTTGGTGGCTTTCGTATCATGACTTCAGAGGGTTTAGATAGCAATTAATATTAACTTTGTTGCCCACCAGGTAAATCTAAAATGAGTCAAAACTTTGAGTTTACACGAACTGTTAGTGTGATCATTTCGGTTCTGCGGCTAAATTTTCATGACGAAGAGTAAGGAAGGGAAGTAAAAATTCTCCGGAGATGGAATTTTTTTCTTTCCTCATTGAAGTCCATTTTCTATTTTTGTGGATATTATATTAAATTCGCAGTATCACTTGTGGAATGTTACAGTAAACTGATGAGTTCATCTCTCGTTTTAGGAGTGAAATTCGGAGATCGATCTTCACTTACTAATCATCTCACCTCCTCTTGATGTAATGACCTCTCAGATATCGTGCTCCCAATAACAACGATAATTATAGAAATCTCTGCTTCACTTCATTTAAATCATATTCAATTTGGATACGTAGACTAATTGAAGGCGGAAACTATTTTTACCTTTGGCATTTGAACCAAGTATGTTTCATCCCTTTAACAACCTAAGAGCTGTTTCAAAATGTCGCAAATCAATATTCACGGCAAACCTTCCGAGAAAGGATATAAATGATATCAAACATAATCAGTAACCCACAGAGAGTTCATACATCAACTTTGACTTAATAGATTACCTAATACTACTGTGAAACGACGGCCAGCAGAATACGGAGAAACGATGCAGAAAGGGATGACTAGGACGCGTTATCATCACGAAACAACCCAATTATGCCCCTGTACATAAGTAATCCCCTACACACGCCTTTTTACCGCCTAATGACCTCGAGAATTGTGGCTAGCTAGCAAACTAGTTAGTGCCCCCACGGCCTAAAGCCCTCTCTCTACCTCGTCACTAGTCTTCATTTCAATTCCACACGCTCATTCACGATGGTTATTACTTAGCGCGAAAGGGCCTCAATCCCCGTCGCTTTCAGGCAATTGGAGTGATGCAATCCATCATTAGCTCGAAAAAGTTACTTCTTCCGAAATGTTTAGGCACAAAGTGTAAATTTGACAATTGAAATACGTCAGGAGCTATCGTGTGTTTGCTAAATTTACCGTTAACGACAATTCTCTTTCCCTTTTTGTTTTCTCAGGAAGCTTTACTGCTCACCTTAATAGATATATTACGGAGATAGCCATTGAAAAGAAAGTTTTTCCTTGTCGACGTGACGTGATTGTGTTTGGGAATGCAATCAAGAGCTATTGTAAAAGTTCTGATTTGTGCTCCAAATCCTGTTTTGCTTCCTTAAGGGAAATTCTACCCCTTATCACATAACCTAGTTCCGCAACCTTAACCAATTTTCTCGACGTAGGCTCACTCGAAGGTGATGTCAGCGGAAGTAATCAGCTACAATATTGTGTCGATATATCAAAAAGGAGAAATAACGATAGTAAAGAAATTATACCAACAATTTTCCACTAGATAAGTTTAAAAGTACGACCGGGTTTTGATGAATTACATTATCTTCAGGGCCACCTGAAGATGATGTGATACATCGAAACCCGGTCGTACTATTAAACTCATCTAGTGGAAAATTGTTGATATCATTTCATTATTATGTTCGAATTCCACCACATCACGCCTGAAACTACTCAATTTGAGAAATAATGATATTGAACGTTTTCCTTAGTGTATTTTTTTTACAAAATATTACATGGAAATATATGAAAGACGTTGTGACAATATCTCGCTCATTTAGAGACGTTTGAAATGAGTACACATGCATTTTTCTAGAAAATTTAAGTCCATTATATAAGATCACAGCTTATAATGCCACATGATGAGGACCAAAAATTAAAACTTTTCAACTTAGACACAAAAACAGTTCTGGCTTCAATACATTGTGCCATATCCCAGTATGGTGTCTTACAAGGTGACGCACTTTACCGTTCACGTCCGGGAAACTCTGGGGCTTTCACAAAGCATAAGATATCCACGTGTATTTATAGTCTCATTCTGTGCAAAGGGTTATCCAAAAAATACAAATTTCCTTAGTAATTAAAGATCATCCAAATGAAGCTCTTATTTATTCCTATCCGATAAAACTACAAACATTTTGTTATGGTTATAGAGAGTAGGTTTAATCACTATTATTTAGAGTATTGCGAACGATCACCCACAGCGGCACCTCAAACGGTGTGCGTCCGAAGTTTAGAGCGTCACTAAAATTGATAATTTTCGATTGAGCTTATTTAAAATAAGAAAAATAACATGGTGGGATTGAAAATTAATGGCTTCCCAATCAAAAAAATTCCTAAGTAAAATAATTAGCGTTTGGGTACAAATAAGAAATCCAAAATGCAAAAAAAGAAAAATAAAATGGGTTGTTTTTCCTTAGATTTGAGGATCTCTTACATTTTCAGTGTCGTCGGCCATAGGCACTTCTAATTTAAACAAACGGTAGCGAAGCTGCGTTCTACGAGAAGAGATGAAAATTCAGAGATGGTGCTCATTAAAAGCACTGCGCAAGACATTTTGAATGGATTGAACTTTGAGGCAATAACTATTGCTCACTCTACAATTCGTTAAAGGAGAAACTTTTTTTCTCCGTTATGTGTAATTCTTAGCTATAATATGGAGATCCAAAATTACCGTGGCTTATTTTCGTGATGAAGATGCAAGAATAAACTAAGAAAGCAACATTTATCAGTTAAAAAAAAGAGACGCTTCAGGCGTGATATGGTGGAATATCATGATTAATGAAAATTGGTAATTTTCCACAAAAATAAATTTTATTAATACAACCGGTTTCAATGTAACTACATCATCTTCTGGTAACAGTAATTTCTCATTGTCTACTATATATGCTGAAAAGCAAGTTCTTATATAGCAGACAATGAGAAATGACTGTTACCAGAAGATGATGTAGTTACATTGAAAACGGTCGTATTAATAAAATTTATTTTTGTGGAAAGTTGCCAATTTTAATTAAATTTATCAGTTTGATATTAAGCCAATGATCGGAAGCTTTACGGCAGCCATTAAATATATAAATCTTAAAAATACCATCTCCAAAATACAATTAATGTAATCAGTCCTCGAGCTTCTGACGGGAAACGCAGTATGAACCAAAGGCATAAACAATCAATTCCCGTTTTTCCAATTTGCGTTGACGTAGAAGAAGTAAAGGCTTGGCTCGAAAAATGAGTTACTCCATGTCTCGTCGGAGAAAAATCGCACTCCTATAGAAAGTATTTATAATAGTACGAGCATTAAGGAAAACCCATAAACATACTAAGAAAACTAGTACCGTCCATTGCAAAAAAATCTCGTCAGACACGAGTATGTAAATTGTTTATGCATTTGGAGGAAATTTTGCCCAAACGTCCAGTGTATTTTGGTGCATTTCTTGGGAGAAATTTACCCATACTCTGAGGTTGACTGTTCGTAAGGCATGTGACACGCTTCACAACCCTTCTTTGAAGAGGACCCCTGAATGTCAAGATATCACACCCCATTAGCGCTGATATAATTATTCCACGGAAATAAAGTGTAGGTAAGGGAGTTCATGGCAAGGGGCAACAGATGGTAGTCATGCACTGAAGATGAATCCACCATATTGATTAGCGTCTCCGTTAAAAGTGCTTTTCATTCAAGGTGAAACGTCATTACCACTCTAGCCTTTTTTCTCGAATCCACCCCATTAGCTTCTTGTAAACATGACTCAGTGAGTTGTAGACCCTCTTAATTATCTGACCCCATTTCAACCGAGTAGGTGGGAGGCCTTTCTATACTCACTTTTTTTCTCACCTCTTCTCTTCCGATGTAGCAGACGACAGAGAACACTACTGCAATTTCGCGATAAATCAATGAATACTTCGTTCGTTTAACTGGGCTTTTTAACTATTTACACCAATGCGTTTCAATCCAATTCGCTAAATTATATGATGTTTACATCTCAAATCATCTTGACTAAATAACATTACGACGGAAGCAAATTAATAATATAGTATATTTGCATTGATCAACTTTTACCATATCCAACATCGGGAAAAATATTACTCGTATGTCGGGCCATTTGGTACAGTCTTATTTTCTGACACTTTCTTTAAGATTTTCCCGCACTACAATCACCTTTAAATGATTGAGCTCACCATATATTACGTGCCTCCCGATAAAAGTATTACATTATCTTATAAATTACCCTTATATAAGTTAGTAAAAACATTTAGATTGCATTGGAAAAATAAACCACAAGCACTTAATAATTATCGAAAAATTTAAGGTAATTATTCTTCCAAGTACCAATATAACAATAGTAATTCGAACAAAAAATGATAAATCGATTATGTTAAATATTTGTTCATTATCAGTTCCGTCCTCTTCCCATCATCTGCTAAAATGTACTCAGACAAACAAAGAAACCGCGAAAACAAATACTTAAGCAAACATTCTCCTAATTCACGTTCCGTTTTTTTGAGAGAAGAGAGGTTCGATGACACCCAAAGCACCCTTTCCTTTGCCCTTTTCTTCCCTCCCCTTCCCAACAAACCCGATAAAGAAAGAAGAGGAAATTACTGGAACCAATCGCAACAGCTAAATGACTCATCAGCTCGTTCTGTTTACCTCTGGAAAAGGGTGAGAATGTAATCAGAAAGGGATTGGTGAATGAAGCCACACTAACATGAGTGAAACCCGCTAAAAGCGGCCGAACAAAGGGAAAAATATAATTATCCGCCAAGAAGACCCGTTCTTTTTGGGTAGATACGAGTACGTCTACGAAAGAAGTCGAGTATATACCAAACTAGCATCAGTTGCAAGCTTGCATAGTTGTCATAGAAACATTAAATTACAACGGTTACGGAAAACTGATGATTCTAAAAGAGTGATATGAAATAAACAGAAAAAAACGCTTTCGATTTAAATGATAAATTATCTGCATGTTCGAAGCAACATAATTTTGTAATTATTGTCAAACAAACACGAATTGGATATCTGAAAAAAACCTTTTCTCAAAATCAGAGAACTAATTTTTGAGGTTTGGTAGGTACCTTCATTGATAAGAATAGTGGACACTTCATCCTATTCTTTGAAAAGTTTCCATGCTATTTCAAAATTTGATTTAGTATCTTATAGATTTTGCGCTGTTCCATTAACATGAAAACGTCATTATATCTGGGCAAGTCGAATCACGATTATGCTAAAATAAAGAAACATATCTAAACTTTAAAACTAAAAAGAGCCCAACTCGATGGACACATTGTTTGATATTACGGAGCACATAGTGAGCGTCAATCATGTGCATAACCGAAACGTAGGCGAAGGAGTTTGTTGAGTATTGCACAGCAAGCCTATAAAAGGTCCCGCATACAGATCAGGCAGTGTCACAGATTGTGCTGAACCTTCTAGATATCGCGCGATTGTGTGAGGCCAAGGAGAGGATAATGGGAAGGGTAAATGACGTCGTTGGAGAAACGTTTTATCCTCACGTAAGTGGATGTCTACAGGGACAAGTCACTGCCTCTCTTTCCCCTCTTCTGGCCAGTCCCATGTTCAAGCATACTCCTACCCTTATTCCTACATCACTTACCGCACCCCTCCATATGTATAGGCATAGTTCTTCACTTATACGATAGTTAAGTATAGCTGATGTTACCTGAATTGTTGTAATGTAGTAATATCATTACATAGAGAAAGGGAAACGAGGAATGTGATATTTTTGAACTAAATTGCTAGATGGTTCTGAAGTCTGAAGCAAATGAACTTCGTTATTTTTATATTTCATTTTTTGCTTATGCCAAAATGTACTTATGTACTTGGGCGGAAATTTTTAAAATTAAAATAAACATATATTATTTTCTCAAAATACCTTGAGCGCTGTTTTTGGCTTTATGTTCCCCGAAGTAGCATTTCCTTCGATCATAAACTTCCTGTGCCTACTAATCCAAAATAACTTAAATGATTACCGGCATGGCAATTTCATTTTACAACTTTTGGACATCCTATTAAAAGAAAATATGTAATAATAACAATGTTATGAATAATCTGGTATTTAATGTCCTACCTACCTTGAAACGATACCATAATTCTCATAATAAATAAGACTCCTGGTAAATATCCACACTCAAGGTGAAATTCGGAAATACGTTCAACTTGGACTAAAAAGTCAAGTTTTCGCTCAAATTTAATCTAAACACGCAATTGGACGTATGGTCGGTCTTTGTGGTCGTTGGGTGGTTGACTTTTTTCTTAAGTGTTTGATGTAAAGTCGCAATTTTCATCGCCAGAGAAGTGAATATAAAAAATGGATCTCAAACCACAAATAATGTATTCTCGCTACATGCCCGTAGGAGTCCAGTTCACTGACAGCATAACTTGCAAGTAGGTCTCCTCTTAGATCCACTTCATGCGAACTCTCTTCTTTTATGTTAGTTTAGGATTTCCACTCTCAATTCACCACAGTCCCCATCCAAGAGCTGTCAGTTGTGGGTAACTTTACATGAATTAGGTAAAATGAGTGCCCTAAGGTCGACTCGGTACTCAGATGCCCACAATCAGCTGAGCAAAACTGTTGCTGGCTATCCAACAGTTGGCTGTCGGCCCGTTGTTTCGTATCTTTCTTATTACAAATTTACCCCCACCCCCATAATACGCAAAGAAATAGGAAAAAATAAAGATTTTAATTCGTGGTATTAATGAGGGAAGAACCTGTCCGTAAAAATGTGCAAGGTCGGCATTAATTCCCATTCCAAGACATATAGAAACAGTTGTTTATGAGGACTATAGGTTTAATTCCGCACGCTGCAACGGTAATACTAATGATTATTAACAAAATAAAGAAAAATATAGCAAATGACAATAAAAGAAAAGATTGGAGCTTGGAAATTTAAAAATTAGAAAAGAAAATTATCGAGACAAATTATTTTATATTTACTATTAGATAATTCATTGTAATAGAGAATAAAAAAAGGGAGTGTTATCCTTTTCTTCGGGGTTTTTAAAAAGTTTTTTGACAGAGTAGAGTGGATAAATCAATGAACGTGCTTCAGAAGATATGTAGGCGTGCACTGTGTTACTTAAAAACTGTACCTAATGATATCAGAGTGTCATGATAAATAAGATAGGGTTTGTCAATTACGACCCATGCAACTATAATACGAGAGTTGCTATTTCTATTTTGAGTCTTGACAACGCTAAGTGCTTTAGGCGCCATCTGACGTTTACATATGAAAGTTTTACCCTTTTAACGATAACTTTCTTCAGAACGTTTTGTCGTTTGATCATAGCTTGTGTTGTTTACAGTGACTCGAAAATTTTGTCTCAGCGATAAAATGGAGTTAACTCGTGAACAATTTCGTGCGATGATTTTTTACGACTTTCGACGTGGATTATCAAGACCAACGCCAACCAGAGCATCGATCAACTTACTTCCACTTTTGGTGATAAAGCCTCATCCTTTGCCACTGTGAAACGCTGCTATAATGAATTCCATCATGGCCGCCGTTCGCTCAGCAACGAAAGTCGTCCAAAATCAGTTGTTGTGCCAGAAATCATTGATGCTGTGCAAGAACTAGTAAAGGAAGATCTTATGACTTATAAGTCACATGACTTTGTCATGTGACTTATCGGGAGATTAAGGTCTCCGTGGGAATCAGTATGACGAGCATCAATAAGATATTGCATGAACATTTAGCTGTGAAAATAATTTGTTCGCGTTGGATCCCGCATAATTTGACAAAAGCTCAAAAAGATGCTATTGTCAATTGGTGCAGAGAAATGCTCGACAAATACAATCACGGTGCATCAAACGCTGTGTATAACATCTACACAGGTGACGAATCTTGGATATATACGTATGAGCCCGAAACAATACAGCAATTCACTGTATCAACATATTGCAAATCCGACAAAAGTGATTCGTGCACGAAGCACATCGAAGCAAATTATCGCTTGTTTCTTCGGAATAACTGGACATGTGGCAACCGTACCGTTTGAGTAACGTAGAACCGTGAATTCTGAATGGTACACGAGCATTTATTTGCCTGAAGTGCTTGGTGAAATACGGGAAAAGAAGCGGCAACGAAGGATCATTCTTCATCATTAAAATACAAGCTCTCACAGATCGGCTGAAACAACTACCTAATTGACTGACCAAAACGTCAAATTAACGGGTCATCCGTAATACATCCCTTATTTAGCACCAAATAATTTTTTCCCCGTTTATCAAGGAAAAATTGCGTGGCCAATCTTTTTCGGTGCCTGAAGAAGCCGTTGATGTATTCAAAAACCATGTTTTGGAGATACTGCAATCGGGGTGGAAAAAGTTTAAACTTGTTAATCGTCTTGTTCTTTCTCGAGTTTGAACCCCTCTTTCCCCCCGTATAGACTAGCAAAATACTTTCTATGCCAATGATATGGGCTTAAGTTTGCAAAATTCGTGATTTTACTCGTACTTGTGCCATTAGCATGTACTTATTTCGACTTTCTAAAACTGGAATTGCTTTTAAATTTTGTATCTATGTTTTGAACAGAAGGATTAAGAGTCAACTAAACTGGAAAGCCGTTTGGACAAGGAACTCGAATAGCTGACCTGGTTACTTTCTGCTGGCTCAACAATTATAAGGGTTAACCTCAACTTGGTATCGCTTAAAAAGCTACGGATTGGGCCCTCCGGAAACCTGTCTACCAATGAATAAGCTTTTTGGCCACCAATGAAATGACGCGGCCCGGTAGTGTCCAACAATTACGATAGTAAACCCTGAACACTACATATTTGAAGCAATGCGATTATTTAATACTCACGCTATTCTTATTTTTCATTTTTTCCCAGAGGTCTAATGCATAACATATTCCAAGCATGGCTTCCCACAAAACTATTAAATTAGTGCTCATTTTTATGAATAATTTGTTGAATAAAGCATTGATTATTCATTGCTGCCAGCGCGTTTGCCCGGCAATTTTAGAGTTCAAATAACGCACATGTTTGGGCGAAATATGAAAGCGGTATTGCGCCAATTGAGGTGGATTGGCTCATAGGGATTATTGGTTTCGGTCCATATGCCAAGCGAGATTCCGAATCTAAAGTGAAATGTCACAGATTATAGACCAATTCATAAAGCTAAGCTAATAACAAAGGTTTTACAGGATTTTGACTTCATTAAACGGTAATCAACATTTCCCTTGTGCTCTTACGAATCGCAATGTGGTACTTACTCAATGTGGAAGCATCTGCAGAAATAACGCCTAATGTCTAATTATCGCTACTAGAGATACTATATATCGATTAAATGACGCATGCGATCAAACCATGAAGAGAACTGTTTTTATTCTTTTAAGCATGTTTAAAAATATTTATTCCAGCAGATTGAAGAATGTTTTATGTTTACATTCATGTCGCAGTGGTCTAGTGGGTAGAGCGTTGGACTACTGACCGGAGGGTCCCGGGTTCGATTCCCGGGCAAGGCACTATGGGCACCTGCAGCTCCACCCAAGCTAGTTGATTTTTCGGGTACCAGGTCTTCCTGGGAAACCATAACCGGCACAGGGAAAGGAACTGGCCCCCCTACCCTGATGTGTGTGATTCACACGCCGTCGGGCTTGGTACATGGGTGAGCTCTACCATCACCTACTAAACCGACCTTCGGGTTGATTACTGTGTTTATGGTTTTATACCTGCTATATCCCAATGTATTACTTAAGTTCCTTTGAGTGACACATGGGAGTTTAGCAGCTGACGTTGACCAGCAAATCACCTACTCATACATGAAGTGGAAACATAAAATTTAAGATTAAAATGTTTACTTCGGATCCGTTCATTTCATCAATCCAAGCACCACAATAATGAGGAAACTGTTAAGCTTTGTATTTATCATGCATTTCTTTCAATCACAGTAACAAAGAAATATTGCAAATTTCGTAAAAGGCATTCACAATTTTACGTAATTTAAGACTTTCAGATATTTTCTTATGACAACGTTATAATTCCATTAAGATGCATCATGTAATATAAATGTGTTCACCTGAGGACTGGCATTTAGTCATTTGTAGATATGGCATTATTAAAATTAACAACATATACCTTTCCTGTGGTACGGACATGGCATTATTTCAACGAATTGTCCTTGACATCAGAAAACTAGTAAATCGTATATGCAAGAGAGAAAGCGCCCAGTGTCACGCTCGCTCTGCAACGAAGAGAGCTCAATCATCATTGATCGGTTGAATCTTCGTTCTCATCGCGTGTAATCTGTTTACTCTCTGAAGGTGACTCTGCGGTGAGAGGGGATAAAGAGACACATATGTCACCCAAATGTCACCCTCGAATGTATCCACTTATCCGTATTCTACTTCCTCCATAATCTCCTTCCACCCTTGGCCCAGAGGAAATGAACGACCGTGGAGAGATAAGGAAAGGCGAAAATTATTTCCCCACCATTTAATGTAATGCGAACTCGGAAACTTTCGTAATTCGCGATAACGGAAAGACTGTCCTTAATAGAACAATAATTCTACCTTTAGTTACATCATGCTCGGCGTATCTTCTCCCATGCCAAAAATGCATGATATTGTCAGTACGACCTCACCACTAATTGATTAAGTAGCCATTAAACCTTTTCAGAAACTAATTTTGTCCAAATCAAGCATTTCATAGCCATGCGAAGAAATAGAGAAATTATTTAAAAATCTGGAGCGCCAAATCACTAGCAATCATTCGTATTTTCACAAAGATCACCTTCTTTCAATGAAGACGTCAGTTAGCTGATCATATATGACAATGCATGACAATCGGTAGCTACGATACAGGCGAATAAATTATTTCACTGCAAATAAGCCAATTTTGAACATGCCATTGTATGAAACGATATCAAGTACCTTCGTAATTGTCTATATTGCACTGAATGGTTGAGGCCTTAAATTTGTAGAAATTCTTGTAGTAAATCCTTGAACTAATGTAGAAATCCTTGAACTAACTTTGTAGAAAGATGTTACAGTGTAAACGAAACTAGTCGACAAATAAAGTTTTATTTCTGTAGAAAGCAAAAATAATATTTAATTCCTTAAGTTTTTTTGTCTACATTGCAATTAGTTTGACTAATGAAAAAATAAACCATGTGATACGCATTGGAGCCTTTTTATGTGTCATTATTATTGATATTTTTGATAGCCTACCGGTTAAGGTAGGTCCTGAAATCGGGTGAAATATACCAGTGTTGAAAATATGATGAAATGAAAATACAAAGAACTGGGATTCGCAAGTATCCTGCCAACCGCCAAAAAAGTGCAGTATTGGAAGTCTCCAGGTCGATTTATGTGCGTACAAGCAATGTCCGGTGCCCTTCAAGGAAGCGAAAAAGTCCCTAATGATTCTTATAAACGTAAACGACACCAGTTCAAAACAAAATAGCATATTGTGCTATTGTGTATATTTACAGAAAAATGACGAAAGCATATGGCGCTTTCACGAATGGTGACCCTGATGAACCTTCTTTATATGCTAAAATAAAAAACACAGTAATCAACACAGATGGTAGAGCTCACCCATGTACCAAGCCCGACGGCGTGTGAATATTCACACATCAGGGTAGGGGGGCCAGTTGCTTTCCCTGTGCCGGTTATGGTTTCCCAGGAAGATCTGGTACCCGAAAGATCAACTAGCTTGGGTGGAGCTGCAGGTGCTTGTCGAACCCGGGACCCTCGGTCAGTAGTCTAACGCTCTACCCACTAGGCCACTGCGACCCGCATGTGCTAAAATATGTTTCCATATATAAACATGTACTTTGAACAATGAAAAGTAGACACATTTACAGGTACTAACTCGGAGGCGTTCAAAATGGCATTACTGACCTTGCTTCCTACTTGGGGTGTCCTACCTACCGTATATTTTTATTCTATCTAGCGGAAAATGCATTCATACAATGTATAGTATACAGCCATTTGTAAAACATGTGCATTGAAGTAATAGCAATTGAGACGGTATTCGTTGTTAGGCAGATCCCGAATGGATTATTTTACTAGTCATAATGGGAGGTAACGGAAACTAAGGCCATTTGTGTCATCGGGGATAAGTAGGAGGAAATTCTTCTTCTAATTAGGAATTTCAGGGAGTGGGAGAGGGGTGGATAGACAAACAGCAATCTTGGACTAGTCTACTCTTAGCGAAAGGCACCAAAGGGTCACACAATTTAACGTCCCAATCCCAACTTTTGAGTCCTCTCCATATGACTTTAAATCTCCAACTGACTTTCAATTAGGGATCGGGGAAACACTGGAAAATTCAACCGCCGGCGGGATTTGAACCAAGGCCGTCGATGTGATAAGCCAGTGCATTAGCACCCCTAATATCTTATTTATAGCAGCCTTCCACCCTATTTCTTTTAGTCTGTGGATTAGATGCATAGTTATTGACAGCATGAAACTGTAAATAAATGTTTTATTTTCCAAGGAAGAGATTAGAATAGATATAGGACTTCAACTATATGAGGTAAAAATATGGATAGGTACGTTTCCCCGTTAGTCATGCAGCATGCCAATCTGCAATACGTAATGTGTGCAGTAAATGCGGTATGCAGTAATACTTAATGTCTTAAAAGAAATATTCCAGAAGTCGTTCTAGATATAAATTCCAGGGATTTTTCCTCAGTTTATACTTGAAATGTCGCTTGAAAACCATTTGCTAAATAGGAAAAGCTCCAGCAGGATAACTACAGAGAACTGGCTGAAATGATTACACAGGCCTACAAAAAAATTTTTTTTTGGTGCCGGGAATCTTTGTGATGATTTTAACTACGATTTGTAGAGCTGAATCCAAATATGAAATTCGTTTTTATTTAACAGCTCTACTTTTTTAGATATGGCACATCTTACGATTAGTTGTTTTAATATTTGATATACTGTATTCCGGAAAATAATTTTCAAAGTTAAATAAATCTATAAGTATACTAATTTATAACCACTCTGCGGTGTTCCTTTTATTTTCAATAAACTGTCAATAATTTTTATGTATATTTCTATATTGTAGGCCAAGTAGATAATTATTAATATAATATTCCCATATCATCATGTAGAAGATTTTTTTACGTAAGTAACAACATATCCATATCTTGAAAACTATAGCTGATAGGAAAAAACTAGTGTCATAATTGGATTCAGCACCCCAATTGTTCTTTAAATCAGCATTAAAAGCTCCGGCACCAAAACCACTGTTGGCCTGTGTTATTGGCGTCATTCGCTTATTGAGTTGAATATAATAAAAAAAATTAATACATGTACAACCATTTCAGTTCTTGAGTTACCATTTGAATGAAAATGCTTTCACCGTTCATGTGAATTCGATTCACTCACTTGAATGTAGTTAAAAATAATATATGAAAGTGAACATTTTGGTTGGAGTGGCAATGTATAGTATGTGATCCCTCTAACAACTAGACAGTTTGGTGAAGCGATCACACGCCGACTGTGGCTCAAATAAAAAGGCCAGATGATTCTTTTTGGCTCTCACCACTAAAATCCGAGATACAAGTACCAAAACTTCCAGTCGCCTAACGTCTTCATTTGGAAACCGTAATTAACTTAAACCTCACTTGTGACATCGAAATTCCGATTGATCACGGCGATATTTTTTTAAATTAAAATTTGAACTAATCATTCCGAACCTTTAAGAAATCTAATGACGTCTTGTTTTCAGTAATTGTCAGCATAATCCATGCATGGAAAGCAGTATGGAACACCAAAATATTTAACTCATTCACCGATCTCACCCAATATTAACTTCACCGGTAATTTTTACCTTATATTGCTAAATATATGAAAGTTATTATCCAATCTACAGACGTCATCAGCAGCGGTTCCAGGATAGCAGTTAAAAGTGCTCAAATTTTCATATAAGATTCAATGCTAAATAATGCCCTAAAAATGACCTGCTTTCACGAAGGCATCCAAATAATATCGTAGTTTAAGCAAAAAACTTATTATTTTTGCTCTCGCATACTCATCTTGGAGGGAGTTGATGACAGGGATGTTGAGTAAGGATGTTAAGAAAAGACTCGTAAAAACTTTGATATGGAGCGTAGCTACGTAAGGCGCGGAAACGTGGTCGCTGAAGCAGGAGGATAGACGTAGATTGGAGGCTTTTGAAATGTGGGTGTGGAGAAGAATGGAGAAGGTGAAATGGACCGAAAGGAAAACAAATGAAGTACTACGAATGGTGGGCGAGGAGAGGGGTTTGTTAGGAGAAATCCTATTGAGGCAGGAAAAATGGATGAAAGGCGTATTGAGCGGCAGTGGGATGTTAAAGACTGTAATAGAGGGGAGAATGTTAGGCAAATTATGAAAGACCGGGAACAGGATAGGGATGTTGGACGGGATGAAGAGAGGAAGGAAGTACACAGAGATGAAGAGGGACTTGATGTACAGTGGGTTGCTGGATTTTGTTTTGTTAGGATTCACAAAATATTTAATCGGTAGTTGTGTCCATCCAAAACCTATTTTAACCGGCAGATTACCGAAAAATAATATTCATCTTACAGAATCTAAGAGACCTTTGAACTGCATATTAAATACATATTAAGAAAAACGTGTTTCAATTTCAAAATCAGAAGATACAGATCAAACTATGCGTATATAATATGAAAGATTGAGAGAAATGGTTGAATACATGAAAAGGAGAAGTGTAGAAACACAATGGGTATATTATTACGATAAAAAAAAACAAGTTCTCCTGGGTCTTTTTCTTCCTTTTTTCAAACGCAAAATGCTTTCAAAAAAAGAAGTTATGTTGCCGCACCCAGTATATATTATTATTAAATTCCTAAGTACCTTGGTGTCGACTGATGATGAAAGTGATGACATTGGAAATTTTAATCAAAAGTGGAAATAGGAAAGAGTAATTTGTTCCAGAAAAAATAAAGTGCCGAAGCATGCGACTTTCTACGCGTTCCATACAGGTGAAATTGTGGCATTTTTAATTCTTTCAATCGGTTTTGAAAACAAATGGAAAATATAAAATAAGGAAAACTTATTTGTAAAATTAAATTTTAAAATGATAAAGAACATAGTAGTAATGAAAATAATCATTTTGCAGATTCGGAAAAATTAATCGTACTTTCAGGTGAACAGCATTCGGCACATCATACAGAATACGAGGGATGCGGAAACAGATCTTCGGCAAAATATTAAATAAATAACAACCAAAGAATACGGGAATATGCACTAAAACCGAATGCGCTTGATTAATTATTAGGAATAATTTTAACAAGTAAATTTCTCAACCGAATTTTCCGTTCCTGTAATGAATTCGATTTCAGCTGGATGTTAGGTTATGTTTTTCATTATTTGTGCAATTTTAGATGGTTACAAAAGGTAAAACTAATTAAAAATGTTACTGCGACCGAGAAATCCACATAAATTATAACTGGTAAAATTCCAAGTTCATTACGCATAGATTTCAAACTACGTCTACTAGGAAACCTATTAGCGATCGTTCACCTGTGCTACACGTTGTCGGCCCGGATGCCTAACCTGAAGCGAAATCCGTCCAGTGTCCTCCATCACTGTACTGAGTGTACAACTACGCAACCTAAACAACGACATCATTGCTATACGTTACTCATTTACTGTAGGAGACAAATAACTAAATGGAAATTTTCGAAAAGGGTTCTCACATTTCACGAGGAATTTGAGCAAGAAATTTAAAACCAGAGAATTCAGGCTTTCCAACTGCCCAAGGGTAAATCGTGCATTAACTAGTGCTGAAAAAACGCTTTAATATCTCGAAAGATTTCCAAGTCCCTGGTAGCGTGAAATTTGTTCATCAGGCTAACGCTTCTACTCTTACAGAATGATAAAATCTTAAAATATGCCGAAAACGGAACAAAACACCACAAACACGAAATGTATTTAAAATAACACCCTCATCTGACTGCACCGCCGTTTATGTATCGGAAAGTAAATATTTTAGTATGTTCCTACCTGCCGTGAGTGCAATGTCTCCTCAAAAATCTTAAGGTCAGCTCAGATTACTTCGAATATTGCGCTGCAACCTGACTACCGACGATCACTCCCCACTGTCTCTGGAGTAGTCTTGACAGAGGCTAAAACTTCAAACTCGGGATAAAATCTACCTTTTTTTGCCTTCAGACCGAATTACAGTCCACCACGGAGAAATCTGTTCTTCCCTCCCTTCCCTTCGAACGTATGCTCACCTTACGACTGCCGCCACCAAGTGTTCCACGCATTTCGCAAATAAACTTCTATCAGCCCGACAGGTGTCACCACCTGTCGAATGTGGGCGGCAGTGACGTAATGTTTGAAGGGCAACTAAGTAAAAACTCATACCAATTAATTAAGATTATAGATCGCCAGAAAGTAATAGTAATTTTTAAAACTAATTTTTTTCAATTACAAGATATCAGCAGTGGCTACAACCATCCAATTGATTTAAAGACAAGAAATTCAAATACTTCCAGATACAATACCCATTTTTACTTTTCGGTTGCATTTCGTGCAGCCTAGATTTACTAATATTTATTACTTTTCAATTCCAGTCGAAAAGCTCCGCTACCACACATATTTGAGTACAAATACAAATATATGTTATTCTGTACGCACACATCATGAAGTACACATAAATAATATGAAGGACTTGATAAACTTAATATCAATTAATTTGAGGTACGATATTTGATCATGTGTCATGTACAAAATTTTTAGCACTCAAATAGATTATCCTGTAATTGTGGAATATTTGTATTTCAATGCTACATTTTGTCAACCAAGCCAGTCTAGAATGATGAATATTAATTATACTACCAATAACCATGGGGTTGACTCGCAATATTATTAGTTTCTTCAATATTCACTCCTCTATGATCACCCTTGGCTTTCAGAACCCTAGAATGTTCTGTGGAATCTTTCAAGATGGTATAATAATAACAATAAGGGATTATAACAATACAAATTATAGATTCCTCTATGTCATTCACCTCTTAATAATCGCCTTCGGGCGATGAAAACACAAATAACAATGGTGAAAAGATTGAGAAAGAATGATTCATCCAAAAAGTGAGAAAGATTAAACGGATCCAGGAAAAAGATTTTGTACTGAAACCGGGAATATTGTCCCTTCAAAATTTTCAAAAAAAAACATTACAACGAAGCAGAAAGAAAGCATATTTATGAGAAGTTTTGGTATTTCGGAGATTTAAATAAATCAAATGTATTGTTTTACAAAGCTATCGAGCGCAAAACTGTGAAACGAAGACGTCAGAAAAACGGAAAGGTTCGTCAAGAAATTGGAGTTTCAGGTATTTGTTAAATTATAAAAACGGAAAGTTCCCGTCTTTAGCAAATCTTTTTGGAGACCTTTAAAGTAAGTGAAGGGCGCTTAAAACGTGTATTAAACTCTGCAAATGTGGTAAATGATTTACGTGGGCGTATGGTTGGATCATCAAGAAAAGTTTCTGAAGAAGAGAAAAAGCACGTCAAAAACCACATTAGAAGTTTTCCTAAATTTGAATCTCATTGTACCAGATCTCCTAATCCTAATAGAAGATATTTAAATTCTCATCTAACTCTTAGGAAAATATTTAATTTATACGAGCGTTATTAAAAGGAAAATAAAATAAATACCTTTAACAAGTTGACTTACGGAAAATATGTTTAAAAGATTTTAATTTACATTTCCACTACACGCGCAAAGGTACAGGCCAAAAATCCGACTTAATAAACATCAAAATTAAAGCATCGAATGATGACGAAGAATAGAGTAAGCTTACAGAAGAACACGATGTAAAGTATTTAATACTGGCAAAATCAATTAGAAAGTCACTATAACAAGACCGGGAACAAGTATCACGTAATCCAGATTATTGTTTCGATTTTTCGTTCGACTTGCAACAAGCATTATCTTAAAGTAAAGTGGTTTGATTATTAAAAGTCAATTAAAAGTAAGCATTATCTTATCTCCTGCAAAGTTGACCACTTCAGTAGCATATTACAAACGCAATATGTACGTTTTAAATTAGGAATTCACATTTTTCAGAACGATTTTGTTCACATGTACGTTTGGGATGAAACTATTGCATAAAGAGGTGCTCAAGAAATAACGTCAAGCATCCTAAAGCATGTTAAAAATTTAATACGTTAAAAACACATTATACCTTACAGTGACATGTATGTAGGGTAAATAGAAACATTAAAGAAGCTTTAACGTGACTAAAAATTGTCCAAACTGTTGAAAATAACATGGAAATTATCGATGACAATTTTTTAATATCAGGCCATTTGGCGTGGTAGAAATGTCATTAAAATAATTTACTGTTTCCCCCCAAGATTATTATAATAAAATAAAAAAGTGTCAGTAAGGTAATACATTTATTGTAAATGAAATGAGGCAAGCTTTTGTATCAACAAAATTATTAAAGACGAAATTTTAAAAGGGGTAAAGAATTCTAACGGAGAATCAATCGACTGGTTAAAAATATATTGGATGCGTTTTGTCATAAATGAACCGTATACAAGTTTCTGTAAGACATCAATGAATGAGAATGAACATTTTAAAGTCCTGAATTTTTTACCACGTCGAGGTAGACCAAGAAAGTTCGTAAATATTGTATTGTCACCATTGTATAAAAATATCAGACAAATTACAACACCAAAATTCAAGGGCATAATTGACCTATTACGATATACATAAACCACCGGAACATCATGATTCATTCAAATCCCTTTCACATACACAAACTATAGATGAGTGGTAAATTGTTTTGTAATTTCTGTTTGTATGTTGTAATTAGATGAGAATCAATATTAATAAAACAAAGGTTATGCGATTTTCCAGAAAGAAAAAGGCTAAGCTAAATATTAAAATAGGCAGGGAAAGAATAGAGCAGGTAGAGCAGTTTACATATCTCGGAAGTGTTTTGGACCAATACGGTCAAAGTGGTAGGGACGTAAGGAGAAGAATTGCGCTAGGCAAGGAGGCTTTCTAAAGGAGGAGGGAGTTGATGACGGGGACGTTGAGTAGGGATGTTAAGACAAGACTCGTAAAAACTCTGATATGGAGCGTAGCTATGTACGGCGCGGAAACGTGGTCGCTGAAGCAGGAGGATAGACGTAGATTGGAGGCTTTTGAAATGTGGGTGTGGAGAAGAATGGAGAAGGTGAAATGGACCGAAAGGAAAACAAATGAGGAAGTACTGGAAATGGTGGGTGAGGAGAGGGGTTTGTTGAGAGAAATCCTATGGAGGCAGGAAAAATGGATGAAAGGCGTATTGAGCGGTAGTGGAATGTTGAAGAGGGTAATAGAGGGGAGAATGTTGGGCAAGCGAGGTAAGGGTAGGAACAGGATAGGGATGTTGGACGGGATGAAGGGAGGAAAGAAGTACACCGAGATGAAGAGGGACCTGACATAGATTAGTTTGCTAGGTGGGGAGTCACAAAATGTTTATTTGATAGTTGTGTCCATCCAAAAACCTACCTTAACCGGTAGATTACCTAATAATAATGTTGTAATTGATGTTTGTAATTTGGTACGTTATGTAGTTAAAAATGTTTTAAATCGTATAAATTATATTTTTGAAGTGTAGTAAAAATATGTCTATGTATTCACTATTGTGATTTTTAATTGAAAAGAATTACATAGAAACAAAACCTTATATTATGTATCTTAATGTAAGTACAAATGGACTTGGGCCACTTTCAAAATAACGGTTCATATAGATCATAAGACAGACAACAGACAAAACTACCCAATTTTTTTAAAATTTAGTCCAAGCTCTTCCCAGACCTCACAGTTAAAAAAATGTTCTTATTTTTTAAAGTAGTTCGAGGTCTGTCCAATAAATACGCGAACTGAGGCCATAAAAACTTTATTTTGCAAGGTTTACTCTACATCGATTTCGTCCCCTTCAAACTACTCTCCATTCGTTGCTATGCACTTATTCCAACTTTTTTTCCACTGTTAAAAGCACTCTTGAAAGTCCTTTGAAGTTAGGCATTTTAGTTTTCTTGTTATTTCTTGCTTTATTGTGTGCACATCTTCCCAGTGATGTCTCCTCATCACATTTTTGCATTTTGGTAATAGGAAAAAGTCGCAGGGGGTAAGATTTTAGATAGATCTAGAGAATAAAGAGGATGATCAAGGATCGTGATTGAACTTTTTGCCAGAAACTGGTGAACCATCAATGCTGAATGTGCAGGTGCATTGTCATGGTGAAGGATCCATCCATCATGTTCGGTTAAAATAGTTTGCACTCTTGATTTTCCTAAATTCAGTACATCAGCTATCATTCGGACAGTTTTTCGGCAATTGGTAATGACAAGAGAACCCACACGATCAACGTTGTCATCAACACAGGTGGTTGAAGGTCGTCCCGGCATTGCATCATCCATGCCATCTTGCCGGCCATTTTTTTAAATTCTTAATCCACTTGAAAACTTTCGACAAGCATTAAAAACAAGGACAAGAGAAACTAACATAACTGGCACCATGCGCACAGCTCGACGATCCGCCAAGCAGAGATGGCTGGCTCATTGGGTCTCAGGCAACTCATGCCGTTAATGGGTGGGGCCATATAGTCCATGCCACGGCCACCAGGTTGCACCAATTCATGCAATCATTGCACAGACCACATATGGTTTTCACTCAATAACCATTCAATTATTTTTCATAAATTAAAGCAAATAACAATGCAGCCTAACCTGTTTTCAAAAGAAAAGCACGACTGACATAATTGGTGCAGTCATGACAAAGTACATCCGTAACATATGTTCTACGGCCTCAAAAAATTAATGCCTTTACACACCAATCAAGTGAAGCCAACAGATTAAACAGAAGATATCTTAATTTTAGAGGAAATTCAGATTTATGTCATACTAAAAGAAAAGGTACAGATATTACAATGGGGACATTACGACAGAAGATACATCCACACAATGGATAAGAGATTTTCAACATGCTAACAATTTTATTCTTCCCACAGAAGTGTTTTAGGCAATGAAATTTAATACCTAGGCCATTATTAGCATCAACACTGGTGTTAAGCAATAAACCAACATATCATAACAGTACATTATCATTTGAAGTGAATATCTAGTAGAATTTTCTCCAAAAATATTATCTCTAGATCTTCTTAGGCAACAATATATCAAATTAATTTTATACTGATTTAACTATAATTTCATAATGTTGGATTGCTTCAAAGAATTTGGTACAGAATTGAATTGGAAGTAAAAGATTGATTATATTATTATTAGGTAATCTACTGGTTAAGGTAGGTTTTTGGATGGACACAACTATCAAATAAACATTTTGTAACTCCTAACAAAACCCAATCCAGCAACCTACTCTACATCGTCTCTCTTCATCTCTGTGTACTTCCTTTCTCCCATCCAAAAGCCCTATCCTGTTCCTACCCTTTCCTCATTTTCCTAACATTCTCCCCTCTATTATAGCCTTCAACATCCCACTGCCGATCAATACACCTTTCGTCCATTTTTCCTGTCTCCATAGGATTTCTCTCAAAAAACCCCTTTCCTCACCCACCATCCCAAGTACTTCCTCATTTGTTTTCCTTTTGGTCCATTTCACCTTCTCCATTCTTCTCCACACCCACATTTCTAAAGCCTCCAATCTACGTCTATTCTCCTGTTTCAGTGACCACGTTTCCATGCCGTACATAGCTATGCTCCATATCAGACTTTTTACGAGTCTTTTCTTAACCTCCCTACTCAACGTCCCCATCATCAACTCCCTCCTCCTTGAGAAAGCCTCCTTGCCTAGTGCAATTCTTCTCCTTACGTCCCTTTTACTTTGACCGTGTTGGTCCAAAACACTTCCAAGATATATAAACTGTTCTAACTGCTCTATTTTTTCCCCTCCTATTTTAATGTTTAGCTTAGCCTTTTTCTTTCTGGAAAAAAGATTGATAATGTTCAATTTTTGAACCTTCTCAAATTAACCTTTTACCTGGCCCTCCTAACAAAAAACCTGGCATCGAGCATTACAGACAGTCCCTCTTCAATTCTGCATACTTCCTTCCTCCCTTCATTCTATCCAACATCCATATCCTATTCCTACCCCTTCCTTGTTTGCCTAATATTCTCTCCTCAATCACAGTCTTCAACATCCCAACGTCAATCAAAATATTCTTTGTCCATCTTTACTGCCTCCTTTGGATTTCACCCAAAAATCATCACTCTCCCTCACATATTAGTGCAAAGCATTTTTGGATGGAAGGAGTAGTCTTAGAATTATCTCGCCCATGAAAAATTTATGTGGGTAAACACATATTTTCCCCATCTTACAGGAGATGGGGAAAGGATGAGTTTACCCACATGTTTTAATATTAAAAAGCCAATGAAATAATACGTCAGTACCATTATTAAAATAACTAACACATGGTATATTGCAAGAATAACAAATAGACATGGTTAAAATAAAGCAGATGTGAAGATATTGATGTAAAAAGGTTATTGATTGAAAAAATCAAAACGGGTTCAACCACCTGTATAGTACATAGGGTTTGGCATCATCATAAGTCTACTTTACTCTCCGAATTTCAAAATCAAAATACATTGAACAACACATAAGAAAACAACATATAATACTCTAAAAAGGAAGAAACAGAGAAATTGCTCACTACATACCACCATTGATGGAGTATCAGACAAGATGAAATGGTCACCAGGGCCCAGCATCTTTATTGCATTCCAATGGCTCTTATAGAGGCTGCACATTATCTCCTCCATGATATTATGTTTATAGAGTTAAACGGAAAAAAACTGAACGGCAACCTATAGGATTAAAGCCAGGAAATAAATATGTACCTAGGAAAACTTTTGACAAATGTAAGGGAGTGATCAAACTCTTTTGGGAATGAAGGCAGAAAAAATAAAAATTGAATTTTTAGTCTGATCTGTTTGACAAGAGGCTTCATTATAAGACCTCAAATCATTTTTAATACTTGGCTCATGACTCAGAAAAGGGGCTGGTTTGGGAAACCAGGGCTCAGCATCAATTGTTTTCGGGCCTGAATATTTCAGAGAAAAATTTGAAAAAATTTTTAATTTGGCATAAAAACTTTTATGTACTCAACTCACAGCCAACATCTCAGCTTCTACACACAATTGTTTTTCGTAGGTAAGAGTCAGTGAATAAAACTTTAAAATTAGGTACTTTTTTTAGCGGGACAACTAGTAGAATATGCATTAAACATTTTAAGCAAACATTATGGCATGCACAGCTAACCTCTTAACTTTAATTTGTTAATCCACTTTATAAATATCTTATCCTAGGCAGACTAAATTTGATAAAAATTTTAGATACACTATGTAGAATTCTTCCACAGTTGAATGAAAATTTAAACTTTAAATTCACCTGAAAAACTTTTAATTAGCCAACCCTGAGACTCTACACATGGCCATTTAAAGCTTTCATTTTGATAACAAAGATCCAATTATTTTGGCACAACATGAACCCTGCCTACACTTGATCCGTGAAAGACGTCTTTGCAGCATGTTCGTTTTTGTCTGTCATGTTAAGAGGCAGTGACTTTTGTTTACATACCATAATTTAAATTATACACTGTTCCCACAGTTTTGTTTGCAGCTTCCAATATCTATATTTTTTATTTGCTCCCATTCCTCTGTTTCGTTTTCCTCAATAATACACAGCTCCCTGTCCTAAACCATCATTTTCTCAAATGCCTGCTGATTATTTGTTTAAAGCCTTTCTTATCACTCTTGTTAATGCTTCTAAAGACAATTTCCTAAACCATCTTCTGTTTTCTTTTTGAGTCAAATACTAGACTTAATTATCACTAAATTACAGTCTGTGTCTGCATCCACTCCCAGAAAACTGGGCAAATTAATCACATTGTTCCTAAATCTATGCATAACTATACTATAATCTAACTAAATTACTTGCTGAATCCTCTGGCATTTTCCATCTATTCCTTTAGTGATGTGTAAACCAAGTATTCATTATGATTAACCCCTCTCCCCATTGGTGGTCATTTCTTGTCCCTAAATCATAGTCTCCCACCTCAACACCACTTCAACACCATCTCATCCTTCACCTATCATTGTATTCCAATCCCCCATTAACAAAATAGGTTTCCCTATAGGGACTTCTTAGATTATGTTCTCTAACATCATACCCAATTGACTTCTTCCTTCCAATCATGGCTTGGTGGCATGAGTACCTGAACAAGAACCAAGTTTGTTGGATCTGCTTTTACTTCTACTATGAGGGTGGTCCCAGAAGTACCCGGCCTGACCTAGAGATAACAGTAGTTGTTTAAAAAATAACACAGTATTACATCTACATCTACATAAGTACCCTGCGAGCCACCAAAAAGGTGTGTGGCAGGAAAGTACGCAATTTCTAAAGCACATGTTTCAAGTTTGAAGATGCCACATTGTTTAGTATTTGTTTGGCAGCCATCAATAGTGAATGATTTCAGTGAATTTGTGAAAATGGAGAAAATTGTAAATTGGTCATTGTTATGTGACACAATACTTTTATTTGAAAGGCCTCAGGGCACTCAATATAAAAGCTTGAACTGGATTCTACCCTGGGTGAGTCCCCTCCTTCGTTTACAACAGTACAATATTGGGTAGCACAGTTTAAACAAGGCCATACAAGCTGTCAAGACGAGCATCGCATTGGTTGATGAAATGAGCTGACGACTCCAGAAACGGTAAAAAAAATCCACAAAGAGATACTGGATGATCATCGACTGAAAGTGCACGAGCTAGCAGACAGACATAGTAGGCACTTCAAAATGGGTGGTACATTTCATATTAACTGAAAATTTGGACATGAGAAAGCTGTGTGAAAGATGGATGCCGTGTTTGCTCACACTATAGCAAAACCAGTGTCGTGAAAATGTTTTAGGTGTACAGCAAAGCTTCAAATCAACAAAGCAGAATTCCTCAAGCCAAGCCGTTCCTCAAGCCAGACCTCAAGCAAAAGCTGCTGTATTTGGCTAAGAAAAAAGTGTTGATTCATCAAGACAATGCACCAGCTCACAAAGCCGTTATTGCAATGGCCAAAATTCAAATAGAAGAAGAATACAACCTTTAATTCAATACAATCCAAATTGAATTGAATTAAAGTTTGAATTGCTACGTCATGCACCCTATTCGCCAGATTTAGCTCTCTCAGATTATTTTCTCTTTCAAAATGTGTTTATAAAAAACACACACATTTCTAACAGTAACGCTACTGAGGCATCCTCTAATACTCCAAATATTTTCAAGGGATTCAGGTTTGAATCCCAATCATGGCAAAGATTTTTACACTCTGAAATTATTGCATCATAGTGCACATTTAGCAAATGACTCTGTTAACAATTACTGTCGCAGCATCTCCTGCAGTTTCTTGGAATTAGGAATGCTACTATTGGTAAATTGCTGGTAAGATACTATCTATTTCTATTAAGAAAATAATAAAGATAATAAGGAAATATACACAATTTGATGTTTAATTCTAACAGTCTAAATCAGAGAATATATAATACCATGTTTAGAAAGACAAATTACTTCAGCTACAATAATAATTGGCTAAAATCTTTGCACATGAACACACACACTAAAGAGAGATGATAAAGACTTGGGATAATGGAAAATTTACAATTAAAAGGCCATTATTTTTCATCTTATTAAATGTTTGTGGCACATTATTTCATGGAGTAAATAATTACAGAATCAGTATGATAGACATGGAATGAGATCAATTTAGATAAAACAAGGGCATTGTGATTCTCCAAAAATAGAAAGTGTACGATAAATGTTAAAGTTGAAGTGGTTTAAAATAGCCCCAATAGAAAAGTTCATCAATTTAGGAAGAGTTTCTGAAGAATCTGAATGGAGTTTGGGATTTTAAAAGAAGAATTCCATTGCATATGATGTCTTTCACAAAGGAGAGAGTTGCCTATGTATATCTTGAGCGAAAAAGTAAATAAAGGACTTGTGGAAACATCAACAGGAAGTAATAGGCATGGTGGGAGGTGAGAGTGTTATTGAGAAAAATTCCAGTAAGGCAGGAAAATCGGATGCAGGGGCATGCTGAATGATAATGTGATATTGAGTTATAGTACTAATAGATTTTAGGGGATGTGACCAACAGCTGAGGTCATTTGTGACATTAGAGAATGATAGGAAAGGATTAAGGGTGGAGAGAAACCCGGCGTCAGCATTAGTCTGCTCTTAACGACCCCCACCAAGGGATCCACAGCTTAACATCCCATCCAACAGATTTCGTACCCACTCAAAGTTCTCTCCACAAAGCACCTCAATCAGAGACCAGGATACTGCTGAAAAATGTCTGCCACCTCTGGTATTTGAACCTGGGCCCTCTGGATGGGAAGCCAGTACGTTAGCCACCATATCATCCTGATCCCCATGGAATATTGAAGACTGTGAATGTGAGTGAGTAGTGTGGAGAATGTTGAGAGAAAAAGAAGAGGCATATTGGACAAAATTAAGGAGGGCAGAAGGTATACAAATTAAAAAATATTTAACAGTGGTGTTAGATGCCATGTAAGTTTAGGCTGGGATATGTATCAGTAGAGCAGTCTGAATGTCCATCAAAAACTACTTTAAGCAGCAGACTACCATTAATAATAAATCACTATTTGCAAGATGAAAATTATGCCATAAATTGAAATTAACATTTTAAAACACAAATGAATATTCAAAAAATGGCACTACTGTCTTGGGTACCACTCAAATCCAAACAGCTAATCTGGAATCCCCTATCCAACTACCATTTGCACAGACTTGTGCATCCTAGCAGGGGACAGTGCCGATCAAACTGACAGCAGTATTATAAAAGGAGATGCATAGTGGACTATTATTTATATAGCAGGAATCTTCTGACATAAACCATAGATTATTATAAAATAATCTTCCGATTAGGGTAGGTTTTGGATGGACATCCTACCAAATAAATATTTTGTGACTCCTAACAAAACAATCCAGCAACCTACTCTACATCAAGTCTCTCTTCATCTCTCAGTACTTCCTTTCTCCCATCCAACAGCCCTACCCTGCTCCTACCCTTTCCTCGTTTGCTTAACATTCTCCCCTCTATAATAGCCTTCAACATCCCACTGCCGATCAATACACCTTTCATCCATTTTTCCTGTCTCCATAGGATTTCTCCCAACAAACCCCTCTCCTCGCCCACCATCCCTAGTACTTCCTCATTTGTTTTCCTTTCGGTCCATTTCACGTATTCCATTCTTCTCCACACCCACATTTCAAAAGCCTCCAATCTACGTCCATCCTCCTGCTTCAGTACCACATTTCCACGCCGTACATAGCTATGCTCCATATCAAAGTTTTTACAAGTCTTTTCTTAACCTCCCTACTCAACGTCCTGGTCATCAAACCCCCTTCTCCTTGAGAAAGCCTCCTTGCCTAGCGTGATTCTTCTCCTTACGTCCCTACCACTTTGACCGTGTTGGTCCAAAACACCTCCAAGATAGGTAAACTGTTCCACCCGCTCTAATTTTTGCTCTCCTATGTTAATGATTAGCTTAGCTTTTGTCTTTCTGGAAAATCACATAACCTTTGTTTCATTAATGTTGATTCTCATCCCATATTTGTTGCACTGAACCTCTAATTTATTCAGCAATCCTTGCAACCCCTTGGCTGACTGAGCAACTAACGCTTGGCCATCAGCAAACCTAACCGATTTTACAAATTCCCTTCCGGCTTTTATTCCTACCTCCAGTTCTTCCCATGCCTCTTTAATCATTTCCTCCATTTATGCGTTGAACAGCACCGTTGATAATGGGCAACCCTGCCTTACCCCTCTTCCTAACACTGCCCATCCGGATTCTCCGCTCCCAACTCACACCTGAGCAGTCCGAGACATGTATAGGTTGCAGATCAGTCTCCTGTCCCTCCAATCCATTCCTATTTTCTGCAATGCATGCATTAGTTTTTCCCAATTCACTCTATCAAACGCTTATTTGAAATCTACGGAACAGGCAAATACGACCTGATTTTATTCTGTATTCCTCTCGATTAGTGATCTCGTAACTGCAATAGCATCACGCGTACTCTCCCCTTCCTAAAATCAAACTGATCATCCCCTAAGTAATCATATGCCCCACCCTCTATCCTTTTGCTAATAATCCTGAGAACAACTTTAGCTGCGTGGGAAATCAAACTTAATGTTCTGTAGTCCTCCCATTACGTAGCCTTTACCTTTCTCGCAATAGGAATTAACACTGATGTCTTCCGGCCAGAATCTTTCCTCATAGATACTACGAATAAGCCCATAAAACCATAGGTAGTTCAGATTTATTATTTGTGTGGCATATCTTTTTCAGTCACTGATACGAAAAAATAAAAGAATTTCACATTCAAGTTTGAATTTCAACCAGTTTTCAAGCATATAAATAATTCGTACCACATTTGGTTCTGGAGAACTTTATCTTTAAAACAAAACTAAGCTTAAAATGTAAACTGAAAAAATTGTCTTTTTTGGAATAATAATGAGAAGATTGCGGAAATAATGAATAAATGAGGAATATCTATGCTAATAAAACAAGTTTTTGGAATTTGGCGGTCGTCATATTTTCGACGCTTACCTGAAATATTTCTGATTATTGGAGTTCGATATCAAAGATCTACTAAATCGGAGATATTTTGAAGGAAGTAGGGGATCATTTTTATCCTGCTTGGACATACATATCTGCTTAAACTACTATTCATATTTAGGAGACTAAATTCCAATTCGTCATTACGCATGCGCGATTGCACATCATCAGAGTGACAAGGAGGCCGAGAGTGGTTTGAGGGCAGCACCATCACTCCATTCGGCTTTATAGATAAAAGATTTATATTGCTGCACCGTTTGTGCCCGCATCATAATGTTGCAAATTTGGTCAAGTGTGATCGGCGTATTAGTGGTTGTGATTGGCATGGGTTTCTTTTTTCTTCGCGTGTGAAATCTGTATTTTCCTGCCGAATAAAGGGAGTAGTGTTTTTTATTGTGTACGCGACATCTTTTCTGTCCCGGTAAGGACCTACCTATTTACAAAAACTTTTTCGATGCTCTTTCATCTTTGAATTGCTACTAACGGTTTGGGGTTCCTTTGCATAACCGAACTTTCGTCCGATGTTTTCAATGAATCAATTGCCTTATAGATATGATGCAGAGAAGAACTGGCGGGAAGCGAATCCGTATGGATGAGCCTCCTCCTCCAGAATATGATTCTTCTCCTCCTGCGACCCCCCTTGGTGATGGTGTAACTGATGGTCTTGAGCAGCCGTATACGCCTTATACTCCCTATTCAAATCAACCTGAGACCCCGCTTACTCACGGAGGGTGAGGGTTGTTATACATATTTGGACCAATAGTTTCATTTCCTTGTGTTTTTATGACAATATTTACGTTGGAGTTTTGTTTCACAAAAACGGATTATGCTATTGTACATAGTGATAACCGTTTTAGCATTGAGATCTGTGCGTTTTACTTTTTTGTTGCCTCGAGCAAAATTTATGTATTATTTTTAGAGTCGAGTGTAAGAAGTGGTCTAAATGACCCTTTCTTCAATTTAAGTCTGATAGTGAACACAATGACAGTGACTCAACTGCTCGTGTTTCTCATTGTGTTATTACTGTGTGTATCCATTGTGACTTTTAGCGTGATTGCTATTTATTTTTGGCATTGTATTTATCAGAAAATAATGTTTGCCTTGTCTGCATAATTAAATGCCATGCTTCAAATACATTCGGTTCATGATTGGGTTATTAGTCATTACAAAGCCTAATGTAATATCCACCTTTAAGATTTTTTCTTTGGAATCATCAGCAAACTATCAAAGAAATAATACCAGCATGACTGGAGTACTAGAAAGTAGTAATGTGTGTGGAAAATCTTGTCTAGCCTGCTCATTCTGAGTTAAATGCTGTTGTATGAAAATTGCAAAATATCTTCATTAAATTGAGTTTTTCACTCTATTAAGGTACTTGAAAGATAATTAGCTTGCACTAAATTTAGTTCTTCCCCATAAGCCCAAAATTGTAAAGGTTAAGCCAATTATATAAATAAAAAATTACAAAGTTCTTGAACTGTAACAAAAAAATTTCCTACGATTTGAAAATAGAAGTAGGTTGAGCAGACACAAAAAATCATATTCATAATAGTTACTAGCATTTACTGTACTATTAATAATTTTAAGATCTATTTCTAACATTTCAAAATTAATCTTAAAACAGGCTTGACACTAGTGGAGAGCATGATGGTCTTGTCCAGCTACATTCAGTGCCTCCTCAGTCACATCTCTCACATTATGTGCAGCAACCTCAAACTCCGGCTGGGCCTTTTGAGACACAGTTTGATCAACAATGCCAGCTTCAGACAATGTCCAAGGTAAGGTATTGAATGAAACGCTGGAGGCAGCAGCATTATTGAAATGACTGTCTTAGATTGAGTGGTGATAACCTATTTATTTGGTGAACAAAACATTCTTGCCCAAACCAGTGTAACAATTACTACCACAGTCAGTCAATGGTACTGCCTCAATCTATTTAGGAAATTAGTAGAAATCGTCTGCTTGATTATGCCACAAGAATAGCAATGTTTAGCAGCTGAACCATGGTCAGGTGAAAGCAGAAGGATCCCATGCAATGTTTATCTTAAATATGGCTCATTAAGGAAAGTCTTATGTCGGTGACAAAGTTAGTAAGGTCATGGTTAGTCAGGCATTCATATCCGTACCCCTTCTCTTCATAAGTAGTAACATTCAAGTGTGAGAACATAGTACTTAGTGCAAGAAGTCGTCTTTTTTAAGGGTTTTAACCACTGCGAGATGAATAAGATTTAATGTTGGCTTATTTTCATTCAAGCACCATGGATTCAGATGGAAAATTCCAGTAGTTACAATAATTAACCATTGCATTAAATTATGGTTGGGCATAAGTTTATTAATAGTCTCTTCAGCTTGCATTGCTTATTTTTACCATAATATAGTGTTATTATGAGATGAAGTTTAAAAGTCAAAAGAATTGGAAGGGATAAGAGAGTATGAAAGTGAAATGTGGATGGGGATGAAAGTGAAGAATAACAAGGAACTTTCAAAAACATTTATCTGCAGATACAAATATGGGAAGTGTATGGAAAGGTGAATAGAATAAATTAAAAACAAAATATAAAGGTGCTGCAGGGAAAAAGTTAGGGAGGATAAGCCGAAAACACCAGGTCTCTTAAAGTTCACTGAAGAGATGAGTGAGAAACCAGAAAGAGGGGAGGATATGGAAGAAATTAAACACAGACCTGGAAAGAATAAGCTCAGAAAATTCACAGTATATTTAGTTTTTGGTTATGGAAGAGCGGTGAAATGTCAGTGTAAAAATCATTTGCCTTGGCTGAAATTAAAAACTTGGGTCCCAGGAATCCTGGAAATTGAATAAATCTGTTTCAGATCCTGGTTCAGTCAAATAATTGTCTACTTAGTGAAATTTCTGCATTATAGTACACCTTGACAGATGGCTCTCACTCTAGTATTGGATTTAGGAAAACAAGGTCCACTACAACAGCCACATATCACATGGTAAATCAAATACTTTCAGGATTGGATAATAGAACTGAAACTCTAGGATTATTTTTCGATTTCAGTAAAGCTTTTGACTTCGTCAATCATCAGTTACTCCTATATAAACTGAAATGCTATGGTATAAGAGGCACGCCCTACAAATGGATTGAATCTTATCTAAGTGAACGGCATCAGTATGTTGAGCTCTCAAGTAATGGCTCCAAATTTGTTTCCCCTGGTAGAGAAGTAACACTGGGTGTTCCCCAGGGTTCTGTACTTGGTCCTATTTTATTTTTAATCTATATCAATGATCTCCCAGACAATCTTAAGCTCATTAAGGGGATAGACCCAATACTGTATGCTGATGATACAAATATCATTGTATCAGCCTCCTCAGTAGACAGCTTGACAGAAAGAGCAGCCGAAGTAGCTCAGATTTTCAATGCATGGTGTCTTCATAACTTTCTAAAGCCCAATTTAAATAAGTCCAGCCTGATTTATTTTTCGAATAAAAAGAAAGTTTCATCTGCAATCTCAGTAGATGTAGAAGGTGTGAGTATTCCCCAAAATTCCAGTACCCAATTCCTGGGAGTAATCCTACAGAAAAACATGTCTTGGGAGGAACATATTTTCAAATTACGCAGCAAGTTAAGCTCCCTATGCTTCCTTATTAGAAATATTAGGTATTCTGTAAATTTAGAGGTCCTTCTATCCATTTACTATGGTGAATTTTACTCTCGTGTTACTTTCAGTATCCTCTTCTGGGGTTCCTCTCCCCATGCGGGCATAATCTTCAAAATCCAAAAGAGGATCATACGCATTATGAGCAATGCTCCTTGCGATGCACCATGTAAACCTCTCTTCAAAAGACTTGGTTTATTACCAGTACCTTGCATATATATATTTAATGTCATCTTACATGCAAAGGGTAATATTTCCCATTATAAGTCCAACCACAATTACCATAGTCACTACACAAGGACCTGCAATGACCTGCACCAACCATTTGTCAGGACATACAATACTGCCCATGGGCCCAAAGCAATGGGCTTAAGGTTATTCAATAAACTTCCCCATGAAATCAAATATGAAACAAAAGTACCTGTTTTCAAGAAAAAGCTGTTTAACCTTTTAAAAAATAATATGTTCTATTCTGTAAATGAATACCTTGAATTGTCGCAATGCATCAATTCCGGCTTAAACAATTGATATGTAATTATACTAGTGTATTGGTATGTATATATATATATATATTTATATATTGTATCTCTTCTATTGTGAAATTGTGAAAATTATATTTGACGTGTCCTATATTTGTGTATGTATGAATATGCAACAAATCTCCGGACAAATAAATTTATTATTATTATTATTATAGTAAATCTCACGCCATCTACCACATTCTTTAAAATTATAAGATGGTGAGTTGAACAGTTTGAGGATATAGAGAAATTTGACAGATGGAAGCGTGGAATTTCTCTATAGTGAGGTAGGGAGGAGGTGAGGAAAATGTTGGGATGTGTCAAAGAAAAAACTAGCCCACCCAAATGGGATTAGGTAGAAAAGTAGTCATGGGAACTGGTAGAGATTCAGAAAAGGTTGAAAGAATTAGTTAAGACTTTAATGTTGATCATATGGTTGTATTATTTTTCTTGTTGTATTATCTTGGTTAATTTATTCTCCCAATCTTGGAGAATTATATACATAGTATTTTCAGGTTACTGTGAGTGACATGATTGGTATATAGTGAAAAGTACAGAAGAGCCTAATGTTTGTGGTACTTTATAATGCGGTCTTCAGCAGTCATAAAACTTGAGCACTACATTTTTTGTTTTCTATACTGCTCAAGGGGCTGGGATGATGACCGTGGCTAACATACTGGCTTCCCACCACAGGGGTGCATTGACTGCAGATGGGATATTAAATTGTAAACCCCTTGGAGTATATCATTAAGAGTAGGCCAATGCTGAAGTCGGTTTCTCCCTACCTACCTCTCTCACTCCTAACAAATTATCCACCTATCTCTAATGATGTAAATGGTCTTAGATGTCAGTTACCTCCCTTAGTAATTACTACTCTTCTATATGTTTTCATTCCACAAAACCTCTGTGTCTCAAAAGAATTTTCAGATAGAATGGCCTTTTATCCTTCCCCTTCCAACAGTGAATGTGGATTATTGATCTCCATACAATTGATAGATGAAAAATTCCTCTAAAGCTTGTTAAACTTTGACCTAAGATTTTAGCTGGCATTGATAATTAATTTCTTCTCCTTGTTTTCTTCCTTCATTTTCAGGTGCCGGAAGTACAAGGAAATGGCACTTATGAACAGAATGAGCAATTTGAACAGCCACCAACGCCACCTCCACCATCCTTGAGTACAAGACCTGTTCGGACTGCAAGAGGTCGGCAAAGAGGTGAGGTATAGGAATGTAAAAGTAATGTGCTATATGTGTTATTTCATGTTTTGTTTTCTAATGCATGTGGTAAAAACTTGGTTGGCACATCTCTGGATACTGATAAAATATGCAGATCTGTTAATACTTTTTAAAAGTTATCATTATGATAGTTTTGCAAAATGTATCAGTATTAAGTTGCTATTGGTTCCTTGTTTATATTCATGATTAATGCATTTGAATATATTATGCTAGAAATTCATAGTATTCACTTTTTCTCGGCAATATGGACACCACATTTGCTTTTTAAATTCATATTTATTTATAATTTGATACTGATATATAGTGGAACCTCATGCAAAGAACTTAATTCATTCTGGGGTCTTTCTCGTGAAGCGAAATGCTCATTTAGTGGAACAATTTTTCCCATGTAAATTAATGTAAAATACGATAATCAGTTCCTTACCAAAAATAAAATAAATTATAATCTAGTTTTATTCAAATAAAATAATTTAAACATTGTTCAGTATCGTGGGTCATTTTTATCTTTTATCCTATCACAGAACCGACCTGGGATTCAAATTCAAGTTATAAAAACAGAATATCAAAATAATTACTTTATTATTTATGATATATTCCTAATTCTTTTTTGTTTGGCTGACACTTCAAATTTTCGTAAAAATGCAAATCAGCATTATCATTAACCCTTTTGATAGAGCTCACTCTCAGGAAACGTACTCCTGATATGTGGCGAAAAGATAGGGTATCATTAATCCATAACCGTTATTAAGTGTAGGGATATTTTTTGTTACCTCTTACATTTCACTAGAACCGGTTTCATTGTTGAGCAAAAACTTGCAAAGCACTGGACTTACGTGGGCAGTCCGATAAGTACTTAGCCTACAAAATAAAAAATGAAAATTTTGGAAAAGTGGCGATTTATTTCTCAACATAGTCTCCTTTTAGCTCGATACACTTGACCCAGCGATGCTCCAACTTCTTTAACCCGTCTGAAAAATACGTTTTCTGGAGGTCAGCAAAATAGGCCTCCATGGCGGCGATAACCTCATTTGACTCAAATTTCTGCCCAGCGAGTGCCTTTTTCAAGTTTGGAAACAAAAAGAAGTCGCATGGGGCCAAATCTGGAGAATACGGTGCGTGGGGCAGCAATTCGTAGCCCAATTCGACCAATTTGGCCGTGGCGAAGGTGGAGGTGTGAGGCGGTGCGTTGTCATGATGGAAGAGCACTTTTTTCTTCGCCAAATGGGGCTGTTTTTTCTGCAATTCGGCGTCAAATCGGCCCAATAATGCGGCATAGTAGAGCCCTGTGATCGTTTTGCCCTTCTCCAGGAAGATCACACCTTGCGAATCCCAGAAAACGGTGGCCATCACCTTTACGGCCGATAGGACAGTCTTCGCCTTCTTCGGAGCACGTTCGCCGGGTGAAGTCCACTGTTTCGACTGTTCCTTGGTTTCTGGTGTGTACCAGTGGATCCATGTTTCGTCGACGGTCACGAAACGATGCAGAAACTCCTTCGGATTGCGCTTAAACAGCGTCAAACACTGCTTTGAAGTGGTCTCACGGTTGCGCTTGTTGACCGGGGTGAGCAAACGCGGCACCCATCGCGCCGACAGCTTTCTCATGCCCAAAATTTCATGCAGGATATGACCCACATGGTCTTTTGAGATGCCTACTGTCTCAGCCATCTCGCGCACCTTCAATCGGCGGTCTGCCAAAACGAGATCGTGGACTTTGTACATGTTATCCTCCGTGGTAGCCATTTTCGGGGCACCTGGCCGTGGCTCATCAAAAACCGACGTGCGACCACGTTCAAACTCATTAAACCAATTTTTGACGGTCGCCATCGAAGGAGAAGAGTCACCGTACACAGCATCCAAGCGCTCTTTGATTTCGCTGCGCGATTTCCCTTCCAAAAACAAGAATCGAATCACCAACCGATATTGCTCTTTTTCCATTTTCCTAGAATCGGCGGACACACCTGCTTCCACACGTGGTCAAAACAAAACTACCAGTCCGATTCGGCTGAAATTTCAACAATAGCCGTCTATAACAATGTCCTACACGATAGTAAATTGTTCTTGCGACAGTGGTGCCATCGGGCTGTGAGGCTAAGTACTTATCGGACTGCCCACGTATGTAGTATTTCTTGATGTATACAATATGGCCTTGCCTAAATATTTCCCAATAATTTTTTTGTACCACTTCACTAGACACACCTAAATGACAACTTTGATCAATGTCAGTGTTCAGACCTGTATAAGTTGTCATATCTTATACAATACCCATCTCACAATCACATTGAACAAATATTTTGATACCAAATCTATGTCGTTTGGATGGAATATATTGTTTGAAGCCAGGCTAGCCTTTGAATAGAATGAATGATTCATCAACTGCCAACTTCTCAAATGGCCGAAGGCTACATGAGAATCTTTCCTTCAACTAGGAAAATACATAATCTATTATCTATATGAGAAGGAACCTTTCAAAATTGTTGAGAACAAGTAACCATTGCATTAATATTCTTGTCACTCCCTTTGAAGCATGTATCTCCTTAATTGTCCTTGTTCTTGAGGATAGTGCCATTTGCCGATGTAGGCCAATTGCATGTGCATGCTGGATCAGCCACACTCACCTTGAAATTACTTTTCAATGATTGTACTTTTCATTTCTCTGTTCTTTTTATTCTCTTATGGCTGTCTTCTTGCAGATATTTCTTCAAGGACATTTTTAAAACTATGGGCAAAACATTATTAAACTTTTCATTAATAAATCACAAATAATTTGTCTGAGCACAAGTTTGAAAAAATGTGATCACTAGGGACATTAATATGCTAGCGGAACAAGTGTTAAACACAAGTATCAAGTGTGCAATCATTCTACGAATTCCCCTTTCCTCGATATTTGTTAAGAGAGTCTATTTTGGTCCGAATGTTTTTGCTTGTTATGCAAATCACTCACTATGTGAAATGCTGATAAAGCGAGCTTCCACTGTATATTTTTAGGATACAGAAGTGATTTATTAGTCATCTGAAATCATAATAGGAAATGGACTTTTAGGAATCATAAAATTTCTTATTCCAATACTTGGGATGTAAACTGTTTCTACAGTCTAAAAAAAGAAACACAATATCAGTTGTCTGAAAATTAATTAGAAATGCTTCATGTGGATGCTTAGTTCATTTATGACTTCTATATGAGTTCGGAACTCTAGTTTTTTGTTCTCCTCGATATAATCTGAACATCATACCACAAGAACAAGTAATGATCATCACTGTTGAAATCTATATGAAATTCAAAAGTCAATCTGATGAAATGTAGACACTGAAAATATTTTATTTAGACCAAATGTGATATTGAAGGATCAAAAAAAGGAACAAAGAGCCTTCTTTAGGCCCTTGAATATGCTTGCATAAGCTCCCATTCCTCACAAATCTCCTTTTTTTTTAACTCCTTGTCCAGACTTACTGAAAGGTATTTTTAATATTCATCCTTATGAGACTGCCGAGACACTCTTAATGGTTTTTTTGGTGTATAGGATCTCTATATCTGTCTATATAATATACTCCGTGGGCCATTACAGTGGGGGTGTGGTGGGTATGCCTCCACAATCATTGCACTTCTACCCAAATATCAGTTTGATCATACACTTGAACAATGAAATCTCATGAAAGAAGGTACTTACATTCGAGAATATTCAATAACAGGAAAAATGAAAATCAAATGGGAAAATGTTAAAACTCTGAATCTATTTAAAATTCATTCATGATATTGAAAAAATATATTTGCTACCAATATCACTTATCCCAAAACAAATTCAGAGTGTAAAAATCATTCCCCTGGACCGGGATTTGAACCTGAATTGCTCAATGTCTAGCCAAGTGCTTTAGCTAGTTAAGCTACCAAGGCATCCTCTATTTCTAACGGGATCTTTAAAGGAACAAGATATGATAAATTACCATGCATACAATGTCACAGGCATTGGTGGTCGTTTGAATCACTGCAGACCATGAGGTTAAAGCCAACTTTAAACACTATGGTGTTTTAGCTTTGACAAATTCCAAGAAACTGCATAAGATGTTGTGACAGTAACTTTTAATGGAGTTGGCTTTAACCTCATGGACTGTGGCACTTAAATTTGTTCTTGTTCCTTAAAGACCCCAAAATTTTGGAATGTAATTTGAATTTGTTGCATTGTAATGCACATTTAGTGGATGGGTCCATTAAAAGTTACTGTCACAGTATCTCCCAAAGTTTCTTGGAACTAATTATCTCCTTTGCACCCACAGTCATATCTATTTTGATCTCTAATCCTAAAAGAAATAAATGGCATTTTAAACTAACTGTTCTACTATTATTCCACCTGATTTAACGTTTGTGATCTGATCTACCCTAGTAAGTTGGGGCGTGTAATACGTCTTTAACATCCTCGGATATGTAACTTGCCTCAAATTTACGCTGTTAATTTAACCTGTAATTCAACCAATGGTCTACTAGTGGCTTCCTCTCTAAATCTTCCAATATTGTTGCATTGTTCTTAACAGCTTTTCGTATCCTAGACACTATATGGCACTTGATTTAGTTCCAAAACTAAGCCTACCTCATGAGAATCCCATTTACTTTTGGCGTACTCTTAGTGGGGCTGAGGATGGATTGAGGATTGAGATGAGGATTATTCCTCTCCATCAAGAAGATTTTAGCTCAAACCTGGCAAATTCGAAACTCTCAGAATGATAATTCCTTGCCATATGGGCAACTTCACCTGGTTGTCAAACTCAAGAAGACTTAAAAATTCCTTTTTTCCTTTCCTCTACACGGCAAAATGCACCATAACCATCATCACCCAAAGGTTGTTTGACAAGTGAGAGGTAGACCTCACCCACACTAAGCCCAACAGCTTGTAAGATTCACACATCTGGGCAGGGGGACCTAGCTTCCCCTGTGTTTCCTGTGATTTCACAGGAAGATCTGGTACAAGTAAAATCACACAGTTTGGGTGAAGGTGAGTACCCAGAGGTACGACACAGAATTGAACCTGGGCCCTCTTGTCAGTAGTCCAACACTTCACAATACTACCACATTCTACATACATAATATGTGAATTTATTTAGCCAGCATCTGTACACCATGATAAATGTGAGTAGTAAATATAAATTAAATTGTCTGAGTGAATGATTGCAGTTCATGAGTTGATCCATAAGAATTTGAGAAGCACTATGTACCTATAAATACATAAATAATTAAATATTTGTCTATCAGTTAGTAGCCCTGCACTCTACCCTTGGGTGGTCTATAACCTCTCCCACCATGCATAATGCACATGGTATGACGAATTTAAATGAAAGACATTACATTTTTTTAATGCTCCACTTTTAATATTTAATTCATAGTTTATGTATTCGTTATTAATTACAGCTGCAGTTACTCCAGCAACTGGGGGAAACACAGCTCACTCAGTGAGACGGGCAGCTGTTGTTGCTGCAGTAGCTGTAGCAGCTGCAGCAGCAGCATGTAGCTCACCGGATGAACCAGTCAAAAAGAGACGTCAGAACAAGAAGCCTGTCACAGAGTCACTTTCTGAAGATGAGAATAGTTTATGCTTTGTTATTCGACTTGGGCGAGCATCTTTACAGGTGAGTAATAAAGTTTAAATGAATACTATGCTTTCGATAAATTTTATTCTCAGAAACTCATTTGTTGTAAGCTTCAGTACACCCTTTCTGATCTGGACTATATGCAGAAATGCACATTTTGGATTAGGCAAAGTCCATACTCTTTGACACACATCAAATTGGAGCATTTTTGCCCTCTATTTTGTGCACTTTTAGTGAAATGATTTCCAAATATTTTAATGATGATTAATTGAATCCTTCAGGTTAAAAAAAATCCTATATAGATATTGTATAATCCTAGTTAAATAAACTATAATATCCTTAATATGAATATCGGTGGGCAAAAATTTTTCAAGTGATTCATGATCTCCGTTGACCTGGAGAAATCATGGAATTTACAAAATCACCTGAAAAATTAGCCACTTAAAGTTGAAAGCAATGCAGTCATCATATTTTGTCTTCAGACTCAAATATTTCATTCATTTGGTTTGGCAAATACTCTGTAAAGGTCAAAAGCAGTCTTCAAGTTTGAGTTCTGAGAGATATCTTAAGGAAATGCTTCATTATTGTGTTTTTCTGGTTTTATTTTTGGAAGCAGTTTCTATGACATGTTAAAAGTGCTCATAATACTTGTGTTTGAGAGGGAACTTGAGGCCAACAATAGAATGAGTAGAATACCAAATCGTAATAGATTAAGCTTTAATGTCAACACGTACAGTGGGTTCCCATTAAAAGTGGAAATAGACAGATAGAAAAATAAACGAGGAAGTGTTGGACATGGTTGGAGAAGATAGAGAGCTGTTGGTAGAAATCCAAAGGAGGCAGGAAAGATGGTTTCAGAGCATTTTAATTGGGAATGGGTTATTGAAGACTGTGATAGAGGAGAGGACGTTAAACAAGCAAGAAAGATAAGGAAGAGTATAGGCATGTTAAATGGAATGAAGGGAGGGAGAAAGTATATGGAATTGAAGGACTTCCTTTAATGTCCGATGTCAGGTTGTATTTTTTGTTAGCAGGGGCAAGTAAATGTATTGGATGAAGTTTTCTCGGGTCTTCCACCGGGTCAGGGGTTCCATGTTGGCCGACGTTTCGATGCCCGACTCGTGTATCGTCCTCAGGGTTGATGATCATCAACCCTGAGGACGATGCACGAGTCGGGCATCGAAACGTCAGCCAACATGGAACCCCTGACCCGGTGGAAGACCCGAGAAAACTTCATCCAGCAAATACGCCGGGAAAGCACCAGATCTTAAGTAAATGTATTGTTATACAATTTTGTTGGCTGAGTCCATGGTGTTCCATGCCTGGTGTACAATTGCCCCCAGCCACATACCTTGGTGGAGGCTTGTATCTTGTAGATAATTTATGGTTTCAGTTCATTACATTTAAGATATTCATTTTCTTTCCATTTGCAGCAAGTAGTTGATGACTGGATTGAGAGTTATAAAGCAGATAGGGATGGTGCTCTTCTGTCTCTGATGCAGTTTTTTATTAATGCCTCTGGATGCAAAGGAAAGATCTCACCTGATATGCAAGCAAGCATGGAACATGCTGCTATCATCCGTAAAATGACTGAAGAATTTGATGAGGTAAGCTACTAGTTTTGTTATAGGTAAAATACTAAAGTGTTTTGAATTGACTTTATAAGCATATCACAGCTCATGACCATAGCCAGTCGGTAATTAGCTTTGATGCTGTACCTTTATTAGGCTTTGTACTATTCTAGAGGTTGTTAGATTTTGAAGGATATCAAAAAGTGTATTATCTTTGTTTAGCTACTAACCTGATGCTTGTTATCTTCAAATGATAATCAATCATAAAAAGGTACTTTTTGAATTTAAATTGTCTGTTGTGGTTAATCATTTTGAATCCCCATTCAATCTTCAAATCTTTTTCAATCAAATTGATTAAATAAATTTCAGTAAATCAATCAAATATTAAAATCAAATTAGGCTGTATGTGAACAGTGTGACTGAAGATTCTATCTCATATTTTAATGAAAATCTAAAATTTTACTCTGCGAAGATATCAACAGTTAAAACTGAAGTATTTCTATATTTTGGAAGACTCAGTAACTAATAAGGATACTAGGAGCTGTAGTCTCAAGCATAACCGAAGAAGTATATATTGTGTTAAATTTGCAGTAAAGAGAGTATATGTGGGTGACTTTGGAAACTCCTTATGACAACTTTAATTAGAGCTTTGATGAGAGTTGCCTTTTTTCAATAGTATTTTTATTTATTTTATTATTTTAAGTTTAATTGTTTTTATTAGTAATATTTTACCTTTGGATATTAGTTATCCAGTATTATCCTCAGAAACACTGTCACTTATTAGCTTTCCTGATATGGCATCACTAATGGTTTTGTCTCTTCTTCTTGTAGGAGAGTGGCGAGTATCCTCTCATCATGACTGGACAACAGTGGAAGAAATTTAGACAGAACTTTTGTGATTTTGTGCAAGTTTTAGTGAAACAGTGTCAGTATTCAATTATTTATGACCAGTACCTTATGGACAATGTTATATCCCTTTTAACAGGATTATCAGATTCTCAGGTCCGAGCATTTAGACATACTGCTACATTGGCAGGTTTGTATGTACATCACTTGGACATGGACATTTTAATGTTTTTTTAATTTATCTGATTTATGATACCTGATTTATCCAATTAATGATAATGTTTCTCTTTTTGAAGCTATGAAGCTAATGACAGCTTTAGTAGATGTGGCACTGACTGTGTCTGTAAATTTAGACAATACCCAAAGACAATATGAAGCTGAGAGGCAGAAGGCAAGGGATAAAAGAGCATCTGATCGACTTGAATCATTGATGGCCAAGAGGCAAGAGTTAGAAGAAAACATGGATGAAATAAAGAATATGTTGACCTACATGTTCAAGTCTGTTTTTGTACACAGATACAGGTAATCTTGAGTAGGAAGATTGAATTAATTATAATGTCTGTTAAGTTATGTTTTCGCCATGAATGATGCTGAATGTATATCCTGATGGTATACCCAGTAGGAGTAAAACATATCGAGTATTAATAGCAATTTCCTGACAACTAATACTAAAAATATTTAATGTATTACTTGAATGAAGCTGCAGAAGCCTTCATATTTACATAAGTTGAAGCCTAAGTTATAATTCTTGGAAATGTTAGCATGCACATGCCTGCATACAGCCTTGATTGAAGCATGTATAAACATGTCAAAGGGAACTATGTGCCTGATTCTCCTAAAATTGGACAATTCAATATAAATTTATTTCTGACTTAGTTTTAGGATATTGATAGTTTCACCTCTTAGGTTTTTAAATTTCTCTCTCTTGGCTGCCTTTTTTTACCAAGTGTAATAGCTCTCTTAGATATGTACTTTTTCTAACTTTTTTTATTCTTTCGGTTGTAATTCTCAGTTTCTAGGGGGACATATTTGAAGTGTGGCCGAATTAATATTTTTTTGTTTTTCCATATTTGTATGTCTGACTTATTCCTTGCATTATCTGTGTATTAAATGGCATTAAAACAACTTTCAGGGACACATTACCTGAAATTAGATCCATATGCATGGCTGAAATTGGTGTTTGGATGAAGAAATTTCATCAAAATTTCCTTGATGACTCCTATCTTAAATACATTGGATGGACATTACATGATAAAGTTGGAGAAGTCCGCCTCAAGTGTCTTCAGGTGAGTGTTTTTTTTCAAACTTAGTTGTTTTTAACAATTACCTTACAAAGGAAACATTATTATTCTATTCTCTCTCATACACAATACATTTTGAGAATTTTTATTTTTATGTATGCCTCCATGTGTTGTCTTTCCCCATATTTTGATATACAGTGGAACAAGCACATTTCATAGCAAGTAATTAGCATTTTGAGCAAAACTTTTGGTGCCAAAAAGACTCCCTAAACTAGTGACGTTTTGTATAACAAGTAACAATCAGAGGGGAATACCTGGAGTGATTGCATGCCTGCTACTTCAGTTTGTGTTTGGCATTCGTTTTGCAAGCCTTGGTGATGCTTGTGATCTCTAATTGTTCCAAACTTCTGTTCAGACTATTATTTGGGAGTCTTTGGTGGAAAGTTTAATAATATTTTGCGCATAGTTTAAAAAATGACCCCAAAGAAAAATCCATAAGAAGAAAGTCTCAAAAGAATTAAAATCTCAGTAGAAATGAAAAGTAGTCTTTGTACTGGCTTCCCACTGAGAGAGCTTGGGTTCGAATCCTGGGGTTTTCCGTGGTATCCCGATTTCTGATCCCTACTTGAGGTGCTTAGTGGAGAGCATTTTGAGTGGGTATGTTGTCCATCAGATGGGGCATTCCTTCAGACTCCTTCATGCCATTCTTTAACAGTAGGCTAAAGCCAACGCCGGATTTCTCTCAACCCTTCCTCTTTCCCCATCCATCCATCATGGCATATATGACTAGCTGTTGGTCACCTCCCCTAAAACTACTACTACTACATATTCCCAATGATTTTGCAAGGTTTTTCTCATATTAATAAAGCAAAAGCAATTGCAATGCGACAATGTTAACAAGAATGTTATTGGTGAGAATGATAAAGTGATTTTTGCCTACGCTGTTAGTAGATGTCAGGATCAACAACAGCTGAAGAATATTTCAGAGGAGCCATGTTTGATCGCAGAAATTTAGGAGAACAACTGGTATCCATGACATTCTGAGGCATGGTGAAGCAGCAAGCCCTGACTCAAAGGTAGCAGAGAATTTAATCAGTGACTTCAAGAAACTCTTAGATAATGAGGTTTACCAACCAAATTGTGACAAAAGTCTCTTCTGGAAGAGATACCAAAGCAAACCAATATTTCTACGAGTAATAGTGGAAGACAATGCATTCCATGACCACAAGCCAATGGAAGGGTCTCTCGTGCTGCTATTTTGTGCAAATGCCAGCAGCAAATTTTAAATTAGACCCCTGGTTGATAACCATTCAGAAAGTCCACAAGCCTTATAGAGGTGTTAAGTCCAAATCAGCAAACTAAATATTCTGTAGAGATCGCAGTAAACTTTGGCATCATACCATGCATACAGGCATCGCCCTATTAAGGAAGTGGTGATATGCTCCAAAAATTTTAATAATAATTTTGTGTCGCATTTTTACAAAATTTTAAAGCATCAGCAAAAACAAATGTCTCTAGGCAGCTAGGTTGTTCCAGCAGGGAAACATTTGATAGTGATGGAGCATTGGAGGCAAAGGAGTAGATGATGATGAGTTAGGAGAACTTACATAATTTAATTTAATAAACTTTTAATTTTTATTCTCAGGCTCTCCAGCCTCTGTATGCATCAGAAGAGCTGAAGGGAAAGCTAGAGCTCTTCACGAGCAAATTCAAGGATCGCATTGTTTCTATGACATTGGACAAGGAGTATGATGTAGCCGTTCAAGCTGTGAAGCTGGTTATCAGCATCCTCAAGTGAGTGGTTATTAAGTTTTCTCAGAAGAATACACTCAATTCATGCATGTTAATTTCTATTTTCCTGTTACCTGTACATGCTTGTCTTTCAATTTGTAACGAACAATTCCATGATCAGGCACCACAGGGATATACTCACGGACAAAGACTGTGAACACGTTTACGAGTTGGTGTATTCATCCCACCGGGGTGTAGCGCAAGCTGCAGGAGAGTTCCTTAACGAGAGGCTTTTTGTACCAGATGAGGAAGCTGTTGCAGGTGTTCGCACAAGGCGTGGGAAACATAGACTTCCAAATACACCTCTTTTGCGTGACCTTGTGCAGTTTTTCATTGAGTCAGAAGTAAGTTATTAAGACTACTTAAATATACAATCCTTACTACACATTGGGTATTTCAGGGAAATGTGGCAAAAATGTGTATGCATTCATACTACATTTCAATGAATTGGCATATTTTATTTGAATGCTCTAGTGTGGTGCATGGCTTTTATGATGAAACTGTAGTATTACTGAAGGGTGTGGTTTGCTACTGTTCCATACTGAGTGTAGTTTTGATGATCATTCTAGCCTAATGAATAGGTTTTGAAAATGTATGTATGAAGTCAATTTAATGTAATAGGAAAGTGAAAACTCCTTTGATTTTATTTGTTTTATTGTTGTTAGTTTTAATTAACTAATTATTTACCTGTATATTCAATCCATTTGTGAATAGTATTTAATTAGCACTGTTAGAAAGTAAAACTTTTTTGTATTTCATTTACATTTATGCCCTGGAAACTTATTCGTACAAAAATAATTACAAAATAATAAAATATATTACTTTTATTATTAATGTAAATATTAAAATTATTATTAATATAAAAAATAATATACAAAAATTTATTTGTGAATTATTGCATTGAGATCCAGAGTAATAGCAGTCTTATAATTTTTAGATTTCAATCTTCACAGCTTTATGGTTATTCATCATAATCTTGAGAGTAGAGGTAGTAAAATTAGGGATGTATTTGCATCACATTGGTTTTGAATGCATCCCACTCCACATAAAAACAGTTCCTTAACTCCCGCAGCCAATTGGTGCCATTTGATGAAAATATTATTTGGTTAAGAAAATATTTATATACATATATATATATATATATATATATATTATTAACCAAATAATATTGTATATATGTATGTATGTGTGTGTGTATATATATATATATATATATATAAAAACCATAAACACAGTAATCAACCCGAAGGTCGGTTTCATCAGAATCATCGTCGTCGTCATCAGAATCTGATGACGACGGCCGTGCCGTCGAAACGTAAATATCCAATGTAAGTGTCCTTCTTTTATGTTTCTATGTGTGTGGTGTTTTTCATATATATATATATATATATATATATATATATATATAACAAACACAGAAACCAAAACACAAAAGAGGAAAAACTCACTGGTTCTCGAATTTTCGGTGGTCCAACCACCTTCCTCAAGAGGAATTAGGAACAGAACAGCTCAGTTCTGTTCCTAATTCCTCTTGAGAAAGGTGGTTGGACCACCGAAAATTCGAGAACCAGTGAGTTTTTCCTCTTTTGTGTTTTGGTTTCTGTGTTTGTTATGACTTATCAGTGAATTTACATTACACGTTTGTGGGTTTTCCAAAAAAGTGTATATATATATATACATATATATATATTCAAACTTGAAAATCCCGCCATACGGCGCACAAATATACATTCAAACAGAAATAGGTATAAGGAAAGGGGATAGGAAAACACATAAATGGCGAACACAGGACATGTGGTGAAGGCGGTTTTTGAGCAGATCACGAAAGTAAAAATATTTCCTTAATAAAATATATGTATATATATATATAAAAAACACAGTAATCAACCCGAAGGTCGGTTTAGTAGGTGATGGTAGAGCTCACCCATGTACCAAGCCCGACGGCATGTGAATATTCACACATCAGGGTAGGGGGGCCAGTTCCTTTCCCAGGAAGATCTGGTACCCGAAAAATCAACTAGCTTGGGTGGAGCTGCAGGTGCCCAAAGTGCCTTGCCTGGGACCCTCCGGTCAGTAGTCCAACGCTCTACCCACTAGACCACCGCGACCCGATATACCACCGCGACCCGATATACCACCGCGACCGCGATATATATATATTTATTTATATTTCTATATATATATATTCATAACACATAGAAATGGATATACGGAAAGGGGATAGGAAAACACATAAAAGACGAACACAGGACATGTGGGGAAGGTTTTGGTATATATATATATATAAAAAATTCACTAAATAGTCATAGCAAACACAGAAACTAAAACATATAAAAGAGGGACTCACTAGTTCTTGAATTTTCGGTGGTGCAACCACCTTTCTCAAGAGGAATTAGGAACAGAAAGAGTTCTGTTCAAGAAAGTGACTATATATATATATATATATATATATATATATATATATATATATATATAATAAATATTATTATAAGGTAATCTACCGGTTAAGGAGGGACACAACAACCAAATAAATATTTTGCGACTCTTAACAAAACACAATCCAGCAACAACTGTACATCAGGTTCCTCTTAATCTCTTGTGTATTTCATTCCTTCCTTCATCTCATTCAACATCCCTATCCTGTTCCTGCCCTTTCCTCGTTTGCCTAACATTCTCCCCTCTATTACCTTCCTCAACATCTCACTGCCGCTCAATACGCCTTTCATCCATTTTTTCTGCCTCCATAGGATTTCTCCCAACAAGCCCCTCTCCTCATCCATCATCCCTAGTACTTCTTCATTTGTTTTCCTTTCTATATGTATATAATAATAATACATTGTAAATATATTGTTTCAATATATGATAATGTATAAAGTTAAAATTTTGTACTTTTTTTCCCCTGGTAAAATTTTTCTCTTTTATAGTTACATGAACATGGGGCTTATTTGGTGGATTCACTCATTGAATCTAATGAAATGATGAAAGACTGGGAGTGTATGACTGATCTTCTATTGGAAGAAGCTGGTCCATCAGAAGAGCCACTTGATGACCGACAGGAGACCTCGCTTATTGAAATAATGGCATGCTGCATCCGGCAAGCTGCTACTGGAGAACCTCCAGTGGGACGGGGTCCCACTAGAAAGGTATGTACAGAGATCATTTCAAATACCTGAATGATTAGCTGAATGGATAACACCCACCAACCTGATGGTAGCTTTTATTGTGAATTAGCCAGCTATCTAAGCCTTTCTAAACTTTCAGTGGAATATCATTGACATGCATTTCAAATTTGTTATGGACCATTTTAGCATTTTTATCTATGCTACCAAAACCAACCAAAGAGGGCAGATTTTTTATGTAGTTGTCCTTTATTCCACGTTTACATTGGATGGTCATGCTTGTAGAATTGCATGGCTATTTTATTTTGTTAAGTTTCGGACGTGTGATGTTAATCTTAAATGTCCCTAAGGATTAAGTTGTCCAATTGAAATTGCAAAGTTGAGGGGAAAGTGAATGAGCTACAAAAAGCAAGTATGAGGAGAAAATATTTGGGAATTACATCACAAAGTCAAAAACATAATTAATTAACCTAAACAACGTTCAAGCAAACAACCATATACTGAAGTTGCCTCTTCTTTCTGGCATATTAATTTTTAAAATCACTTTTGCTAATGTTAGGGTAGTGAAAATTGCAAATGATTAGAAGTACTTCTCCAGTCAAAATGATGAACACATTCACCATGGTACAGAAAAAAGTTTTTTTTGGACTGAGGAAAAGGACCCTTTTGGGCCGAGATCAAGGATTATGTTCTCACTGGGAGCAGTGCAATATGAGTGTACAGAAGTGCATTAGGACTGCCCATCTGTATACAGGATTCTGTGCAAACATCCAGACAATTTTTCCTAACAATTTTTGTATTACAAAAATGTAGCAAATAGTTGGTATGATCATAATCAACAAATTTATTAAACATATCCATTCGCAGGCCCGTTTTATCATACCACGGTCCATATCGGCCAATTTCATTTCAATAGTGGCTCTCATTGATGCGATGTTTTAATGTCTGGACCTGTTGGTGATCGTTTCGACCACGATCCACCCATAGTATTCCAATAGATTAAAATCTGGGCTGTTGGGAGATCAGAATTCTTTGGACCAAAATATATCAACATTGTCAGACAACCACTTTTGTATCAAATGACTCAGATGGGCTGGATGAGCTTACTGCTGGAAGATGTATGGCCTTCCAGATGACACTGTTTCCATCCACTGCTACATTACACTTCAGTACACGTGAAAATACTTCTTTGTTGATATTTTCCCCTTTGCTATAGAAATGCAGTGACATGACATCACCCTCACTGGGCACCACTCCCAGCCCATGACATTTGCCAGAAAGCAAACAGAGCATCTTAAAGATTATGGGCAAGCCAGCGGTTGTTCCTATGATTGAATTTTGCGTGCAAAATAAAAATTTTTTCCCCAGAAAAAAATCTTATTCATCCAGCTGCTTTGCTATTTAAGGAACACCAAAGCAGGTTGCAACGTTCAACTCGCTTTGCGCTGATGGCTTTGGAAAGCAGCTGTCTCATTTTAATGGTGTAAGACTTGTTGCGGAGGTCATCTTTGACAATATGTTGCTGTCTTTTCACTCACACTGACAAACGATGACAATTTTCGGATCAATTACCCTGGATTCTCAAAAATGAGCTCCTGAGTCCGTTGGATGATGTCAGGCATCCTGAAAAAATGCTCCGTTGAGTGAATTTTCCTCACCAGTGTTGCAAAACTGTTGTCAAATTTTTTCAACTCATTATACTTTGAAACAACTGAAGGACAATTTGGGCTCTAATTATTTTATATATATATGCATCCCCTCTTTGTCATCCATTTGGAATTTACTCTATTCCTGAAAACACTTTTTTTGTTACTTTCATTCACATTTTTCTTTATATAGCAATATATTGATATCTCTGTTGGAAGTTTAGCCCTATGCTCATTCCTTATAGATGTGGTTTTCTAGCTTCATTTGCCCTCTGCCTATATGCTTTTATTAACCATCCACGCAATGTAAAGGTATGCCACAAGTAATTGTTTAAGTTTGAACTGTTTTGCTGTAGTTTTGAACTTTCTTAAATTCTTACAACTGAACTTTTGACAGAAAATGAGATGGTTATTATTATATTGCAAATTAAAATGTGCTGTATGATAGATGTATTTTCTCACTTTGTGTACATTTTGTTGTCATAATTTCTTCTTATTTTATATTCTCACTAATATCTACTTTAGGTCCTTTCAGCAAAAGAAATAAAGCAGGTGCAGGAAGATAAAGCTCGCCTCACTGAACATTTCATACAAACATTACCAGCTTTACTGAGGAAGTACTTGGCGGATCCAGAGAAAATTGCCAATTTAATGTCAATACCCCAATATTTTGATTTGGAAATGTATACTACATCCAGGCAGGAGAAGGTTTGAACATATTTGTTTATTCTTATATTATTGTAGTAAACAATTTTATACATTTGACTCTGTTGTGCTAGATATTTGTAGTAGTATCGCTTGATTTGTTTGAAATATTGATTTTGTTTTATTTATTTAGAATACAAGTTTTTGTTGTCCTTAATAGTAATTTATACATTTTTAGAGAGTGCTGTGTATTTTAGTACATATATAAAAACTCTTACTTCTGTATTCTTAGAAATCACCCCAGTACTGGGGGAACACATTAATTGTAATGAAATAATCCACAAAAATTAAAACCTTGTTCTTTGGCATTGTGTAATGTATGATTTTATTTTCATAGAATTTGGATTCCTTGTTAAAGCTGATAACTGAAATTGTGGAGAAGCATACTGATTCAGAAGTATTGGAAACATGTGCCAAAACACTTGAAGTTCTTTGTACTGAAGATACTGCCATCTATACACGCTGTGATGTTGCTCGGTCTACATTGATTGATGGTGTTGTCAATCACTTCCGAGAAGCCATGGATGACTATATCACTCTCATTGCAGGGGTTAGTATTCAGAAATTAATATTTTTAATGATTTAAGTGTTTTTACTTTCTGTATGACCAACAGGAGGAGATTTTGGTCAAACTGTTTATGTCATTTAGGGGAAGATTTGGTATTAAAAATTTCAGTTTTGATAGCTACTGTCATTTCCCTGCATTGTATATTGTATGAGTTTCACTGCATTCTATGTCATTTCTAAGTATACCTTAAATTTTGTTAGTTAATATTAGTGTTGATTATTTATTTTCTTATTTTTAGGAAGAAGAACCTGATGAAGATGAAACATTTTCTGTTGTCCATGGTCTCAAAAAGGTTTCAGTGGTTTACTCCTGCCATAATATGGGGCCTTGGCATCTTTGGGACCACCTCATCCGGTGTATTGTTGAAGCCAAGGATGGCGGGAGAACTCTTCCGGATGAGGTGTGAATAATTTTCTTAACCTGTATCTTGTACTAGTTAATTGTTAAGTTGGGAATACTTAAATTCTATAAGGACCCATAGTAATGTGGATTTATGGAAGAAATTATACCACAGTAATCAGCCAGAAGATTGCTTTTAATGGGTAAGAGTAGAGCTCACCCAATGCTCAACATGTGAAATTCACACATCAGGATGGGGAAGAGGGGTAGTTTGTTTCCTTGCAGAAGAAACTGTAGATATTTTTATTGATAGTGAACCTATACTGTATGAACTGTCATACAGCAAAAACCTCTGTAGAGGTAACTCAAGTCCTGTTCATGGTCTCATTTCATGTTTACGAGTATATCATTGTATATCATCATATATCATTGCAGGTATAAAACCCCTCTCAGTAGTGAACCACTCTGAACCATGAAATTGCCATAGTATAAAGTATGAAATTGGACCATAACATGAAATTCACCTGTTTACAATGGAATTGATGCAATATATCCAATTTCACTGGGCCATGTGTATGTTATTGTTGTAGCCAGAACATTGAGCTGGGGGAATGTATCACACCTACATCTTCATTCCTCCTCCCAATTACCCAGCCTTTGGTTTTTCACATGAAAGTGTATTTCCACACATCGATGCAACCGAAAGGGGAGCAAACTCTTTAGCCAAACAGAAGAAGTTTTTCAGCAACTTACTATAGGTAGAATTAATGGCCAACCCAACTGCTTGCTAATTATTCCTTCAGAAGTTCCAATTGTGAATGACCAGGTCATTAAGTATATTTGACTGATTATGAGTCGGTCTTTTATTCAGGTTCATTCCCTCATTGGAATTATGTTTTCTTTTAATTTATCTTTGTTGTAAGGATGTTATTAGCAATGATTATGTGAAATGTTGCATTTTCAAATAAACTAAATACATATTGACGTTTTTATAAATCAAACCACTTTGCTTTTCCACTTATAGTTACAAAGATGTGATAGACATGCTCCTTTTCATTCAACTCTATTAATTTAACTAAATAAATGATGTGGAAAATTAAAACTTGCTTGAATGTATCACTTCCATGAAGTTATGCCAGAATTTACGAAGTTTCTTTGCCATGGTATTTATTTTGATTTGGGGAAGGGGAGCGGTTAGAGACCAGCAATCTTTGTCCAGGATTAGGATTGCTTACTCAAAATCTCTTCTTACAAATAAGAATAGTTGTCAAGTAAAATAGGTTAAATCAAATTGATTAAATATGTTTTAAAAAAATAACAGGGCATGCATATCTGTCCTTATCTCTTTTTTGCTGTTTAAATTCCTGTTGGGGTAACTTTCATATAATATTGTTGATACTGTGATACATATGTAGTTATCTGTTCCTTCCATGTGATTAGAACCTAATCTAAATTTAATACTAGATAAAAATTTAAATCTTATATGTTAAAAAATTTTATTGCTTAATAAAATGTAATTCAAACTAGTTTCATCGTCTAGCCAGTACATGCTATATTCCTAACATTTCAAACTGGTTTCATTCTGATGAAGGATCCATGCAGCTTCCAGGAATTACTGTCATGTAGGTTGATTGTTAGACAACTCTTTCACCCCCAGTCCTGGAGGTGTCTTCAGGTCAAAGTGATCTCCATCACAATTTGGCCACTGTATATAGGAGACGCTGGCTGGCTTGGAATGCTCTGATTGGCTCTTTCTTGGCGATGAATAGGAATCACACTTTTCCACGTGGAAGTCAGGGTGTAGCCATCCTCACGTTTGAAATTTTTAGGATTTTTCATTATTCTACAGCTTTTCTTATGATTCTCGGAAAGTAATATTTCTCTCTTGCCAGCACTTTTGCTTGCTCAAACGCAATCGTGTGTCCAGGTCTCATTTTCATGGAGAATTTCAAGCAGAAGGTAATAGAACCTTTCCCATAGAAACCATCTCTTTGGATCCGATTAGTCAATGACACCTTTGTCATCTGACCACATGGGAAGGAAGAACTTGAATCATTCCTAAAACACTTAAATCAGCGACATCCTGCCATTAAATTCACCATGGAAATTGCACAGAATAATGTCCTGTCTTTAAATAAAGAAACAATGTATACATCCACTGTTCTTTATTATTGTACAACTAGTTTCAACGCTTAGGCGTCATCATCAGGTACCTTACCTGGTGGAGGTACCTGATGATGATGCCTAAGCGTTGAAACTAGTTGTACAATAATAAAGAACAGTGGATGTATACATTGTGTTTCTTTATTTAATGAACATGAACTTCCACAAAGTTGAGCTTAAAAAATAGAAAGCATGTCCTGTCTTTTCTTGATGTATTGGTCAGCAGAAAACCTAATGGCAGCCTTGGCCATACAGTGTATCGCAAGAAAACCCATACTCACTGGTATTTGGATGTCGATCATACCACCATCCTACTCGGAAGAGCTCACTAGTCAATATACTAGTTAATCGTGCCTATATCATCTCAGATGCCGTATTGCTTCCATTGGAAAAACGATACTTAATCTTAGTGCTAGAGAAAAATGGCCACCCTGATTATATGCTCCAAACAAGGACCCCCAAGAAAGAAAAGGAGCTGATGGAAAATTGGATTCTGACAAAGGAACAGAGTGAGGAGAATCCTGAAAAGGAAAAACCTTTCCAGGTTTTCCAAGACGTATGCTATCATCTCATACGTTGCTAGAATGGCCGAAAAGTTAAGTAAGCCCTTACAGAAACATAATGTAATAACTAGGTTCTTCACCACAAGAAAAATAAGCAACATTGTCTCTAAGCCAAATCCCAGATCTCTTGTACAACGGAGTATTAGAGATCAAGTGTACAAGAGGGAATTCCTATATCGGCCAAACGGGAAGGTCCATTAGATGCAGAATCAAGGAGCACCAAAGGGCCACAGACAAGAAACAGTTCCAACTCTCAGCAATTGCAGAACATGTGTGGTTGGAACCTGGACACATGATTGAGTTCAACCTAGCAAAAGTGCTGGTAAGGGAGAAACTATTTTCCGAGAATCATGAAAGAAGCTGTAGAAATAATGAAAAATCCTAATAATTTCAACTCTGAAGATGGCTACACCCTGACTTCTATGTGGAAAAGGGTAATTCCTATTCGTAGCCAAGAAAGAACCAATCAGAGCACTCCGAGCCAGCCAGCGTCTCCTATATATAGCAGCTAAATTGGGTCATTGAGCTCGTTCGACGCAGATCACTTCGACCTGAAGATGCCTCCAGGGCTGGGGGTGAAACAGTTGTATAACAATCAACCTATGCGACATTAATTCCCGGAAGCAGCATGGATCCTTCATCAGAAAGACATTGCATGAGCCTTAGGATTAATTTGGCTTCATTCTTGTTTTTCAAACTGAGTATTTTACAAATATGAGAAAGTTACTATTTTTTTCTCTCTGTAATAATTTATAAATTTTTCTTGTCTCCAAATAGGCTGTTAAACATTGTATGTCTGCAGCATTTTATGCTATCCTCTGGGAACAAAAACATGTTGAAGAGGTTGCGGAGAGAGGAGGTGGAGGAGAGGAATTAGAGCTCCTGCGTTCTCACCTGCATTCACTCATGGATCTCATGAAAGAAATTCTTCTCACTTCCAACAACCAAATGCTTAAAGAAGAGGTATTGAATGCACACTCTCATTTAAAATTTTTACCTCCCACGTCTGCTCCTGTAATGATACATATGTGAATTGTCAATGCTGAAAATTCTCATGTATTTTGCCCATTCATTACCTGCTGATTTGAATATGCTAATGTTGGATAATGTAGTGTGTTATTTTGTTAATTTTCTAGGCTTATATTACCATATGTGACCTTTTAATCCAATTCTGTAAACAATTGGAGAGCAACCCGTGGCAAAGAGCCCTTGTGTATGAGCCAGATAGAGCCCTTCAACAAATGCTCAATGATTTCATACAAAGTTATGTGTTCATTGAAGATGATGATGGTAAGTTCATAAATTCAGTGTGTGAACAATTTTTTAATTTTATATTGAGTTTCTTAGGTGTTAAAAAAGGCAGGAACGAATGTTAAATAATAAGTTTAAAGCTTATTATCTACGAGGGCAGACCACAAAGTAACTTACATTTCAGCCTAGTGTGGTGGTGGGTAGGGCTAGAGCCACCATCTTGGTGTCCAAACATTCCTAAACTCAGTATGTATCCTGTTTTGGTAGTGTACAGACTGTGGTTCTACTTTGCTTACTGTGAATTGTTCAAAAGTTCACGGCAATAGAAAATCCTGAGAGTTGCCAGCCAGTCCTGTCCAGGCAGTAACTCACGCTTTGAAGTACTCTTAAAAACCTAGTGACAAGACAAAGTTTTATTGTATAAATTGGGAAGGCAAATTCTTAAACTATTTTTCTACATAGTCGGCATTCCAATTGAGGTATTTATAATAACAATATGCATGCTTTTCAATTCGGTCTCTAAAGAAATTTGCCGCCTTACATTTCAACTATTTTTTTACATCAGCATGCAATTCTGCATCACTGTCAAAGCGCGGTGTTGCGAGCTCCATCTAGTGAGAGATCTGTAATTATAAATCTGCGTTTTTCATTAATTTTCACCATCAGTTTATCTGTCACAAGACTTGGCCGACTACTGCAGTCCTTGCTACCTATGAATTTCAATTGGCTTGGTCAGTAAAAAACTAATCATAGATCGCACTTCGTAACTCGCATGATTTTCTACTGTGGCACACATTTTAACAGCTCACAGTGAGCAAAGTAGAACCACAGTCTGCACATTACCACAGTAGGATGCATGCTCAGTGAATGTTTAGACACCAAGATGGTGGCTCTAGTCCTACCCACCACCATACTAGGCCGAAATGTAAGTTACTTTCTAGTCAGTTCTCATAAATCAGTGTGTGCTTTATTGATAAATATGTATAATTTGTTACATTAATTATTTTCTTGTTGATAATTATTCATGATTCAATTAATTGTGAAAAACAACTTCCTACACCCCTATATGTTACATGAAAATCTGATTATCTAGAAGTATCTACATTACATAATAAATTTTGATGCAAAATTATAAAGGTATTGGATTTTAGCCAATGATTCAATTGTACTTTAACATAATTCAGTAAGGATACAATGCTGGTGAATTTTTTGATATGTGATCACTAAAAATTTTAATATCATTGAACATATAATTTTGGTTTTAAGAAAAATGAAGTGATGTGGTTGCACTGCTATGGTTTTGCAACTGTGCCATCTATTCAATCCCTAATATTTTCTTCATGAAGGACTGATGCCTCATTCTCATATAGTCACATTTGGTTAGTTATGAGCTTATTGATAATTTTCTTTAATTGAAAAAATTAGATGATTATATTTGATAATTAATCTTAATTAGAAATAATGTATAATTGGATAGTTTTTGATTCATTGGAAACATCTTACCTAGCACATCCCCAACAATGAGAGTAATTTGTATTTGGGTGTAAAGAGTTTAAAATGCAATCTTGTGAGATTTGAATGATAGGTTATAGGGTTCTGAAAATAATTTCTAACATGTCCAAGTCATTATGTAGAAGAGAGTGGTACAGCAGCCTTATTTGCAGAGAAATACACATCTTATCACACTTGCATATGACCCTATCAGTAAGGTCGTAGGCAATTTGTATTATTGATTTTGGGTACTTATTTACAAATCACTAAACTGAAAATAGCCAAGTTCATATGTAAAAACCCAATATATTGTAACAATGAAACATGATATATAATCACAAACACCCAAGTCCTAAGTGAATTAAAACATGCCTCATTGGGAATTGAACATATAGCTTCTGAGTTAGCAAGTGAGGCAATTCCTCATTACCAGAGAAGTTGGTGAATATGGGTGTTTGTTGTATTAGCAATATGCAATGATATGAAATGGCCAATTTTACAACATTAATACTGCCAATAAAGAGTTTCATGTACTCAGTATTGTTGCTATTGCTCAATGTACTCTATGTTGCTGTTATTTCTTGCTACATGTAATATTAGATGATTATTCCCATTTTAGTGTTATATCATCTCCTTGCTATTATTCCTTCCACTTTAGATAATGTAGTGCATTTTCCTCCATTTGTGGCTTGTTCACTATACATGCATGTAACATTTGGTATCTCAATGGAAATGGCTTATTAAAAGAAGTTGTTTGTTATGAAATAAACACCAACTCAACCAAATTACCACCAATAAAGGTACCCATACACATTGGTAAACAATGAAATAAATGAATAATAAGTTCACAACTAGATATATTTTCATTGTTACCATATTAAGTTAACTTATTATATTCTTTAGTCATAACTTCAGCATTTATATATTATCAGGGCAAATTGTTACTCAACTGGGATCCCGCCTAGGATATGAAGTTTTGTTGAAGTGATGTGTTTTTCTGTAGAATTAATTTTTATTGTAATATGACTTTAGTTCTTGAAGTACCATAAAAATAATGAGGTATATTCCTCATGTTAACCGAAGAAGAGAACACATTTTAAAAGAAAATCAGAACAAAGCTCCTTTTTAATCCTGATCGTTAATACTAGTGATTGGTAGGTTCAGTGCCTTGGTTCCTGAGATGAGGTGTAGGAACATAATTGAAGTGAAAAACGTCGGCTATGGAACCAGAATTAATACAAAGTGGGTTTCCAGATGCAAATGCCTCATAAAAGATTATAATATCCTTTGAAAAATATGAAATATCCCATGAAAATATTTTGACGAAATATTAAGCTGTGTTGACACGTACTTCTTTCTCATTTAGCCAAAACATCTTTTGTAAGATTTATGATCCTCAATCTTTTATTTAGACATATGGTCCGCCATTATTTGTCATTAGTCAAAACCTATGACGAGTCCAGATTGTATTAAATAACTTTGTAAAGAAGGGTTAAAGAGAGAGGAGTATTGCTCATCTTCTAGATATAAGATATGGTAGGCTATTCTTATGGTGTGAATAAATGCTACATAAATGCCTTTAGGGGTATTCTAATGTAAAATGGTGACTTTTTTCCTTTTGGAATGGTGACTCTTTCCTTACTGGCACATAACTATGTAATGTGTGACATACATCTCTAAATTGAAATAAGTTTGATGGAATCCATATTCTGTAGAACTCATTCATTTCAGTTTATGAAACCAGAAAATGTGTTTTCTGTTTACTCCTACTATTTTTCCAAAATATTTTGTTCATGTAATGCCTTAAAAAAATTTGAAAAACATTAGCAAGTACTGAAATGTATTTACTAGCCCTTAGTATGATATCAGGGATGTGAAATGTGGACAATTATCTAACTGCTTCAATAAAAATTATCATTGATAATATAAATTGCATACACACAAACACATTTATATTTTATGCATTCATCTTTTATTTTTATAGTTAAAATTAAAATTTTTTAAACATACTCTGATATTATGGAACTTCTCATCAGATTTGCATATAACTTCCAATTAGTTTACAAATTTCTTAGCAGATGATGAAGCTTTTGTTTACTATTGCAACTCAATAACTCCATCGAGCACTATAAAACATTAACCTGAGAACCAAAGTTAGGTACCAACTGATGCTGAACCTGAAAAAAGTGGAATTGACTCAGCACTCATTATTACATATTTTACAACTTAAATTGGTTTTTTTTAAGCCATTCATATTTGTTTGTTCAATAAGAAATCTTTTATGTTTTACATTAATGATAATTTTATGTGTTTAAGTGTGATTAACTATTTTATTCAATAGAAATAGCAATCAAATTAATGTCAACCTTCTTAATTTACAGATGAACAGGATGAGCATACAAAAATTGAAGAACTTCACAAAAGACGAAACTTCCTTGCATCTTTCTGCAAGTTGATTGTGTATAATGTAATGCCGACCAAAGTTGCTGCAGATGTGTTCAAACATTATGTGAAGGTAATTATAAATATTGATGAATTGATGGTGGATGCGCATTCGTCATGCCCTCACTCAATAGTCTGTGACCTACGTACAGTGGTATCTTGATATAATGGGTATACCATGTAATGAGAATCTTGCTATAGCAAGTAATACCAAAGATACAATTTATTGCACATGATAAAAATTAAAATAAATCTACGATAGAGAGGATAGGTATGGCATCCATGTTGTTAGTTTGAAATCTGGTGAATGAACATCTGTGTAAACATGATTTTCATGAAATTGCATCTTTATTTAATGTCCAGGCCTACATTTCTCACCATCCCAACCTGTTGGTTCATAATTTCCTGGTGTATCTGCTTTTCATGAATTATTTGTTTTCCATGAGGCTTCATCTCTCTCTCAGTCTCATGCAATATCATTGCTCATAAATGGATTTGGATTAAAATTATGGATATCACAGAACTTGTGATAACTCTATATGAGCTCATGTTAGTTCATTAATTGTACATTTTGTTGTTGAGGTATCAGTTAAAGTGTTCTATGCCTATATTTATCATCTTTGCAAATTTAGATAGTAAGTAATTACAGTCCTGAAGTACAAACAAAAATATGGCCCAGCAACATCTGCTGCCCTATAAGAAATTTTAAAGATGCATTTACAAGTTAAAATGAAATGAAAATGGAAAAAATGAAAAAATATAGTATAAATATAAAACATTTTCTAACCATTCTAAGACCATGAAAATATTTGAAAGTCTTATAACTCTATGATAAATTATTATTAATGGATTCGTCACTGATATAGCTATCCTATTAACCTAAAATACCAACAGTGATGGCTCTATTAGGCTCTAAAGTCATGGAAATTTTCTAATAAAGAATATTAAAGTCACTACCAGTAATCAGAGCAACTCAAGTGATTTTTATGGCAACCATGAACAATCATTATTTCAATATTCCATTGGAAATGATACTCTATTTTGCTGGTATGAAGATAAATATTTACATGTACCAAGGCCATTAAGTAGCATTGGCTAGATACATAATGTAAATCCATATATGATAAGTAGTGTGGCTATTGGGCAGTAAAGCAATGAATTTTGATAGCTGTAAAAATAAAACCCTAAATAGCCAGAAATTTATTTTGAATGATTACTTTGAAATAAGAAATTTAGTGAATTATGTGGTACTCAGTTCAACTTTATTGAACTTCATGATGAAATTTGAAAAGTAAAAACTTTGTAAGTTCCACTGAATGTTATGTAAAAACTTAGTAGAGCATGCAAAGTTTTTATTTCTCAAATTTCCAGGAATGTAATTCTTTTAATGTTCCAGGAATGTAATTTAATATCCTTTGCATAGCCCAAGGTGGTCAAATTTTCCCCCACATCTTCAACATGCACTGTACAACTTAGGACTACCATGGCACTGTATATCATGAAAGTATAGAGTCCCCTTCTTTTAATGTTTTTTGTGCAGGAACATTGGATTCACTTTTCAAGGCTTGCATATTTTTTTGAAAGATCTTCAGTAAAGACCTGTATTGTCTCCAAAATACACCTGGTATAACTGAAATCATATTCATTCTTCGTTATTTACAATTTTGTTTCAGTTCATTCTGTGGTTTCCAGTATTCATGAGTTTGCCAGGCACACATTTATGACAAATAGTATTTTTCTTCCTTAATCACCATTACATATCCTACTTGCAATGATATTCTGTACCATCATGTTTTTGTAAATATCTCTACTATTATGTTTATAAACTCATAAATGAAACTTCTGCATTCAGCACCTCAAGAATCTTTTCCTTGTCTCAGTGATGAAAGTTACATGTTTTAATGCCAAACATCCAGGTTAGCCAGAATTCTCAAAATTGTCCAGATTAGTTATGTCCTAATTGCTGAAGATTTACTGTACTTGTGCCTCTTATACAAATACACTGATATCAGCAACATCTGTGGCGTGGGCATTTCCAAGTGTCAGCAGTTTTCATTGATATTCCATGAAATATTTATAAAGGAACAATATTTATCAAATTATATAAGTTTGAATATTTGATATTATATGTATGCACCTTATGTATTTTGTGTTAATCACATAAACTTCACTCTAAATATGGAAAGTTCAAAAAGTCTTTAATTATAAGAGAAATTACTTACAGGAGTGACATACTCCAAACATAATCTTTAAATTTTAAGATGATCATGTGCTGCAAAATAAATAATAATTGTTAACATTTCTTACAACATATATAACTGAGAATTATACTATTGGCCATTAAAAAAAAGGCATTAATTGACAGGGATTTGAAATCACCAATTGAATGTTCCTTCAGGTTTAAAAGTAATTTGTTGTGGAGGGATATTACTCCATTCATTTTACCATTAATCTGAATGAAAAATTTGCTGATCTAAACGGTCAAAATAAAACAAACTTCTGAGTTAAGTATAAATGGATGCAGAATGTGTACTCTTCCACCTAGTGGAGTTATTTTCAACCTTTTCAAGTGGAACTTAACGTAAAGATAATTTTTTTCTGTATTGGCTTTATAAGTACCTGTTCCATTGTTGACCATCCTCAACTTTTCACCAAGACAGTATTTCCCTATTACTAATTTGCATAGAGAAAGTATAGAAACAAATTTAAGGCCTTATAGTTAAGTACTTGGTAAGGTTTTCAGAGTCAAGTGTTTAACATGAACTTTAAAATGCATACCCAAAATACATAAATGAAGCAGATATACTGTTCTGACTGTTTATAATGATTTTGTGACTTTATGACAGCTTCATAAAATGTGGCAGTACAAATGTTCTCTCAAAAATATAGTTGTTTTTGGGCATTTAACTACTGTCCACATTAACAATTAGTCTCATCAGCTGTCCTTGACTTTAATCTCTTGTAAAATGTGGCCAAGTTGCATTTGATTTTTGCTGCTATATTGCTAATTAGAATAATTGCATACCAAAATTATTCATTGAAGTCTCTGTTGTATTTGGTATTTGTTCATATTTTGCAAATAGAAGTTTTATATTCATTGTTTTTTTTCAGTATTATAATGATTATGGAGATATCATCAAAGCTACATTAGGGAAAGCAAGAGAAATCAACAAAGTCAATTGTGCTAGAACAATGGCTCTGAGTTTGACCATGCTATTTAGGGATTTGAATGGAGAAGGTATGAGAATCAACAGACAAGGAGAGGATTTTATCAGTTTGAAGGTAGGTCCTTTTTTACTTACATTTTATGAAATAGTGTTATGATTAGCTCTTTTGAGTGCATTTTAGGGTAAACTTAGACAATCCAGTCTGCTGTGTATTCTATCAGGGTGTTCACCTAAAGGTCTATAGGTAACCTAGCAGATGAAGCACAAGATGTCCAAAAAGTAATAATAATGTGGTTCACTCTTCCTTATTAGGAACAAACAAAAAGGATACATGCATTGCATTTAGAATGTTACTATTCTTAGTAAAGGAATTGGTTTTCATACTTAATGCCAATTGATTGAGTTTACAGCTATCTTATAAATTTTGTGGAAATAGCAGTTTACTTTCCATGGTTGAAATAATCATTTGAAACTACCTAATTCAAAATCAATGTTGTGTAATCATTGAGTATGTTAGGCAATATTTCTATTAATTTCTATTTGTGTACTCAATAGAAAAGATTTCAAAAGTAAAAATCTGGAAATTGGTAGAGTCTAACCAAACGTACTATATAGTTCCAATGGCCACAAATAAATATAAAAATATATTACACGACCAGGTACTCTATAAATATCTACTCTCCGAACTGGCCACTATCAGGAAGAGAAATACAGGGTGCGGCAACATAACTTCCTTTTTGGAAAGCGTTTTGCATTTGAAAAAAGGAAGTCGTGTTGCCGCATCCTGTATATGTAGAGACTTTTACATGAGAAGAGATTGGTGCATAGGTTCTGTTTATTGTTAATTCATCTCAGGATTATCTTATTTTAACAAAGGTCACTATAATGGCCTTTTTTTTAATCATTTGAAATAATGCCTCCTGGCTGGCGTTCTTTGTTGCGTTACAACAAGTTATGTTTTATTTCTTCTTCTTTATATCTCTTGAGTAAGTAGTATAATAATAGCAGTTAGTAAGATGATTAATGGATTTAATCAACCATGCTTTTGGTGAAATTTCTTTAACAGGAATTGGCGAAGCGATTTGCTCTCTCATTTGGACTAGATGCGGTAAAGAACCGTGAAGCCATCACTGCCTTACATCGAGAAGGGATCCTCTTCTCGGTAGATCCCTTGGAAAATCCTCAGGATCCCACAGGGCCACCACTTAATTTGCCATTCCTGGAAATCCTCACTGAATTCACCAATAAGCTCCTGAAGCAAGATAAGCGTGTTGTGTAAGTAGTGAAGCAATATTGTTCATGCATTCTGAACCATATTTCCTTCTCCTCTAGTTTTGTCTACAGGTAGTAGGCAATGAAAACATACCAATAAGCTAATGTTCTCCAGTGTATCCCAAATCTCAACAAAATACTTAGCACAACATGCTCTTCCCATTTTTATAAATTTTACAGCTTTATTTCCTGCAAAAAAATCAATGATATCATATATTTTTTGTGTGACAGAGATAAGTTCATCAAATATTTTTTCATAATTTTTTCAGCTAGTTATTTATTTAGATGAAGTCTTAGTAATTTCATTTTCAGGATAGGTATATTGTATGCATCATATATAAAAATATCTGATTGATATTATAATAATACTTTTGAATCAGGGAGGTTTAGTCCATGGTAATTAATGCTCAAAAGCAGAGTGTGTTTACCGTGAAAACTTGGTATTTTAATCTTGCTTAAATCAAAATGTTATCTAATACAAAGCTATGTGCAGTCCCCAGTAAAAAAAAATTTACTTCACATGCTTTTTAATTTGGATAAATCAGAATATTTTGTAAATGAAATTCAAAGTCATAGTTGAGTCCCGTGGCTTGTAAATATATATGGTTTACTTTAATCTTCCCCCAAAGCATAATAGCATCATTGCTATAAAATACTTAGTAAAATCATTGCAAAGTTCTGTTCATACAATATAAAGGCATTGAGTTTCTCTTCATATTTAGTTCAGTACAACTCTGTTGCTCCGGAAACACAATTTCTTTTTGTTTAATCCGTAAGTCAAGAAGGAATAATGTTGGATGTGATATGAATAAGAAGCATCTCAACCTTGAAACACTGGGCCTATTATGAATTATTGTATTTGTTTTAGTTATACCACGTAATTAGTTGTCCAACCATGTGGGGCTCCCTAATTTCTAAGAGCTAGCATTTTATTTCCCGATTCCCTTTCCTAGTCTAAACATTAGGTAAACCAAAGGAAGGTTACTTTTAACATACCATCAACCTTTGGCTCTGGGAAGAAGGGTAGGTAGATGGGTGAAAAAAAATTGGTAAACTGCTGAGATTGGGGAGTAAGGAGGTGGTGGTTATTATCCTCCACCAATAAAATGTAAAGAACAAGAACTGTTTCAAAAAACAAGTTCCCAAAATGTCAGATTGGTTTAGAATCTGTATTCTTCCAATGAACTGTTATTGTTCTGATTTTTTTCATTGTGACTAAATAATTAATAATATTCCTCTTTTGGAAATCATCACGACTCTGGATAAGTTTGTAATTAATCATTTTGAGATTTTATTCATGTGGAGTTCAGGAACAGTGTTGCTTGAAGTCAAGACTTTGTTGGTAGAAAAAGCTGCGTCAAGGGCCCAACTTCACAATCAATGCATCTTAATGAACTGAATATGTCAAAGTTATTTTGAAGTGTATGATCACAAATATAAATTGCAATTTGGAAAAAGCTGAACTAACTTTTTGTGACCTTCATTTGGGAATTCTCCCCATTGTCACCTCTCCTTCAAATCTTGTGACTTTAACTACTTAATTACTTTTGTAGTAGGTAATCTTTCCCAATTTTTAAGCAAGGATATAGTTTGAAAAAGGTTTGAAAAGTAAGATTTTATATTAATAACCTACTCTAATGAAGTTATCTTTAAAAGACTATGTAACTAAATAATTAATGTCTTAAAAATACAGGCTGGCATATTTGGATCGCCGAATAACAGCGGGTATGCCATCAAGTAGGGGAGAGGATTGGCAGCCTCTTTTAATGTACCGCAACAGTTTGGTGCATGGGGAAACAGATCTTCCTCCACAAACTTCCAAGAGAGCTTACAGTCGCAAGAAGAAGGAGAATGGTAGGTATCCGGTGCATGTGCAATATTAATTCGTTGATGATCATAGGACTAATAGATTAACTTTGTTTCAAATGATTCAATCGAGCAGAATATTTATTTCTGCATACAGTAAAACCTCCTTTTAATTTCCTTTTAATTTAATAGTCTCTTTCCTTTCATAGTAGCTGTCTAATTGTTTTATCTGGTATTTACATATTTTCCATTTCTTTCTTTTCTTAAAACATCTCTGCTTGCCCTCTTAATGACATAGTTTCATAGTGCTTTGTGTGTCAGTAGAAGTAAGCTTATTTTTGTTGCGGTGAACAATAGTTATTTTTTATATAGTGGCTTTATTGTTTCTGAATCTTCATTACTTTGGCAGCAATAATATATGATGAAAAATTACATGTTTCATGTAATGTGTTTGGATAAAATACCCATAATACTTAGAAAGTTTCTTCGTTTACTGATTTAATTGTCAAGAGAATGGTTTATCTCCTTTCACAGAGAAAATATGTGTGTCTCTGAGCTGATGTCTCTCTTTTGTCTTGGAAAGTTTTAGTAATTTGAAATCACAATTTGTGAGAAATCATTTATTTTGAACTATTCGTTATTATCACTTCTCTTAAGTGGGTTTACATTGCGCCGGTGGCATATTGTTTTTGACCTTATACAAATTCAACAATGCTTTCAATTTTTGCATTAGATTGCACATGTTAGTTTTCAGGAAAAAGTTTCCAAACCCTCAGTAGTGTAATTTGTGATCAACTCTAAACTGTTTAAAGGAAGTAGTGGTCTTGTTTTTTTTATTCAACAGCTATTGAACATTTTTCCAAAAAATATCAAGTGTATTCCTTGTACCATTATGATACTGAAATATACCAGTGCTCTTTGTCATGTCAATGTGTGCTGTTTGTCCATTTGACCTTCCATCTCATATGTATGTTGTTTTACTTTCGTTTAGCGATCCACAAGAAATATTTTATTTCATTTTGGTTATTAATATTAATGTATGCTTTTATAAGTCACTTCAAATTAGAAATCTATCCCCTCATTTTTCATTAGGATGAATACATATGCATGCGTAGTGTTTAACATGATAAAGTGTACCAAATAAATGACTTATGTGTTTGGTCCTAGTCCATCAGATTGGGATGCTGAAAGTATTCAATATTTTCCAGGAAAATGTATCTCTTCATTATTAAGTTGTTTTAAGGCCTTAAGCTTATTTAAAATCTGTAGGTCTTTCAAGAACTTTATTTCGACTAAGGCAAAAGAGTGAGAAATTAGAAATCGTCTACCCAAAGATGAAATGAAGAGTATAACATATGTAGATTTCCTGTTTTGCTTGTGATAACTTGGTGAGAGCACTCTCATATTTAGACTGAAGGATTGGGGTTAGCCTTTATTTTGAGGATCAGATTGTTAGTTTATCTAGAATATATCACATTGTTTATGGTGATACCTAAAGATGTCACACATGTGATGAAACAAGTAATGCCACAATAAATTCAGGTGAAGTGTACAAAGTTTTTCTAATTCTTTGTAAATGATGATCATATCTCCATTCAAGTGAACTTCACAGAAGGTATGAATTTCGTGGAAAAACAAATATTAGGGACATATTCAAGAATTTTTCTCGGGTTTCCCACCGGGTCAGGTTGATGAAGTGCACCGACGTTTCGAAGGCTGATTCTGCCATCGTCTTCAGGGTGAAGTTCAGAGCAAGAAAAAGGCCTGGTATATATACTCTCCCTCCCGGCTCAGGTGTGCCCTGATTGGCCGGGAGCGTTTGTGTGCTCCGCTACGGCCAATCGGGTGTGTTCACGTGCATTTTTTATAATGTTTAGCACTGGCTTCCAAGTATTGCTGATTTGCACCCGATTGGCCGTAGCGGAGCACACAAACGCTCCCGGCCAATCAGGGCACACCTGAGCCGGGAGGGAGAGTATATATACCAGGCCTTTTTCTTGCTCTGAACTTCACCCTGAAGACGATGGCAGAGTCAGCCTTCGAAACGTTGGTGCACTTCATCAACCTGACCCGGTGGGAAACCCGAGAAAAATTCTTGAATACCATACGCCGGGAAAACCTGAGATCCTTCATTAGGGACATAACAAAGAGCATAAACTTAAATAACAATGAAATATTTATTAAAATTATTATTTAGTATTGGTGAGCATTAATATATTGTATTAAGTGGTGAAATAAGGTGTTTGTTTCCCATAAAAAATCCTAACTATACATTCAAAACTCTTTGAGTGGTGTCAATAGTTCTTTTGCTTAGCATATATCAGGCATATGCCTGAGGATGGCAATTTCAAAGTGAAAAAATCGTTTGCTTGAGCTAGCCTTCAAACCCAGATCCCTTCAGCCTAGTCCTTTAGCCACTTAAGCTACCAAGGCATCCTGTTATACTTCCAAATTTTGAAGAATCCTGGCCAAGGAGAATATTTTTACAGTTTGAAAGTGTTGTATTTTAATGCAGATTAGTGGATGACTAGGTTTAAATGTACTGTTGCACCACTCCCACAGTTCTTTGAATCTGCAAGAGGGTTAAAATAGGGTGACTCTTCCCATCCAGCACAATTACTTCTGAAAAGTTTTTTCTGGTAAATTGTTTCATGTTTGGCAGAAACCATTTCTCACTTCAAAAACAAAATCGTTTTTAAATTAAAATGTATTGCTATAGTATAATGTTTAGTCTTCCTATATCCCCAGATTTTAATACTGGAGAACAGTGATCCTAGTTAACATTTGAATATCAGACATGCCAACTCTCCCGATTTAAGCGGGAGACTCCCGATTTTTCCTTCTTACGTTCTTGATGAACTGTTCAAATTGTGTACTTAGCTTAACATGTTAATAAAGTGTGACATTCATTAAAAATTGGCAAAGTGTCATAAAGGGATTAAGGTGCCATGCAAATATTGTGGTAATTAAAAGTGATTACTTCGTGATACACTTCTAAAAATCTCCCGATTTTTCATTTTTGAAAGTTGGCATGTCCTCCCGATTTTTCATTTTTGAAAGTTGGCATGTCTGGAATATGATACTTTCTCATGGACCATATGAAAGTGTTTTGAGATAAAAAGACAGAGGTGACATGAATAGAATGAAGTCGTACCTTGACTAAAATCTTTTAAAAAGTTAAATTCATGTAAAAGTCGGCCCATGCTAGTAGATGCAACATTTTAGTCATTTGAATGTTATTAGAGGCACTGGTACGAGGGGGATCTGAAAAATTTTGGCCTGATTATAAAAATAACATTTTATGTTTTTAAAAATTTATTTTTCATCATAATCACCTTCAAAATTAATACATTCTGCTACAAAGTACTTGTCTATAGCCCTAATTACTTCTTTGTGCCCTTTTGTCTAAAAGTTGCCCTTTTCTTTCTAAAACCATTGCCTGGCAAGGTTGAGTTTTCGGAAGAGGTGAGAGTTGGAGGGAGCCAAATCTGGGGAATAGGATGGATGCTCCAGGATTTCATAGCACAGATTCTTCAATTTTCCCATTACCAAAACATATTAGTGCAGGACAGGTGCAATGTGTGTGTGGAGGAAAATGATTGTTTTCCTCCACAAGCCGGGTCTGCTTTCACAAATTTACATATCCAGTTTCATTGAAAGATTAGAAAAGTACTCCTCAGTTATTGTTTTACCTTTATCAGTGTAGTCGATCAACAGAATTCCTTTTGCATCCCAAAAAACCAAGCCACCAAGCATTTTAGCCACTATTTAAAATCATTTACCTACTGATCTACAACATTTTGAGGTCTTAACTTTGCCCTGGGACATCACCTTCGATCACACAAATTCAATCCTATAGTTAGGTTAAAAGAGCTGTCCAATCCTGTGAAAATATGGCACCAGTTCATATGCATGAATTTATAGTGAAACTGCCTAGTACTTTGCCTTGTAATTGAACATAAATCATATATTCAGGCTACGTTGAACTAGCAAGCCTGGCTTTTATGGATCACTAATAGGTGCCAGATGGGTCACGGTAGTCATGGGGATAGAGCATCGTATTACTGCCCGGAGGGCCCGGGGTTCAATTCCCGGGCAAGCCACTCTGGGCACCTGCAGCTTCACCAAAGCTGTGTGATTTTTCGGGTACCAGATCTTCCTGGGAAACCATAACTGGCATAGGGAGATGAACTGGCCCCTCTACCTTGATGTGTGAATTTCACATGTCGTCAGGCTTATTACTAGGTGAACTCTACCATCACCTAACAAACCGACCTTCGGGTTGAATACTGTGTTTATGGTTTTTTTAATAGGTGTCAGATAGTGTTACCAGTTTTTTCCCAGTTATTTAAATAGATCTTTTTTTTTGTGAATGTGAAAAGTAAGATGACATAAGAAAAAGCATTTTTTCCAGAAATCAGGCTTGTAAGAAGGATGTTTGACTTGTTAATTGCATAAATTGTGCCAGTAAAACAAATGACATAAGGGTGCATTATAGAGGGTTTTCATGGAAAAATGAATTTTTTTCCACATTTAAAGATTTTTATTTGCAACTTCAAACATAACATGCCTTAAAAGCACTTTATTTTTAGATTTTGAAACTTGCATCCAAGTTTTCCAGAAAGTATTTAAATGCCTTAAATCCAATATGGTATGTCCATTATATGCTATGTTTAGTGAACATCTAGGGTGTAATACAGTAGACGATATAACCAACAATCAAAAACAAAATTTTTTTCTGTGAGATCTATATAAAAATATATATCACGTTTCTTGATATTAATTATAATAATACTTAATTTTAATACTGGTCAGCTACATGTTAGGGTATCTCATTGAGAACACAGTATACAAGGTATTAGTATTGCAACACTATTGGTAATGAATTATTTGCATTGAATTTAAGTATAATGCCCACACTGGCTCAGTGTTAACAACACCTTAATAAATCCTTGAATTTTTTGTTAAAAGGTGGTACTGCTGCAGATGAAGAAGATGTGGGAGATGATGGAGACGATGGTGGTTCAGACACAGAGTTCCAAGCACCGTAAGTGTACACTTTTATTTTACCTTTTTCATCCATTAATTCTTGTACTATATAGTGATATTCATGGTGGTGGTGTTAACAGTGCTTATGGTTCGTTTGTTTACCAGTCATTGGCTTTTCTCCTCTCTGCCAGTAAAATGCAATGAAAGGTTGTTACTTCAAGGTACTGTTATATATAAATATATATTGTAATGTACATTAGAAAAAGCTGAACTAGCCACGGTGAATGGGACAAAGGAATTTACTTCTCTCCTATAAATTTATTTCCCCCATTTAGGTGTGATCATTTTAATGGACTACAGAAGTTTGTTTATCTATCACTATGCACTCCATTTTAGTCATATAAAGAATGATTTGTTATATGCAATAGGGACACTTTTACTTGTAATTACCTTTCTTGTAGTTGCTTAAGGGTTTGGGAACTCTTTATTTTGTGGCCATGTACTTATCTTGTCATTCTCTTTGCATACCAAAGTCTTGAAATGCTTGTTCACTATCAATTTTATTGGGTCATCTTTTGTGTTGGATGAAATCAATATTCTTACCAAAATATGTATTTACATAGTTTTGGCATTTCTTGTAATGAGTTGTGTATGATTATTAACTACTGGAGCATGTATAAGCATTAAGCATGTTAGGTCATAGAACACGAAATGAGGACTGTACAAAGTGCCCTTAATCATAAGCATTGTAAATTAGTGTTAGAATAAGCCACGCCACTGGTAAAAAATATAAAATATTTTGGGAATTTACGTTATGGTAGGAAATTTAAATTGTGTGGCTGAAAAATAAGCAGTTATTTGTTGGTTAACCTAAATGTGGAGGTTGGCTAGGTAACTGGATTCAGAATTTGGCCAAGTGGAGAACATTTTCAGCTTGTGTTTCTTGGTTGAAATTTTGTATAAATTCTGGACTCCATTGCGGATATCCCCCAAGAATGAACTAATCCTGGCCCTGGTTTTTGCCTCCTTCCTCTCAATAATTCCTGCATCACTAATTGACATCTGGCTGCTGTCAGAGGTGGAATACTGCTACTCTACAACTTCTGCCTCCTATGGTTACTTTATATTTTACTAACCAAGGCTTAATGGTTGCTATCACTGATTCTTATAATTATATTTCTAAAAGTGATATTGATAGTTATTTCTTTTTTATTTATTTGTGTTAAGGAAGGATTCATACCCTTAAATGTATCAAGATTTCATTCAAATCAAGATGCATATGGGTTATGAATTCACAAGTAGAAAGTAATAAATGAGATCAGTGTCACCATATTTAATGGCATTAAAATTTATTGTGAAAAGAATCTCAGAATCATGAAAAATATGATAACTGAGATGATGATGTTTAATGTAATTAGATCGTAATGAATAACAGCAAAATTTTGTGAATTTGGTTTGGAAATTAGGTTAATTTATGGAATTTGAAGCATTAAAACTGTAATTAATGTCATTCAACTATGTCTAACTATTTAGCCTGGTTTTCTATTTATGAAGTACCCAGCTATTAATTTGAAACTCAGCGGACAAAAAATGACAGAGGCAAATTTCTGTAAACTGAAAATGTTGAAATATATTCCTAACAAAATACCTTCAGGGCACGCTGATTGTATTCTGCTCGTATCTCTTGGAGAGTATCCTACTGTGTCAACTAATGACTTGGTAAGTTAAGATCCTATAAATGAATCCCCTAAAAAGCTTATATGTAGTTTCCACATTTCTACCTTTGAGATATTGATTACAATCAGATTATGAGAAAGCTTTAAAAAGTCAGTGTAATAATTAAAAATGATAAAGGTCTTTGGAGAAAATTATTTTATGGTACATATTGTCTGTCAATTTCAGTGAAATACCTAAATATATGCCTCAAGCACAAAGGGCAGGTGAATTTAAAAAGTGAATTTATAAGATAGTGAGTCTTTCTGAAGTTAAAAGATAATACTGTCTTTCTTGAAAAACAAATCACCAAAACAAAGTCCATATAATGCACCGAGATAAGCATTGTCTTAGTTCTATACAAATTAAAATTACTGTACTTAGATGTAAGCGGCACTCTTACTTATTCCAACTGCTTTAGTTTTTGGACTAGATCAAAGAGAAACATTTTGTGTCTAATAAGTATTTTTAATTACTAATACTGCATTTCCAGTGTGAAATTTTACTATCTATATTTCCCTTCCTATAGTTTATTGAATGATGCCTGTAATCCATGGTTTTTTAATTTTTTCTAAATTCATTTACTAATACCAGTACTGAATATGATTTACAGTTAGAGAAAAGGTGATAATAATTGTTTCATGAATTTCAATAACAAAGTGTTGGTTGGAGTTTATATCGTAAGTTTTGTTGAACAGTATTAGGTTTATTAGGTATGAATTTTAAAATTAGGGATCTCTCAGTGTTTGACTACTGGGTTTTAAATTATTAGGAAATAATTAATACATACTTTTTAAAAGGAGTTTGAATGTCTTCATTGAAAGAAATCCAAGAAATTAAGAAGAAAATTTTGATTGAATGTGTGATGATAATATGTATTTTAGGACCTTGTTAAAGACATGAAATAGAAATTGTGTTAAAAATGGAAGTCAATTATTGTATAATTTCAAAATAATTTTTATTCTTTGACTCTAAGAAATATTATAATCAGCTTTTTAATAGCACTTATCTGTAAATCAATTTCTTTTTAAAATTTAAACCTTAAACTAACATCCTTGTACACCAATTTATCTTTTGCACCGGACACTCTCGTACCCTTATTTATTTTATGTACCAGGTCATATGATACATATTACACAAACAAGCAGTTTAGAATCAATTGTATATAGTAACTAAAATTAATATGAACACATTTTTATTTCTAAGAAATATAAGACAAATTTTAGAGCATTCCTTTGAACAGAATTAGATCAGAATTCATTCATTTGTTGGAAAAAATTATAAAATGTTTTTTCTGGAATTAAGCCTGAAAAGGAAAAGCATAGGAATTATTTTATCTGTGAGGAATATTTTTATTGCTGTACATGTTTTAAGTATAACTTATTCCTAAATGTATATTTTGAACATGCATCTAGTTTACTTCACCAATGTAAGAGATGTGCATGTATTGTTTTCTTTGCGGAATATAATTCATCTAATAACTTCTAAGCCATGGTCTTGGATGGATGTCAGCTCATGAAATGTGAAGTGGATGCATGTCAACTGAATACCACGTGTAGTAATTGACAAAAATATGTTATATTTGCAGAAAATGTTACAATATGTACTTCTGGCCCCTCTTATATGCCATTTTCATGAAAGGTCATGAGGAATAGACAGAGTTAATTCAAATTAAAATTCATCATTTTGCATGTAATAGGATTTGTAAATGTAGGTCATTGAGAAATGGTGTTACTAACTTTGTGTATCAGCGTAGAATTAGTCAGTATCCTATTTTATTGAATTGTACAAAATTGTGGTTAATACTGCATGCATCATAAATATTTCAACATTTTTCTAGAGGAATGTAGCAGTTGGCTTTTTAAAGCAAATTCTTTTTATTATTTTGCTTCCTTGTTTGATTGCATATGAACTTAAAGGTCAGATAAAATTAATCAGTGCTTATCATGCTCCTTTTGCACTGAGAGTTAATGGATACTGGTTGGTCAAACTCTTTTTCATCAGTTGTGGTGTCTAGAACTGAACCATCTTCTTCGTTGTAAGCAACTCAACAGCATAGGCGTAATTTTCTGAAGGAACTGTTAAATCTATGTTGTCTTCATAGCCATTTAAAAGTTAATAAATAATAATCAGTTACTATTTTATCCTTAAATTGTGCAGGTTTGTTGGAATTATAAGCCTATGTTTGTAAAAAAATTGAGTGTTTACAAAAAGATTTTCAGGCACAAAAATTGTGATTATTTTCTAAACCAACTTTAAATTGATTTTGCCAAACATTTAATAATTTTTTTTTAATGGATCAGTTTGGATGTTCAGTTCCTGACTTCAAAAGTTGTTAAGACATGATGTGGAATGATAATTAAATCAAAATAATCATTTCTAGAAACAATATCTATTCTGAGTTAGATTTTCACACACACTAATGCCTTGTATAAGATTATAATAGTCACAACAGATTATTAAAGATTCCATAAAATATCTTTAAATTAAACTTATATCATTTTGATCTGAAAACATTGAGCTAGCTCTCAATTAATTGGGGTGCCCCTAAAAATTCTTATCCATCAAACCAATTGTATAATTTGGAGTGAGAGTAGGTGGCTTCTGGAAAACAATTCAGAGAAATAACCTTTCATATATATGTGTGTGTGTGTGAAAATATATATACAATTTCATATATATATATATATATATATATATAATTCTCACACATAGAAATAGATATATAAGGAAAGGGGATAGGAAAGCACATAAAAGACAAACACAGGAAAGGTAGGGAAGGCGGTTTTTGAGCAGATCACGAAAGTGGTAAGGAAATAAGGAAATATAATAAGGAAACCAGCTTAGGTGGTAGAGCATCCGCCCGGCAAGTGGAAGGCCCGTGGTTCAAATCCCGGATAAGGAAATATTTTTACTTTCGTGATCTGCTCAAAAACCGCCTTCCCTACCTTTCCTGTGTTTGTCTTTTATGTGTTTTCCTATCCCCTTTCCTTATATATCTATTTCTATGTGTGAGAATAATATTTGTTCGCCATATGGCGGGATTTTCGTGTTTGAATATATATATATATAAATTCAATATTGTATATATATATATAATATTGAATATATATATATTCAATATTATATATATATATATATATATATATATATATATGAAAGGTATATTATATATATTAGGTTGGGGAAAAATAAATCATTATTTTTGCGTGGAATTAAAAACTTTATTTAAGATGTTTCGGATTGTCCTATTTGCGTCAAATATGCACCATTTTGTTGTATAATTTGTTGCCATTTTAAAGGTAGCTTCATAATGCCTCTCTCATAGAAGTCTTGATTCTTATTGGCAAAAAACTAGTAATCTATTTTCACAATCTTCTCTTGATCACATTTTCTTATCACTCAGGAAGTTTTGCAATGCAAGAAAAAGATGGTAATCACTTGGTGCTAGGTCCGGACTATATGGTGGATGTATTAAAACCTCCCAACCCAGCTCCCGGAATCTCGGGCGAGTCACTACAGACGTGTGTGGTCTTGCATTGTCCTAATGAAACATAACAACTCTTCTGTTGGCCAACGCTGGCCATTTCTGGTCAGTCGCTAGCTTCAAACGGGCCAGTTGTTGACAGTAGACATCTAAATTTAGTGTTTGGCCTTACGGAAGCAACTCATAATAAATGATTCCTTTGAAGTCCCACCAAATACACAGTAGAACCTTCCTGGCTGTTAGTCTTGGTTTGGTCACCGTTTGAGCTGCTTCACCATGCTTTGACCACAATCGTTTTCACTCAATATTGTCGTATGGGACCCATTTCTCATCCCCAGTCACCATCCATTTAAGAAATGAGTCGAGTTCATTCCATTAGGCCAAGGCTTCGCAGATGGAAATTCAATTCATCATGGTTCTTGGTGTTAATTGGTGTGGCACCCAAACATCGAGCTTCTTTTCAAATCCAGCTCTGCGCAAATGGTTTCAAACTGTTTTATGGTCAATCTTTAGCTCTTGGATGATGCTATGACTACTAACATGCCGGTCAACTTCGATTATTTCGGTGATCTTATCGACATTTTCGATGAAGGGCCTGCCTTAGCGAGGTACGTCTTTAACATCAAAAATGCCTGAATGAAATCGACAAAACCAAAATTGCACGTAATTAGCTGTTACGTATCGGCACCATAAATACCATTTCCAATTTCAGTGACCTGGCTTGCATTTTCTTGCCTTTATCAATGAAGAAAAGTTGTAAAATGTACCGAATTTTCTCTTTATTGACTTCCATTGTTAACACCCTGTAACTCACAACTGAATAGAACAAACAAAAAACAACAAAAGAATTTTTTGTTGTGAAATGTCACCTTGACAACAAGCATACACTTGAAATTGTTTGATTGATACTTTACGAGATATCAATCACTATAGCCATCTACTGAGAAAATAATGGATTTCTTTTTCCCCAACCTAATGTTACTCAGTTCATGATGAAAATACATTTAATGTTCCTTATTTTATGTGCATTATGTATCAAAGTATCTTATTGATTGTGGGTAAATAATTTCAAATAGGGAAGATGGCTGCTGAAAAATGATGCACAAAATGCAATTGCACTAGTCCATCCACCCAATATGTGATAAGAGTGTAGTATGAACACATACTAACTGTGAACACACAACTAATAAGTATGAAGACATCATATTGTATGCGCTTCATGCTTAAAAACATTCAATAGTTCGAGACAATAGACTTTGTTTAAGTATTTTGGTATAAAAATCAATTAGTAAAAGCTGGTTGTACTTGAATGGTTCTCATCTACTCTAGTTTGTGGATTTATTTATCTTGCCATATGATGCAGTTGTTACCTCAAAGAAGAACTTAATAGGGATTGAGAGCTAGGCTGTAAGTTTAAAATTAATTTTAATTTTTGAATTTTTAGACTCGTTAATACTCAATTTGAATATTTCTTATTGTCATCTTTCAGAAGGAATATTAACAACTATCTGTGTTCTTACATGAATAATGAAAATTATGTAATAAAAATAGGCATTGATAATTTTTATTGATACGCAAGCAAACTGAAGATACGTGAATAGATATGTGAACTCATGCGAGCAAATTTTGTAAAATGTGTGCGATGTTTCAAGTGTTCAGATCCTGCCCCCTACATGCTCTGTTATCATCATTCCTGCCATCTGGTAAAAAACTTATGTACCTCTTGAATGTCATCTTTACCAACAATGGTCAAAAATTACAGGCAAAAACAATGAAATAAATCATTACTTCCATCTTACTGCAGATGTCCTTTGAGTGAAAATGTAAATATCAATCCAAAGATAGGTGGCAGAACTTTTTTTTAGCATTGCAATATTCTCCCGTGGCCACCACCTTTTGGTCTCATGTTATCCAGTGAGTGTTTAAGCAGGAAAGAGTTTGAGTGACTGTTCATTTTTATTTCATTCTACAAAAAGTATTGATGCCATTTATTCAGATGTAATTGAATTGGGACCAGTCTTTGGCAACAAATCCATACTTTTTGTATTATTCAAGTTAGTCCTCAGAATATTCTGTCTGTCACTGACATATTTTTTTCACCCTAATTAGATGCCAATTTAAGTTTTTGATGTGCCTTAAATGCCTTTCACAGCAGCTTAACTCTCCTGTCAGCACCAGTAGAAAAAGGCAGATTCTGTTATTTTTCTCATATTAAGGGGAAAATTTCTACTAAAATTTTAATTTTGTCTGTATTCTACATGTTGTTTGTATGATGATAATGCATGCCTGTATGCTGGCTGTGACTTATATTAATTGTTCACCAATGGGTTAACTGGTTTTGCAGTTTAAGTAGAATGTCTGTGAAATAATTAATAACGTAGGTGCATGGGGTACAGTGTGTGTGATTCCTTTTTGGAAAATTAAATAATGCACCATTTTAAGGAGTAGAAGAAAGAGTTAGGAGAGGACAGAAGGAGAACCGTGGCACAAAGAAATGCATATGCCACTTAGGTATACAAGAAGTAGCACTCTGATCTTCCTAGTTTAGTAAAGGTTTGCATGTCCTCGTGAAGCTGCAACAACACTTTCTGATTCGAGTCCAAAATTCGATGGTTTGAATTTGTTGGCGTGGAATGAATTGAATGCTTTTTCAGTCAAAGGATTGAAAGAAGACCTGTATTCTGAAGCCAGGCCTATCTGAAAGTGAACCCCCAGATCTGCTCCTTAGCAGCTATCGGTACTCAGTCATCAATCAGCACATGTAGCATAGTGGGCCCTACATACAGTATTCTTAGATGCTTTGTATTGGTAATGATGATGCCCTTGGATGCCATATAGGGAAGTATAGCCAATGAGCAGTGCATTGTACCTAACATTGTTTACCAAAGTAGGTCTGCCTCACTCTATGATGAAATTATCGTTTACTTTAAGCTTGGTGCAAGTTTTGTTTTTTTCAGAATTTTGTTAAATGTGGAAACTGAAAATGTTCTGTTACATATTGAGTGCTGATTCAAAATGTTTTTATGGGGATATGCTAATGTCGCCATCTAGTAGTGCTCAGTAATCCAATTGATATCAGAATCTAATAATTCAATAATTTTTTTAGTTCAACAAAGTTCATTGTATTGTATATTAACGTTTAACTCAAAGGCTATATTGCGACAACCAAATCCAACTGTTTCTTCTGAGCTGTATTGGTTTATCATGCATGTGTTGATGTTGGGCATGTATCTCTTTTTGATGTAATTGCTCGACATTATAAATTGCTAGTGAGTTTATTTGATCTTTCTTACTTAAGGAGAAAGTAATTAATGAAAGAAAAAATGTTGCTATAAATGGTAGAGGTTGGCATTCAAATTGCAGAATTAAATTTCAGTTAAAATAAGTGTATATAAAATAATAAAGGTACGCATCCTAGTAGTAACTGTCAGGATATCATAATTCTACCACCTGAACCGTTACATGCTTGTGTGAAACATGCAGTATCATTCAAAGGAACTGCAATAATTTAATGCATGATATATCATAGTAATCTATATTAGAATCATTATAAAACAATAGTTATGCGATTTTCCAGAATGAGAAAGGCTAAGAATAACATTAGAATAGGAGGACAAAAACTAGAGCAGTTAGAACAGTTAAGGTATCATAATCCCTTCTTATACCTAACCCTTAGACATTATATTGAAGACAGTTATGTACAACCAAGCCGTTGATGGAGGAAAATCCTCCTAGACGGGAATCAAACCCACAACCTCTGGGTTGGCAGGCAAGGATGTTACCCAGTCACCACCAGGGCTGCCATTATATTTCTCACCTTTTTTGTTGTTATACTGTATGGTTTATGAGAAGTTTGTATTCTACTGAAAATTTTTGCACACATACTTTACGTTTCTTTTTTTCCTAAACTCAAAGATTTTTTGCACAAAATTTATAGATACACATGTACTGCATGAGAACTTTCATGAAAATGTGGATGACAAGTCACTTCTGATACTTTTTAGATACTTCACAAATTGTTTTCAGATACTGTGTTCAAAAACTTTTTTGGAAAGAAACCTTTTCTTTCAGTTTCTCTTACTTTGTACTGACAATGAACTAAAATTAATATACTTTACAGATGATAAAATTCATTAAATTTCATGTTCGAATTTAGAGGAATAGTTAAAAAATGATGGAGTTGCATTACATTAAAGATTTAAAATGTTCATCCATTCAAGCCTAACAGCTTGTGCGCAAGAGCATTTCTCTGCCTCATAAAAGGTGATGAAATGGTACTGATGCCTAACAAAATGTGCAAATAGTAAAACTGGAGTGTGTGGCTGATGTGTTGAAAAGGTTTTACTTATCATTTAAGATACAGTGTTTTCTGTTGCAGTGAAAATGTAGACTGAATGTATGTAGACTGAAACTTCTCATTAACCCGGATTGCCATCCAAAAAAAAGCTTTTCATGCAAAACTATGCATTAATTTGGGATCAGACAATTCTGCCCTGGGCAAGCAATCCACAAAAACAAATCATTAAACAAAACTACAATAAACTTGTTTCTTCAACCCGATGAAGGTGATGAAGATACATATAAATGTTTTATTGCACGTACTTCACCAATACAAATATCTCTTATATTGCACATAAGGAATTTGAAGCCTGGAAGACTGTTGCTGAAAAATATAGCCCAAATCATCATATTCACTAGTTCTGTTTACCTTTTGTGATAAAGATATATATCATACTTAATGTGCTTCATGCCTTAAAACATCTCACAGATTCATAAAAATAATTAGGAATCAGAGAAAGCAGCTGCTGAAAATTAATATGGTAAGGACAGTCAGACTTAGGTGTAGGTGCAAATGTTATATTACAGCCACACTAAATTGGAATCAAGAACTAGTTTGGTTGATGGAAAATTCCTCAGTTAAAAGTCTATAATCCCCTATTGCTGAGTACATCATCCAGACAGTTTTCGACCATAGAGGCCAATGAAGTAATTGGATTTTTCGTAATATTTACATAATCAGTGTGTGCTAAGTAGTATTTATATCATGGAAAGTTATTGGGTTAGAATATGTGCATGGTGACTAACATCTGAATTGTGCTGTTGGATAGTGCTTAGTGTTAATTGTAATGAAAAAAATTACATTCTACAGGAGGAGGGATGCCTGTGTAAATCCTGCATTTTTCATTTGAGAAGTTTCTCTGGGATTTTCATTGTTCAGGATAATTATTTCCCTTCCATTCTAGATAATCAAGTATGTAATTCCAAAGTTTTTTTTAAGTTTTGGTCTTAGATTAATTGTGATACACCCATAAATGTGATATGATCATACATTTAACTTGTGCTTACTGGTGTGCCAACAGATAATACATAAAACCATGTTACACTCCACAGATCTTGTTGAGTGTTACTTTCCATCCAGTTTTAGGTAACATTTACTAAACATTGTCCCTTGTATCCTCAAAAGATAAATTGCATTCTTTATTTATTTAAAAATGTTATGGTTACATCAATCTCATCTTCACTCAAAGCAACTTCCCTGGAATCACTGTCTAATTCACTTACATTCATCATTTATGCATACATACAAGACTCATCTGATTTCATAGTAGAAAGAGGTCAAAGTAAATACCATCTGTCTGTGTATCTCTTAAGTAATATCTGAGATTACATGTACGACAAACTCGCTTCAATTGTTGTAAGCAGCATATAGCAAAAGGTTATGTCTACAGAATATGGATAATTAAATGTTTGTCTCACTAACCAACTGACTATTAATTTTGTGTACCTTTTCGGAAATGCCTTTAGTCCTGGACCACTTTTCTGTACTTTATATTACATGCAAATAACAATCGCTAATGTCTTTTGGTATTCAAGAAGGCATGTGATTTTGCAAACAGTTATGGAGTCTCAGCTAACAAATCATTTTCAGCATGATTCTATTCACTATAATTGTGATTCATTTTGCTTCAAAATAAGTAATAACTGAAGTTTCACCCCCTCCCCCCCAGAGACCTTGTGAATTCTTGTTTCACTCTTACACTCTCAATTGACCCACATCACTTTTATATTATCGAATAACTGTTCATTCACTCAATATTTTTTTTTTCAAAATCATTTACAACTTTCATTTATTTACCTAATGATATGCCTCCTACAAATTGACAAATGCACAGTTAACGTTTTTTGCACATCCATGTATTTTTCTAGTGCTTGCTTAAGTCTAAATGGATATGACATACATCCCTTACCAGGCATTAAACCACATTGCATTGCACTTAAGTTTTAATTTACTTAAATGTAAAATCAAATTGAAGGAAGAATTTCAGAAGAAGAGTTTCAGAAAGTCTTGTTTCTCTTAGTTGCTAAATCCTACCAATAGGCAACCTGTAGTAAAAGGAATATGTGTATATTCTAAAGCATCTTAAATATTTTGTGTTCTTTTAGTTTCAGTTAAGTATCATCTTTAATACAAATTATGTGGACTTGGTGTTTAGGGTATTTTTTTATTTTGGAACAAGTCATGGGGCATGGAAAGGGAAAATATAGGAAAATAAAATAGACAATTAGAAATAGAAAAATGGTGATTTAAAATTTAAGGAAAAATTGTTGGAATTCTGTTTTTGGAGTAAGGAGAAATTGTTCAATTGTTAAAATGATCAGTGTTGTTATTAGAAAGCTCCAACTGTTAAATAATGGTTTTCATTTTAAAGTCTTCAGCCCCTAAAATGAGGTCTTAGAAATTTTCTAAATTTAATGATCAACAGCATAAAATTACCCTTGCTGTCCATACATTTTAAGGGTACTCTGTGTGGATAAGCAATCTATTTGAAATGTACAAGATCAAACTGCACAGGTAAGGGTAACAGAGAAATAAATGGTATAGTTAGTGAGAAACAGGGGTGTGAGACAGGGTTGATAATTATGGCAGTTACATTTCCATAGGTATGCCTGTGTATATGGTCAGAGTGGTGTGGGAAGGGCATGAGCTGGGAATAAAGACAGGAGGTGAGATGATTAAATCAGGTTGGGAGATGTTCAAGCAGTCTTAGTTATATTGACAAGTGATTGCAGTATTATTGAGTGCTCTACAGAAATAGTACAAGATGCTTGAGATGAAGAATGTCCACAAGGAAACAAAGTAATAAGATTCTTAAAAAGTAGAAAAGTCTTTGAGTAGAAAAAGCTTGGTTTTTTAAAGAAGAAGGAAATAAACAAGCAGGTGGAGTAGTTGAAGTATTTGGGCAATATATTAGAGGAATGGGCCTTTGTAGTGGGACATTGGGAGAAAACTTGCATTGTTGAAAGAAGTATTTACTAGAAGAAGGGAATTGATTGCATTCATGAAATTAACATGTGAAGAAAAGATTAGTACAACTTTAATATGGAGCATAGCAGTGTATGAATGTGAAACCTGGCCCTTGAGGCAAGAGGATATCCTTAAACAGAGGCTTTTGGGATATGGTTGTGATAAATAATATAGGAAGTAATTTGCACAAAGAGGAAATCAAATGATCAAATTTAAATAGGGTAGGTGGAGCAGGATAGATTATGGAAGAGTATAGGCTTTAATTCTGTATGAAAGTAGATAAAAGTTATCAAGAAAGAAGTAGTGTATAACAAATAAATGGAGGTTCTTGCAGTGCATGGAAGATGATAGGTGATAGGCACCATCAATAATAATATACTTTATTAGGTAGAATGTGTTGAATGAATGAATGTTGGTACACTGATAACAAATTACAATTAATAGTGATATTGTACTCTTTTAATAGAAAAGGAAAATTTATTAATTCTTTCCGAGAGCTCTTATTAAATTTCTGTTATCAAAATCAATTATTTCAAAATTTGGTCGTATTAAGTCATGTGAGTTATTCTTGTGCTATACTATGTGCATCATCCCATTTCATTCACCTCATTTCTATAAATTTTAATGGAAAAACTATCATACCTATGGGTTAATTGATTTTTTTAGAAGCTTTAAGTTCATGCATTTCTCTCGCCCTTACATATTGCAGTAAATATACCTGTTAGTATTAATTATTTGTATTGGATTAGTGATAGGTCTTGACTTTCTTTTGTTGTAATTATTGGGAATTATATTATATACTGTCAATTAGATACTTATTTATGCTTTTCCTTTACAAGTCCTTTTTGTTTTAAATCAGCCGATGTTAACGAAATGCTACAAATAAAATAATCCTGCCTGCAGACAAACATTTATTATTGTTAGGAATGGTATGTCCCCTATTTGGCATCTATGAGCTAACATAATTACCTCACCACACTCTAAATTGTTTGTAAATACATTTAACTAAAACATTTTTGTTTGGATTGAAAAAGAATTGCTTTATCTGTAATTTAATGTTCTATTTGTCATCAGAGTAATAACTGTCAGCATCCACCTCAGAACTAGTGAAAAAGAGACTGTTGTCCACCATTATTCTTTGAAATCTGCTCTCATTGTTGTGATCAAATGGGAAGATCAGGTGAAAAAATTGAATTGGATTGCTCACATCAGTTTTCATAATAGAATGTGTTAGATATCCATCTTCATGGACTAGGAAATTTATACCATCTTTTATTTCATGACAGTAGTAACATTTTATAATATTATATTAACAGTATTTTAAGTTCTAAGAATTGCCTAAGAAGGCTGAGGTTGAGTTATTGTCATGTTTACTTTCATCTGTAATCATGAGAGAGCATTCATGCTTGAGCATTGATGGAAGCATTGTTTTGTAGAAATCTTCAAACCTTTACTATAGACCTAGTTATTAAGCTGAACATTATCGTACACATGCATTATCCTGTGGTTAGGTAGCAAATCATGGAAGGCAGTATGAAAGAGCTAGTGCAATGATTGTGAGGCATTATATGATTTTCGGGACAGGCATTTGATGTTAGCCCAACCAAAACTATACAGAATTTTGTAGAGGCACAATCAATTAGTTAAAGTTAATTCCTACAGTAAATGTCATAGCTGAATCTTATGTGCTTGATTTAAAAATAAGTGCAGATTAAGAAGCAATAATCCTGTTTCGTTTGGAAAATTTATAAATATTATAAATTGGATATATATCGACTAATTTCCATGTAGCACATTATTAAGTTTGTGAAAGATGTTTATTTAATGTCAATAAGATAAATAGTTAGCATAAAGTACTGCTATTATATTTTTGATATCACTTTACTTTGTATTTAGGATTAAGGATGTCATCATGTGTGCACAGGAAAGGAAGATAAATCACATATTTATGAGTAAAGAAGATAGTCCTCCTCAATTTTTAAAGGATTCAATTTATTAATTCAAAGAATAGAAAAGTCAGTTGCACAATATTTATTAATATTCTCATGGGAAGCCTGTTAACTTTGTTCAGAAAAATAATTATTCGTTATCATTAAATGGTGCAGATTTCAAGCAAACAGGCTGGCGGCAGATTATATCTTTCTTTCTTTATTATATCTATATCTTTCTTTATATGTCCATTAATTCTATGGAAAATATAGGCTGATGACTAATTTGATTTAATTCAGTTTGCATCAAACTTTGCTTTAGAAGACTACGAAACAAGAGAGTCAAAAAAGCAATTTTTATTTCTCTTGCTAAAAGATAGGCCAAATTATGGAACTCTGCAATCTTTATTGGGCTTGCATAAAATGAAATGCTAGGTGGAAAGAGCTAACCCTTCAATGACATTTCTAAGTATATCCAGGTGAAATATGTGGAGAAATAGATGTAAAAGAGGATGAATAGAATTTCAAAGAGAAATTATGAATTTATGACCATGGTTATATATGTATTGAGCTTTTAGTTCCCAAGTTAGACAGTTGATCACATAAAATATTCATTCTAATTTATTTGTGGAAGCAAGAATGAACAGTTGACTCAAGAGGTAAGTTACAACTTCATTTCTTTACCTCAGGAAGTGCTTTATCCAATGGTATTTTAATAAAAATTACTGATAGTAGAAATAAAAGGGATATTTGAATAGTTTAAAGAGTTACTATGAGAAAATAGAGACACTTTAACCTATGTAATGTCAGTGAGCCACATTTTTACTGATGAATGTTGAATAACTTTAATTATTCATGTGACAATAATTTGGAATAATTCAGTATTTTTAAATAAATATTATCTATATAATATCTATTCCCTAGGGCATTCGCTTCAGTTTTAGTTTCAGAATGGTGCTTTAGTGTTTTAGAGTGATGATTCATTATGTTATCAAGGTACATGAATGCTTTTTAGATGTATATATTGGTCATTAGTTGTTCTTGAAGGTGATAGTTATTAATGTATGTTATTTAATATAAAATAGGTATTTCAATGGAATATGAACTATATTATTTGGTGTTTGTGCCTTTTGATCATAAATTATATACTTGTAGGGTGAGCTCTTTAGTAGTTAGGATAATTTTGGAAGTCTTATGTTATTGTGTTTTCAAGATGTGCTAAAATTCTGCTAAAAGGTCTTATTCATAAAAACTCAATATACAAACACTAAAATGTAAAACATTCTTCAAGTCAAAATGAGATGAAATATTGTGTACTGTTTTTGCCTCTTATCAGTTAATTTGCACAGATTAAATATTATATTATAAAATATCTTTTTATCTATATAAAACCTTGTTCTTAGATATTTCATGTATTTTCATCATTTTTCATTAATTAATAGGTATATAATAGATTTATTGCTTTCACTGACAACACAATAGTTCATAACTATTATGGATTCTTTTGTATTAATAATAGCATATTTAATTTTTGCTTAAAAATTTTTAATAAAATGGTTTCAATTTGAAGTAAAATGTACCTGCAATATGAAATAATCTAGTTGCCCCTGTCATTAATGGTATTGCCATTTAAAAGGACTTACAATCAGTTCTTCCCATCCATTAAACGAATATATAAAATTAACTTTTGTGTTCTTAGTTGACATGTGTAGTTATACTCTTTTTTGTTTTGTTTTCCAGTTACTAACCCCTGTCTCATGAAAGTCAGGGAACTATGTTGTTATTAGGGTGTTTTATATCACATCATCTGGGAATCTTCAAAAGGATCCTGGCCTGGAGTGGTGATGATGATAGTTACAGTAACAAAACCAAATGCAATCATTCCTCATTGGCTCCTATTATTCCTCATCCTGTATTTACCCTTCTTAACCACATATATGTCCTTATTTATGTCAAATTGTTCATACTGTTTTCTTATGGTGTTTTTTTTAATTAATTGGGTATTTTTATTTACTGAAAAATAATGTTATAGTCAAAATTTGGCTCTTGAAATATTGGAAATCCATTTTATTTTACTTGAGGGACCTGTTCAACAACATACAAAGAAGCAAACTTTAAGAAAAGGCTTAGTCAGAGCATTAGCAATGATATTTCTTGTGGGGGTTGTTTTTTTAATTCCATTGTAATGTTTTTATGGAGCATTTTTCTGTGTGTGTTATTGAGGGGTGAATCATTCTATATCTTCTACCTCAATTTTTGTAGTACAAGATGTTCATTGAAAATATTTATAATTCAATTGTTAAACATATGAACTTGAAGATGGCAATTGCTTATTTCCAATATCAATAATCATACATGATATTTTGTATCATAGGTATTTGATTATGTATTTATTTTATAAACTTCACCTATTTTTGGGCAGTTTCGGAAGATAAATATCAACACACTAATTTTGGTTGATTTTACTGTTGTGAAGATACAGTATAATTTTAGACCTGGATGTTACCAGAAAAATATTATCATAGGCATTTAATTTTAGCTGTATCCACCAAAATGGTTTAGGTTAAATTTTATCATTTGGCATTCTGGGACGCCTGTTATTTTCACAGAAAGATTTTGAATTATTCAGTTTACAATACAATAAAGTCAGCATTATTTGTCAGGCTTGATTTGTGTGTTGTTGAGCACAAGTTAGTGGGATGAATGAAATAGTGGAAGAGGATTAAAGTAATTTCTTCCAAGATGAACTTCCATAAATTGGGGCCTGAATCACTTGTATACAAAAGAAATAATTCTCTAAAAGAATATTTTAGGCTTAGTATGTTGAATTGGGATTGGTATTCTTCATAGCTGTTGCATTTATTTTTCAAGCTTAATCCAGTAATGCTTATTCAAAAAATATGTATGTAAATCAAGCGGTGGTCAAACATGTATCATTATGAAAAAGTTTAATAATTTCTGTTTAATAATTTTGAAGTCGTTTAGAATCAAATATTGGGTGGTTTTACCTTTGCTCCTTTGATTGTTGTTTACATCTATCTATCATCATCAGAAAATGGTATGGTGAAGGTCATTTATGTGCGTTTATGTTTGCACATAGAGTGGTTCTTGTGCCTTCTTAAACCAACTGCCAGCATGATTTCAAAGGAATTGGTGATTGAGTAGGGTAGCTTGGTAATATTTTTTCTGTCCTTCTGTCCCTTAGGACGATCTGAAGAGAGGGATGTTTTGACTGATGTTAATGTCATATTAGCCCACACAAAATAAATTTGTGAAAAATCAGCCTGCTGACTGATGGTTGAGTACTCAGTTGTGAAGCATATCTTGCTCGTAGACTTAATGACTCATCCAAACACTTACTTAGTTCTTAATTAATGAGTTAAAGGGAGGCACAAATGCCAATCTATATATTCTATTAATATTAACGTAAAAATAATTTTTTGTTTCATAGTGATATCACACTTATTGTTTTGGTATTTATCATTCTGTTTGAGTGATTAAAACGATATTTTTATTTTTCCAATGCATGTACCCATTTGATGGCTATTTCTGTAATTAAAAACCTTCATTGAAACTGAAAGTGTATTTAGGGCTTACACAGCCTTAAAAGTACGTTACTCAGTTAAAATTCTTTTTTAGTGTATTTACCATTAGGTAGTGTTCATAAATCCTGGCAGACTCTAAAAAAACAATTTCAATGTATTTGCAATAAATCTTATTGAGGGAAGAGACATGTGACAAGATTAGCCAAGACTTCTTTTTGTGGCTTGTATATATATTTTCTTGGCAAAAGGAGTAACATAATGAGTGTATATTTCTTAGCATTAATTTGTACAGATAAATTATTTTTCATGTAGCATGAGAAAAATTATTAGCAGTAATTGAATCCAAAGTATTTTTAAGCAGTGTGATGTTTTATAAATATATACAAATTATTAAACTTGATCCTCATGTATAGGACAATTTCCACATGCAGTGATTTTATAATTAGTAAATGTATTGCATTGCTTTTGGGTTAAACCTTCATTGTAAAATACAGTCCAGACTAAACTATTTTAAAATAAAATTGCATTGCTTTTACTTTTGTGTTTTTGTCTTCATTTACAAACCTAACTATTTGAGAAAAGTTTAACCTTTTGTCCCATTCTCTAAAGGGTATTTAATTGTAGTAATGTGTGATTTACCATTTGTAACTGTGACCACTAGAACTGTTTTCATATTTCTTTGTAATCTTTACAATCATTGAATTTTCATGTACATTTTCAGTTCCCCTGATCCTTTTCCCATAGTTGCTTGCTTGCCAAAAAGAATAATCTTAGAATTTCCATAGTATGTGATACTTGTTATAAGTATGAAAAAGCACAGAGAACAAAAGCCAATGATTGCGGTAAATCAATTTGCTTGATAGTGTATTTAATTATATTTCATGACTTCAACTATGTTGAAGGTAAATTAACATTTTTCATGGTAGCAGATCAGCTGAATAGATAATAAATTTGTCAATTGTTTTCAAATGTTGAAATTGAAATGCATATTAACCAATAAAGCAAATTAATTATATACCAACATAAATGTAATATTTGGTAATTACAGGATGGAGAGGAGTTAGTGAAAACCTTGCTCATAAACTCGTTTTGTAATGTAGATAGTTAACAGGAAAACTTTAAATCATTGTTCTTAGTTGATAAATTGACTTATTTTGTTATATACTCAATCTGTCAGATGGAACATTACATTTGATCTGCTTTAATTAAGAGTTGTGTTATTTCAACACCAGGGTTTTGTACACTATTCCTCCTCTTTTTACAAATTATCCTAAAATACATAGGATATGATGTAAGCAGAATCTCTCACAGTAAAAGTTGCCATCTTAAATAAAGATTTTATTCCTTGGCAATTCTATTACTGGATTGTCTTAAATGACTGATTAATTAATGAAAGTAATGTTATTCAAATGAAAAACAATTTCAAGATTAAGTGCTCAAGTAATAAATACATTACCTTGGAAAAAATAATTTAAAATTCATTATTAGGAGATTCATCAGGAAAAAATTGTTTTGTCTAAGTGAAATATGAGTCGTGCTTTATTTTATTCAGAAATTCACCAAAGATATCCACTTTTCCATGCTACATGCATACCATGAATTTGAAGGTAGTGAATGGCTATCAGGTTTTTATGTGATCTTCAGTCTAGACACCAGTTTCTGTGTATGCTCTGACTCAATAATCTTTTACATGCAATTTGTAGCTGATAAAAGACACTTTGAAAGCCAGTAAGGAAATGATTTAGCATGGGATATTTACAGTAAATTCTCAATTAATGTTCTAATATGGAGGGGTTGATTCAGATATCCTTAATTAAAATTTACTGGCATTAAATTTTATTAGAAAAGAGTTAGTTCCTTTTGATATCATTGATTTGTAAATAATAGAAAAGTAAACCCTATATTATTTGTGCTGGTCATTAAATGCACCTTTATATCCCATCCCTTAATAAGATCAAGTACTTCCCGCAAGACATCGCGGAACAAATCTCGGGGCCGTGCTGCTGCACCTATTGTCCCATTACCACGTCCACCTTCCACCTCGCCATCCACCAGAGTCAACAGTGAGTCATCCCCATCAAAGGGGAGTAGCTTCCTTCCTCCTGCTACTCCTTCAGAAATCTCACCAGATAGAGTCACAGGTAGTCCTCGTCCATGGAAGAGGACACGGTGGAGTCTGGATCGACCAAGGCGGTCAAAGCTGTACCCAGCGAGTTACAGAGAAGAAGAGATGGAGGGTTGGGAGGAAGCAAGTCAAGGTGTGCCGGAGGAGGAGGGTGAAGGAGGTGCCACCTACTAATGAGTGAAAGAGAACATTCTTAAAGGAACAAAAGTTTTTTTTTATTTTATAAATAATTATAATGTTAGTAAGGGGTTTGAGAATTATATAGGATTGTGCAAAAGTCTCACGCCATTGATACCATCATCAATGATATTAAATCGTCCTCCAAAGGAAGCAAATGTTGGAGATGTACTCTATTTTCTGTGAGTGGAAGATCAACTTTCATCCGATTAACCATCAATTGTGAAATTTCAAACAAGCACTGTGATGTAATCAAGTAACAATTTTTATTAGCCCTCCAATGGTTGGAAAATATTAGCATATAGTTTTTTGATACCGTTTCCATTGATTTTGTTATAATTTTTTCTGAATTTTAAATTTTACTCTGTCGTTAGCAGTGGTATTGTTCTTGACTTTTGCACTTCCTTGTAACTTGAATTCTCTTACCTGTTTGTACCTGATGGCATGATCTCTTGTCTATGCTGCCTAGTTTTAGCCAGTAGACATTGTTAATTAACTCTTACTTAATTTTGTGAAAGTTGCCACTTAAAATCATAAGGTCAATATGAGCCCTTTTAGTTTATTCAGGTAATATTAATTTATTAATGTTCCAATAGATAAATAATTCCCTTTGAAGAAGATAGTTGGTCAATCCAAGTTATGTCAACAATGGGGTCATGTTGATTAAGTAAGAGTTAATGATAGCTACATGGTTATAGTTTTTGTGATATATTCTTTTCTGGCTAAGTTTATGTGAGCCCCTAGTCGTTGATGTTCTACTGATTCCGAGGAAAGTTGCTGAAGGTTTTGTTGCATTAGATCTGTTGTGTATGTGGTATATGTGTTAATGTCCTTGGAGTCAGGAAAGTTTATATGTATAATACTTTCTAAAAGAGATTTATTATTTTCTGTGCTCAAATACTTGTGTGTAGCTACTGACTTTGAGGTGGAGTGGAAGAAATTTAACCAGTCATTTTAATTAAGATATGTTCTCTCTTAATTATCTATCATTTTTACATTTGGATTTCAAAAAACTTCTTTTCTCCTAATATTATAGAAGAAAGTGTTGGCTTGCATTTTAGAGAAGAAAAATATTATGCATAATTTAGTGAGTGTCATATCTTTAGTTGATATTTTTAAACACGAATGTCCTACAGGTTCAGTGATGTTTAAATGCTATGTTATATTTTATAAAAGATGTGCGCCTAAGCCAGCAGTCCAGTTTTCATTCTAGGAAAAAGATATTTAAAATTATAGTTCCTTTATATACATACATATTATATATATTCATAATAAAGTTGAAATCAAAGTGTTTTATCATCTTAATTCTTCTCAATCCTAAAAGAATCCTACCAAATTTCTCCATTACAACATTTGGTGCAATAGAGTGGGAAGTCCATTATTTATCTGATTATGAAATAATGGCTCATCGAGAGTGAGTAATATAGTTTTCCTAACAAATTTTTATTTTCACCAATACATACCATGAATGGTCATAAAATCTTCAATTCATTAGTAAATTTTCTAATGTAAACATCATATACACTTACTGTTGAAGTACATGTCACCTTGACTTTACAGAAATGCTTTATTTTATAAGATAAAAATGAACCTACAGGCCACTGCAGAAGCAGTTATCGAATTCATTTCAAAACTAAACAAAGAGCTCCTAAGAAGTACTGATTGAACTAAACTTAAATATTTAGGCTTTTGAATGTGACATTTTCCAGCCAATTATAATCTTGTACTTGCAACAAATGTGGATTTCCCATTGCAAAATTTCTTAATGGTGGTGGTGAAACTAACCAAAATGTATTTATGCAAATTAATAAAAGTATTGTCACATTCTTCAATGGCCGACTATGAATTTCCATGGTCACATTAACACACCTCATAATATTTGGCCCTCATCTTTTAAATTAAGCAGTTGGACACTTTTGTTATCAAACTTTTCAAAAATTATTCAATCTCCATAATTGATTTCTATCATCATCATTTATCTGATTTTATTTTCCCCACAATAAGGTTCTCTTGTCTTTCCATTACACGTTCAAAACTGCCTCTTTTTGCTCATTTCTGGACCTCTCATTTTTGGTTTTTTATTAAGTTTGGTAATTTTTATATTTTGTTTAAAGAATATGTTTTTGGTATTTGAAAATGAATTTACCAAAATTCATGAAAGAACCATATGCTGAATAATCAAAGTGATATCTTCTAAGAAATGTTTTGGCAAAACTGGAATCTTAAATTAAATTATTTACTATTTTTTATTAATCCATAAGTATTTGAAATCATAAAAATAATTTCTTTTTGGCATCTATATCTCGTTTTAAGGTAGTTAATAATTATAAAAATTATTTTTTTTCATTTACATCTTTTTGATTTAGCATAAGCTGTGTAAAAAGCTCATCTTGACTGTTCGGTTGCAAAATGTTAAGTTAAATAGTATCAAATTCCATGGTTTTGATCATCTATTTTTTTGCTATTTATTTTTTTGCACCTACTGGGTTAGAATAGATATCATTTATGTAATAAATTCAAAGAACAGCAGGAGATTCTGTTACAGTAACTCTTAATGGAGTCATCTGCTAATGCATTAAACAGTGCAATGATTTCAAACTGTATTATTCTCCATAACTCCACGCAAACTTGTTCAAAAGCAAATAAAAAACTTATTTAATGCACAAAGAAATCTTAATTAGGGATAAAATAAATTATTTACAGCACTAACTTTCTAGGACAAAAAAATTCAAGTCTATATTTCTTCAGGTTTTATTATATTTGTTGAAATTTTTGATTAATGTATTTTCATATAGTGATGTCATTAACATAATAATTTTAAATAATATTGTTGTTAGATCCTGGCATAATCTCTTGGCTCCCATACAGAAATGCAGGGAGATACATATTTTTCATCTAATTCACTGCTTTAGACAAACATTTTTTTAAATGCTCCTCACATGCCTTTTGATTTCTTCACAAGTCATCTTTCACTAACATTCGAATAAGGTGTATAATATTGTAATCCTGGGTTCCAATATTTTGCCACTTACCCTTACAATGTCATCATTCTCACCATTCCCTGTATTTGAGACTAGTATTTACATCTTGAATAAGTTCTCTCTCAATTTCATTCTCTCCTAACCTAACTGAAGCCACCCAAAACCCCATGTAATTCTTATGGCCTCTTAGCCAGCAATGCCAAATCATCAGGCTACAGAAGAACAAGTGCATTTATACATCTAATAATCACACCTGCTTTAATAATAAATTTCATGTATCACATTTGTTTTTATAAACATTGAAGAGCCATGGTTGTATATGCATACCTGTATCACTCTAGTTCCCTGATTTTAAATCACTTTCAATGTCCTATTCATTCTGTCACCTGAATATTTAAAAACATCAATTTTATTGCCTCCCACAATCATTCATTCACTCCTTATTTTCTCAAAATCTTATACACTTTCACTTGCATTACTTTGTACGAGGGTTGTTCCAGAAGTTCCTGGCCTGACCTGGTGGTAGTTGTTTGAAAAATATCACTGTAATAGAAGGTATGCAATTTATAAAGCATATCTTTCAAGTTTGAAGATGCCATGTTGTTTAGTATTTGCTTGACAGCCATCTATAGTGAACGTTTTCAGTGAATTTGTGAAAATGGAGAAAATTGGTCATTGTTATGTGATACGATACTTTTATTTGAAAGGCCTCAGCCCAAACAATATAAAATCTGAACTGGATTCTACTCTGGGTGAGTCTGCTCCTTCGTTTAAAACAGTACAATATTGGGCAGCAGAGTTAAAACAAGGCCGCACAAGCTGTCAAGACAAGCATTGCATTGGTCGGCCAAATGAGGTGACAACTCCAGAAACGGTGAAGACAATCCACTAAGTGACTGGATGATTGTTGACTGAAAGTGCACAAGCTAGCAGACATAGTAGGCATTTCAAAAAGTTTGATACATCGCAAATTAACTGAAAATTTGGACATGAGAAATATGGGTGGCGCATTAGCTCACACTCGAGCAAAACCAGGGTCGTGAAGATGTTTCAATTGAGGGTATAGCAAAGTTTCACAGGAACAAAGCAGAATTTTTGCGCCATTTCATAACCAGGATGAAACATGGCTCCATTACTTCACACCCGAGACAAAAGAACAATCAAAACAATGGATTCAAAAGAAAGAACCGGCTACAAAGAAGGCGAAGACCGCGAACGGCAAGGTCATGGGGTGATTTTTTGGGATTCACATGGGATAATCTTCATTGACTATCTTGAAAAAGGAAAAACTATCAACAGCAAGTATTTTGTGAATGTATAGCAACATTTGAGCGAAGAAATCAAGCAAAAGCGGCCACATTTGGCTAAGAAGAAAGTGTTGTTTCATCAAGACAATGCACCAGCTCACAAATTCATTATTGCAATGGCCAAAATTCATGAATTAAAGTTTGAATTGCTAACTCATGCACCCTATTCGCCAGAATTAGCCCCCTCAAATTATTTTCTGTTCGCAAACTTGAAAAAATGGCTTGGTGGTCAAAGATTTTCCAACTGCAAAGAAGTGATGTCACTAGTTAATGGTTATTTTGAGGAGCAAGACAGTTCTTATTATAAAAAGGGTATTGAACTTATTGAACATTGCTGGGAAAAAGTGTATAGAGCTGAAAGGAGATTATGTTGAAAGATAAATACATTTTTTTCCAAAATTTTTTTGTTTTCTTTGTTGGGTCGGGTACTTCTGGGTTTACCCTCGTAATACAAATTCTCCAACTGTACTATAAACTTTTTTCGGCATCCATTTTTTCTCCCACAAAATCTCAAATCTAGGAGATAATCTGTACATCTCCTGCCATCAATAATACCACATTACACTCAGGGTTTTATAAATTTTTCTGGTAGACTCGATCGATTAATTGCTATAAAATAATTATGTTCCATTTACTCCTCTCCTTTCTGTACAAAAGTGCAATAAATGCATTCTACCATTCTTCACGATTTTTTCTTTTGCTACCGTGTTCATTTTTACTTAACGTAACTTTCCTGGGACTATTTTCACTGTGTAATGCACTTGGCTCGTGTTCATTATTTAGATAATTCTCAAATAAATCCTAGAAGTACCCACTCCAACATAACTTCATTCATCCCTAACCATATCACCAATCTTAATCTACAGTATATTGCTTTGTTCCATTTTTCTTTTCTCCTAACCTTGACTTTTTTTATAAATTTCCACATAAACACCTTATTTTCTTAGGTCTCTCAGCATTTTTTCTACCACTGGTGTTAATATTCTTTCCTTACTTTCTGTTGCTATTTTTTTTTCCTTTCTTTTTCTCTTTGTAAGCATCATGTATGTAGTACCCTCCAAACTTCTCCTTTTATTTCTCTCTTCCTTTCTATTCACAAAATTGTTTGTATTCTTATTCCCACAGGCATCACCCTTCAGTCCTTAATAAGACATACTCTTTAATTTATCCCTTACTAAGCTTGATTGCTCCATGCTTGATTAACATTTACCTTGTCCTACATTCATTCTGAACTCTTATATTTGTATCTTACTACTGTTTTACATTTATTCTCAAATAGTGGCCTGTTACAAATACAGCAACTCTCATTGACCAGTCCTTCATTAATGCTTTGTCCCTCATCATATAAACTGATGTCAAGGACACTCTTAAAAACATTCCTCTGGTATGTAAACAACTGAATAGATGTATGCTTGAACCGTAAGCCTTTGATACAAATAATCTCTTTTTCCATGGACATACTCCCTAGGTTCTTACCATTGTAATTCATTTAGAGGTTGCCAAAAGTCTCAGCCACCTTTTCCTAAGCATCTTGGCCAACACCAAGCCAGCCATTCATATCCTGTATCATTTTTTCACCACCCAGAATGAAATTCAATGGTGGACAGGGCTGGCGAGGTAGAAGGTCTTTTGGCAATCCCCTCCCCCATGTTAATTAATGATGTTGGTGAGAACTAGCAGAGTGGGAGTAAAAGAAAAAAAATATTTATCTTTAATAAATAAATCTATTCATTTGTTGACAAAGGAAAAGGGGTAACAGAACTTTAACTGATATTGGCACATGTAATTTGGAATAATGGATTCTTCTCATTATTAGAATGGACCAAGGGATATTTGATCAAATGTGAAGACATATGTGAGTAAATGCCCCCCCCCCCCCCCCCGGTCCTACTTTATCAGTGACTGAAGCTGGAGTGCAAAGTCCCTGAGTCAAGTGGTGGCAGAATTATTAACTACTGTTAATCCCCTTCCCATTTCAAGTGGCTCATGGTCCCAATAGCTCTATAATCTCCCCTCTCTTCTTATAATGAAGTGTTCGAAGACTATCCCTCTGGTCAGGGGTAGAGAAGTTCTAGATCTTGCTTTGAAACTCGTCCTACACCCTTTCATTCGTTGAAGAAATGAAAATAGAAAGGTGAGAAGTGATTTTTGGCTGCAGGATGACCTGAAATAATGCCTGAAACAACAAGAGACCTAAGGTGGACGTCTGGAGAGCTCGTCAAAAGAGAAATAAGGCACCACATGAGGGAGATAAGAGGATGTCCAAAGATCTTGGCAATTGATATTCGAAGAACTTAAATGACTTACCTTACTCGCAATATATTGATCCATTTTTGTTTTATTTTTGATAGCTTGTTATTCTAAATGGAGCAATCTTGAAAGTTATATTCCATAGTTTTTGAAAATTTTTTCTACTGTGTCTTTTATTGAGTTCTTATTGAAGTGTAAATTAAAATCAAAGTCTTCCATTGATAAATTTAGTTCATATGATTTTTTTCCTGCTAAAGAATTTCCATTTTCCACTACACCATTCATTTGACAGTTTGGATGATGATAGTAAATACTGTGTCTGAGACCCATTCTTCCCCACCCCTTTTTATGATAGTAAAGAATCATGCCTGAGTGCTAAACCTGCTGATACACAAGAAAAAAAAGAAACTACCCAATTTTTCGTAGTAGAAGTAGTTTTTATGGGAGGCGACCGACAGCCGAGGGCAACTTGCACCATAGGGATGGACAGTAAAGGATGGAGGTTGGAGAGAAAACCCTGCATCGGCATTAGCCTGCTCTCAATGAAAGTTGGCGAGAGGTCCGCAGCTTAACGCCCCATCCAACAGATGGCGTACTCACTCAAAGTGCTCTTCACAAAGCACCCCAGGTAAGGATCAGGATACCACTGACTAAAAATATCTGTCGCCGCCTGGATTTAAACTCGGGCCCTCAAGATGGGAAGCCAATACATTAGCCACCACACCATCCCATCCACTTTGCATGGCTTCTCTCATGCTTCATTTATGGCACCCAGTAATCCAAATCCTTTCATGCATGACAGATGATGTTACAATTTTAAAAAATAATTTAATTATGGGATTTAGGATTGAAATCTCAATGTCTTCAAAATATTGATTAATCTAATGTCACTTCCTTCAGTTGTACTAAACTGAAACATTTGTTTCAATATTCCCCTAAAGGTCATTATAATGTTTGAAAAAAGATTAATTACCCATTTGTGCATTGTACTGATGTCTATTTTTTAAATTTTAATAGCATTAGTATTTGGGAATTATTTGATAGCAATCTCATTGGTTCATCATTTTCAATGCACAATTATTGAATAAATTTCATTCATATAAATATTGACTGTTATCAAAGAAAAAACAATTTGAAGGAATTTCTTTATTTATCAAATTAAACACTTCAAAATTATTTGGAATACCATAAAATGTAAACAGTTACAAGAAACAATGTGGGAGAATATTCATATATGATAATACCACTGAATATTTACCAGTTAGAAATACTCTGTTTACCCTTTTTAATAATCTAGGGAATTGTGATGGAAATTAATAACAACTCTCCTTAGTCACATCTGTGGGGTGAATATTATAAAACCTGATATTCTTCTCGGTTTACCTGCGAATTACAATGGCAGTTAAATTAGTACAGCTGGAGTTTTTGGCATACTTGGCATTATAACTTGCATAATTTTTACTGTCATAACTCAATTTAACACCAGTTAACATCATACAAGACAACTACTTTCACAAGCATTAACAATTAATCTGTCTTTAAACAAAAATTATTTTTAATTCAGTCAAATTAATGCAGAACCTTTGTATCTATGGATCAGAATTCGATTCATCCGATTTTATGTGAGGAATTGAGTACAAGTGTATATAACAGATATAATATCAAATGTACTTCACAACTGATTATTATGGTATTGTCTAATTCAGCATACTTGGTTCAATACAGTAATCAAACATATGTATTTAAATGAAAAATGGTATTAAAGTTTGTATAAATCAGTAACAATTTTTTCCTGACATCTGTGTGAAGTGCTGAATTCAGACCATTGGTTAAATGAGTGTGCATGATCGAAGATCATATTAACATGAAGAAGATGACAGCGCACACCATCATCATTGAAAACTTGGTGATTTGAAAGAGTGTGCTAAACTCATCCTGAAGGTCTTGACAGATGACAAAGCAGAGCCGAGTGTCTGATCACCAAGAGACAATGGCAATTCCCCAAACCTCCATTACAGTACCGACTTGGCACCAGCAGACTATTTCCTATTCCCAAAAGTGAAATCCTCTCTCAAAAGACACCACCATGGGATTCTAATACACCACAGTTCATCTTGGAACATACATGTACCACTAATTGGTGCATAGGACTACTTCTGAAAACAGGCTACAAATCAAAACAAAAAGTAATTTGCCATTTTTTTCAATTTTTTTATATCATTACTAGAAAATAAAATCCCATTGTCTCAGAAAATTTAAGAAATAGATGCCAGAAAGAGTTCATTTAAGGACTTGTGTTTCCCATGATTGATACTTGACAGCTCACCCAAAGGATTAAAGCCTTGACATTGTGGAAGGACTTCTATATCCTTGAGGAAATATTCTCAAAATGTTTATAGTAACTTTGCAAACTTAAAAAGTTTTATTACGGAGGGAAACTGCATAGTAGGTCTATATTTACTTCAGAGATAAATGATTATTGAAAGGGAATTTATTATTTATTGCAAAAAAATTAAAGGGAGTAAATTTAACTTTTTACACAAACTTTGAATTGTGTAGATTTTTAGTGGTACTACTACAGCAACCAATGAATGAAAATGGTGTTGAAATTAGTCAAAAAACATATTAATTACACTGACACTCCTGATTTAATTATCGTTTAGCATAGTACTTTCATCCTACTTAATTGACAAAAATCAGTGCCAGCAGATTAACTAGGATATAGGATCTTATAAGGAAAAGGGATAAAAACACAAAAAAGTACAAATACAAAGTAAGTAAAGCAGAATCAGGACTTAAAAGTAGAAAAATGTATCTATTTACTCACCCCAAAGGCATCATCACCTTCAACATATTCTATCTTGCTATCTTTGTACTTATCCCTTGACTTGGTACATTTTAAGGCAATAAAATCACAAATGATTGGAGACTGTAATAAATAATACACTAATCAGTTTCTCCCAGGTATATGTAGATACGTTATCAATCTTGTATCATGTATGTAATCAATCTCTTCAATAGTGAACTAAGGAAGGGACAAAAAGTTGAGGAATTTTCCAGCCCTCGCAATGAAGAGATAAAGTAACACCACTTTTATGTTGTTCTTTAAATAATCATGAAGATAAATCTCTGTAATATTCCACAGCAAAATGATTTATTTCCAACAAGTAACAATTAGAAAGGAACTCACCAAAAAACACCTTAATTTAAATAATGAATTTAATTTGTTAATGAGTCAATTATATTACTCAGATATAATTATAAAACTTTGAAGATGCTCAAGTATTATCAGCAAATCATAACTCTTATTGTATAATAACAAGTTAAGTATATTTTTAAGACTTTTGAAAGTTTGAGAATTACATCCATCATTATCTAAGTACATCAAGAACTTTACTTACCAAAACCAACAAGCCTAAACCAGCACCAATATTCAGCAAAGTTGGAATGAGATCAAATTTTCTAGCTTCCCCACGTGTCTGTATTATGAACTTAATGCCATGAGCTTTTAACAAGGTCCTTCTCTGAAAACCATCATAAATGGCAAACCTGAAGGAGAAAAATAAAATTTTGATGATTGACAAAAATGCACACAAACCAGGAATTTTTACACTACACGTTCTTGTAGAGCTTTGTGCATTATTTGTTTATTTCCGTGAAATGATGAATTTATCAATCAAAATAAAGGTGTAGTCAAGGATTTCCCTTATCACAATTCCTCGCCAACATATTCCTGCATGTACTAAAGCAAAAGGTGGTAGTGTTATGTGGCAATAAAAATCTTAACTCTTTGCAAAGTGTGTGTACGAATAAATAACTGTAGCGCTTTATAATCTAAGGATTAGAAATACACAAAACCAAAGTGTATATAACCATCTGTTAAATACTTCTAACACTGGATATTGAGTTTAAAAATATTTAAATATTTTTTTAGGATATAGATAATTCTTTACCAGTCAAAAAATGAATAAGAATTGACTATCAATGCAACAATTTCAGAGGGTAAAAATCATTCACCTTGACCGGGATCCCGGTCAAAGTGAATGATTTTTACCCTCTGAAATTGTTGCATTGAAATGCATGTTAGTGGATGACTCCATTAAAAGTTACTGTTGCGGCATCTCCCGCAGTTTCTTGAAGAATTGACTAGTTACGTGTAACCAGAAAGTAAGATAGGAGGATACTCCTTGGTAAAGATGAGGTAACATGAATAACCTGGTGATAATAGTAAAGTTCCAATAAATTTCAAGGAGAAATATAGCTTAAATAACTGGATGTGGCATGAACAAACCTAAAATTAATTCCAGGAGATATTTTTGACTTGCTGTCATCTAGCCGAAGGAATGAATACTTAGGTTTGCAATATGTCATGAAATCCCAATCAAGGTTACAATCCCATCTTATTATTATTGACATTATTCCACCCTATAAAGGAAAGTGTACACATTACTCAAGGATTAATGAAGTAGTATGAAAGAAATAAAATATCAATTGTCATACCATAAAAATAATACAGGAAATACAATTAACAGTCATATAAAAAATATGCAATGATTGCTCACTTTATAAGCCATATCAGTAAAATTTTCTCCTGCTGCATCGACTATGTCACCAATTTGAAATACGGGACAAAATGGATCAGTTTCAGGATTGAAATGACACGACTGCAAATAAGTTGAGTTATAAGTGTCCATGACATTGTTCCTGTGAAAAGAAAAATCAAGTCAGGGTTTAGAACAAGGGCATAAACGCTACTTATCTGATGAAAAAGTTTGCTTCAATAATGCACATAAACAAAAGAGCAATAATGTAAAAATTTTAATTCTTTGTCAGAAGTGTAGTGATAATTGATAAATGATTGGAGATCTAGCATAAAAGTCCACAAATTAAAAATAATATTTTAATGGAACTGTTTTCTTGCATCATTGTTTCATTAAAACCAACATTATCCTCGATTGGAAGAGATTTCATGTGATGTTCTGTTTTCAGATGCACGAAACGATCCCAATGATTTGTAAGGTTCATCAATATATAAACCATAAAATATTTATGAAAATGATACTTTCATTATTCTTTTACAGAATGAAACCATGTGATTGATGGTCGGGATAGATGGCCCTGACTGTACCCTAACTGAGATGCAAACATATAGTATTACTTTACAAAGTTGGTCATTTTAAATAACTTTTGGTAGAGATGAAATTTACACCTCAAAATATTAAATTGCACTTTTTGAAACTTAAAAAAAAAAAACAGTTTAAAAATTAAAATGAGGGCATAGAGATAATAGCTCTGGGAACAAAAAAATCTGATTCAGTGTGCATGCAAGATAAGGTACTTAAATAAACCTCGATAATGAAAAATACAGAGCAAGCATTAAAAAAATAGGAAAGTGAGTAATTAAAAACACTTACCTTCTATAAGTAGGCCCAAATGAAGGAAAAGCCATGCTGCTCTTTATCAAAACAGTATAATTCACAGCACCTTTAATTAGGACTCCATTTGCTTTTCTAAAATAGAGAAATCATAACAATAAGAATTTGTAGTAACACATGCATGTATGGTCAAGTGCTATAATGATTACAATACCTATATGTGATGACAACATTTAAGAAAGTCTATTTTTGGATATATTCACTAGTTTTTTTAATTTGTCAAGAATGAGGAGTTTTAGTAATACATACCACCAAATATACTCGTATTTAAAATATTTTTCAGACTCAAAAAGTGAAAGTACTACGCATTTCAGAAACAATTATTTTGACATTTAGATTTAGACGCAAGGAAAACTATGGAAGTATATCCCATGTAGAAAATAAGACAATGCGTTGGCAACTCCATGAGAGCAATGTAATTTGGCTCAGCAAAAATAGTAGCCAGAAAATACTGCACAGACTTGGAGACATCCGGAAGAAAAAAAGCCTCGTCTTCATTCTCCTTTGAAGAGGTATGTCACTCTCTATTCTCATTTTTTTGGCATTGTTTTCATTTGATTAAAATGAAATACACTTTCACCTAAGGGTTTTTATTGTTATTACGGTAAGAGGCCTGTCAAAAAATTATCAGACCTTGAATTTTCCCATGGACAGTAGTAAGGTGCTACTGTGCTCAGTGAAAGGAGACAGCTTACTGCACATGGTTGGATATTTTCTTTGCCTTTGCGTGAGCCAGTCTACTGGCCACCAAGTGAGGTGCTGTTATACATATTCATCGCTTTTCAATTTCTCTCAAGATACTGCATCAAAACTTTTCAAACACTTGATGATTCTCAAAGCAAAAACATTCGTAAGATTCAGCAGGTGTTTTAGACAATGCAATGGAAGTAACAGAACTTTAGGTATCGCTCAACCAATTAAAAAATGAACAGATAGGTTAGTGATTGGCATTCTGGGAGATCACAAACCATTCAAATTTCAGCTATTGTTATGAGGTTGGAAAATCTGGCAATGGGAGATTGTCATTTGACCATATGAGAGGTTGCTGAAGAGGTAGGGGTAAGTAAAGATTCCACAAATGAAATTTTGAATGAAGATTTGAACATTCGCAAAATGGCCACAAAATTTGTGCCTAAGCTGCTGTCAGTGGAATAGAAAGAACTCCATTTGGAGGTTACACAGGACTTGATGGACGTTACCAACACTGATTTTAAGTTTCTGAACACTGTGATAACTGGAGATGAGTAATGGATTAACAGGTGTGACCCAGAGACAAAAGCACAGCCATTGCAATGAATTGTCCCAAGACTGAAAAAGCATGACATGTGCAAAGCAAAATCAATGTTCAAATTATCCATGGAATTAAATATCACTAATTCGCACCGGACAAAAGAGCACTATCAACAAGTTCTCTGCTGACTCTGTGATGTAGTTTAGTGCAAGAGACCAGACTTTTGTATGGCTAAAAACTGGCATTTGCATTATGACAATGCTATTGCTCATTTATCGCATCTAATCCAGATTTTCTTGATGAAACAGAATTCCAGGTGTTCACTACCTCCCAACTCCACAAGCATGGCTCCTTACGACTTCTGGTTGTTTCCAAAATTGAAGGTCCTATTGAAAAGATCTTGTGTTCAGAGTAAGGAAGAGATAATGCAAAAGTTGACACAGGAGATGGACATCAATCCAACAAAAATGCTATCAGAAGTTTTCAGCAGTGGAAGGATCAGTAGGACAAGTACATGGAGGCATAAGAGCCATACTTGGAAGAAGATTAGGGTCCCAATGCCAATATAGTTTTCCTGGATGAAGGTAAAATATTTTCAGACCACCCTTATATGAGCAGAATTTGATCAAAAATATCTTTTCCTTTGGTAAGACTATGTAACAGGTATTTTTTAGATATTAATTTGCACAGTTCCTAAACGGCCAATTATTTAAAATAGTAATGTATTATTGGACCTCCAGTTCTGTCTAAGTAAGGTCAAGTTCTAACTTAAATTCTTAAAAATAATAGCTCTGACATTTTTATACTAGTCATTATTATTATATATGCACATGTTTCAATGTTCAAGATGCTATCATCAGGAATAGTATTACTTTGTTGTTGTATGAGAAAGAGAGTCTTATCATTTCAAGAAACAGTAGAAGTCATCTTTATTGGGGTATGGGCATTTCTGGAAAAGGGATTTTATATGGATGCATGTCAGGAGGACAAGATGAAAGAGGATAACTGGTTTCTGACTGAACAGCTTAATGTAGCCGGTCTTCATGCTTGAGTTTGGATCATAGCTACCAAGACTAGTATTGGAAACTGAAACTACAATCTTTAGCGTACCTGCATTAGATTGCAAGATATTATCATTAAATACTTTATCAAATGCAAGGGTAGTTTGAAAGATTCTCAGAATCACCACCAGTCCTGTGCACAACAAGTTTCCCACCTAGTAATAGGTGACCCTTTATCAGTAAACATGAAATGTATCAGGGCTCTGGGAAGAGATCTGTGGTGCATATGCTTCTCTGTTGTTGTTCCCATGAAGTGATTTGTGAAGATGGAAAAAATTGAGATTCGAGCAGTGATTAAATAATTTGTAAAGATTTCATGCCAACTTTCAGAACACTCTGGGGGACTATGCTCCTTCTATTCAACTGTTACCAAGTGGACAAATATAGTTAAGTTAGCCAGGACAGCTTATATGACGATCCACACAGTGGTCAGTAAAAATGTGCCACTACCCTAAAAATTATTGCAAAAAGCATAAAATGGTCAACTGAAACAGCGAGAAATCGCTGAAACTGTAGGGATCCCATCTGAATGGAATCAAGAGTGCAATTGTATATGAGAAAATCATTAGTTAAATGGGTAACATGACTCTTGATGCAGGATCACAAATACATCAGAAATTTCCAAACAGAGTTGGACCATTTTAAGAGCAATCAACAATATTTTCTGAGCCAGTTTGTAACCACAGATAAAACTTGGGTATATACTATACAACAATACTATACCCCAGAGACAAAACAGCAGTCAAAGCAGTGGAAAAATGTTGTTTCATGATCACCAAAGAAAGCAAAGAGAGTTGGCCCAAAATGATAGCTTAAGTTTTCTGGGATGCAAAAGGGATTCTGCTGACAAATTATCTTCCCACTGGTTAAACAATTACTGGAAAATACTACGCTAACCACCCGGACCAACTACAGCAAAAGATACATAAAAAAGGCCATGTTTGGCATGGAAGAAAGTCATCTTTCATCAAGGAAGCATGCCCACACACACGTGTCATTGCCATGGCAAAAGACATGAACTAAGATACAAATTATTGCCACACCCATCTGATTAGACTCCATCAGATTTTCAAGTCTTCCCCAAGTTCAAAATTTTACTCGGTGGATGAAGATTCTCCCCAAACAAAGAACTAAGAGCTGAAGTAAACAAGAATTTGCAGACCTGAAAGAATCTAATTTTGGAGATGGGATCAGAACATTGCTGGACCAAGTGCTTAATTGTAGAGGGAGACTACAATGAAAAATAAAAAAGTTTCACAGAGGTTAGTCATTTATTTCTATTCCATTCCAAGAACTTTTCTAATTACCCTCATATATAAATAATGTTTAAGAATTGGCTTTAACCTCACAGACAGAGGTGACGTGCAAGACTAAGAATGCTTGTGATGTTGCACGTACAATTTATCATAAAATCTTGTTCCTCTAAAGCCCTTAAAGCTTCAGAGGGTAAGAGGCTGTTTGCAGCTTAATTGACTAAAGCACTCAGCCAGTCATCAAGGGTAAGGTTTGAATCCCAGGAAAGGCAAAAAGACTTTTAGACTTTGAAATTGATGCATTTTAATGCACATAGTGCATGACTCTATTAAAGTCACTGTTGCAGTATCTCCCACAATTCTTTGAAGACTTAATAAGTTTGCTTTAACTAAACCCCTCTAATGGCATGTATGTAGGAATTTACTTGTAATTCAGTTTCTTGAACTAGGTGGACCATTAAAGGCTTTTAACACGTAAACGGAGAAACACAATTTCTTCATCAAGCTAATAAGAGCCTAAATTTAATATAGATTCAAGTTATACATTAATATCACTTTTCTGGCTAAACAAATTAAATGGCTCTTATTTAAAATAGGATATGAGGCAACTGAAGTGTTATGTTTCATTTGATTTCAAAATTTGTATCCATTCAATTGCATATCTATTTGATCTTGATTCATTCCCATTGTAGATTTCAGAACCAACTTTTATTTATTTTCTCATCTTTCACTGTTTCCAGTCATGGATTTTAGATCAACTTTTTGTGCTAAATGATTAGTTCGATTTCATTGGCACTTGGAAAAAACTATTCTAAAAGATATAAAGCATATCTCAACTCTACCAACAGTCATAACTGGCATGTGATGAAGTTTTTAAAGATACCACAAAGGACATATTAATTGGACAGATGCAAAATTTTGACATAGAGTGGTTTATGGGTGCTGATGAAATTTGCAACATTTCTATCCACTCCATTGAAATTAAATTACAAACAAATATTAAGAGAACAGTCTTTGTTCTTCTCACAGAGGCAACTTATCCCTTTCAACTGGACACCATGCTTCTACTTCACAGACCAGGATGCCAGGTTTTTGTGAGCTGTTCACACACTTCCCAGTGGTTTTGCCATTTCCAAGCAAAAGTTCCTTCCCTTTAGGACACTGTTGATCTTCATTACAGAGAGCACCTTGAACACCTGGGTCCTATAAGATTGATATCAAGTAAGTAAATGCCTTAGATCTTAAATCTCCATTAAGAGGTGTGCTTGAGAACTATTGGTTCTGATCATTTAAAATCCATGAAGCACTACCACCTTAGGAGACAAGTACAATCAATAATCACCCTCTATCCTTATAAAATCTGATTTAGGTGGAACAAAAATGTTCTATCTCTGAGGTGAGGAACACTCAAACATATTTAGGAACCACTTACAAAACCAATGTTTATATTCGAATAACCAGTGCTATTCTCTCTTTGTAAATGGGCACATTTTCAAAGTTCACAATAATGAAGGAAAGAAAGCACATCATAAATACCATTTTGTGGTTGTAAAAAATATTTTAGGTCCTACAAAATATTTCTCTTGGTGTACTATATCCCACAGAGTCAGCTGAAACTACAGAGATCAAAACAGCCTTGAGTATGTCACAAAAACCATACTGCACCATTATTTGGATTTAGCAACAAAAGCTTGTTTTTAATTGCCTCTTCTGAACCTTCTTTTTCATGCATATAAACTTCTTTTCTCCCATAATATACACATATTCAGAGCAACTGACATAGATAGTTCCAACAATACAAGTCAGAAAAGTGGACTGAAAATTAATCATTCATGCTATACTCTAACGTCAGTCACAGTAGATAAGAAAGTGAACCTCGATCATGAACCTCTTTTAGGATATTGACGTTTTTATAAATGAAACCACATTGCTTTTCCACATAAACTTTTTATTCTCACGTCCCAGGTTTCGTTATAGCATAACATCATCAGGTAAAAATACAATTCAAGCACAACTGAAGACTGTGAAGTAGAAGAAGTTGTTGAAATACAACTCAAGACTGTGCTTGACTTGTATTTTTACCTGATGATGTTATGCTATCACGAAACCTGGTTTGTGAGAATAAGAAGTTTACGTGGAAAAGCAAAGTGGTTTGATTTATAAAAACGTCAATATGAAGATTTTCCACCAAGTTACGCCAGAAACTGTTTTATTTACTCTCTTAGGAAAGTTGAACTTGTGCACTTCTTACATTATCAGAAATTATAAAAAAACCTTTTGGTCATAATTCCATTATACTAACACTGTATAGGAATCACATAATATTACATAAGGTGTAGTCCTATGCAATTGTCCATAGACCTCTAAGTTCATATTTGCAACTGAAGTCCCATTGTATGAAACACGTACTTAGTAATTTGAAAAGGGCAACTGTTATTTGATTTTGTTAGAATTGCAGATTTAGCAGATCAGGTGGATTATCCTTATGAAGATGATGATGAAACACTAGAGATACATCAAAACAGCATTAATTCCTTTACAAGGTCTAAATGGTTGAAAAATTATATTTTATTTCCTCTGAAAGCAGAAATAATTCTAGAAAATCTCCAGAAGATTTTGAAAACATTGAAAATAGGGATGACAAAATAGCAGTACCAAGTTAGATATTTGAGGTGTTCAGCTGTTTTTAAAACTGAAACTATTTTTGTAGTGCTGGCCAAACAGTTTTAATATTGATCTATCTAATGCATTAGTAATCTTGATAAAGCCTACGATTGCATTATTTGATTTTTTTGGGGGAAAAAACAGGAAAGAATATTACCCTGGCTCGGTAAATATAAGGAGGAATTTTCAAGGGCTGATTTCTCAAAGCCACCAACATTTACTATGTAATGCTTTTCCATGGTTTTGTAGGTATTATGGATGATGTTTGTGTTTGTGATACCATCATTTTTAAACGAATTACTTATTGTGACGTCCATATCTTGGGTTGAAACTGATAGGATTCAATATGAATGAAGTCAGAGGGTTCTTATCCCCGAAAATCTCTAAAACTTTGCATCTCATGATTATGCATTCAAAATTTTTCTACAAAAAACATACTTTAGTAGGGTACTTGGGCTAAATACTGCAACTGCCTTGCAAAGGTGATGGCATTTGTTGTAATATTTGCCCATTTGGAATAGAGCCCAAGTCTAGGTCTTAACTTCAGCCTGCTTTCAAGGGAAATATTTGTAAATTAGACGTTTCTATTTTCATCAAGACACAAGTAATACCCTGAATAATTCACATTAAATTGTATCACATTCAACTTCTATTAAACAATTAATTTAATACCTCATCACACTTTGACTGAGTCTGATTGGGTGTAATTACAGCATTTGTCATTATGAAGAATGCTCCATTCTCTGACGGTGGCACAACATATTCCGCTGCATCCCATACTCTATTGTATAAAGCCAGGGTGGCATTAGTTGTGTTATCTGGAAACTATGAATGCAATTATTACTATAACAAAATATTCTACTAATTTTAACAAGTTTAAATTTAAAAAGGAGACAAGACATGCCTAGTGAACGTCAGTAAAAGGACTGAGATATTTCGGGGAGTAAAATTAATTGTGGGAGAATTGGAAAATCAATGGTAAACAATTATTATCAGTGAGAAACGCGATATGACAAATCACAAATGTATAATTTAATTAAATAACGAAAACGGAAATTACTGAAAGAAGTCATGATATTCAATATGAAAATGTAAAATAATACAATGAAATAGACTTTTACTGTATTAACTTCATTCCAACTTAAAAACCAATTTTAAAATTTATTGCTGGGTTAATAGTTTTTTTTTATTTTTGAGCCAAAACTAGTTTGATTTTCACACTAAATTTTTACTCTCATAATAAAAATAATACAAACTGAACAAAATAACAAATGTGCGACACTATGGATACCTCAAAATCTGATAGGGAATAGTCGGTGACTGTGACTCCCTTAACTTTCGTAGTAGTCGCGCTTTCTATGTCACCAACTGATTGATATCCTCTATTGTATACGAGAACGTACCTGCAAAACAATGCATTGCTAGAACATCGATATCTTTTACCCTCCATTACATTTTTTAAATGATCTAAGCCACTCACCCTATTATGTAACTTAGGATACACAACTGGATAAAACGATTTGTGAGGCTGATTTTTTTGCTGTTTATCACTACTACTTTAGTTGTTTCATACTGAAATATTGGAGAAATGCAGTAATTTGGACATGCCATTATGGAAACCGAACAATCCTTTCATAATATGACTACGATAATACGTTTTAGACCAGCAACATCATGCCTATTCAGGAAAACAAATTCCATGACTCGAACGAGATAATAACCGGTCGATGTTGGTGGCACTGGAAAAGTCGGATATCTATTCATGTGGGAACATTTGTAACTTTGGTAGTAAGAGAAAGAAAGATGACCAATTGACAGACGAAACCACTGGAAACCCCGGAAATTTCAAGGTAACAAATGAGGGCAACGAAGGATCCCGTTTACCTCGGAGAATAAGAGTCTCCAGTCGTTTTTCATTTCGGTAAAGAGTGCTATACGGTCTAGCTGAGTTGATAGGCCCTGTTTCAGGCTAATCGACAGTATTCTCTCCTTTGTGGTTCCAATAGCTTAATTGATAGTTCCTCTCGTTTAACACTTTTTGAAAGTTGATACATAACTATGAATTATAGTCGATTCTTCAGATGACAAATGTCATCGTAAATTTATTTCGACAGAGTTTTAATTAACACGATGACGGGTGTCATCGACAGATTGATGTTCTAGACAGGACATTAATAATAGGGTTATGATGAGGACATATCTATTTAATCAGTCCACTTGTAGAAGTGTTAGCAGTCGAATTTGTCATGTTTTTAAAGGAGTGAGAGCGAGTAGTTGCCAGAGTAGCGATATTTATGATGTTATAGTCGTAGGAGGAGGTCACGCAGGCACTGAAGCCTGCGGTGCATCCTCCCGAATGGGCTCCAAAACCCTTCTGATAACTCACAAGAAAGAAACTGTAGGTATGTATATCAAATAGGACCTTTCTCAGCGTGGCAGCGAGCATTTTGTTGCACCATTTTCCACTGCCATTATCATCAACTACCAAATTATATTTTTTTACCCTTAGGTGAGATGTCATGTAATCCATCGTTTGGTGGCATTGGTAAGGGGCACCTTATGAAGGAAATTGACGCGCTTGATGGAATATGTGGACGTATTTGTGACTTGTCAGGAATCCAATATAAAGTAAGTTTTGATTTGGAATATATTATGTTTCTTATTCTAGGATGGTAAAATGAAAATTTTCAATCTCATCCATATTATGCCAAAAATGTGGTTTGGATAAAGCTAAAAATATCCAACAAAAAACAATATCACAACTCTCCACCAAGTATATTAAAAAGGTGGCTGGTTATCCACCTTTTTATGGTACCTATATGTAGCTAGTACCTGTATGCAGCCAGTGTGAACTATCATAATTTACAATAATGCTTCAAAAATGGCAGGACTCCTATTGATACAGAATATTTTTGTTCCAGAATACAAAAACATTTTATCGTAATCAAAATGTAGCGCCTCTTATGTCAGCCAATAAATTAAGTTCATAATCTTTATATTTATTTTTTAGTTGTTGAACAGAAGTAAAGGTCCAGCAGTCTGGGGACCAAGGGCTCAAATTGATCGTAGTTTATATAAGCAGCACTTGCAGAGGGAACTTTTCAATGAAACCTGTAATTTGGAAGTGAGGGTTGCTGCTGTGGAAGATCTTTTATTGGAAAGGAATTGTTCTACTGGTATCCCTGGGCCAGAAGCTGTAATCAAGTGTGTTGGAGTTGTTCTTGGTGAGTTTTTGCAACTACTTTGAAGTATATCTGATATGAACAACATCTTGAAGACATAAAAAACTTATGTTCGTATTACTCCAAAATTTCTCAGTATTTCTTGCCAAACTAAACTTCCTCTACCCAGTAAATACATTTCAGTGTAAGATAAAAAGACATGAAAATATGTCTTAGATAGCCCCTTGATTAAATAAATGAAATGTGTGTGAATTATGAATTTTTGCATCATGTGTTTATGCATTTAGGACATCAGTTGTCTTCCATTGCACACATCCTGTACTTCCATTGCACACATTACTACACTTTTGTAAATGATGATACCAGCAAGGTTCTTACATGTATCCCAAGGCTATGTAAACACCATACTTATCATGAGTCAAATTCTCAAATTTAATTACTCTAGGTACGTATAGAGAAGTCAACTATCATTAATTTTACCATTTTCACTCTCAAAAATTCAACCTAAGTATCAAAATTTTGCCTATAATATTGAATAATAAAGGGATACAATTTTTCTCCAAACTTATCCCTCTCCATGGGCTACAACATTGACAAGGTGGAAGGACTTATGCATTCTGATGACACCTAGAGCTGTACTGATGAGAGCAATGATAAATACTCCTGGTAGGGTAACTGTGAAGTGACTGCAAGGACAACTGACCCTAGTGAGGTGGCCGTTTAAGTGATGAAGTAACATTAAAAGAAAAAAAAACACTGTTGAAGAATGCAGTGGGAAAATACCTCAATGATCCCATAAAACAATGGTGGACATTGATCTGAGTATGAGTCATGTTAATTACAGACACAACACCGCGTGTCATGCTTGGCAGCTGGGAGAAAGTCTTCAGCAGTCGTCCAAAAAAATCCCCATAAAACGAAAAAAGAGAAGATGCCATGCAAAAGACACAAGGGGAGAATGAATCAACTAGAATAGCAACAAGCAATGTTTGAATGATATGGAGAGAGAGACATTAGAAAATATTATTTGGGAGATGGAAATGGAAAATGTGTGATAAAAGGTGAGATGGAAGGATAGTAGGGATTGCTATGAGTGATAATTTCAGAATAGCATATATATGAATGAAAGATATCAAGGAAGGGGTGGTCATAGTATTGAGTGGAAAGGTAGGAAGAAGTGTAGTAAGCATAGATAAAGTAGTAGGAATGTGATAAAATATTTTTAGTGAAAGTAGGACTAACGAATTTAGGTTTTGATCAGATCCGAATGCCAAAAAAGTAACCATTGGCAAGAAAAAGTCTACATTGTATTCAATCAGTTAGAGGAGATAATGGTGCATGTTTCTTGAAGGGAACATTTGATATTGATGGGGGATTTTAAAGTGGAGCTGGTTAAGGCAGGCATCTCTCCCTTATCTCCCATCTCCCTGTTACAGAAATAAATAGTAGCTCTACTGCTCCCATTGTGAGAGAATATGATCAAATAATGTTAAGAGAGCTATCAGAAATACTGAAATTTTCATTAGGTGCCACTTACACATTAGTAAAAAAATAATTATGCATGAGATATGTTTGTGAATAGAGGGTCCTAAGACTGGTAACAAATAGCATGTTGGTGTGCAGGTTTGTTTGCAGTTAAAGTTGATGTTAGTAGAAGATGAGGAATATCTGTCAAAAGTTATCACTGCTGATAACTTGGCTTAACAGAAAACCACTGTGTGAAAATCTCCATCATAACCAAGACCAAAATAGTGGCCAAAATCAGTGGCTTCTGTTGTGAAAGTTGTAGTCATATAATTATTGATATTCATGGAGTGTTTTATGAGCATGTATATAGGTGTACAATTGTGAATGGAGTACATTATAGGGAAGTCCTGATCATGTTCCAAGGTCAGCCCAATCACAATTGACCATATTTTAAAGCAACAGGCTAAATGATGCATGGTTGCATATCGCAAATGTTGTTGCTGAATATCATGCACAAATCATGTTTTAACTGGCAAAGACAGCTGCTGATGCAATTCTGGAGTCAATCAATCAATGAAACTTGCACCATATACAAATTCTGTACAAAAAAGATCAGACTGGTACATACGCACAAAATGCTTGACGGATCGCTATCAGTGAGGTGTTGTCTTTTAGCAGCATTTGTGAGAAGTAAAACACCACCTTGCCTGTGGCCCTAGCTTGAGTTATATCCATGGCAAAAATTTGATTATATTGTAACATAGTTAAACCCTAAAATTTCACCATTCGTAATTAATTTGCTTTACCCTTTATGGCATCACCTGGTAAATTGCTTTTTGAAAAACTTGATTAATTTCATTGATATTTAATTGACTATTTGATAAAAATTGATGGGATATTTAATTCAAATTTTCTTTGCAGGTGATGGCAGTGAAGTTCGAGGAAGGAGTGTGGTAATAACTACTGGAACTTTCCTTCGAGGCCAAATAAATATTGGACTGGAAGTGAGGCCTGCAGGAAGGGTGGGAGATGCTCCAGCTGTTGGACTTGCTAATACATTGGAAAATATTGGTTTCCGGATGGGCAGACTTAAAACAGGTTTGTTTTACATTCAGTTGCTTTTGCATAAAGATTGCTGTTCTAAACAATATTTAACATTTCAACTTGCAACAACTGCTAATGATGCAATGTTGAGTCAAAAAATGAACCTTGGACTACATATACATTAATCATGAAGCTAACACCATAATATCGAATTAAATTTTCAACCTGATAAATTATGTAAATAAAAAAATTATGGCCACTCTTTATTGGAGAGCCCTTGTAATTTATTTTTGAAAAGTAAAAAATAAACAAAGGAATGATTATTGCATTTTTTTAACCAAAGAAGTTTGATATGTCCAGCATCTTACTCCTAGACCTGGACTGTTGACTGTGTTATATCCGAAGTGTTTTGGACAAAATATTCCATAACGATAACTGACTGACATAACTCTTGTGTTGACGTTTTTTTTTAAAACAAACCACTTTGCTTTTCCACATAAACTTTTTATTCTCACAACCCAGGTTTCATTATAGCATGACATCACCAGGTACAACGTCAATATGAAGATTTTCCACCAAGTTACGCCAGAAACTATTTTATTTAACTCTTGTATATAAACTGATTCGCCTGCATATCAGCATATTAGCTGTTGCAATGTGATGATAATTAGGATTCATGCAACTGAATTAAATCTTTCATTTCTTTTAATGGTAAATTAGTTTCCTTTATTTTTGGGAGAGCATGTTTCACTGTACATATTTGCTATGTTAAATCCTTTAATAATATTAATCTTTATTTCTCTTTATGAGAAATTATTAAAAAATGAAATGTACAGCATACCTTTTAGAGTTATGTAAAGTAACTATTTTTGTATTTATATACAAATGAAACCCAATAATGTGTCCTCTGTACCACACACATTCTGTGAATGCATATATTCACTTCTTTTAATCCAACTATTACAGTAACCAGTGGTGAATATGTAACTATGACATTAACCAAATCTAATAAAAGGCATTTGTATTTCAGTTTATTTTCATTTATTTTAATCTGCAGGTACCCCTCCCCGCCTTTTGAAGGACTCTATAGACTTTTCAGTGTGTGAAAAAAATCATGGTGACAACCCCCCACAGCCCTTCTCTTTTATAAATGATTCTGTCTGGATAAAAGTGAGTATATAAGGCATTAAAATGTAATGTAAATTAGCTCTGGCTAGTAAATAAATAAAATAACTAATTTAAACAGCTTCATTTCTTGATTTCATAACAGTTGATTTTTATGATTTTTATAAAATTTTAATTAAATGTAGCATCTCGACTTAAGTTAGATGGTAGCAAATGATCTGTGGTAGAGAGCCTTTGCTTTTTGTCCATCATTGATGTTACAATGGTCAATAAAATTGATAAGGTATTTGACAATCAGTTCTTAAATGAGCTATCATTTCATTCCACCATCACAATTGCAGAAAAATTAGATACCACCTACGAAATTCCTAAAACCTAAGCTAATATAGTATATCCTAGTGATGGCACTAGTGATGGCATTGGTTTAAAATATTTAGTTCTAAGATATGCCTCCAAGATTATCTATTTTATTCATTCCAGTAATCTTAAAGCTTAATGTGGTGATTTTAACTAGCCACGACAAATTATTTAGGCTCATACATGTGTTTTACTCCTCATTCCATTATAATTTCACTTAAAATTTATGTTTATTATTATTAGGTAATCTACTAGTTAAGGTAAGTTTTTAGGTAGACACAACTATCAAAATAAACATGTTGTAACTCCAAACAAAACCCAATCCAGCAACCTAATCTACATCAGGTCCCTCTTCATCTCTGTGTACTTCTTTCCTCCCTTCATCCCGTCCAACATCCCTATCCTGTTCCTACCCTTACCTCGCTTGCCCAACATTCTCCCCTCTATTACCCTCTTCAACATTCCGCTGCCGCGCAATACGCCTTTCATCCATTTTTCCTGCCTCCATAGGATTTCTCTCAACAAACCCCTCTCCTCCCCCACCATTTCTAGTACTTCCTCATTTGTTTTCCTTTCGGTCCATTTCACCTTCTCCATTCTTCTCCACACCCACATTTCAAAAGCCTCCAATCTACGTCTATCCTCCTGCTTCAGTGACCACGTTTCCGTGCCGTACATAGCTACGCTCCATATCAAAGTTTTTACGAGTCTTTTCTTAACCTCTTTTTTTCTTAGCCTTTTTCTTTCTGGAAAATCGCATAACCTTTGTTTTATTAATATTGATTCTCATCCTTTATTTATCGCACTGAACCTCCAATTCACTCAGCAATGCTTGCAACCCCTTGGCTGACTGAGCAACTAATGCTTGGTCATCAGCAAACCTAACTGATTTTACGAATTCCCCTCCGACTGTTATTCCTACCTCCAGTTCTTCCCATGCCTCTTTAATCATTTCCTTCACATATATGTTGAACAGCATCGGTGACAATGGGCAGCCCTGCCTTACCCCTCTTCCTAATATTGCCCATCCGGACTCTCCGTTTCCCACTCGCACCTGAGCAGTCTGAGACATGTACAGGTTGTGGATCAGTCTCCTGTCCCTCCAATCAATTCCTATTTTCTGCAATACAAGCATTAATTTGTCCCAATTCACTCTATCAAATGATTTTTGTAATCTATGAAACAGGCAAATACGTCCTCATTGTATTCTATATTCCTCTCGATTAGTGATCTCATAACTGCAATATCATCACGTGTACCTCTCCCCTTCCTAAACCCAAGCTGAACATCCCTTAAGTAATCATTTGCTTTACTCTCTATCCTTTTGTTGATGATCCTGAGAATAATTTTAGCTGTATCTGTAGCTGTAATTTGGGATATCAAACTTATTGTTCTGTAATCCTCACATGATGTAGCCTTTGCCTTTTTTGGAATAGGAACCAACACTGATCTCACAAAATCTTCCGACCAGATTCCTTCCACATAGATACCACGAATCAGTCCATATAGAATGTTCTTCCCACATTTTCTTAAACATTTCAATTGTTCCACAGGAATGTTGTCTACCCCCATGGCCTTATTTGGTTTCATCTCCTTTAATGCCCTTTCTATTTCATCGTTGAGTATGCCTGGACCTAAGCTATCTTCTTCTACGTCATATTCCTTTTCTATGTCTAACCTTTTTGATCTACCATACAGTGCTTCTATATATTCCTTCCATCTCTCTCGGATCTTTTCTGTGTCAACTATTATCTTACCCCACTTATCTTTAACTGTTAGCACAGATCTTGGCTTCTTACTTCCCGATAATAACTTAACCTTGCTGTATAGCGCGCTAATTTCACCCTTCCTTTGTAAATTTTCTATATCCTTGCATTGCATTTTCCACCATTCTTCTTTTGCTTTATTTATGGCCCTTCTCAATTTATTGTTTAACTATTTGTACTTCATTTTACCTAACTCTGTGTTTACATTTTTCCATCTTCTTCTCTCATTCATCTTTGCAATCATCTCATCCGTTACCCATGGTTTCCTTATCCTTTTCCCGTTAATGGTTCCTATAGTGTCTTTAGCGGCTTCCAATATCCCTTTCTTGATACATTCCCATTTTTCTTCGATAGTACTCAGTTCTTTACCGTCATCCATCATTTTCTCTACAGCCTCCTGATACTCCTTCCTCGTTAATTCATTTACTGCTTCTAAATTCCATTTTTTAACCCGCCGCCCTTGCCTTATCTTCTTGAAACGAACATTACATTTCATAACAACTAAATTGTGGTCAGAGTCCGCATCTGCTCCTGGGAAACTGCGAATTTATCACACTGTTCCTAAACCTGTGCCTAACCATAATATAATCTAACTGATACCTTTCTGAGTCACCTGGCATTTTCCATGTATACCTACGCCTTTTGTGGTGTCTAAACCATGTGTTAGTGATGACTAACCCCTGTCTCCTGCAGAATTCAATTGCTTTCTCCCCGCGTTCATTCCTCGTGCCTAACCCATAGTCCCCCACCTCACCACCATCTCTTCCTTCGCCTACCGTCGCATTCCAATCCCCCATCACTATCAAATGTTTCCCTGCAGGAACACACGCGATTATAACCTCTAACTCATTGTACATCCTATCGACTTCTTCCTCCTTGTGGTTTCTCGGTGGCATGTATACCTGAACAATGACCAAGTTCGTCGGTTCTGCTTTAATCTCTACGAGTAAGATTCTATCAGTTGCTTGCTCTATGTTGACTATGCTTCTTCCTACCCCTTTATTTAATATTACGGCAACCCCTCATTGGCTCTCGTCCTCGCCACTGTATTCACTCTATAATTATCACTCCAGTAATCCCCGCTATCCTTCCATCTCACCTCGCATAGACCTAAAACATCTATATTACCTCTTTCCATCTCTCACTTAATATTTTCTAATTTGCCTGTTCTCAACATTGTCCTGACATTCCATGTTCCTGTTTTAACTACTTTCGTCTTCTTCTGCGTCTTCTGTCCTGCTGCTGTTATTTCTCCCCTGCAAGGGTTTCATTGGGTGACAATCATGAAAGCATTGCCTCCCCCGCTGCTAGGCATGACACACGGCCGAGTCCGACTTGGGCCGAGTCCTGCAGTTGCCAGGACTCAATTTCTCTATGTTGTCCATCATTATTTTCTTGGGAATAATAATTGAGGTAGTTTCCCGTTGCCTTCCTCAATAGTGTTTTTAATGTGACACCATCACTTAATAGCTGCCCCACTGGGGTCAGACGCCTTTGCAGCCACCTCACTGAGGAACAGATGCTACGTGGACTACCTTTCGTCTGGCTCCTAACCTTCGATCTATCTGGCATGGATGACCCTACCAGGAGCAATTATTATTACTCCCACCAGCACAGCTCTAGGGGTCATCGGAACGCACAAGTCTTTCCACTAAGTCAAGGTTGTAGTCCATGGGAAGGAAAAAAATTATGTTTGTGAAGCCAATATTGTTTATCTATGAGCACAGTACTGTATTTAAAATTAAAATACCATATTAAAAATATTCTGTATGAGTTTTCTGTACCCCTTTGGGAGATTGCAGGTGTAATTGATGTAGTTTTAGTTTATCTTTCATTTTGTTGATTGTCAAGATTTTTTCATTTACCAGATTTCCTTGATTAATAGGAGACTATAATAATTGCAGAGTTGATTTTAAGGAATTTAGATTTTGACAAAAAATTGATATACTACAGGGAAATATTGTGGTGTGAACAGAGTAATAAAAATTCAATCCAATCTCGGGACCATTCTCCTCTCACCTGCATAGATTTGGTGTCACTGATTAGGAGTAAAGAATATATTGGTGATTTAGTATCAAGAGGGTCTTGTATTCCTTTTTAATGTCAGTTATCTCTCTGAAACAATTTGTGTTTGGGTATTACTACAGCCAGAAGACCAACTTCCATGCCACATGACTTACACTGTTCCAGAAGTTGAGAAGATTGTCAAGGAGAACATGCACCAAAATCGACATGTGGCAGAGGAGATAAAAGGTCCGCGTTATTGTCCATCTATTGAGTCAAAAGTCTTGAGGTAATGTTCATATTTCATGATATTCTTAATAAAGATAATGAGTCACACATTGCTAAGCTTGGAAGAGCTACATTTAAATGAATTTTGTGAATGAAGGGCTTCTGTTGAAAATGTGAAAGTAGAAAACATGTAAACGGTTTATCCCATTCAGAGTTTATATAATCCAGATATTATGTCATGGTGTTACTCTAATATTTGTTATATATCCGTAGTTTTTTCTCAAACTTGAACTTAATATTTTGGGCAGAATTGATTGCAAGTAAAAATTACCATGTGCATATTATTTTGGTAAGAAGTGCTTCCTCATGATAGAAATATCCTGTGAAATTGTAAGTGATTAGTTAAAGATTATTTTGTGGTCACTATATGGAAGCCGTGGGTCGTGGTATTCCAGGGGTAGAATGTTGGACTGCTGACTGGAGGGCCTGGGTTCAATACCCAAGTAAGCCTCTCTGGGCACCTGAAGTTCCACCCAAGCTATGTAATTTTTCGGGTACCAGATTTCCTGGGAACCCATAACCAAAGCAGGGAAAGGAACTGACTCCCCTACCCTGGTTTGTAAATTTCAAATGCTGTCTGGCTTAGTACTGGTTGAACTCTACCATCACCTACCAAACCGACCTTTGGATTGATTACTATGTTTAAATTTTATGGTTTATATGGAAACCATACATGTGAATGCGCCATTATGTTAAAACTATAACTAAAATAAATGCACTCCTTTTCTAGCAATTAGAATATAAAATTTTGTCACTAAACAATGTAATAATAACCACATGGCATATGAAAAAACAAGCAAAAACCACATCGTACTAAGAATCTTGTGCAATTGGGTAGGAAATTTCTTTGAAAAATCACATCATATGTATTTGCTCAATGTGGGGGTTCAGTGTATATTTTGATCATCCATTGCTGCTCAACTTCTTAAAAAGTGGACTAAATCCATGGGTGAACCTTTTTACAGATACTATTTTGGTTGATGAAATATGAATTGACTTGGTTGTGTGGCAAAATGACAATTTGTTGGATGCTGGTAAAAATTAAAGTGGCAGAAGTGGCATTATTCTAATATCAGAAAAATGATCCACAAAATTTTAATCTTTAGGATAAATAATTGGTCACACACTGTAAATTCGAATTTTAATGGATCAAGTGATTTTTTTTAATTAGCAATTATTAAATAGCAATATGAATAAAACTTATACTTGGGTTTGGAATAATTTATGAATGCCTTGGAATTTATCATTTTTTCCTTTTCTTTTCTTTTTTAAAATCATTCCAGGGTGTGAAAATATCTATTGTATTTGGGCAGATTTTATATCACGAGAAAATAGAAGCTTATGCAGGATTTTTTATAGCAAATGTGCTACTCGCTAAAGTTGAGGTTTGATGATGAACTTTAGTTAGGGATTTATTCTACTGTGATTTTCATATGAAATCTCTGAATCTAATGAGAATTAGTGTAAAGTTACCCCATTTTTTGCTACAGCAAATAGACATTAATGGTGAAAATTATAGTCGACTCCTAAAAATGGCAAGCAAATATATCGTCTTTCCTAAAGTACTTAATTATATCTATTGTCAAAATTATTTAAAGAAATTTGATCCATTTAATGTTTTTATTTTCAAATAATATGCTGGGAAAAGTATATGCATTAGACTATTTAGGTTGACTATAGAGGGTGTGCCTGGACAAAATTCAATTTTAAATTCCCGTTGTTTTATACCAAATTTAGAGGTTGGTGACATTGGTGCCCAAATAAGTTAACATATGTATTGAACAGTCATAACCTCAAAACAGTCTAATGCTGAGAACAATGTGTGAAGCATAACCAAAGAGCCACGATTATTGAAAGTAATGCACTAGTCAATCAACGACAGAATATACTTGGTTCTTTGGGTACCCAAGATCGACAGTTTGACGGATGTCATTTTTTTAGTATTATGAATCAGAAAAGTCAGACAATGGTTTTACAACACCAGAAAGGAAGACTTACTCGAAGCAGCACATTGTCAGGATGCCAGACGGTTGTCAGGGTGATGTCATGCCACTTCATTTCTTATACATAAGGGTAAATATCAGCCGAGAAGTTCATTTGCGTGTTCTAACAAATGAGGTGAAGCCTGGGATAGAAACTGCGTTATCTGGAAAGTTACATTTTCCAGCAGGAAGGTGTGCCACCCCATACTATTTGTTCAGTGGCTGTCAAACAGCGTTGATATATTTTGTGCCAAGGAATTTTGACCTCGCTACGGACCGTATTTTAATCTGTTGGACCACTGTGTGTGGAATGTGGTCGAAAAGGTTACCAACAAGTCCAGACATTCAAACATTGCATCATCGAGAGCCATTATTGAAATGACATTTGCAGATATGGATCATGGTGCATTAAAATGTGCCTGTGAATGCTTCAGACTGGGAATGGAGGCCGTCAATCAATCAAGTGGGGGACACATTGAATCAATTTGTTGTTTATGCTCATACAAACAATTCAGTACAAATAATTTGGTTAACATTTTCATTTTTGTAATGAAAAATGTTTGGAAAAATTATTTAACTTGTCCAGATTTTTGCACAACTTCCTGCAGTTGGAAACAATGGTTTAAATAGTGGGGAAAAACATGATTCTTGGGCCTGAAAATCTGAAAAATGTCAGCAATACTGAAATAAAAAAATAAATGGTAATCCTGACAGAGCAAATGCTGTTTATAACTTGTGCATTAAAAATTCTACACTATTTATAAAAATTTTCAGGGACCATATAAGGGTAGGCTAGTTGCAATAATGGTGCTAGATAAAATAATATTTTGGGAGATTTTACCTCATTCCATGAAATTCAGTCATATATACTGATTGAAATGCATAAAAAATATGGTGAACCACAACGGATAATTGATTTCATGCCCTAATTATTTTCACAATTTGATATACACTTGTATTTGACTCACATTCAAACACAGGGTCTCTCATTTGTTCCGAGAATGTTTTAAATGGCTATATGCAACCTGTATAAGACCTGTTTTTTTCAAGGTGACTCTATATTGTCTTCGCTTGCTCTCTTGACTAAATGGCTAGGTTTGCAAACATATTTTACCTTATATTGCCTCATCCACTAGGATAAAATTACAATTCTTGCTCATGAAAATCTTGTGAAAAATTATGTATTTCTTCACTAACTTGCTTATTAACTGCTCTCCTAGAATTAATCTCCCTCCTATGATTTAGCTATTAACTTTTGCCATGATTTGAATTATCTTTCAAAATACTTCTAAAGGATCATTAAATTGTAATAGCTTTCCCATCATGTTTATTCATTGCACTGAATCACAGTGAGGACTAATTGTATACCTTTCAGTGAAATTATGCTGTGTAAATTTTAAGTTCTGGTAGATATACAGAGCATGAAAATTCATTCATTGATTCATGTTGAAAATTAATTTCTAATTTACTGGCAAGATTTTGAAAATGTTTCTTTGTGAATGAAGTTACAAACATATTTTTAGTTTGTACAAAGTTCTCTGTATCATCTGAACAGGTTTGGTGGCCGCCCACATCAAATATGGTTGGAGCCAGAGGGATTACACTCACCAATAATATATCCAAGTGGTTTATCATGTACCTTACCTGAAGAAGAGCAAGTAAAAATGGTAAGGACCATACCTGGCCTCAGGAAAGCGGTTGTAGTACAACCAGGTAAGATTAGTATGAATTGTGTAGTTAATTAGGGCAAATGTTTTTTAAAGAACGATGGTAGATGTCACGACATTCATGAAGGTGATTTGAAAAGTTCTTGACCTGATGATGGAAATGACAATTTATTTTTTCGCTTCTTGATTGGATGAAAATTGTTGGCCAGCAAGGAAACTTTTGGGTTTTCAGAAGAGGTAGAAGCCCAAAGGAGATAAATCCAGGGAATAGGGTGGATGCTCCAGCCCTTCATAGTGTAAATCCCTCAATTGTCCCATTGCCAAGACAGTTTTTGGAAAATGATTATTTTCCTCCACAAGCCCTATCTGCGTTCATGAATTTCTGCGCCCAGTTTCATTAGAAGGTTAAATAAATACTCCTCAGTTATTGTTTAACCTTTTCCAAGATAGTCAATCAACGGAATTCCTTTCAAATCCTAAAAAAACCAATTCCATGACCTTTCATGTCAATGGCACTGTCTTCGCCTTCTTCGGAGTGGAAAAACTGCCCTTAATTCACCACGTGGGTTGTGGAAATCTTTTGTCATGTGCAATTTCTTGGGCAAAATGTAACAAATGAATTTTTGCGATATTCCTACAGTATTAGCAATTTCATACACCTTCATATGCCAATCTTCCATAAACATATTATGCACTTTTTTGATTATTTCCAACATAGGTGCTTGTTTTGGACACCCTCCATGTGGATTATCTTGGAGGCTTTCATGCCCATATTTAAACTAGGTCATCCATTAATTCATGGTGGAAATTGAAGAGTTCTCATACACATTTAAATCCTATAATGAATATTGGTGGGCATAAACCTTCTTATACAAAGAATTTGATCACTGCACGTTACTTGATTTTTTCCATTTATAACAGCACATACACCACAACTGATTCATGGGGCTGCATACAGTAAACTGCTAAATTTAATGGTGTGCAGTTTCACATGGCATATATTCACAGTTGTGCCAACATGAGATGGAAAAGTCATGCAAGTAGTGAGGCCATTTATGGTCAAGGTTGAGAACTCTTCAGGTCACCCTTGTACTTAAACATAGTCCTATGAAATCCAAGAAATCCAGTGTTAAATTCATTCAAGTGATTGAAACTCAATGTTGGGCAAAGTACTGTAGCCAGTTGAGCTACTGAGGCTAATCTCTTACAATATGAATTTCTAAGGGCATTTAAATGAATAAGACGTGATAAATTACTGTGTATAATATGTCACAAGTAGTAGTAGTTGTGTGCCTTGAATCATAATCCATGAAGTTAAAGCCAACATTTAAACACACAGGTGTTTTCCTTTGACAAATTCAAAGAACTGTGAGTGGTGTCATAACGGTTACCTTAATGAAGTCATCTGCTGATGTGTGTAAAAATTTGAGTGTTGAAATCAATCACCTTTTCCCTCACTTGGTTTTAAGGTATTGGTAAAAAAGAAAGTCAGGACCAAACATTAGTGCATCTAGAGACCCAGTTCAAAGTTGTAATAAAATGTGCTTGCTCAGAAACATTTTCTATATTCACTTCATCTGGCAGTCTTGTATTCAGTCTTGTTCACTGGTTTCTCCAGACTTCATCTAACTGACCATAGAACCTATAGGTAGGATCACTTAATGTGTTACATTGTGGAAATGGTTGTGGAAATGGGTGTGATTGTCTGAGAAAATTTTCACATCTTGGCAAGGTGCATATGAGAAGTACATTGCTTCATAACAAGACACTATGAAAACAAATGTATATCAGTACAATGTGTGTCAGTGAATGAATTTTTGTCTTATTATTTTTCAAGTAAATTCTAATTCGTAGAGTAAACTTTTGATTATCCATGCTAATCAATGCATGATAGAGCACAGAAAATCAAAAATATGGATAGCCAAGATACGTGGAAAATATGGGTTTGGTTTAAATGGATAGGAATGGAAACTCTCCTTTTTCTTTCCATGTGATTAGCTTGTTTTTTTTGCAGTGGAAGGTATATATTTTCTTTTTTTCAGTCATATTTATAAGGATAGATTTATAGTTTTACATGAACCCAGAACTATCGTCTAGTGAATTTGATCTACCATGATAATGTGTACGTATTTTCCTCAAAAAGCTAAACCAATCACTTAGCTGGGAGAAAAATGACTGGTGAAGGATGAATTTTGAAAAGGGATTCTGATACAGATACATATTCATCATATGGTAAATATTAAAATAATGCAGTGTTGAAAGATAATGACTTTTTTATTGCATAGTAACTATGAGATTGCTTGCCTTTCTAGAGGAATATGCAATGCTCAGGTCCAGTGAATGCAAGGAAAAGTGATCATGGGAAAGTATGGATAGTACAAAAGTAGCACATTGAAACACAAAATACTATTGACAAATTTTGGTTTTGTGATATTAAAAACTTTTAAGAAAGTTAAACCAATCCTTATGATTATAATTTTAATTTAACATTACAATTGCAATTTTATTAAAATTTTGAATTGCTAGGAAGAGATGGATAATTCAGAAAATGGAAAATTAAGAGTTAACTGTGTTTATATTTTTGTTAATTTAAAATTTGTAGCAAATTAATAAGAATAATGTGTTATTTTATTAAAAAATTGTCTTTGTAGCTTAGTTTCTTGTTTTGAGGTAGTTAGGGGTACTAAATGCCATTTTTAAAATGCAGCCTGATATCTTGTATACCCTCTATTCAACAGCTGCAGATAATAGAAATCTTTTGATGGAGCCTCATATCAGATTGACTAAAGTGATGTTTTAGAAATGTTTATGTATTTTGGGGTTCTGGATATTTTCTTTTAGTTAGGATGATTTGCTTGAACATTTAATGCCGATGTTAGATTTGTCTGCCATTATTGTTGATGCTAGTTGTAACAATATTTCTTTAAATAAGGTGAAGAATTTTTTATTTTAAATTTTTAGCGATATTTAATCTTATTTTTAGCTATATTTTATCAACCATTTGTTTGTCATCCATAAGAAATCTTGTTGCTGTGATATTCATAATCTTCTTTATTGATGGAACCACATTTGTAGGTAGCCATGTGTATATACGATGTCCACTATATCCCTTCTGAGAAAATGTCTGGATGAGATGTTTCTTTAGCCCTGAGACACTTAAAATTATCATGAATATAACACAGAAGTTAATCATTTAACTAAGATGTTTTATTTGTGAATAGGTTGGATTTGTTCTATTTTATTGTTCATGGGTTCACATCACCATTTAAATATAAATAAGATGGCAAATTTTATTTCAAGAACCTCAATTTTGATGTATTGCATTGGTAAAAATCAGAGCTTTTGTAAGTAAAATTCCTTTTTCCTATGATGTATTTCTTTTAATAGGTTATGGAGTGGAGTATGAATATGTAGACCCGAGGGAGCTCGCCCCTACTCTGGAGACTAAGAAAGTGAATGGATTGTTCCTAGCCGGGCAGATTAATGGTACAACAGGCTATGAGGAGGCAGCTGCTCAGGGGCTCTTAGCTGGAGTGAATGCAGCATGCAAGGTGGAACTCTTTTGTCTCTTTCACTTTTGAAATGAATCTGATTTTATAAAATTATTTAATTTCTTTCTGGAAAAGAAAGATGAAGTTAAATCAGGTGGATGGCAAACCTCAATGTCCATGAGTATACAATTCAATACTTTTGTACCATTACCTTGAAGTTCTCTGACAAGTGTGGCAAAGTTTGTGATGATCCATGGTATAATAAACAGTGTTACATTGACTACTTTTCCTTACAGTCATAGATCAGTTTATAGAGGACACAAAAAAATCAATGAACCATGTCTTTTCTGCACATGTACTATTACAGAGTAGCATCCTTTCAATTAACAATAGTAGCTCAAAATTAAACTAAACAATAACCACTGCTAATACTCGATACATATCAAGAAAACCTTCAGTCTTGCAGTCTGACTGAATTGAAGCTGCACAGAAGACAGAAAACTAAAACTACCTCTGAAAATTGCAAAAGAGGGAGGCATAGGTTGTAGAAAATATGGGCTCTCATCCATATTGATGCAATTTTATGATTTCTATTTTTAAACCAACGTTGAATCACTTATAATAATGAACAACCAGCATGAGACTAATATGTATGCCTCACTGATACCAATTTAGTATTCATATAAACCTTACGGCAGTAAAAAGTATTGTGTGTATTTCTCATTATATGCTGCACTTGTTAGTTCAGGATTCAGCTGTACTCATACAATAAAAATTGGCTTTGTGGCCGAACTGGTTAAATGGGTTCTAAAATATAGGATACTTGCAAAATTGATACTTTAACAGTGATTTTCTCATTTTTAGTAGTTTCAGTTATACTGAAATCATTGAAATTTTTTTAAAATATTTTTTTTCATAATTAACTATGTTGGGTACTTCAAAAAGATTTGTCAGTTTCCACCAAGCAGTCTATTTCTGTTCTATTCATATTAATGGCACGATATGACTCCATGAAACCAATTGTAATGATGAGAATTGACCGTTCTATGGGAAGATATACAGAATACATCTTGACTTGATGCCATAGCTAATGACTAGTTTTGATTGCATTTATTTATAAAAAATATGAATCTGGTTTTAGCACTGTTTTCATATGGGATTTTTCAATCCTGCAAAATTATCATTTTAAACATAAAATTGATCAGTGAACATACTGCTGCCAGTTCATATCAACAGTATCAAACATTTTAAATATTTTATAATCTGACATATGCTTACCATTAGAGTGCTCTTGAGATATGTTCATTAAAGCTTGTTTCACTTGAATATTTATAAAATAGAACAGTTGTAAGTTGTTGAGAAACTGAGCATTTTGTTTTCTTATATCAATTACCTGTTTTATCATAATGCATTGGAAGAGTACTAATTAAGCAAGAGGAAACTCTTTGGAAAAGAAAAAGATGGAAAAAACCAACAATCTGAATATTTAAGTCATCTTGTGTCCATCCCTGTTTCTTTTTACATTTGGGAAAGAGTTTTAGATGTTTTTTGTGTAACTAAATGGAAGCTTTTTTCAAAGTAGGCACTTAAACGACCACCTTTGATGATAAGTCGGTCTGAAGGTTATATTGGAGTCCTTGTAGATGATCTAACTACTCAGGGCACATCAGAGCCATACCGAATGTTCACCAGTCGAGCTGAGTTCAGACTGACCCTAAGGCCAGATAATGCTGATTTACGGCTTACAGCAAAAGGTAAGCATGCATGAAAGTATTAATGCATAAATATTGCTTTTTGACAACCTCTAGCAATTAGTTGAAAGCTTTCTGAAGAGTTTTTATTAGGTAATCTACCAGTTAAGGTAGGTTTTTGGATGGACACAACTATCAAATAAATATTTTGTAACTCCAAACAAAACCCAATCCAGCAACCTAATCTACATCAGGTCCCTCTTCATCTCTGTGTACTTCTTTCCTCCCTTCATCCCGTCCAACATCCCTATCCTGTTCCTGCCCTTTCCTCATTTGCCTAACATTCTCCCCTCTATTACCTTCTTCATCATCCCACTGCCGCTCAATACACCTTTCATCCATTTTTCCTGCCTCCATAGGATTTCTCTCAACAAACCCCTCTCCTCACCCACCATCTCCAGTACTTCCTCATTTGTTTTCCTTTCGGTCCATTTCATCTTCTCCATTCTTCTCCACTCCCACATTTCAAAAGCCTCCAATCTACGTTTATCCTCCTGCTTCAGCGACCACGTTTCTGTGCCGTACATAGCAACACTCCATATCAGAGTTTTTACAAGTCTTTTCTTAACCTCCCTACTCAACGTCCCCGTCATCAACTCCCTCCTCCTTCAGAAAGCCTCCTTACCTAGCTCAATTCTTCTCCTTACGTCCGTACTACTTTGACCGTATTGGTCCAAAACACTTCCAAGATATATAAACTGTTCTACCTGCTCTATTTGTACTCCTCCTATTTTAATTCTGAAGAGTTACTATAGTAAATTAAATATTCGAAAATGAAGTAGGAAATTTAAGCTGTTCAACCCAAGCATTTCTAGTCATAGGTGTATGATGAAGTTTTGGGAAGAAGTGGAAGATGAAGATGACACCTTTGGATTTCATGAAAAATGTTTTAATTTAGCTTCAAAAATTTCCTCAACAGACGCAAAGAATGGTAAAATGTCACATTTTTCTCTGATTTGAAGTAGTCATGTAATATATAATGAATAAAGGTAAATGTAAAGATGAATCAAATGATACAGGTATGTATCACCTTTCTTACAATTAGGTAAATGTTAACAAACCGAACGGTATTAGGGTTAAGTGTTTGAAACCCGGGTCGTGAATAAATCTCTATTCAAGTGAAATTTGCATAGTTTGTCTCCTTTCCATCATAGGTAAATGTTGTTAGTGATGGGTTGTTATACCTCTTGACCTCAATAATTATAAAGAAATTTGTTGCAAAATATATGTTAAAATTACCCGACTTAATTAAAATTATAGATCTCCTGGGCATCTGGAAATTTACTTCAGTTCATTGTCATCATTTGAAAATTTAAGGAGACAAAAATGTTAGACTTCCATATATTCAGGTTTGGAATTAACAAAAAATCTAGATTGCAAAGGATTTCATATTGAAAGTAAAATGTCAGTGCCATTTCATGTCAAATATAATTGGCCTATAAAATGGAATTGTGGTTATACTCTCAAATATGAAATAAATATTTTTTAATTTACATGTTGATTAAAATACTACAAAGCTGAAGCTGTGAAGTTAGTAGTTCAAATTTTGTATCTTATGGTCAGTAATGAAGCTTCTGCTGCCAAGAGTATTTAGTAAAACAAAATGAAAATGAATGCCCCACTATGAGTATAAATTAAAGAACATGTCCACTGACCAAACTGACAAAATCAGAGTGACTATTATTTTAAGGATATACATATCCTGAAAGTGTCTTTTTTCGATAGAAAGGATGACTCACATTTATAAACTGAATATTAATGCTCTAACATACTAATAAATGTGAGAAAACAGTGTCATAAAATTTTGTGTTAAATTTTTATTTCAATTGAAATAGAGAGTATTTAAATTAAATCGAAGGTAGAAGCTTTTATTTTGTGGAAGGACGTCATATTTATAAAGAAATAAGCACTTTGTGACTTCCACACTTTTAATATAAAACGACCGGTTTCGGCTGTTATGCCATCATCAGGTACAAGAGTATTTAAAGTTGGGCCAGAGTTGCTGTCATGCTCATTCTGCGAAATTACATATGTATTCCCATTGGCTGACCACTTTGTGACACAGAAAGCAAAAGATAGCATGGTGATAGGCTGCTGTATGAAGGGAAACATGAATCTTTATAGTCTATTTACAGGATGCGATAACATAACTTCATTTTTTTAAAAGTGTTTTGTGTTTGAAAAAAGGAAATTATATTGCCACACCCTCCATAAGGGCACCATGTATAAAAAAATGGAGATTATTTTACCTTCCAGAACTTAGCTGTTCAAAAAAATTACTTTACCATGTTTTTACATGTAAAAAGGGTTTCATTCTGCTGAAATAAAATTTTAATTAATCATTTCTTAAGCCCAACATTATTGATTTCCCTGTCAGACATTGATGTCCTCTGATGAAAATTTATTTCCAATGAAGGAAGGGGAAAACCGAATTTTTCATCTACCATACCAGCCATACCAGCAATACAATGTGAAACGTTCGTAATTTTATTTATTGGCCATATCTGCAGTTTTTCCCATTAAATCAGAAATATGTGGTTAAGTTATTGCATTGCTCTTGTTGCTATGTCGGCCTTCCACCTTTCACACCCTCCTCCCCTTGTTTTCCTCCTCCTTCTGAATATTCAGATATGGATTCCACTCTAAATTTTAAATGAGGTGTAGGTGCAAGCTCCAGTGTTTTTTACGCATTCAACTCATTTAAAATAATCGTGTATCCTCGATTGCACGCAACCTGCGAGCACAGATACGTCAATACGGTTGTATAACATATAGGTGGCGTTTCGATACGTGTGAATAGTGGGTAATCGAATATAAACGGGTAAAAAGTAATACAATAATTTCATATCTACACCCAAATGCTGAAATAGTTTACCGGTGTAGCTGTTGCACAAAGGGGTTAATAACTTATCTTGGACTGATTTAATTTCATAGCAGGCATTAGCACAATGAGGTGACTAGACTAATGGGCAGTACTCCAGTTCTGACCTCACCAGATTATGATACAGAAGTTTAATGGCATTAAAATTGGTTAATTCTTTTGTATTCTAGGCTAGAAAATCTAGGGTTTTTGTAGATGAATCTGTGATAGAATTAACGAATTTTTCATGCATGATCGAATTCCATAGCCAGATCAGTAACTGAAGACTTCATAGTTAAAAGATGAGAGCCAGTAAAAAAGTCACAACATATAATGCATAAAGGGATTCTAGTAAATGAAATTATTAATCATTTTTGGATATTTTCAAGCCAATTGACAGAATATAATGAACAAATCTCTTTGTGATTATCCAAACTAATTTATTAACGCACCATGGTTTCAATTGGTAATTGTCATTATCAAGATACTCATATCTTGTGCCTTCTACACTTCAAAAATAATTATCCAAAAGGGAAGACTAAAGTAGAAATTTGTGTCACCATGATTCATCTTTACTCTTAGATAGGGAAACAGAAATTAAAGGGGAATGATCTTGAAATACATGGTCATTTAACATTTGGCAATTCACCTTGATATTGACTGTTACCTGTTGAAGTCATGATCAGTTGTTCAATTATTAGTGAGGAACATTATGTAGTGCTTAATCCTGGAATGAAAAGATTCCGAAAAGTTAATCCTCAACCATTTAGCAAAAGTTAGTGTCTTGGAGAATTCAATTGTGTAGTTGTATCATAAAGCTAACAGTTTCAGGCTTAACTTTGTGGAATTCCTTCATGGTGGGGGTAAAAAAAGGAAAACTTTCCACTTCCATATACTTTTAATTCAATACTATCATGGTTTCGATGATGCGCAGCATCGAAACCATGGTCGTATTGTATTAAAAGTGTGTGGAAGTGTAAAGTTTTTCTTTTTTTACCCTCGCCTAGTTGTATCATGTTAGGTTTCTACAAAGCTGAAGATTTTTTAGGTCTTCAGTGAAGAACAAAAAAGATACATCTTTAAAGATGCATGAGTTCCATCCAGAAAGGACCCAATTGTGCAATATTTCCAGAATGATGACCATTCTGGAAAAGGACTTTGGTGATTGTTTTGAACAGTGGAAGAGATCCTGGAATAAGTTTTGTAGGTCTCTCACTTTGATTGGGAATAAGGCCTCACTGTTCTAGGTTGGCTATTTTTTCTCAAAATATTGCATGGCTTTCCAGATAGATGCCGTATGTAACGTCACTAATGAAAAGAATAAAAAGTAAAGGTCCGAAGTATGATCTTTGAAGGCTGTACTTAAAAAAATTAGGGTCTTCTTGAGAGATAGTTCTGAGCAAACTTCAAAAGGGTGCTATTCACTCCTTTTTTTCTTTAAGTGAGGATAATTGGAGAGTGATTGACTTCTTGAAAAGCTATTGTGTATTTGGAGTTAACCTTCCCATGCAACTCAAAGGCATCAATTGTGTCTTTATGATTAGTAGCAGTCAATATACCAGACAGAAATTTACCTTTTTTCAAGAGCAACTACATTATCTAACTATATAAGTGGTTAACAGGATTCGCATATGCAGATGATATAGCACTAATTGCACGAAATGTGAACAACCTAAAAGAAATGTTTAACATTTTAGAAAACACTGGTAAAGAAGTGGGGCTGAAGGTTAGTGAAGAGAAGACCAAATACTTGAAAATGTCAGCTCATCAGAACAAGCAGCACCTACAAAACATAATAATTGGGAATTATGAGTTTTAGGGTATCAAGGAATTTACCTATCTAGGAGTAAGACTTAACAATGAAAATAAGATATCCACGGAGATCAACCAAAGGGTAATGGAAGGTAACAGGGCATACTTTGCAAATGTAACAATCCTCAAATCAATGTTACTATTAAGGAACACAAAAATGAAGATCTATAAAATGCTTATTAGACCTGTGGTAACTTATGGAGCTGAAACATGGACATTAACTAGTCAGGATGAGGAAACACTTAGAAAATTCGAAAGAAAAATGTTAAGGAGAATCTATGGCCCAATTAGAGAAGGAGAGAGATGGAGAATTAGAATGAACATGGAGATAAATGAATTACTAGAAAGGAAGGACATAGTTAGATTTGCCAAGTCACTGCGGCTGGTGTGGTTGGGGCATGTAGAAAGGATGGAAAATGACAGAATGCCCAAACTGATACTTAATAGCAAGATGGAATGTGTCAGAAGAAAAGGTAGACCAAGGAAGAGATGGCTACAGGATGTGGAGGATGACTTGAAGGCAATGGGAGTTACATGATCGAAGGAAAAAGCAAGAACTGAATGGAGGCATATCATAGAGGAAGCCAAGGCCCACACTGGGCTGTAGAGCTGCAGATGATGATGATAAGTGGTTAACATTATTTAACTATATCGGTAGTGTATTTTTTTACGACTACATCCTTACATGATTTCAACATGGTCAAGAGATTTGGGTCTAGGACCCAATTGGACTACATCCAAGGAAATTGTGTGATTTGTGAAATTGCATGTCAATAATTAAAAATAAAAGAATTATCATGAATAGTTTAATTGATGGAATCAATTTTGACTGTAGCCACCCTTAGAAGAATTTCTCCATAATTTTCCTGTTCTGGCCCACTGAAATTAAAAATAAGTCCTTTTGCAGCAACAACAATATAGTAGGCTGTTACTGGCTGGTGTGTGCCTGTCCAATTGAAAAATGACTATCAATAGTATCTCTGCATAAATCATCAGGCAAAATTAGAATAACTGAATTGGCCAAATGTTGTTCACCTGATTGAGAGTTTCATGTAAGATATCCAGAAGCAAGCATGGACAAAAGCTATATCAAAGTTTCTGTCCTCATATTTGTTGTGAAGGCTTTCTTAATACAAATGGAATAGTAGGCCATCCAGGATTTTTTGTCTATGGTTAATATTGCTATGGTAATGTTTTTGATGTTGTTCCATTTGGCATATTCAGCCCAGGAGTGTTTGATGCTGGCTTTTTCTCTCAATTCATGCTTGTATATGCACAAAAACACAGTGAATACTAGTTCTAATTGATAGTTTTGATTCTTATCAAAATTATTTTCATATCCACCATGATTTAGATTGTTTCCGTATGACTATAATTGTGCTAAAGATTGTTACCATAAGCCATAAATATTTCCTACAACCCTTAATGCTATGATTTCTTTAAATAATTTTTTTCTCTGTATTTTCAAGGATATCAGGTGGGATGTGTTTCAGAAAATCGATATCATCATGTATGCAGAATTGAAAAAGAAATTTCAAGGGCCAAAGAACTCTTGTCATCAATTGAAATGTCATCCTATCGGTGGCGTTCCTGCTTAGGCTTAGCTCCTTCTAAAACTTCACTCAACAAAACGTAAGTCTTGCTACATTCAGCTTTCAAAGATCATTTATAGTGAAGAATAAATATATTAACAGATTTTTTAATATTAAAACATGATTATCTAGTCTAGTAATGATTTTGGCACTTAAACCAGAGGGAGGGAACCAGTACTTGATGCAGACCAGGGAGATGGTCTGCTTCCTTTGATTATGTTTTGTTAATTTGCATTGTTGGGGATTATTCATGAAACCTAATCCAAAGTGGAAAAGCACTCTGTCTTAGGATGTGTCATTAGTGGATGTAAATGTATGTAGACACATGTATATATATATGTATGTGTGTGTGTGTGTATTATTAGGAAATCTACTGGTTAAGGTAGGTTTTTGGATGGACACAACTATCAAATAAACATTTTGCAACTCCAAACAAAACCCAATCCAGCAACCCAGTCTACATCAGGTCCATCTTCATCTCTGTGTACTTCTTTCCTCCCTTCATCCCATCCAACATCCCTATCCTGTTCCTGCCATTTCCTCATTTGCCCAACATTCTCCCCTCTGTTACAGTCTTCAACATCCCACTACCGCTCAATGCGCCTTTCATCCATTTTTCCTGCCTCCATAGGATTTCTCTCAACAAACCCCTCTCCTCACCCACCATCTCCAGTACTTTCTCATTTGTTTTCCTTGCGGTCCATTTCAACTTCTCCATTCTTCTTCACACCCACATTTCAAAGCCTCCAATCTACGTTTATCCTCCTGCTTCAGCGACCACATTTCCGCACTGTACATAGCTACTAAATATCAGAGTTTTTATGAGCCTTTTCTTGAAATATATATATATATATATATAGATGATTTCTTCGAAGTAACACAGAAGTGTTGAATAAAAAACTTAGACAGTAACACACAGCACGAGAACACATAAAAAGAACACTCACAATAATAATATATATATATATATAAACACACAAACACTAACACAAAAAACACTACACACATAGAAACATAAAAGAAGGACACTTACATTGGATATTTACGTTTCGACGGCACGGCCGTCGTCATCAGACGACGACGGCCGTGCCGTCGAAACGTAAATATCCAATGTAAGTGTCCTTCTTTTATGTTTCTATGTGTGTAGTGTTTTTTGTGTTAGTGTTTGTGTGTTTGTGCGTCGCCGGAGAGCGTCTTTTCCAAGTTTATACATATATAGGCAGGAAAAATGGATGAAAGGCGTATTGAGCGGTAGTGGAATGTTGAAGAGGGTAATAGAGGAGAGAATGTTGGTTTGTATATGTCAATAAATATGGAATATATTCCATATTTATTGACTGGAATTGCAGCACTGGTTGTTTGGTTAAAATCCTTTAAAGGAGATTTGTGATTTTATATACTTAGAGGGCATTTCACAAGGCAGTGTGGTGATCATGACTCTGGCACACATGAACTGTTATGAAACATTCATAATAGATGGCAGATTAGTTAGAAAAAAATATTGAGTCATATTTGTAACATAAAACCTTGCTGTATGTTACCTCTAATGAGACAAGTGAAGCAACTGAGATAGATATATTTTCAGGCTTCATTTCGTGGCATTGTTTGATGTCCATATTAAATGAGTTTGTAATTTTCCACAGACTTTATTTAACAGTACAATGCATTTCACTGATTATCGGTTTCATCAGGTACAATTTACAAACACAGTTGTTGAATATATACCCATTGGTCAGAGGAGAGGGGGTAGTTGAAGGTGGGAGGTTTTCTGGAACTTCAGAGTTCATGGCCGTGTCTTTTTCAGTTAAAGGAAGAAGAGGTGGTGGTGCCTTGGTTATGAGTAAGCATTGGGTCTGGTCTGGGTTTATGGGGAGGCTAGGAGTGGACGGCTACTTAGAACCATTGGATTTGTTTACCCTCGAAGAAAGTGATGGATGTGTAGGGTCAGGGGATTTTTCAGAAGTGTAAGTCTGTGGTCAACGAAAGAGAAAAAAAATGAAAAAAAAACGATGTTGTCTTGGTTATGACATTACATAGGGTCTTGTGATGGTGTAGATGCAACTTGAGTACGTTGAACCATTGGGTTTGTTTACCCTCAAAGTCAATTTTTCGGAAAGGAGGGGGAAGGTTGGGTGTATAATTGCTCATTACAAAGTATTGTATTGGGGTCTGCCAAGTGCCTTTGAATCTTGATTAGCTCTAGAGCATCCATTTTCAATCCTTTAGGAAGGATATGTAGTGTTTCTGGAACAAAATTGCTCTTATGTTTACAATTACATTGTTTGCAAAATTACAATGTTTTGTGACACCTGGTGTGTTCTTGAACTCATGTTTTAAAATTCCTCCCAGGTTGACTGACATGATGTGTGTTGCAATTATTGCATTTAAGTTTGTAGATACCTGATTTATTAAATGTATCCTGTCTTTCTTTGCCATTAGCAAAGAGTTTGGAGAGAGTAAGGGATGTGAAAAGACCACTTTGAGTGTAGTTGGAAGGGGATTTGTCTGTTAGTCTCTAACTTTCCAAATTTATCCACTCTGCTATTGATAACAGATGAATGACAATGTTCAGAGAGACTTCAGGTATGGCTTAACCGACTCCATGCTCATGTCAATAATTCCTGCATCAAACTCTAATATTAGTATTATGGGAAGAACCAACCCCAGTCAGACTCTTACAAATGGGCAAAGGATGGGTGAGGAAAATTAGAGAGGAAAAAAGAAATAATTACATGAATGAATAAAAATAAATAATTCAAATTAAATAAAAATAAAATAATATAAGGGGTTAGAACAGAAAACAATTAAACCAAAATATGATAACAAAAAACACTGGCTAAGGTGGACTAGATAGCATTGACCCTCGCCCTTATCAAACACTCACCAGTCAGGGCTTGTGAGTGAGTTATCTCTGTGCCAGCGGCCTGCTAATCACACATAATAAAATAAATGCAAATTAATCATGTGCTCTCTAGCTTGGATATACTATATAGCATAGACCCTTGCTAGTTCCAAGCACTCACGCCCACTCAGGGCTTGTGAGAGACTTACGTCTGCACCAGTGGCCCACCAATTGCATATAATAAAATTGCAAATTAATCATGGACTCTCTAGCTTGGAAGTACTAAATATCTTTGATCCTTGCTAGTCGGAGGCAATCACACAACCAGGGCTTTCGAGAGGTTTCTATACCAGTGGCCTGCCAATCACTCACTTGCTTGGGTATGTGTAAACACCTTAACCCATTAAGAACTTATATACAGAATATAGACATAGTATACAAGGAACCTGCACTCTTTCGGACAGGTCTACAGTGGAATCTCTTCCGACATTAGTCCTGTGACTTGCACTTTGGGAAAGGTAGGTGATGTGCCCAGAAGCTGACGCAGTGTTTCAACTGCCAAGCAGTCCTCTTCAGAGAAAGAATGATTCCATCTCATGTGTGGGGTCTTATATATAATGTGTGTAATTTCGCGGTCAAAAGTAGGGCGGAGGAGTTGTTGGGAAAAAGTTAGGTGGAATGGGAGGTGTGGGGAATGGTCATGTTGAGGATTTTTGTTATTTTGGGGGAGGAGGGGGAGAAGCGAGAAGCCATTGTGCAGTTTTTGGTGAAAATGAACTCTTAAATGAGTGTACGAGGCCTATTCTTAAAGTAAGTTCCGTTTGCTTATATTTAAATATTGGCGCTTCAGAACACAGTTTTGCTCCTGCAGCGCCATCTACTGATTCATTGAGAAGCTATAGCAGCATTTGTTATGTTTCAGAAGTCGTTTGCTTGTCCGTGCATGCAAACAACAATGTCCGCGACAATCGTTGATCCCGCCAGCTGTGAAGTGCGTTCTGTCATACGATTCTTGTATGCAAAAGGATTGTTGGCTGCTGAAATTCATTGGGAATTATGCCTAGTTTATAAACCTACAGTTATGAGTGAAGGAAAGGTTAGACAATGGTGCTGTGATTTTAAAAATGGACGAACAAATGTCCATGACGAAGAGCGAAGTGGTAGGCCCAGTATTCTGACCGATGAAATTGTTTCACAAGTGGAACAAAAACTGCGATGTGATCGTCGATTGACAATTAATGGCCTGGCTGAACAATTTCCTCAATTTGGGCGCACTACTGTCTACAATATTGTTATGGAAAACCTCGGATACCACACATTGCGTGCAAGGTGGGTACCGAAAATGCTCACCGACCACCACAAAGAGCAAAGAATGTCCAGTGGATGAGAGTTTTTGGGTCATTGGGAACTCTTTAAACCACCCACCGTACAGTCCTGACCGTACACCCAGCGGCTACTTCCTCTTCTTGCACTTGAAACAGTGGTTCGGTGGACAACGTTTCGAAACCGAAGAGGAACTCAAGAATGGCGTTGTGGATTGGTTCAACCCTCAGGCGGCGAGTATCTATGCAGAGGGGTTAAAGAAGCTGGTTCAGCAGTACGAAAAATGCTTAGAAGTGAACGGCGATTATGTAGATAAGTGAAGTAGGTTTGTAGCTAACTAAAAGTGCCAATAAAATGTGTTTCATATGAGTATATTTTTTCCTGTGACCAAACGGGCCTTACTTTATGAACACGCCTCGTATAAAGTGGCCAGTATATGGCAAAGTTGCAAAGCCAAATATGACAATACCATGTAAAGTAAAAATGTATCTAATTTCAGCCAAATGACATAAAATTTATCAGCACTGGTTTCATCTTATAATGAACATTTAGTGGTTAAATTCCTACTTCTGAAAAATTATGGTTTTTCTAATTAAAACTCCTGTTCTTAGTTTCATCAAGGGAAATAATTACCACTTAATTATTTTGAAAAGCTGAATAGTTTAGTCAAATATTCTAAATGTGATTAGTCTCAATATCATAAAGAGTTCCCCAATGAATCATTCATTGAAAAATAACATCCTTATGGATGTACTTCACCGTACTGCATTTATCTCTCTGTTTAATGTACACATTTGGTTTATGTCATCTAATGTTATGGCTAAAAGGTATTCTTAAATTTATATTTAAGTTTGATGAAAAGATTCAGTACCACTTTCCTCAACTATTCACTCTTAACTAAGAATTTTAAATGTGGATACACTAAATTCTAAAACTGTATTATTTTAATTTTACAGTACTTATGGTATATTTTTAATGTCAAGAGGAAGATTTTGGGATTTTTTAACCATCCTTTTTAACCTCTGGCTTGTTTTGTTTATACTCTGGACATGCCAAGGGCAACATGGAAAAATGTTGCTAATTACTTTATGTTACCTCTAACTTGCTGAGAACTAGAATTTCTGCTTGCTTTACTTACAGTGCTCTGGAAATGTTATCCATACCAGACAATTCTATCACTGTGGAAAAACTAGTTGCAGTGCTACCAGAACAACTTAAGGATCTTAAGCAGGAGAGATGTTCTGTGAATATATCATCACTCAACACCAGATTGAAGGCTGAAGCAGTGTATGCCAAAACATTAAAAGAGCAACAAGTTGAGATTAAAGAACTCCTCAGGGATGAGGCCCTTTTAATTCCAAAGAATTTAGACTACTCAGTGTAAGTAAACACTGTTATACTTACTATTTTGCAAACATTTGGCAGTTCTCCATTGGTTTTGAATAACTGGCTATTTATTTAGTAAAAAAAGTAAAGCATGTATTTATTATCCATCAGATGGGAAAAATTAAAATAATTCCATTGTTAAAATTACCGAGACTTCACTGTTAAATCAACAAAAATGACTTGCGTTTTTTATCAATTTGATAAAATCTGACAATCTGATCGGATCTGAGCCATGGATGCTAATAATGGTAAACAAAAATCTGCTGTAATGCTATATTGCCACAACGGCTAAGTCATCTATCATAATTTATGAAGTCTGTCTGGAAAGGATCCAGCTATGCAATATTTTGAGAAAAATAGCCTACCTAGAACAATGAAGTCTTAGTCCTTTTCCTTTAAAGTACTCCCCTTGGGACCTCATGCACAGCCCATCATCCCTTCTACTTTTCAAAACTATTGGCAAAGTACTTTTTTGGAATAGTTATCAACTGCCTCATTGCATTTTCTCTAATCTTGTCAATGTCAAGAATTTCACGCTGCAGTTGCAGGGAACTTGCCCCAAGCCACAATTGATGGCCCAGGTTTTCTAAAAAACGTCATAACGATAGATGAGTCATGGGTCTATGGTTATGACTCAGAAACAAAAGCCCGGTCTTCCTAACAGTCAGTTGACAAGAATGAAGAGAATTTCATTTGTATGCTTAGGGAACCACAGTGATGATGACTACCAAGTTTCAACTAAATCTATTGCCTGTTGACATGGCTCTTCCTATTTGAATATAATTAATTTTTTGCTCAATTTCATTATAATCTAAGTTTAATTTCATGGTTATAAAGTGATTAAATTATTTAACAGTTCATTTTTGTGGATAAAAATGGTAAATATTTTGTACTACATTATATTAATACATTGCTAAATAATCCGTCCCATGGACTGCAACCATGGCATAGGCTTGAGCATTCTGAAGATCCCAAAAACGTGCTGGCTGGAGCAATCATAATTGCTCCCGCCAGACAGAGGTAGCCTGCTAAGGTAGTATGATAATTATAATGTACAGAAGAGTGGAAAAGAGCCAGTGAGGGATAGCAATAGTATTGAACACAATGGTAGGAGGATGCATGGTAAACAAACCAGACAAGTGATAGAGATATAATAGAGTAGAAATATAATAATTGTGGGTGTTCTCGAAGGAAAAATTTGATGGCGCTGTGGGATTGTAAAGTGGTTGTGAGCAAAGGTAGAGATGGTAGTGAGGTTTAGGATCTAGGAATGATCAATAAACTGCAGGAGATACTTCAACAGTAACTGTTAACGGAGTCATGCGCTAGCATACATTCCTAGTGCAACAATTTCAGAGTGTAAAAATCATTTGCCTTGACCGGGATTCAAACCCGGATCCCTCTAAGGGATCCCCTAGAGGGATCCGGGTTCGAATCGTGGTCAAGGCAAATGATTTTTACACTCTGAAATTGTTGCACTAGGAATGATAATGGGAAAAAAGCTATAGTTCTGGAGGAGATAGGGTTTAATAAAAACCAACACTTATTTAAGATGAGTGAAGACGAATGAAGAAATGGACTGTAGAAACATATACTGGAATCATAGGAAAGGAATGCCAGATGGCTGTAGAGAAAATTATGAATGAGGGAGATGGGCACAATTAAAGAAAAATGGGAACATATAAAGAAGGGATATCGAAAACTGCATTAAAAAACTGTAGGAACAGTAAATTAGAAAAGGACTTGGAGAGCATGTATAACAGATGAGAAGATTATAAAGATAGGCAAGAGAAGGAAATAAAAGAATGTAAATGTGAAAAACAAATAGGGCAAAATAAGCATGGTAGAAGATACAGTGTAAGTATTTGAAATACTTGATGGAAAGATCGAAAGGATATTAAGAAAACTGAATTAAAATTAGGCCATGATGACAGACAACATTCCTGTGGAACTACTTAGGGTTTTAGGAAAGGAAGGAAGAGCTTTTATGGGCCAATTCATAACATTTATTGAAGAGGATGGAAGAATTTGTCTGATCAGTGTTAATTCCCATCCCGAAAAAAAAGAAATGTAGCAGCATGTAACAATTATAGAACAAAAAGTTTGATTTCATGTTCTATTAAAGTGGTACTTATATCACCAATGAGAGGCTGGAGAGAAGTGCAAATGATTAATTGGGAGATGTTCAATCCAAGTTTAGAAAGGAGAGATGCACGCATGATGACATTGAAAGTAATGAGTTCACTAATAGAGAGAAGCGTTGAATACAATTAGGATGCATTTGTATGTTTCATAGATTCAAAGGTGTTTGATAGAGTGAATTGGGTAGAATAAATGAATTAAAAAAGAATAAATCAATGTACTGCAGAAAATAGGAGTAGTGTGGAAGAAGGGATAACATATCCACAACCTGCACATGTCTCAAGGCTGCTAAGATGTGAGTGGGGCATTAGAATGGACAGTGGTTATGAAAGTGGTGTCCATTATCACAAATTCTTTTCAACATATATGTGAAGGAAATATTAAAAGAGGCTTAGAATAACTGAAGAATAATTGTCTGTCAAGTAAAATTGGTTAGGTTTGCAGGTGATCAAGTTTTAGTTCGCCAATCAGCCAAGGTGTTGTCAGCATTGCTGAGCAAATTGGAGATTCAATGTGATAGCTATGAGATGAGAATTAATATAAACAAAACATAGGTTGAACGATGTTCAAGAAAGATATGTTAAATATTGAAATAGGAGGCTATAAACAAGAGCAGGTGGAACAATGTACCTATATCAGAATTGTTATGGATCAAAAGGGCTAAATCATGGGACATAAGAAGAATTGCATTAGACAAAGTGACTTCCACAAGGAGAAGGGAATCTGTGACAGGGATGTTGAGTAAGGATGTTAAGAAAAGACTCATTAAAACTTTGATATGGAGCATGATTTTTTATGGTGTGAAAACATGGTAATTGACACAAGATGATAGGTGTAGCTTGGAAGTTATTGACATGTGGGATTAGTGAGACAAGAAAAAGTTAAAATGGACAGAAAGGGAAACAGAAGTGATATGGCAGGGTAGGAGGAGAAATTTTTGGGAGACATCCAGAGTAGACAGGAAAAGATGGGTGCAGAGATTGATGATGGGATGTCGAGGACTGTGATAGAGGTGAGAAAATTAGGTGACCAAGGAAGGTGTTAGAATAGGACAGATATAACTAATGGAATGAGGGAAGAATGTGAAATTGAGGAAGGGTTAATTTTAGTTTTGGATGACAGATTGTGTTTTGTTAGGAGAGGTATAGAAAAGAGTCCATGTGCTTGTATGCATAGTCTGTGTCCATCCAAAACCAATTCTAAACAGTTGAATAATAATAATACTTTATTTATTTTGAGAAATGGTGCAACCATATCAAATGTCATCAAAATAAATATTACATAATTTATAAATATAAATTCTTAAATGTGATGAAGATTATCACAAAAGAATTCATCAAATCAGTAAAGTGAGCAAGTAACCAGGTATATACCCTATTCTTGAAACTCTGGATACAGTCCAATTTCAACCGAGTAGGCAGATAGTTATACAGTCGTATCTTCACATTATGAAATGCGTTGTAAGTTAATAACAATCTACAATAAGTAGTATTTAGATTCGCTTTTACCCTGATGGCATAGTTATGGATGTGAGATCGTAATTGGTAACTTTCACATAAATCAGAGCCTTAAAAATGTATAAACTAAATACAGTCATGATTCCATACCATTTAAAAAAAGGTTTACAGGAATCACTTGGTGGCATGAAAGAAGGCATGGTAAAGTGTTAAACAATACTTATTTGAAGTGAGAAAGTTGAGCTTACTAAACATATAAACAGGTTTACTCAGTTTATTACAAATCTGATTAATGTGGGTCTCCCAGAAGTTTTGTATCGATATAAATTGCTAGTATTTTAGCTGTTACAATGTTAGATAGTTTTGGTTAAAGACTGCCTACAGTATGCTGGGTTTTTTTAGTATTTAAATATAAATGATTAATATGAAACCATTCCTTAGCCTGTCTTTGGGTAGCACTAGGTCAAACCTTGTAACTTCTAGATGGTGACACTTTTGTACAAAAGTGATGTCATCAACATAAAAAACAGATTTAGATTTCATATTACAGGGCAAATCATTAATCATGATGATGAAAAGTACTGGGCCAAGCACAGAGTCCTGTGGGACACCACATTTTACTTTAAGAGCTGCTGATCAACAGCCATCAAGTTCAACCAATTAGTGGCGATCAACTAAATATGACTTCATTAGTTTCAGTGCAACGCCCTTTACACCATAATATTTTAGCTTTGATAGTAATGTTGAATGATTAACACAGTCGAAAGCCTTACTAAGATCACATAGTGTCACAGAGATTGATCCCTTCTCTTCAAATGAATTAATGACATAATTAACTATGAACTCTGTAGCCATAATTGTAGATTAATAATATTAATCTACAATAATAATATTGTAATATTATTAATAATACATTTTAATAATAACATCAATATCATCCTGTGATTATTTACTACTGACCCTTGCAATGCAGTGGCCAACCCATCAATCTAAGGTTACTCTTATGCTATTAATTTATAATAATTTATTTTTAATTTATGTTATTTTATTATTATATTTTTATTATTTATATAATTTATAATAATTATTTATTAATTTATGTTTTTAATAATAATAATTACTCTTATGTTACCGTATTTATTTGCTATTCGTGTGTACATCAAATTATTTTTTCCGAGTGCTAATTTACTGTGGCTATGTATAAAGAACTTTACCCATGGCATGGGCTGAATGTCATTGTTGCTGGAAACAATCAATATTTGTTTGGAACTCAGGTGGGTATGTGTAGAATCCTGTTTTCTTGGCTGTGACTCTAAGTGGTCTAATTCCTTTGCAGGCCATACTTGTGTCTTTCATATGAAGAACAGGAGAAGTTATGTGCCACACAGCCTCATAGTGTAAGATATTTTTTATTTAATAAATCTTAATTGAATATTTTCTCTGTTTTTGAAAAGTGTACTTTGTTATTTAACCTGATTCTCAATAGCTAAGCTGTTTTTTTTTTATATTTCCCGGTTTAGATTGCCGCAGCGAGTCGCATCCCAGGAATTACTCCAAGTACTTTATTAAAACTAATGAGATACGTCAAGCACCACCACCATCATGCTGTCATTTAATGCACATCGAAGATCATCGCTCCCTTTAGTGCCACTTGAGTGTTCATCAAGGGAAAATGTGACCTTGTAAGAAAAATGGAATTACACCAAGTGAAAATAAGTAAGAAATCCTAATGGATTTCAAAGTATGTATGTGGATTTAATCAGGCCAAATTACATGAATCTTTTTGAAAAAAAATGATTGTTTCATTTTCTGAGTCATTGGATGTACCCAATTAAAATCATATTTAAAGATGTTAAATAGTTCTAAGAGATAAAATACATAGGCATTTTAAGTTTGCATTTATAAAACAAATGAAGATTATTCAGGTAATTATTTTATTTTCCAGTATTCATGTTTATTTTGATTACCAACATACTAAAATGTACTATCTTAGATTATCTAGTGTAGATTGTTTAGATGCTATTAACATTATTTTTAATATCACAATTAGTCATCATAAATGCCAAGTAGTTGCATTCCAAATTATAATTGTCAGTAGCTAAAATCTATATTTTTGTTTTGAAGCTTGATAAAAAGTTGGCACTGTAGGACGAATTATTATTGGCAGAAATCAATTCCTAGAATATTAGAATATTGTTACTTCAATTTAGGAACAATTCTTCAGTCTGTTAATAGGAACATTAGAAAATTCATATCATTCCGGAGTTCTCAAGGATATAGCTGATGAGCTTTCTGAGAATAGAATAGAAATTTTGCATGGAGTCATTGTGGCTATTAATCTAATGTTCTTTATCAATTTACATTTGAATATTCAAAAAAAAATTAAATTTTAAATATAACTTTTCATATCATTTTATCATTACTGGTAGGAGGACTTGTGCTCTTTATTAATAAAATCTTTGGAGGAACACAATGATCATTGCTACATTTCCTGTCTGTCCAAAAAGGCACAATCTAACGCTTCACTATGCTAAACGGTTCTTTAATTCCTCATACATTGTACCTTCCTACATTCTGTCCATAATGTGTATCATTCTCCTCCCCCTACATTGCATGCATAATTTTCTCTCTTCAATCAAAGTCTTCAGCATACTATCAATAGTCAAAATACTCTGCACCCACTTTTCCACCCTCCTTTGCGTGGTTAGCACTTCCTTATTTGTTTTCCCTTCTGTCCATTTCACCTTATACAAAACCACATTTCAAAAAGTCTTCAATCTACGCTCATTATCTTGCTTTGATGACCATAAGATTTGTAAATATTTGTAGATTTACGAAAACGTAAACATTTATGCTCTAGTAAGATATGAAATTCTTATTAAAGATGAGAGGTAAGAGTATGTGGTGAAGTAAGACATCATGCAAGGGTGAACTGATGGAAAGAGTATTTCGAAAGCCTTTAAGATGTAAAATAAATATGTTAGAAAAAAAATACTAGCTAGCTGTTGCAGTAAAAGTTAATGGGTAAGCAAGGCTTGGTGAAATACCCTTCAAACTAATAAAAAAATTCCAAAGACATTGCTCAGCTTAGGATGGCCCTTTGATATGAATCACTCCATTGATTCAAATATTTGGCCTAAGTGCCGATTTTTGTCCTGATGATGTGCTGATTTTTTGATGTGATATGTGACTAGAAGTACCTAATCAGAATCCAAACATTTCACAGAAAATACAAGAACTGTTTGTCATGGAAAGGTCTGGAATATGAATCTAGAAAATGAGTCACCACCCTGTTGTTACATCTATTTTTTTAATATTTAGGTGAGAGGAGAATTCCCCATGCCAATGAAGAAACAGGCAGATAAATTTGATTGTGTTCAAACAATTAGCTTGATAACCAATGAATCAAGTATCTAAATAATAGTAAGTAAGTAAAATCAAGTTATCATAATAATCTAACAATGAATGGAGAAAAAAGTGGATGAATATTTAAGCAAGAATTAGTACGGAATGATAACAAGTGGAGGATCTAGAGAAGTTGCTCTAGCCTTTGTACAGAATAGGATACAGAAAGATAAAACTATTTTCATTGTATTCACTAATATGGAGAAAGATATTCACAACTTGAAGTGGGACATAATACTATCTACAGTAAAAGAAATTGGAATACACTACACTGACAGGAGATTGATACAGGGTCTAAATAACGCTAAGATATAGGAAATCAAAGATGCTAAAATGAAGGAGTAAGGTATGACTTTATTGTTGGCCCTGTTCTTGCAAACTCATTTTGAGAGCAAATTGTATCTACTTTCAGAGAAGGCTGATAGCTGGAATAGGATACTAGCCAGTATGAAGGCAATGAAAAAGCACAGCCTAGAAATAAACAAGAATAAATCTGATGTGACGGGCAGATGACAAATAGTAAAGATAGTCTTCTGATAAAACCATACTGAAACCAGTGGAAGAATTTTGCTTTTTAGGCAGCAAGATCAACATAATTGAAGTAGTAATAAGGATATTGTAAGAATGGGAATGGTAAAGAATGGTTCCTTCCAGTAGAAACAACTGATAGTATTAATGATAGACATTGTAGATAAATTATAGACATTGGGAAGCAGTTCTTCAAAAGTTAGTTTAATTTGCTATGACTCCAAAACAAGGATAATCAGAGTAAAGAGTATTAGAGGTAAAGTGGTTCTAGGAAAATAAACAATATGTAGACGATATCTTTGCTGTATGGACAGGCACTGAAAGACAGAGAATTTTATGACCCTTAATTCCCAATGCAAACAAATCAGTTTCACTTGTGAAAAAGAACTCGATAGTAAGTTAAATTTTCTTGATATCCTAGTGTCGAAAAAGGGACGGAGCTTTGATTTTGAAATTTTCCGGAAAATAACCACCACAGACCACATCATCCCCTTCAACTCCCGCCATCACATATCCCACAAACTTTCAACTTTTCATTTTTTACTAAACAGACTGTTAACAATTCCTCTGTCCAATAACAATTTTGCTCATGAACTTAATATAATTAAAGATTTAGCAACGTATAATGGCTACAAAGACTTTTTAATAGATGAAAGAAAACATTCAGTTCAAGCCAAAGAATTTTTATACAAACCAATTAATGTGGTTGGAAAAGAATACAAATGGTGTAAACTCCCTTTTTATGGTTTAATTTCACAGAGGATAGCCAATCTCTTTCCAAGGGAACAATTTCGTATAGCCTTCTACAATAGGAATAACTTGAAATCATTTTTGAACTCTACAAAAGACAAAGTAGTCAAATTGAATAAAAGTGACATTTATAAGTTAATTTGTAACGACTGTAACGCGATATATATAGGCCAAATGGGGAGGTCATTAAAAGCACGTGTGGAAGAGCATAAATGCTGTTTTAGGAATTGTGACCTCAAGAAATCGCACTTCGCTAAACATCTGTGGGAAAACAACCATGAGAGTGATTTCAACCCAGAACTCTTACACCAGATGGACAAAGGGATGAGGATGGACAAGTGGGAGGAGCTTGAAATTAGAAAGAATTTAAAAACGGGTCATTTGGTGAACGAATTATTGTTTGAATACCACTCCCCAATCGTGGATGTACCCCTTTCCTTCACCAAAAGACACAATAACCCACACTCCCCCCCCCCCCCCACTGCTAATCCACCAATCACTGACGATTAACACACCTATCCTCCTTCCCATTTACGCCGATCACAACCCAGTTTAACTCCTCTTTTTTACCCCCTCTCTCACCCACTCCACTCTCCATCATAAATGCTATATAAAGGAGCAGCAGCTGGTTTTAATTTTGTACCTGATGATGACGCCTAAGTGTTGAAACTAGTTGTACAATAATAAAGAACAATGGATGTATACACTGTTTCCTTATTTAGTGAACATGAACTTCCACAAAGTTGAACTTAAAACAATAGAAAGCATAAATAAACAAATACACCTCAAAATAAATAATAAAAATAAAGGTGATAAATACACCTCCAATGAATGGACAGAGCAAAATATTAAGAAGCAAACAGTTTCAGGCTTAACTTTGTGGAATTCCTTCATGGTGAGGGTAAAAGAAAGAGAAAACTTTGCACTTCCACACACTTTTAATAAACCATGGTCGTGTTATATTAAAAGTGTGTGGAAGTGCAAAGTTTTCTTTTCTCTTTCTTTCACCCTCACCATTAAGAAGCACTTTGAATGGTGGAAGATTAAAGAAGCCCAATAAATGCTCAAGAAAATAGAAACTAACAAGTTGACAGTACCAGAGTCATGATAGTTAGCCAAAAACTGTTATAGAGGTAGAACAAATATGCATGAGAAGCAAATAATGGAAGATACCAGAGCAAGGAAACAGACGAGAATGAATTGATAGTAGGAAATCCGAGAAGCATATTAAAAGCTAGAATTTACACTGATACCCTTCTGACAGTGATAATTATATAATATTTCTGGGGTTTCTGTAAAAATATTTTAAATTATAATTATTTTATGCATCCTACACTGGAATGAACACTGAAAAAAAAATTCCTATATATATACACTTTCATTTTCCAATCTCATAATTTAAAACTAAAATTAGAAGCAACTTATTCCAAGTGCCTCCATCAAACTGAAGCTCATAAAAAGTAAATTAAAAATTCTTGTAAGCATATTAAATGCAGTAGCTAATAAAAATGAGCTATTATTAACGTATAGGTTAGTGCCTTGACAGGTATACAACAGGAATCTGTGAAAGTTATTCAACTTCTCAATTGCTTAGCCTGTTTAATTTCAACAATTTAATAGTCTCTCTTTTTTCCCATCTTTTTGTTCATTATAAATTTTAAAGTAAAAGTATTTCACTTGTTCAAATTAAATTCCCTGGAATCTATAGATGTACCATGATGGCCAAAAGGTCACCTTTATCTTTAAAATTACAAAAATAACAGTTAAACATTCATAATATTTATTTTACATGCACTTTTCGCCAGTAATCAGTCTACAATAAATATAGTAGTATAAAGGTTTCTGATAAAATAACTCGACATCGGTTTTCATGGCCAACATAGGGATAATATATAATCATTGACATGCATATCCTATTATGCTCGAGTATTATTAAGGGCTTAGAACTTACAAATCCTGCTGCACATCTCATCGTGTCAATTTATAAAATATCAAGGAAGCTAACAACTAACTATACATACCTCCACTAAATAGTCATCATTCATCTAGTTCTCCAATTAGATGATGAACCATTTTAACAAAATACCTGTATGAAACTAGAGCTCCAAAAAGAAATGACCTCTAAAATAATTAAGTATAAAATCCAAAAATCACAGTGGTTCATAGGCAACAAAGTACCTTACGCAGTCACATGGATACACCGTGGACACAGCAGTGGTTTGCACACATCCAACTTACAAAAACTACAGTACATTGTACAAGTACACTTGCATCTAAGCCACCACAGTTGCTTTCATATGTTTGTTTTCCATTCTCTGATCTGTCACCAAAATTTTTGTCCCATTCGAATTTCATGTTGAATAAAATTTAGTGAGTTATTAAAGAAATCTTAGCACATCCAAGCAAATCTTAGTTAATTCCTAGTAGTTAATAAATGCTACAATTACAAACTTGTTTGGTTTTTCATTACAGTGAGTCATATATTTTATTGTACATAGTTACACATGTTTCTTATAAAAAGAGCTTTATAATTGCATTACATATTGCTAATAAATTCAAATTGCATCATGAAAATGCACTAATAGCCAAAAGCTTTCAAATCTACTCATATAAACACTAAACAATTTCAATTTACATGGTTACTTTCGTTTGTTATCAATTATTTCTTGCACCAAAAGCTCATTTACAACTCTAATCCCCTAGCATTTACAACTAAGGAAACTAAACCAGTTACCTATTCATATGATCTGGAGACCCCAATGCTGAATATGCATGCAACACAATTTTTGCTTAGTATGTTATTCGGTCTATGCCTCCACAATCTTTATCATTTATATTTACTAAAAGGTGACTGATCATCTTCCTTATTACAGGATGCTTATTCATATGTGGAAATACTTTAATTAGGTCACTATTGATTCCTTCAGTTTGACTATTATACTAGATAATGTTGTCAATGTGAAGTCATCTTAAAAGTTTCCAATTCATTACATATTGTAAATTTTATTTAGTTACTTTTAAGGTGGTACACAGTTTCCATTTCATAATCTTCATTTACATGGCCAAATATGAATATTTCTCTCATTTTTTTGTAAAACAAACTAATCCATGTTCAAAAAGTTTTGATAAAATAACTACCACCATAGTTGTCAACCCAATGGTTGGTTTGACAGGTAAGGGTAGAGCTCACCAAGTACTAAGTTCAACGGCATGTGCAATTTACACATCAGGGTGGGGGCCAGTTCAGAAAGGGTATCATAAAAGGAAATTTGAATCAATGATCTTTTCAATTCACTTTTACTATTTCTAAAATGTCACAAGTATCACAGGATACCAAGACCAAACCCCAAAGTTAAATTAGTTACATCTAATTTACAGATGAACTTCAATCAGCATGTGCAATCATCTGAATTAGGCAATAATGAAACGATGCTTAGTATCAACAAAATAAAAAATAGCTCTGCAGTATGCACTATTGACATTTTTACAAGATGTACAGCAAAAACTGTAATATTAAATTATTTCACATTGCATTCTAATAAAAGTATTTGATAACAATGGAGAACAATTATCCTTCTCAACATGAGCAACAACTTTTCACTTCTATGATGGGAGAATATAACGGAGCTTTTATATAGTAGCTCCCTATGAAAGAAGCCAATCTTTTACTCAACATAAATAATTAACTATCATATATTAAGTTACGCAAATTTCTTTATCATCCATTTTGAAGATTTCATTCACGTGCAAATATTCCAGAATGACATGAGCTCATGCAGAAAAGGATAATTGCATAACAGCCAATAAATAAACATTTTTATAATAGGAAATATGAAAGTGTTTATGCATCTGTTCATAATAAATTAAATGCCTTTATCGACTCAGATTTAATTCACTTAAATAAAGGAAAAATATCCATATTAAACAATCCCACACAGTGTAGCCTGAAAGTGTAGAGTACACAGGAGAAACAGCAAAATAGCCAAGGGTGGATTCACATACTTGACCGGAGGGGCTTGAAGGAACAGACATGATAATATGAAAATTAGAGTTCTATCAACTTTTGAGGAAGTAATAATTTTTCATTAATCACATATTAATCTAATGGAAGTGCTAACCTAAAATTTGTCATTATGTACCAGGCATTTAAAAGGAAACTTATGTTTAAGCTCAAGCACTTAGCTCTGATATTAGGCTATCGCCTCCTACCCTCCATGAATCCACCTCCGAAAATAACCACATCAAAGAATTTGTAATCAACAACAGAAATAAGTTCTGAACATTGTCATTCAAAGGTTATGAAAAAGAATGCAATTTTGTTTTCAAAATAAAATAGTAATCATTTTTAAGATTGTAGGGCATTGGAAAAGCCAAGATTTATTTAACACACACTAATTTCAAGTGCTACTTCCTAAGGGTGAATTAGCACTAATTACAGCATTTTCATGTGCAAATCACCATTTTCTATTTCATATCGATTTTGCATTTAGTTCTATTGGCCTGCTGGCATTTCTTTACAAGGCAACCTACAAGGTTCTTCATGTGAATAGAGAGGGATAGTGGTGCCATTGACTGCAAGATAAAAATTGACCTAGGATTAAATTAATAGTTAAAAAGCAGCTTTACTCAAAGAAAAGAAACTAGATGATCCAAGTTGAAAAAAATGGACCCTACCATACACATTAAATTTTCATAAAACATGATGAAATTGATAGCATGAGAGATGAATTGGTATCCCATGATCATTGTATTTTAAAAATAATTCTTGGACCTTAGAGTTATTTCATAATAATTACTCTTCATTTCTCAAAAGTAACCATTTTGTCAACCACGTTAGTTCTAAATGTAGCTAGCTTAATAAATGAACTAGGCATCAAGTTGGCAAGTGACAACTTATGTTAAATAGGGCTTCTACCATTTGGGCTGAACTAATAGCCACGACTCCTCTGGCATTATTTCTCAGTAAAAAAATACTACTAAAATATCACATGACACATCCTGGGTGAATAAATTAGGGGAGAATTATATGGCTGAGACATTGACAAGCGGCAACATTAAAACTCACTACTGTCCACATTTTCACTGAGAGAGAGAAATAGCAGCAGATATGTACTGGTGTGCCATTCTGTGTCCAAAAAACCTACACAATTCAGGTCGTCCCATGAATAGATGTCCCATTTTAAATAATATTGCTCACCACTATTTACAAATGGTAATCAATACTAAAAAATATTAGTTACTGCCACAAATAAAACATGAGCATTATTGCCCTATAATCACTGAGTACATGAAATACTTATAAACTACCGATTATTTTAACATGAGATTGACAACTTATTTAAATGATTGGAAACTAACTAAACAGCAATTAAATATGAAATGTAATACTCGAGGCCAATAAATGGCATAAAAGCTTCACACTTCTCAACTTTTAAAGTTACAACAGCACAGGCTTTTTATGTACAAGCAAGCTCACATGATCACCATTGATCTTACAACCCAAAAATAATTCCTATAATTACAGTAGCAGAGATGTGATTATAAGAAATACCATTCCATCCACCCTGCTTTTGAGCTTATTTACAAACAAAATTCCACAACATGGGCGAGTGGAAACGTTTCTGCATCAAATAACATGTTTACAATCAACTAGGAACCTCATATGAATGACATTTCTGGTGAACTGGTGAGTTTATGGCTTCTATTACTTCATTCAAGTTCCTGAAGTAATATGAATTGCACATTCGTAACTAAATAATGAAAATTTCCAATTATTTCATTCCAACTATTTATGCCTATTTTCAATTACATACACTTTTACTAGTTTTCCTTATAAAGCTTGTAGATTGAGGATAAAATGAATGAAACCATAAAAGATTACTAAATAGAATAGACTCTAGTAAAAAAAAATGAGAGCTAAATATCTTAGTACCGGAATGTTGACTAAATTGAGAAACATACTAAAAACAGATTTGAAATGCCATAGTCTGCTTTATTCATTGAAGTGCACCTTATTGGGATCATTTCAAGTTGTATCACAATAGTAATACTGAGTAAAATAATACTTCTCAACCAAATAAAAATTATTTCCTTTCACTCCAACATAATTTTATGTTTTCAAATATTTAAATTCATCCCCGAGTACACTACTTTCATAATTACTTGTCAAGGGCTGATTGATCTTTATCTGAACCCACCAGCTATTGTCGTTTGTGCTGAAATAAGAGTACCACAGCCTAACACCCAATCATTCATAATGCCTCAATACATTAATTAGTATTGAAAAACTGATAAGAGGCAGTGCAAAATTCAGAATTCCTTAATGAATGGAAAAATAAAATTTCCACATAGAAGGTATCAGAATTCTTGCCCATGCCAAACTTACTGACTGATTTAATTTGTCTTGAAAAAATACTACAACTTTATAAAATTAGTTCCCATGTAATCATTGTGTCTACTGCTTCTTTTATCACACGAGTCCTCAACAGCTTTGAAATGCTAGCAAAAATAAACTGAAATACAAAAGCAAGAATGTGACAATTCTCTTCTGTACAGGAATGTATTTATATTGAAGGAGTTACTTTTCTCCCACATAAAACTGTTTCATACAGACAAATGAATCACTGAAAACTGAATCCATTTCTAAAAACATAACTGGACTTTATACAGAACGGTCTAGCTGCTATAGTTTTCAGAAGAGTGAAAGCCATTTTGGACTCTACAAAAATTGGGCAAATAGCTTAAATTAGTTAATTATCAATAACAGGATATGATGACATCAATTACAAAACTTGTAGCAATGCCTTAACTTCTTGTTGAGTAGCAGTATTTACCTAATTCAGCTACACTAGATCACATTAAAAACCTTCATTTAAGATCAATACCATCTTCAAGTTCTTTCTTGACTCGGAGAGATCAAGATTTCCTTGAACTATGAGTGACCCCTTTAGAATTATTTTCACAACAAATAAATACATTTGAGTCACTAGACTATTATCACTTCTTTGTTCATCTGAAGTCAACACAAAGACATCAATCAGAGTACATGGAAGATGTAAGGCATTTATCGACATCTAGTTAAAGCATTTAATTCCATTGGCCAAAAAAATTACATATTTCAAATAAATGTATCACAAAATAAAAAGCACTATTGGGATTTTCTTGTATTCTGACCAAAGCTACTTTTCAATCCCCTTAATAAAATGACAAATCTAATAATGGACCTAATATGGCCAAATCTTATCAAATCAGACACACACAAGCAATTCAATTTGTATGTGAAGGAATCATGATAATCGAAATAAAAATACAATTTATGAACTATGATAATGAGGGAGTGCAACTGCATTTAAAGACCTACAAACAACCACAATGAGGAACTGTATCAAGAGCATCTCAATAAATGGCTGATAATATTGTATGCACACTGGTTAGTTATATAACAGATGTATGGGACCAAAATGGTCTTTTTTTTACAGGTTTTTACCATACAGCTATTGAACAAACTCTGATTATACCTGTATATCATTTTAACAAAATATGCATTGATTTTCACATGGAATTTAAATTGACTTCATATTTTCAATTGAAGTACTTCACAAGTTGAATGACTGAAAAAGTCCTATGTTTTAGAATGTTTTCTGATCCATTATTAGTGCTCCATTAAAAAGAAAATGTTGACTTTGCTTTGTGGAACTGGTAATAGGGCAACCTGCAACGTTTTCTAATCTATTAAATCTAAACATTGGGTTACAAGAACTTTTTGAAATGAGATTATTGAAACATTACTGACAACTTGTAGGAACAATAAAACATAAATGTGTGTTATCGACATATAAGCGAGGGTGATGTAAATCTAAAGTGGTGCTTCTGCTCCTGATGGAGTGTGTGCGGGTTGAGGTGGGCTTGAATGCTGAATTTCTGGCGGACTAGAATGTTGAAGCATTGATGATGGACTAGAATGCTGCTGCAAAGAGGGGGGATTACTAGGGTGTTGTGCCTGCTGCTGGATGGAAGGCGGTGTGTTATCCATAGGTCTTGTAGAGGTGGTGGGAACTGGAGGTTGTGAAGGAGGCGGTTGTGGTGCTGGGTCATCAGGTGGGTGTAAGCGCGAATGGAGTGACAGGCTATACTTTTGGGCAAAGGACTTTCCGCACTTTGTGCATGTATGCGGCTTCTCTCCCGAATGTCTCTTAGTGTGCTGAACCAGTCCATGTTTCTGTGCAAAAGATTTTCCACACTGCAGACAGAGGTGTGGTTTGTTGGGTGGTACAGGTGGCTGAGAAGTTGTGGCCCCAATCAAACGGCTGTCAGCCAACGAACCAGATGAAGAGCTCCCCCCAGGGGTCATCCCTCCACCACTTCCCGAGGGAACCATGCTTCTGGCCACGGGGTGATTCCCCGCCATTCCTGGAAAAGCAAGTCCACAGAGATCGGTGACGAGGGACCTTTCGCCGGCATGTAGGCGAAGGTGGAGGGCCAATCCTTCCCTACTGGCGAAGCAATTCCCACACTCCCTACATGCAAACGAGCGGCCACCCGCCGTGTGTGCCGCCCGGCAGTGCACGGCTAGCTCACACTTTCGCCCGAACGCCTCCCCGCAGTGTTGACACGCAAACGGCCGCTCGCCCGTGTGCAATCGTGTATGCGCCACAAGAGTACGCTTCTGAAGGAACTCCTTCCCGCACATCTGACAGGAATAGGGCCGCTTGCCGTGCAGCCTCGCGTGGCCCACTAATTGGAACTTGCGCTGGAATGCGTTGCCGCAGTCGGGACACACATAGGGACGCTCCCCCCCGTGGAACCGCGAATGGGTGGTAAGGTGCTCCTTCTGCGAGAAAGATTCTCCACATTCTGAGCAGGCAAAGGGTCGCTCGCCTGTATGCAGCTTTGTGTGGGTCACCAAATGGCGTTTCTGCGAGAAGGTGCGGCCGCACTCTTCGCAGGAGAAAGGGCGATCCCTTGAGTGCACGCGTGTGTGTGTCACCAGGTGATGCTTCAAAGTAAAGGACTTTTTACACTCAAGACACGTGTACGGACGTTCACCCGTGTGTAGCCTCTGATGAGTTACGAGGCAGTGCTTATGGGCAAAGGATTTCCCGCACTCGGAACAGATATATGGCCGTTCACCCGTATGCACACGCGTGTGGGTGGTGAGATGGTGCTTGAGAAGGAAGGATTTACCACACTCCTCGCATGAGAACGGCCTTTCTTTCGGCTTCCCGGGGCATTTCGGGTCTTTAGGATTCCCGGCGGTACCCGGTGCGCGCCCACCATCGGTCGTCTCAACTCCCGAGGCTGCCCTTTGATCACCTTGCGGCGATTCAGTTATACCTTGTTGAGGTGGACACCCCGTCACCTCTCTCTTTACTGCTTCTCCACAGTCCAGTGGAACTACGGGGGGCTGTAGCACGCCACAAGCAGAGAGCTGGTGCTTAGCGGCTGCTTGGACGTGTTTATCAGCAAATACCAAACCATTAGTGCCGCAGCAAAATGAATTGGTGTCAAAATTACACTTTGGATCCACAAAGGGTCCTGGTGCAGATGGATTGCTAAAAATGTTTTTGCCGTGAACACGAGAATTGTTTTGAATGTTGTCGTTCATTAAGAACATTGTTCTACACATAAAATTGCTATTCATATTTTTGCCGTAATTTGACTGCTTGGGACCGATGTTTTGCTCGTTATTCACTGACTGGGGGGATTTGAAAAAATCATTTTGAAATCTGGAAGTCTGTCGAATAGCCGCCGTCCGTGCGTTCGGAAAATCTACTAGGGGTCCACTTCGTTTACCGTTACTATTCACTCCGTAATTTTTCACACCGCAGGTTGAGGTAATTCCCCATGGGCCGTGGAAGGTTGCTGCTGTCGTTGAATTACCACAAATACTTTTGTGAGGGCCAATCTGGTAACCACCGCCGTTCTGGAAGACATCCCTTATAATGGAATCCTCTTGTCGTATCCTTTCCACAAGTAACTCGGGAACAACTTTCAAAGAATCAAGGTGCACTAGAGAGTGATGACCAGCCCAACCCATAGACGTCGAGATTCCTTGATTCTGGTTGCTGAAAAGCGCAAGAGAATAGAGTAAGTTCAAACTTCAACCATAGTTTCATAAAAATAGCCATTACACGGTATATTAAACCCAAAATATAACCAAAACACTATATTTCAGTCGCGAATTCAAAGACTTGAAATTAATAATGAAGGTAAATGTTATGTATTTAGCTATACCTTCCAACATCAGAAGCTTTTCTGCCTACAGACTCTTCTAAGCGTCGAAAACAAAGCCATTAAATGTCTTTCACCTCCAAACCGATAGGTCCGCCATTTCCTAACTTCAGCAAGGCGGAGTGCCAACCGATATGTATTCTATTCAGTTCGGACTATATCACTTCTTCATTCATAATATTTATTTAAACAATTCCGTGTTGACATAGGTCCGTATACGACTTAAAATAAATATCAAAATTCACGAGTAAATCTTTTTTCGTTTGGCTCGGTTGCCTAAACTTTGATATCGATTTCGTACGTCATCCAAGTGTAAACAAACATGCGTTGCGCATCAACAACATCATCTTTTTGAGCTTTCAACTTTCAAGCTGTCTGAATAACAAGGAATGTAATTTCCGAATGCTATGAAAATTATCCCCCACAGAAATGTTCCTTATTAAAGCAAAATAGGTAAAGCGTTTTTGTACTTGCAAAAATTACGTGTACGTAAAATATAAGGTGTTGCAAACACAAAGACTACACATTCTAACAGACATAAAGAATTACTTTCTCGTTTGATACAGAATCAAAATTATCATTACTCACCCTTTACAATCTAATAGCACATCTTCTTTCTTCACGAAATGGGCCACTACATCAGAAGTGTTGCCAAAAGGCGGATAAAGTAGTGCGGTGCAATGCAATCCCAAGTCGTTCACCTCGTTGCCTTGAGGAGACGACTTAACCGGACTTTGCGGGTCGTACTGTGATTTCTCGGTGTTAATTTCTGGACTAGATTGAACAGCTGTCGATGAACTATCACTCGCGACATCCTTCTGCTTTACTGGAACCGCTTCATCCTCGTACCCATTTTTACCAGATGCATGAGACGTTGGCTCTGTATTTATTTGACTGTTATTCCAAAATGCAGACTGGTCATCCGATGTAGGTACAGATTGTTCATTTATATCAAAGGACAATTTATCTTTATCACGACTATAGTACAGAGAGTTCACTCCTTGACCCACACTTGAATCCCCTGGCTGAAAACCTAGACTATTGCTTTGTTTAACGTTACAAACTGGTAGTAATTGAGACTCACCACTCCCAGAACCTATATCCATATTAACTGCCTTTTTATCTACATGTTGAAATTTTAAACGTTGCTCCACAACACTTAATTCCATCCTACAACTTCCAACTGATGGTCTGGGTGTATCATCTCCATTGGCCTTGTGTTCCCAATGGTGTGCCCATTGTTCTGGGACTTGGCACACATAGGTCATATTTGTATCAAAAGTTGAAATCGTATCTTCATGGTTAATGACCTGCAAAAAAATGTTTAAGTATACTGAAGTCTCTCTCAAAGAGCTGGCACACACAATTAAGGAAAAGTGATTTCAATATATGATTCAAATCAATTAAATATCACCACAAATGCAGTTTTCAGGTATATTGCAAACAAAGTGTTTATCCTTTTCGGTGTATGAATGCAATGATATTTTAATGCGTCCCTTGATATTATTTTAACTAGGTACTGCCTCTTAAGCTGAGAGATCATAACATGATACAGAGGAAAGGCTGCTCATTAACCCAATTCTTAAAGTGTTCATTATTAATTATTAAACTAATTTTAACGTGAACAACTATGAAAAATATTAACACTGTAAAGGTCGCAAGGTATTCTCAGAAGTTCATGTCCGCAATTTAAGCATGTTATCCTCTTTAACGAAGTATCCTTTATATATTACGCTGAATCAAAATAATAATATTATATACAAGTACAGGGGAAATTCAAATAAAATCCGTGATATTCATAATCGACACAAGAACGTCATTGGTTCTGCAATATATGGAAGAGAATGATGCTAACTGGAAAATCTGTGCTACATACCTCGCCGACATTGGCAATCAGTTGACACAATTATAAAAATAGTACCACTGCGTAAACACTGTGAATTGCCATTCTTCTAAGAATATATCCCCATAATGTCAAAATTAGGTATTGCCCACTAAATGCCGATTGGTTCATAAAAGTTGACTGTCGAATTGATTTGCCTGAAACAAGATCACGGTGGACAACGATGATAGAATGGAACTCAAGTTATGCACCGGCACTTGTCATATTGGTAGGACAGGCGCTGTGATGAATAAAATGAAAGCATATGTAACATCTGATAGCGGTCAGTATTAGGCGCATCAGAGCAGTTATCAGCATGCTTAGGGACTATTGACTACTTGAGCGTATCAATGAGTTTGGAATTACTAACACTTTATCTAAATCGCTTCGAATTGATCGTACCGAGCGAAACTTACGAAGTAGTCATTGTGGAAGTATAGGAGAAGTCAGCCTCCGTCATGCCGATTACTTGATTACGATTTTTCTACTACATATCAGTGTCGCTTTCGGAGGTGTCGAAGTCCATGACTTGGGTCAAGGAGAGCTAATTCTTGGCACACTTCCAACGCCCTATGTAATGCGTAGAGTCAGTGGCGTAATTCCCTATGAAATTAGTCTAAAAGGATAAAAGTATTCGTTGTAAAACTGTCGCGTGTTTTCTCTTAGCAGTTCGGAACAAGTCATCGTTACCGAAGTAGGTAGACGACATCCAAAGGTTGGTTGATTAAGGTTTTTAAATGTGCAGTTAATTAATGGCCCACAGACAAGTATTGCCGCTTCATTTTATTGTTTATAGCATATTCAGGTCGGAAATGCTAAACAAAGAGTTCTCAATTTTCTTGTTGCTTAGTATATTATCCTCATAATAATTATCTAGTGCAAATCTACGTAATAGAGACATTTTATTTTTCTCTCCTGTAGCTGTACCCGAAGTATGTCTTCTGCTACAGTTGTAAAAGAAATTTGGAAGTCTGCGGATGCCGTTTGTTTTGACGTGGATTCAACTGTGTGCCAGGATGAAGGAATCGACGAGCTCGCCAAATTTTGCAATAAGTCTGATGCAGTAAAAAAGTTGTGGGTTTAAGTCTTCAATAATAATTTTCAAAATCGATTCCTCCGTAATATTTCATTTCTTTGATTGATTACATAAAAAATATGGGTTCCCAAAGGTTGGAAGTATTTTAATCGAGTTGCGTAATTCGCAGATCTGGTAAACATCACAGATTAATTTTCTGCAAGGGAGGTTTGCCTATTAAAGGAGCTTAAAGCGAAGCTAGTTGTGGATGTAGAATAAGGATAGTATTTGTGTGTTACATAATAAGGCTATATTTAAACTTTTGATTAAAAAAGTGAAGTTCATAGTAAAATGTGAGACCATCAGTAGAAAGTTTAAAGTGAACAAAAAGAAATATTATTTCGTTTACTCTTATTTATAATGAAATTGTCTGCCAGTTCTTCAAGATAAGAAACAGTTGCATGTACCCTCCGCCCTCTTCCCAGACCGCGAGATGTATCGTGAGGCAGAAAAAAATTCTGTATACTATGGATCTTCATTTTTAAAATGTTTAATGGCGTATACAAATTCATCGCACATCGGCAAAAAGCGTGAGGACTAATGGCATAACTACCATTATAGAAAAAATTAAGAGTAGGGTATAAAGAATTTTGGCCATACATTATGAAAGGAAACTGATGACTCTAGGATCCTTAAAAGAATGACATCAGTAAATTATTATAAGAACCATAATATAGACCAAAATTTTAATGCATGTTTATAAAATGGCATGCTAAACAAAACCTGAGAACAATGATACATCACAAAGGGATGGTATCCCAAAAACATGGTCTCTTCAAGCAATAAGATGTACAGTCCAAGGTCCAGAATAAATGCTAAGAATGATGTTTGTAGAAGCACTGTCCAGTTGGTCGGTTGCTCATCGACTGAGAACTCAAATCCCTCCTGTCTATGAAGGAGATAAAGCAGGGCTGGCATGATATATTATTCTACCCTACTAATATAGTGCCCCTACTTTGGGATCAAGTAATGCATAATTTTTTAACCACCCCAAGTACAAGCAATATCGTAACCTAAATGGTGCTAGCCATTCTATTCACATGGTAACACTGTATCTGTCTCCTTTTCACCATTTATTTTTGCTATCTCTGTTTCTGGGTTGTTACACCATTGATATCATCTCAATGCCTTAATAGTTGTACCAGGTATTGTGTGTATTTGGATATTTCCTGAACATAAAGATGTGTAGGTTTACTTAATATATTATTTGCCCTTTACTATGTCTTTCATAAATACGTGCCCCCCTACTATGGAATATTTATCTTTGATGATTTCCATATTACTTTGTAGCCACAGAAATATAGCCAAATGAATGAATTGCAATAGTTGTTGTTATCTGAAGGGGATCCATTTTTATTGAATAGAGGGACACCTCTGTGGTTTGTTATGAGGGTACTGTTCTCTCTATGAAGAAGGTAATTATAACATGCATTAAAGAGTTCTTGGTAAAGTTCAAATGAATCACTGAGGGAAAACAAAAAGAAACTTGATATGGCCAAGTGTTTCATATTAATACTTTGTTTGAGTGATGATTAACAGTTTTTAAGATTAAATTATTGGAAAGGATTTTTTCAATATTAACTTTGGATTAGCAATTGAAAATATCTTGAAAGATTGAGTTCCAGGTGAAAGAGAGAGGTGAACAGTTTTTAAAACTCAGTGTATATTTTGTGTGCTGAATAAATCTATTTGTAGAATATATCTGTTAATGTCGACCACCCCCTATGTCCACTTCTAAATTCTCATTTTTATTCCCAATAAACATTGAGGTATAGGTAGCTTTCCATCTTATCTAGGTTCTGTAATCTTTTTTGTCCCAAGATATGGTCAAAAGAAAAATTCCAATTAGCTTGGCCTTAGGAAAAAATTTGATTCATGTATTGAATGGAAATGATAGATTGAGCGACTATGACCCTAAATAATAATAAAATGTTAAATTAGATAATAGTAAATGGGTGATTGACTACTTAAATAAATAAAAACCCTTTCATAACACATTTCATTGTGTACTTCTAGGACAAATGAAGCAATGAAGGGAAGCATGGATTATAGAGAGTCCCTTTCCTTGCGGCTTGGCATCATTCAACCAGCCTGGGGTGTAATGAAACGGTTTCTTGAATCCCGTCCAATAGAACTTACTCCAGGAGTTGAGTAAGTTGAAAGCCATGAGAAGTAGAAAGGCTTAATATTTTTACTTTGAAGTTTCTTATGTGAAATTCCAAGAAAATATATGTGAAGTACTACATGGTAGCTGCCATTCCAGATCAGATCTCTTTAGGACAATTCTCTTTTTTGTGGCATTGCAGTTGTGGTTGCAGTTTTTCTATCCTGTAGTTTGATTGGAAAAATATAATTGATCATAGCCACCAGAATTTTTTTTAAATATGATAGAATTATTAACCTATCTTTGAAACCATTTTGTACTATTTTACTTAAAGTACAAAATATCCAGTTAGAGTGAGAGAATATTGATGTTATTTACTTTCATATGGTGGCAGTTTTTAAGTGAATGGCATCATGTACTCATTGAAGAATATCCCATTATTTTCCTTCAATATACACGTTTTTATTCCCAGTAGATCACTTAGAAAAGCACCTGAGAGTAATATCCAAGATGACCAGCCAGCCGTCATAATCATACAATTTATAAGACTGCTCCATTCCATAATAAGCTCAGGTAACTTATGAGAAAAGTAATTCAAGAAGAACTTGAAGAAAGTCAAATACGCATGGAAACCCCAAGGTTTAAAAGATATTTTTCATTTAACTTCCAGTACCTCTAAGGGAATGTGTTTGATGCATCATGCATGGTTAACAAAATTCTCTATGGTATATCAGCCTGTGAAACAGATCTTAGCAGAGAGGGGAAAGGAGAGCTTCTTTTAGTGTATGAAAAGACGTTTACGAATATATTGTTACTTTTATTACAGATAACCCTTTTTTTCAAGGTATTCTATCTATTTAAAGGTAAGATTTCTGCCTGACTTCATACTGCCTAGAAAGCCTATTCTTTTCCTTTCTCTACCCTGCTTATTCAACATTCTTCCTTCTATCTTCACCTTCTACATCCTACTACTTTTCAGTATTTCCTTCTCCACTTTTTCTGTCTATTCCAGATTTCCTCCAGCAGCTTCTTGTCTTTCCATACCCTATTCAAAACTTGTTTTCCCTTCTCTCTGTCCAACTTATTTTCTCCATTCTCTGCTATATTCACCTTCAAAAGTCTCCAATTCACTCACACCCTTTAGCCTAAAAGACAAGGTCTCACATCCATGAATCATTATGGTTCTTATTAAAGCCTTTACAAATCTTTTCTTGTCATCTTTACTTGGTGTATCTATTATCAATTCTCTTATTCTTCTTAATTTCTGCATACCTAACTGAATTAATCATTTCACCATGTATATACTTTTATTTCTAACTCAAACCTTTCTTTCTGCTACACTTAACGTTTCCTCAGCATATATACTGAAAAGTACTGCAGACTTTGGGTAGCACTGTCTCCCTCTCCCGTCATTACTGCCCATCCCAATTCTCCCTCTGCTACTCTTACATTTTCCATTTGAATCATGTACAATTTTGAATAAGTCAAGCCCCAGCTCCCCGTATTCCCATTAACTTAGACCAATCGACATGGTCAAATACTTTTCCAAAATCCGCAAAGACTTCCTAATTGTATTTAATGTTCCTTTGTACTGTTGTTCTCATCTTTGCAATGACATCAAATGTTCTTCTCTCTTTCCAAACCCAAACTGATCTTTATCTAAAAGGTTATTTGTACCATTTTATAACTTTTTATTGATGCTTCTCGGAATAACTTTTCTACGGGTGAACCTATTGCCCTGTAGTCCTTACATGCACCTGCTCTACACTTTTTCACTTTGCAGATCATAATTGACTAAAGGAAATCTTATGGCCCAGCTCCCTCCTCATAAACACAGTGTATAAAGTCAAAGAATCTAATCCTTTCATTTTTGCCTAAACTTTTTTGCAATTTTTTGTTAACATTATGTATCCCTGTTGCCTTGTTCCCCTTCATCTCCCTTAGTGCTTTTCATATATTGTTATCCTTATTTGTGGACCTAAGCCATCCTTGTCTATGTCATGTTCTTCAGTTAGAAAGTTTTCTTTGTCATTTCCATTTCGCTTACTATATCCCTCTTCCTTCTCCATCCCTAGTGATGATGTTACCAGAATAAAACAAACTTCCTCTTGTCCCTCTGTCTTCTCCTAATCTTATTAAGAGAATATCTTCTTAACCGTTGAACATAAACTTGGTTTAAATACTGATTTTCTTGAGTTTGTAATTTTTCCTCCCCTTTTAGATAGTGACTAATATCCTTTATGGGTCTTCTTCCTTCTCTCCTAATGTTGCTATAAAAAAAACGTTAATTCAGTAATCAACCCGAAGGTTGGTTTGGTAAATGATCAAGAGTTCACCCAGTACTAAGCCCAAACAAGATGAAATTCACAAATCAGAGTAGGGGGGCCCAGTGCCTTTCCCTGTGCTGGTTATGGCTTCCCAGGAAAATCTGGTACCTGAAAAATCATATAGCTTGGTTGGAGCTAAGGGTGCCCAGAGAGGCTTGCGTGGGAATCAAACCTGGGCCCTCTGGTCAGATGTCCAATGCTCTATCCCTGGACTACTGTGACCCACTAGTGTTGCTATGCCAACCCCAAATTGCAGTGTTCTTATCTGATATCCATTTATTCATATGCTGCCTTTTACCTTCCCGTGAGCTTTTTATTTGACTTCCCAGTGTATGGATTAAATATCAAGGGTGATAATGAGCAGTCCTTCCTTCCTTCCTTTATCCAATTGCTGCTTCCTGCTTTTTATATAGAGCTTGCAGTAATCTTCTGTGATTATTATTCATTTCAATTGCTCTTAAGGTATATTGCATCATATTGCAGTCCATGTTGTCATAAACTTTCTCCAGATCAATGAATGCAATAAAGGTTGGTTGAGATTTCAGTATCCCCTTATCTATGATGAATCAGAGTAAGGAGAACTTCTCCTGTTCGTCTACTAATTTAATTCCAAATTGGTTTTCAAGAAACATTATTTTGCTTTCTTCTTCATGTTCTGTAGTCCATCCATGCCATAATCTTTGATGTGATTATTGTCTGAAAAATTGTTCTAGAGTTTTTACATTAGTCAGCTTTTTTATTTTTTAGGATAGGGACAATTACATTATTCTTCAAGTATATCAGTATTTCCCCTATCACATAATAGGTTATTTAGCTGTGTTAGAATCTCTTTTCCTGATTGTTTTATTGGTTCGAAGGATCTATTGTTATTCCCTGATTCTTTAGTTTTCATGAAGTTATTTAATGCAGTGTCAAATTCATATTGAGTATATAGTCTCATTTCTTATAATTATTGAGTGTCATCTTTTTCCAGTATACATTTCTTTTCTATTATAACAATTCTCTGAGTACTCTTTCAATTTCTTTACATTGTCTTCATATTTAATAAGAAGCTCGCCAATTTTATCCTGCATTATTGATGATTACTTTTGATACTTATGATAATGGTGTCACACAATCATGTAAGCTGCCCTAAGATGTTCCTGCTTAATAATGCAACTGTTCCTAAGATAAGGGCATGTTGCATTTCCTTGCGCTGGGCCTTCATCCATACCTTTTTGGCTCTACTTACTTTTCAGCTTACCCGTCAGACTTTAGTAGCATATCTTTTCTTTCTCAGTCCTTGAATTTCTGTACTTCCCCTCATCTAGTAGGTCTAGTACTTCTCTAGATCCATGGTTTCATTTTCACAGTTTTCCTTTAGCCTAAAGTTTTCTTTTCAGGTCCTATAAATGCATTCTTCCTTTCTTTCTTCAATCGAAATGTTGTTGTTACTTTTTACCATTTCCTTTCCCAATTTTTGTTGGAATTCCATCCTTGGTTAAGTTTCCTTCATTCTTTTTTTTCGGCCATTGAGTCATCATTCTTTTCTTTAGCTGCTTGGATTTCATAGGGCACTTCATTAGCACTCAATTGTCTCTGGGTCTTAATTGGTCTCTGCCAATATCTCCACTCTGGATAACTTTGGGGAGTAAGTAGTCAATTTCATATCTTCTTACATCTCTTTGCATCTTTCTAGTGTATTACCTTTAAGGGTGGTTCCAGAAATGGGTTTGCTACCACTAATTTATACTGTTTACAGATTTCCAAAAGTATTTTCTTTAATTTAACTTCTTTAAGCCATTAGGGGTGAGGTGGTAGAAGAGACTCCATAGTGTCAATTTCGCCCCAAAATAAAGAAAACTTATCTATCTTCCTAATGTTTTTCCTTCCTAGCCTTCTCTAACAAAAATTAATTGCATCACCAGTGATTTAACAATTCCTATGTATTGAAGTGAGCTGAAATATATGTAGCCAAAATTGTACTTTAAAAGTATCTCAGTATTAGAGAGATAGTGTAAGTGCGTGGAACAAATCTAGATATTAAGGTTGATACAGGTAACTGGAGGTTGAAGCTTTTAGGATATAGATGAAACATTTTCCCAGGGTTAGCATTTATTACCACTTAGTACAAGGCTTAGTATAAAGCTCTCTTTAGCCTCTCCTATAAAATTAACATACAGGATGATTGCTGTGAAGTGTATGTTGATGCCTGTATTTAAATTTTATGCAATTGTTTCCCATTTCTAGGATTTTGATTTCAACTTTGCATGATCATAAGGTGCCTGTCTATCTGATCTCTGGTGGATTCCGTAGTCTAATTCTACCTGCTGCTCTGAAGCTCGGTATCCTGCCTGAAAATGTATTTGCCAACAGACTAAAATTTTACTTCAATGGTAAGTGTACCTACTTTCCAAAAATGTCAAAGCCACATTTGGTCCATCAGAAATAGGTGAAAAATGTACCTTGTCTCAGTATGGTGGAAGATTTATCCAAAAAACAAAGAGAACTCATTATTTAAAGGAATGATGCCTCTGAGTACCCTCAGCTTCACTCAAGCATGTGATTGTTTGGTTATCTTTGGCTGACTGGGAAACTGCTGGTGGCACTAGGAAAGGACTTGACTGCCATACCCTGAATGTTATGTGGCTAATTATAAGGTGGGCTCTGCCCATACCTATTAAACCAACCTTTGGGTTGATGACTGTGGTTTGCTATTGTATTTATTTAAAGTATATTTACCTCAAACTTTTGAAGTATAAATGAGAATTGATGTTTGTTTTCAAAAGTCATTATCATCTCTATTGTCTTGGAAATTTGTGGTAGTATGTATTGTGTATTTTAAAATTCATCACAGGCAACTGGACAATTTTTACACCTACTAGTAAAGCGAATTCATAACTCACAAAACTGGATAGAGGCATTAATAATCAAAGTAACATCCGGAAGTTTATTTTACTTTTCTACATATTCATTCTCAGTATTCAGGCATTTATCACATCTCTTTACAAGTCCTTGATAGTCAGCAGGAAAGATGTCTTTGGTTTGCTCTCATAGCCAAAGCTCTTGGACTACAGTATCTTCATTTTCAAGACATTGGCTACCAAAATGATTTTTAGGGGTCTGAGTAGATAAACATCACTGGGGTTAAGCCAGGACTGTACAGTGGATGTTCTTAGCACTTTCAAGTATTCTCAACAGCTCCTTGTTTGTCTTGCTGACATTTATGACTAATTTATTGACTTAGCCTTTTATATTTTCCATTAATATAATTTTCCTTGTATTAAACATTTTATTTTTGCGAAAACTTGTAGGAAAGCCAAGCTGTGCATCATCATAGATCATGGTGAAAATGAGGATGAGTGAAGGAGTAACCTTAATATGGCATCTCCATACCTCTACTGTGGTACTCTTGTTCTCTGTTTTCACATGGTTGGCAGGTTAAACATGTTTGGTTGCAATGAACCAAGAGGTCTAAGTAACCAAGGCTTATGTCAAAGGCTCCCCACACTAGCAATCAATCAAACCTAACAATGCAATAAAAATTAGAAATTTCGTTTCGGATGGCTGTAATTCTGATATGTTATGCCTCCTAGAATGCAGAGTATGCACAGGTATGTTAATGAAAAGTGATTTAGTGTTAGTGCCTAGTGCTTTTCATTTATCTCACTAATAGTGCCTTCCTTTTCAATAGAGTGTACAGGATTTTTATTTATCTTTTTTCTACAATTGTTTAGTCATCCCGTAGTGCAGTGCTTAGTGCCTATCACTTCCCTAGTGCTTTATTGAATGATCACATAGACAACTTACCAATGCTTTTAATCATGTCAATATTTTGCTTCTACTTATGTTAACTTTGATAGCTTTGCTATTTACAGTATTATCTAAGAAGCATGATAAACCACTCTCTTGGTTCCCAGGTCCCAAAAATACTACCTCCAAGTCATCACCCTGTTAACCATTACCCCTTCTCAAATTCCCAACCTCATTATTGCATACCAACCATCTTACCCCCATGGCAGGTCACCCACAGCAATACCTCCCCAGCAGTATCCTCACCGCAGGATAACCTCCCTCTCCTTCCCACTCAAAACACCCTGACCCCCTCAGGCAACATCTCTAATCCTTGCCCCTCATGCAAGACTGAATTCCTCGAAAATGACCTTGAGTCACCACAGTTTACCCAACCACCCACAAAACACCGGTGCTGATTTCAGGAAACCGTTTCGCCCCTAAACCCTTTTGCACCAGAATTCTTTCCTAAGGCCACTACAGATCCCTAAACACTCTCGCACCGGAATTCGTCTCTTTCCAACTTGAATGTAAGCATATGTCTCAAAGTGTTTCCTCTTCAACCATTGATCTACGTGAAAGATACATACCTTCAAGCAAATTCCATAACAATCAAGTAACATTTTGCAACATTTCTAGATCTCGCCCTCATTCTTTTCAAATAATTTACCTCAATGCCCAAAGTCTCTTTACATACCTTGATGAATTACATCAACTTCTACCTGATAATGACATTCATGTGATATCCATCACTCAGACTTGGCTTCAGCCTCATATGTCTACCATGTTTGTAAAAATCTATGGATACAACTTCTATCAACATGATCTTATGGATAAGGGCGATGGAGGCGTAGGTGTCTACGCAAGAAAAGATCTCTCATTCAAAATTGTATCAAGAAGTTCTTCCATTTTCTGCAAAAGACCTGAGTTTGCATTCTTAGAGATAATTTTCAACCGACAAAAATTTCTTTTAGGCATTGTTTACCGCCCACCCAAGGTGGGCTATTTTTCCGAATTGGAAGAAGCCTTATCTTCCCACATTTTGAACTATGACCATGTTATTATTACCAGTGACTTCAATGCCAACTTCCTTTCCTCAACTGATGACTCGAAAACAATCACTAACTCTATCATACCTTGGTCTTAGCATACCTCACCAAGAACGTACCCATCATACATCTTCATCAGTCACATGGCTTGATGCAATAATTACAGCCAACCCCGACAATATCACAGCTTATGGGCAACTTTCTGCTACAGGAATATCCATGCATGATGTATTTTTTTAACATACTCAATTAGATGACCTAAATTTAAGCAGAAATTCTTTCTCTCTCGTGATTTCAAGTCAAACTACAAAGACCTAGTATCCAATGCTGCTACCATTCCATGTCAGTCTATAGAATTCATGGATGACATAGATAAAAAAAAAATAACTATTTAATATGCTCTTAAATGACCTAGCGGACAAACATGGACTGTTAAGAAAAATCTGACTGTCAAAACCACGCTCCACATGGATAACAGATGAATAAAAGCCTTGATGTGTAGGCGTGATGGAGCCTATAGCCTATTATTTAAAAAACCAAAGTTTATTCAATATCTATAAAAAGCTGTGTAATAAAACTAAGCAAGTCATCAGAAATTCCAAAATCAGATAAGCCTTCCAAATATATAAGGAGCCCTTGTCACAAATTTGGAATAGGTTGAAGTACCTTGGTGTCGGCAAAACTAAAAATCCACACTTCTCACCTGCTGGCATTTCTCCAGATGATCTAAACCGTTTATTCACAACCCCACCAATGGAAATTGATCTTGATGCAAAAAAATTAATACTAATACAATTTTTATAATTCTGGACCAACTCTAGTTTCTACTGAAAGCTTATTCAAAATTTCTGCCATTACACAAATGCAAGTCCTGCAGGTCCTTAAAAAAATCAAGTCCTCCTCAGATGGAGCTGATGAAATTTCAGCTATTCTGATGCACAAATTACTTCCCAATGTGCCTCCTGTTATAACTCATATCTGTAATTGGTCTATCCTAACTGAAACCTATCCCTTGCTCTGGAAATGCACCCTCCTCTGTCCCATCCCAAGAAAATCCACACCTGAGTAAAGTTACATAGCGAGTATGTAACTTTATATAATTTGTACCTGTTTGTAAATGTTTTTTATAATTATGGAACCAATATTTCACCTTTCTCTGTGTAAAAGGGTTTTTCCTGTTAAACAAATAAATGTTAACTTCCACCACTAACATTGCAAGGATCTATCATAGCATACCTAAGGATAGTAAATAATTTAGGTGTAACCATTAATGAAACTATCTTGAACTGATCATGCAATTGCTATCTGCAGAAAAATAAACTCATCCCTGCATTCACTGAAAAGGTTAAAGCACATTTCTCCCCCATCCTTATGGATGCTTCTTGTATCCTCTCTTCTAATACCCCATTTTGATTACTGTGATGTGGTATTCCAAGACCTTTCAGGCGAACTGAAAAACAAACTCCAGAGGACCCATAATTCTTGTGTGTCTTAGTGATGTGATCTTAGAAAATACAATCATATGTCTGACTCATTTACAAGAATATCCTGGAATATCCTAGAAGGTCACAGGCATTTACATATTCTTTCAATTTTCTACAGGATATTTTCAAACCACACGCCTAAATGTTTATACAAAAATTTTCTCTACATCTGCTCAGTCCACAATAGAAACACTGGGGGTAAAAATAAACTTCTTGTCCCACATCATCTCGTGAAAATCTATCACAAATCTTTTCATGTTACAGCATGTTGCCTGTGGAACTCTCTACCAGATAATGTAAAAACTGTCCATCCACAACGACATCTAAGAGAGCACTTCGCAAGTTCATTTCCCTTGGGCACAAAATTTAACCTGTATACTCTCCCTCATTTCACTCAACTGCTATACAGATCACCGTTTCTACTTTTTCTTTTGTCCACAAGTGCCTTTCATTGTTTAGTCTTGTTCTTGGATAATTTCAACCTCAGGTTCTCATCTTCCTAAATCTCTAGAGGCTACCAACTCTACCTCCAAGATCCCAGCATTGATGGCATGGTAACCTTGATATCTCCTGTGTCCATACAATTCACTGACTGAGCACTTCAGGTAATGGTAGAAAAATTGTATTCTTCAGGACAGCAAGTTTGTGTAACCCAGCATCAGTCTATGAACTCTTGAAATAGTCCTTCATTCAGGTGGACTACCAACTAGGTAATGCACCAAATGAATTTTGGAAAATGCATGTATCAATTGACTCTAGTTTCAGTTCTATTTGTATCATATCCAATGGCATTTCATGGAAACTATTGACTATGTAAAATGAAGTTACTAATGTAATGGATGTGAGAAGTTCTTTTGACAAGTAATTGAGAGAAAAAAACAATACTTTTTGAGTAACACAAATTAACTGTATACAAGTGCTCAATGATAATATTTATTGGGGAAGATGTCAAATTAAAGGATATGTTTATGATTTATGGCACCAAATCGTGTTGTTTGATTCAATAGCAGACATTTCCATTTATCCTCACTCTACTTCTTTCAAATTGATATTGGGGCGGCTCTTTGCAAGTTCCTAATACCAGGCAGTATGCTCAATGAAGACAAGAAGAAGTTCTTGCTAGGGTCATTGTTGCCCTGTGTAGATGCAATTGAATTCTCATTACCCTACTCTTTTTCACCTACAAAAACCAATTAAACACTTGAGGACAGAGAGACAGTGTGTACTCAATATAGATCTAAGAAAAAGTCAGCTCACAAAGTTCAAATCTTCAAATCGAGTCCAGCACTAGTGGTTTGTGTTGAACCATGTGAGATAAAATTCTGTACTTCAATCTCTTGGTCTCTAAATCCCTGTGTCTATATGTATACATTTTGTGCATAAATAAATATATATTTTTATTTTCCTGGACGATTCCAGGAATCCAGGTATTAATATGAGACATTAATTACCCCTTTTTACACATAATTTCATCTCCCCTCCACCCCCACACCTTCCATATCATCCCCACCCTTTTAAAAATTCCCTTTCTAACTCTTCCCCTCGCATACCTTTCCCCACTTCCTTTCATCCAGTGCTTCCCCCTTTGCCCTTCCCCCTTCCTCCTTTGCCTCAGTCCATTCCTTCCTCCTCTTGAGAAAGGTGGTTAGACCACCGAAAATTCAATACCCAGTGAGTTTCTCTTTTATATATGTTTCTGTGTTTGTCTACTAGTGCTAATTCCATTTACATTAATGTAAATGTGTGTGTCTGTGTGTGTGTGTATATATATATATATATATATATATATATATATATATATATATATATATATATATATATATTTAATGTTTAAAATTTTTTGTAACATATTATGTTTAACCACTATAAAATAACAAGATGAAATAATAATAATAAATATAAAATCATTATAAATAGCATGAAAAATCTTGTTAAATTGACCAGGATCGCCCTTTGCTTTGGATGAAAATATAGATTGAATTAAGAGGAATCAAAATACTTAATATTTAATGTATATATTGTATCATGTGTGAATGCAATATAGGACATTGCCATTTTGCTTAACAAATATAGTGTAAAAACATTTTTATAAGCTTGAACTTGTTCTGCATCAGAAATCAATGAGGAGTTTGACATATTTTTGTGCCATTAGGTGATTATGCTGGCTTTGACGAAGAGCAACCTACATCCAGAAGCGGAGGCAAAGGAGCTGTTATTCAAAATTTAAAGAAATCTTTTGGTTATAAAAAACTTGTTCTGATAGGTGATGGGGCCACTGACTTGGAGGCTTGTCCACCAGCCGATGCATTCATTGGTAATGTTTTTGCCTCTTTTTAAAATTTAAATCCACAATTTTTTAGTTTATAACCAAATGGGATTCCAAAAAATGAATTCTGGTGAGTAATGTTTTCATGGTCTGAAGCGACTGGTCTCTCCTCCAAACATGTGTAAAAGTTGTCATCATTACTTTTTAATGTACTTGATTAGTGCAGTTTCTCTACACCGCAATGAATTAATGCCAGGATATTTACAATGAAATTGTTAATAACCTGGCTAATATTGCACTTAGTGATGATCATGTGTTTTGTATTGATCTTGAAATCATGAGATGCTAGTCTATTAAGTACAGCTCTTGTATTTTGAAATCCAAATTGATGATTCCTTGTATTGCCAAATATTAGAGTTTTACTGCCTATTCTTAAAGGAATTTTTCTTTTGAAGGATAACCTGTCATATGAAGGTCTTGCACATAAACATCCAGTGCAAATGTAATAAATTACTGGACCTCGAGGTTCTAGTGAATGAGTACAAACCCCATGTGATCTGTGTCAACGGACATGGTTAAATGCAAGTAAAGTAAAAAGTAAGCAAGTAAAGAGTGATACTCTTCGTGCCTGATAATCTTATTCGTAGTGCTTTTTTGCGATTGGTACACAAAAATAGTGGTTTGATTCTACTTTATGAATGATTTTCCCATATTTCAATTGGTTTCTCATGCTAATTTCTCAATGAAGAACAAACATTTGAATCCTATGTTGTCTGTTTCAAAGTGGATACTACCGTTTTTTATGCATTATCTATTTATTGTTTGCCTAAAATTGACTTCAGTGTTTTTCTTACAAAACTAATGAAACTCTTGGAAATATTCCAGAGGTCAATCCATGATCCATTTATAATGATTACAGGTGACTTCTATTGAAATATTATGGAAGATACCAAATTTAAACACAAATTATGGATTTACTAACTTCATTTAACATCTGCGCTACCATTAGTAAACCTACTAGCATGTGTGGTAATTCTAAAAACGTTTTAGAGAATGTATTGACTAATATTGACCTTGATCATGTTCAAACAAATATCATTAATCCCTACCTATGAGATCACTCAAACAAATATCATCAATCCCTACCTATGAGATCACTGCCCACTTCTTTCTAGAATTGCTGTGTCCATATCCAATGAAGTAAAAAATACTGCCAAAGGTCTCTGATCAGAACATGATCATCTTTGTGAATTATTAAATTCTCATGAGTGGTCCAATTTGTATTGCTTGAAATCCTTTAACAAAAGCTTTGAATATTTTTATTCCACATTTGTTCAATATTTTGATATGTTTCCCCTTGTCCTGAAGCATATGAAAAACAAAAGCTCGTTTGTTAAATACAAAAACCAGTAGGTCTCAGATGTAAATCGTTGGTCTTCAAAGAAAATGAAAGATGCAGCTGTGTAATACAAAAGCAAATCCAATCCAGCTGGCTATCAGTAATATGCAGCAGTCTAAAATGACCGCCATTCTGAATTTTTATTACCTATAACATCAAAATCCTACATTTTCGGTCAATTCAACTAATTATTCTCATATTCCTAACACGTGCAATTCATTATATGTGTTCCCCTGTTCAGCTATGTTCAAACTGACCAACATTATCTATAAATTCTTTAACAAATTTAGTCCTGAATTAAATATCATCTCTGGGATATTCATAAAAAGGTCATTTAATACAATTAAAGATCAGCTGTTATTCTTAATCAATGAATCCCTAAAAATCAGAATTTTCCCAACCCCTCTTAAATAAGCCAAAATAGTGCCAAATACTAATGCAAAGTTGCAAAATTGCCATGAATTCTAATAGACCAATATCCTGTTGAACATGTTGAGGAAAATGTTTAAAATAGTTTTCTAATGCCGTCTAGTATCATATCTCAAAACATATAACCTGTTCTCCACCTCTCAACATGGATTTAGAAAAACCAGGTCCACTACAACAGGCACATATTACATGGTGAATCAAATACTTTTAGGTTTGGATAATAGAACTGAAACTTTAGGATTTTTGATAGCGTGAATCATCAGCTACTCTTGTATGAACTGAAACGTAATGGTGTAAGGGGCACATTCTACAAATAAATACATTCATATTTAAGTGAACGGCATCAGCATGTGGAACTCTCAAGAAATGGCCCCAAATTTATTTTTCCTACTAGAAAAGTAACACTGAGTGTTCCCCAGGGTTCTGTATGTGGCCATATAATATATTTAATTTATATTAATGATCTGCCTGGTAAGCTTCAGTTTGTTAAGGGAATAGACCCATTATTGTATGGTGATGTTACAAATATTATTGTGTCAGCCTCCTCAGTTGACAGTTTTACAGAAAGAGCAGCTGAAGTAGCACAGATTTTCAATTAATGGTATCTTCTTAACTTCTAAAACCCAGTATAAACAAGTCCAGCATGATATATTTCTCTAATAAAAATAAAGTTTCCACTGCAATCTCAGTAGCTGCAGTAGGTGTAAGCATTCCCCAAAATTCCATAAACCCAATTCCTAGGAGTTATCCTGCATAGAAACATGTCTTGGGAGGGACATATTTTCAAATTATGTAGAAAGTTAAGTTACTTATGCTTCCTCATAAGAAATATTAGACATTCTATAAATTTAGATGTCCTTATATCCATTTATTATGGTGATTTTCATTCTCATGTCACTTTTAGTATCCTCTTCTGGGGTTCCTCTCCTCATGTGGGCATAATCTTCAAAATCTAAAAGAGAATTATATGTATAATGAGCAATGCTCCTTGCGATGCACCATGTTAACCTCTCTTCAAAAGACTTGGTTTATTACTAGTACCTTGCATATATATATTTTATGTCAACATGCATGCAAAGTGTAATATTTCTCAGTGCAAGTCCAACCACGATTACCATAGTTACCCTACAAGGGCCTGCATTGACCTACACCAGCCATTTGTCAGAACACATAATATCACTAATGGGCCCAAAGCATTGGGCTTAAGATTATTCAATAAACTTCCTCATGAAATCAAATATGAAGCAAAAGTACCTGTTTACAAGAAAAAGCTGTTCAACATATTATAAATAACATGTAAATATAGTAGGATATTGGTATGTATATGTATATATATTATATTTTCTCTAAAATTTTTAAGTTTATATCCGACGTATCCTTTTTTTTTGTGTATGCATGAATATGCACCTAATCGCCGGATAAATAAATGCTTTATTAGTATCATTCTTGTAGAATATAATTTTTCACTATTATTAATTCTTTATCCATGTAATTATACTGTAAAGAACTCACATTAACTATACTCAATTGCTGTTGCTGCCTTTACTTAGGTAGCTCTTACTTAGGATAATTTCCTTTTGTTTTACAGTGATGCATACTGATTGTATAATTATATCCATGGATCATTTGTGTGTTAATTAAGTAACGTTGTTTTTATTTCTTGAAGCCCAAGTGATTTCTATTCATCACTGCTATTAATCAGGTGGTTCCTCTCTACTGAGTCTTATTTGTCTGTTAACATTTTTTTCCTTTTTTTTCCATCAATATCATGTGAAAGTGTACCTACCAATTCTTAGTATGAAGCATCCTATTCCATTTCAGTCAGGAGAATTTGGAGCACCTGGAAGGTTAAGATATTGCATTGAAATGCTTTGAAATGTTTAGGTTCTGGTAGTGAAGTTCTCAAACAATATAGTTACACCAAAATAAAAGAAGGAAAAACATATTTTTTCACAGGATTAAAATTATTTATAATACACTTTACAATGGAACAGCATCATTAGGTACAAATAACTTAAGGGTTATGTTACATATACTGTAATAAAAATCCATGATCAGGGGCAGGATTGATTTCAAACACAATGCTATTTTCACCTTGCTGTGGTCAGTAGATGGGCAAGTAGGTGATTGATGTATAGGAGGGCTAGAAATGGGACAATGTTTCATAGGGAATTGGTGGGAGGAAAGTTGTGGATCGGGAGTGAGCTCAATGGCTGTGGCCATAAGGGAGAAGTGGAAGAGGAGGGAGCATGTGTGTTCATACTTTCAGGGTCAGGTAGGCAGAGAGTAATGGGGAGGGGTGGGGAAATATTAGTTCATTTCATGGATATGTTGATGCTTTTATGAGGTTCATCTCTTTAAATGCATCCATCTTTAAACCCTTGGGAATAGCATGTAACGAAAAGCCACTTCAGGTACAAAGTGGCTTTTGTGGCTGTGTTCTTATGTTCGTGAAATGCAAAGTGACCTGCATTTTTAAAACACCTGAGAGGGGAAAGTACATAGTTCTTTCTGTTATTATGGAAACATACAACTTGCACAAAGTGAAGCCTACAAGAATAATGTTTAAATATAGGTACTGTTATTGTGATGACTTCTAAATTTTCATTTCTTGCAATGAAAACTATGATGCTCATACCTCTTTTTATACTTCTGTTGTGTGAGGAAAAAGTTCAGATGGTATTACTATGCATAATTTAGCGAATTAGTAGGATTAGAGGGCGATATTTACGATCTATTTAGGTATTTAACTGAGTGGAGGTCATAGTTTGTGGAAGCCACTGCATGATGAGCATAAAATTACATCCATTGTAAATCACATTTTCTGGAATGTTTCCACTAGGGGTAATGAAAATATTTTAATGCTGCTGCTTTGAATGCCAAAATAAGAATATATAGTAACTGTAAAATTTATATTGAAGGTGCACTCAGAGGAACTTACCCAGAAAATCAATATTTTTTTTAATATGACTAGGATGACAATTGCCAATCTGCAATTAAATATATTTCTTTTGCAGGATTCGGAGGAAATGTGGTTCGAGATGAGGTGAAGAAAGGTGCCAAATGGTTTGTTACTGATTTTAATGAGCTAACACAACATATTGTCAATAAATAATTCTTATAATTTTGTCAGAGTATCATAAATGTGTACCTGATTTTTATTATCTCCATGAAACTTGTATTATCCCTGTAATTAATCACAATGTGGATGATCTTGAATATCCACCTGGTTTATATTTTTGAAGATTCTACAGATGGGAAAATTTTGAATATTAAATGTAACATTTAAATAAGAATATATTATTCTTTTAGTTTTTTTATAATGCTATACATTATGAAATCAGTGTCATAGCTTGTAATTAACTGAATTTTGTGTTTTTGAAAAGAGTCTGACATATCATTTACATGTGGTGGATGGAGAATAAAAAGTGATTCTATATTTTGAAATTCATTTTTTTGTGAGAAAGTATCATATGTGTAACCCGTGCATGTTAGTAAATCATATTATAAAGGTTGCTTTTCCTGCCTTATAAATAATAAGTCTGTAATAATTTATCTATTTGCATTGGGTAGAATACATATTGACGTGACCAACAAATGCATGAAAATATTAATACAACATACAAATCAAAACATTGCCATAGAACGTCATAATAATCATATACAAATGCTGTAATCATTTTCTTAAGAATGATTTTACCTTGATTAGAAAAAGCAATCTGATGTGTGCTGGAATCTTATTAACAATCACTGAAGAGGAGTGACTACATTGCTCTTAACTGAGAGCATATGAATAATATAATTGATGGTTTCAGGCGTTATTTTATGGAATCGGTTCATACTTAAGCGGATAAAATGATACTTTGTAATTCCACAGATTTATTTCACAAACACACGACCCGGGTTTCGACGTACAACGTCATCTTCAGGTGCAGACATACAGGCGACCAACGTATATATATACCCTTAGACCGGGGGGAGGGGGGAGGAAAATTGGGGGGAAGGTAAGATAGAAAAAGGGGGGGGGGCTGGGGAGGAGGAGGTGGGGGAGGGGGTTGGGCAAGGCGTGCTTGTGGGTGGAGAGCCAGGCGGAATAGAATGAGAGGGTAATGGAGGGCCATGGGAGAGGGGGAGGGGAGTCCCTACCGGATTATCCCTTTACTGGGAGTCCCCAGCGGGGGGGGAGGTTGTGGAATTTTTAGGTTCACTATGGATATCTCGGAGGGAAAGGTTTAGGAGAGGGGAATGGGAGGTGTACAATAGGTCATTAACAATAATTTTTTCCTTGGAGCGAACATATTTTAAAATCTCCAGTTGCTCTAAAGCGTCAAGTCTATACCCTTTCTTCTCAACATGTAATATTTCTAGTTGAAAGGCACTCTGGTGGTGGTTGTCCAGCAAATGTTTAGCAAAATGCGAAGATGGCTTTTGGTTCCGCACACAGGCCTGGTGTTCCTTCACTCGCATGCAGAATTTCCTTCCTGTTTGACCCACGTACACTGCATCACACTCACAACGTAACATATACACACCGCTCTTTTCTCCTTCTAAAATTTTGTCCTTTGCGTGTGAGAGCAGGTTTTTAAGGCTTGATTTATTATAATAAGCGATTTTTAACTTATCTTTTGGTAGCAATTTGTAAATTTTTTTTCCAGGTTTCACCCAGATACAGGATTCTTCGCCACTTGGCAGAGGAATCTTGTAGTGGCTGGGATTTATAAATTCTGTCAATTGCCTGTTTTTTTATTTTATCTAAATATAGTTTATCAATTAGTTTATCATCGTAGCCGTTATTACGTGCTATTAATTTAATTAAATAACTTAATAAATTAAATTAATTTAATTAAATAACGGCTACGATGATAAACTAATTGATAAACTATATTTAGATAAAATAAAAAAACAGGCAATTGACAGAATTTATAAATCCCAGCCACTACAAGATTCCTCTGCCAAGTGGCAAAGAATCCTGTATCTGGGTGAAACTTGGAAAAAAAAATTACAAATTGCTACCAAAAGATAAGTTAAAAATCGCTTATTATAATAAATCAAGCCTTAAAAACCTGCTCTCACACGCAAAGGACAAAATTTTAGAAGGAGAAAAGAGCGGTGTGTATATGTTACGTTGTGAGTGTGATGCAGTGTACGTGGGTCAAACAGGAAGGAAATTCTGCATGCGAGTGAAGGAACACCAGGCCTGTGTGCGGAACCAAAAGCCATCTTCGCATTTTGCTAAACATTTGCTGGACAACCACCACCAGAGTGCCTTTCAACTAGAAATATTACATGTTGAGAAGAAAGGGTATAGACTTGACGCTTTAGAGCAACTGGAGATTTTAAAATATGTTCGCTCCAAGGAAAAAATTATTGTTAATGACCTATTGTACACCTCCCATTCCCCTCTCCTAAACCTTTCCCTCCGAGATATCCATAGTGAACCTAAAAATTCCACAACCTCCCCCCCCGCTGGGGACTCCCAGTAAAGGGATAATCCGGTAGGGACTCCCCCCCCCTCTCCCACGGCCCTCCATTACCCTCTCATTCTATTCCGCCTGGCTCTCCACCCACAAGCATGCCTTGCCCAACCCCCTCCCCCACCATCCTCCTCCCCAGCCCCCCCCCTTTTTCTATCTTACCTTCCCCCCAATTTTCCTCCCCCCTCCCCCCGGTCTAAGGGTATATATATACGTTGGTCGCCTGTATGTCTGCACCTGAAGATGACGTTGTACGTCGAAACCCGGGTCGTGTGTTTGTGAAATAAATCTGTGGAATTACAAAGTATCATTTTATCCGCTTAACATATGAATAATAATTGAATATTATGAATAACAATTTTTCTTCAGATTTTATGCCATCAAAGGTTTGAGTTTACAAGAAATAACTGAGGATGATGACAGTGAAGGAACATCTCAGAATATAAACTGATGAAAGACCGATGATAACATTTTGTGAGCTACATAGAGTGGCTTGCTGGGCGTGTGAATGGGGACTGACTCCACAAATTTTCTTTGTAAATTCTTAGTGCATGGCCAGAGTTCTGAATAAAATGGATGCATTCCCCAAAACATACATTATGCAAGGTGTGCATGAACTTTAGTATAATATAGTGCTTTTAGAAGATCATTGGATACTCTAGGGGTGCTTCCTAAATATGAAATCACCCAGTGATAGACTTTAAGTCAGCTTAGCATGATGAGCAGATCAGCAAAGTTCCTCATGGATTAAGAAAATTTACAGAACCTACCAGACACACTCATATTGATGTTCAATTCTTGAATGGTTTCTTGGTATGAAAAAAGGACGTATAATTATTGTTTAATGTTATATAGGTGTCGCGTCTAGTGGGTAGAGCGTTGGACTACTGGCCGGAGGGTCCTGGGTTGGATTCCCGGGCAAGGCACTTTGGGCACCTGCAGCTCCACCCAAGTTTTTTGGGTACCAGGTCTTCCTGGGAAACCATAACCGGCACAGGGAAAGGAACTGGCCCCCCTACCCTGATTGTGAATATTCACACGCCATCGGGCTTGGTACATGGGTGAGCTCTACCATCACCTACTAAACCGACTTTCGGGTTGATTACTGTGTTTATGGTTATATAGGTACTCCAATTCGGCATGCTACCAAGTTTAAGTCACTTGTTCACTCAAATATAATTTCCTTCTAATTGATATTGGATTACAGGTATCACTTGCACATATAGCAGGTGTACTCTTGATGAAATACAAAAGAAGGGGGCCAAGAATGGACTCCTGAGGAACATCTGCATTGATTTTCTTTGGGCAGATATTTATGAGGCCAGATTCATTCACTGCATTATAATTATGACCTATCATACTCAGAAAAGACATCAGCTAGCTGCATGTAGTGTTAAAAAATCCTAGGCTTTTAAGATGAAGAATTTAGTGATCAACACAATCAAAGACATTTTTTAAATCAGAAGAAATCTCCATCACTGTGTTTTTCATTTATATTCCTGGAGGATAACATCTGTACATGCCATGAAAAATTGCTGTTGCTGTATATCTGCCTGTTCCGAATTCATGTTGATGGTGACTTATAATATTGAAAGTTTGAAAAACTAACAATACTTCCTTCTGCTTTTATGTATTTTGGGAAGGATATATGTGGAGTGCATGAGGAAGGATGGGAATATTTGTGGTGAATAGGCCTTCAAAGGAGACATTCTTGTGAAAGGAAATTATTTCTGCTTCATCTGCTAAATCCTTAATGAGGGTAATTGAGAATGGGCTGGTATGATGTGGTATCAAATTGTGATCTGTTTGCTTCTTTAATGTAGTCTGCATAATGGAGAATGAATACTGTGGAACCTTTATCAGTCAATGTCATAACCAGGTCAGGGTTGTTGGTTTTTCAAGATGCAGATTCCAATGGAGATATATCATCCTTGTAATGTTGGTAAATAAAGAAGCAGGCCTCAAGACCTCGGAGAGGCAGATTTTAGCGATGATTCAGGGTAAGAAGTTTCAGACTGGAAGAAGTTGCAACTCTAAATGTAAGTAATGAATTGTGTGTTGGGGTGGTTGGAATGGAGTTTGGGAATTCCAAAAAACTTTGCATCAATGATTTTGGCAGAAATTTAAGGAATGTAAAACGATAACCACATAGTTAATTGTGGGAGAAAATAAAGCCCCCCTAATAGGATGAAAGAGGTTTCATTAGTGTTCAAGTGTGTGGATACATGGATAATTATCCATCATAAAAATCTTGGGAATAATAGGGAGGTTAAGAAAAGACTTGTAAAACTTTGATATGGAGCGTAGCTATGTACGGCGCGGAAACGTGGTCACTGAAGCAGGAGGATAGACGTAGATTGGAGGCTTTTGAAATGTGGGTGTGGAGAAGAATGGAGAAGGTGAAATGGACCAAAAGGAAAACAAATGAGGAAGTACTGGAGATGGTGGGTGAGGAGAGGGGTTTGTTGGGAGAAATCCTATGGAGGCAGGAAAAATGGATGAAGGGTGTATTGATTGGCAGTGGGATTTTAAAGACTATAATAGAGGGGAGAATGTTAGGTAAACGAGGAAAGGGCAGGAACAGGATAGGGATGTTGGATGGGATGAAGGGAGGAAAGAAGTACACAAAGATTAGTGACCTGGTGTAGAGTAGGTTGCCGAATTGGGTTTTGTTTAGAGTTACAAAATATTTATTTGATAGTTGTGTCCATCAAAAAACCTATCCTAACCGGTATATTACCTAATAAAAAATCATATATTTAGAGTTTACGGGTGTTATATACAAAAACCATAAGGAATAGTTTTTAACTGGCTAGTTATTTTATATTACGCAGGATAATATAATCATTTTAATGCCTAATTATTTTATCATGGAGTAATGTATTATGGCAGTAGAAAAAATAATCATAAAAAGGAAATAGATGGAATATTTACCAAAAATAGAAGAAAAGCGCCTTGCCATTTAAAATATTTGAATATCCCGGGTCACTAATGGAAAAAAATAACGAAATGCGTTCCTATTGTTTACATCCATTTTCGCATAATAGAGGTGTTTTTGATATGCTAAATTCCTCCGGAATGTGAAAGTACAAGTTAATTCGAATAGTTTTTAAGTTCGGTAGATGAGTTGTTCTTTGATTTAAAATGAGTGTAATGTTGTTCAACTAAAAGTAAAGCAGAAATACAGAATGCTTCGTATTAGGGCTTTGAACGAAGATTCCTCTTCTGAAAGTGAAGACGATGCAACACAAATTAATACGAAGGAAGCCCTCGTGTGTTCATTTTCTTTATTTTCATATTTTATATCGTATAAATGGGTCCCAATATTAATTTGGATGAGTTTCACATTTTCAGGAGGAAAAAGCTATCGCCTGCTACAATGATGCCTTACAGTTTTTACGGGAGAACAAATTTAAAGATGCTGAATTATTATTGCTCGAGTTGTTGGACAGTTCATTTCTGGCCGATGTAAGATGCACATGGCTTTAATTTTTTTATTTTTCATAGTCTTGGGCACGTCAACTTTATCAAATTATGATATTAAATTTTATCAGGTTGTTCGACCCAGTGATATAAAGGGCCTATCACAGCCACCAGTCTTATTGAAATATTTATGCTTGAAAAACTTGGGCGCTGTTTTATTTAAACAAAATGACCTGGAAAAGGCGTTGGATTACTACAAACAGGCGCGTAACTCAATCTTTTTTAACCTCATTTTGTTGAAGTCTTGTGTCTATCTCACCGATTAAATTCATATTAATAAATTTTTCATTTATAAAGTAGGCCCTTGAGCTCGATGACACTGACGTGACTATTTGGTTCAAAGTTGGAAGTGTTGCTCTGAAGGTGCTGAATTATGAGCTTGCCGGTGTTGCTTTTCAAGAGGGATTAAGATGTAGCCCAAATCATTGGCCCTGCTTGGATCATTTGGTCACCGTTCTCTACGTTCTGAATGACTACATTGGATGTCTTCACTACATTGCCAGAGGCTTGCGAGCTGATCCAGAATTTTTAAAAGGGATAACTCTTCGTGATGAAATTTTGAAGGAACAGCCTTCAATTCTTCGAGATTACTGTTTATTTTTTCCTACAGAGTAAGCCTTCTACATATATATATATATATATATATATATATATATATATATATATATATATATATATATATATATATATATATATATATATGTGTGTGTATGGTTGAAACTTTTACGCAAATAATGTTAATTCTGGTTAAAATTATTAATATTTTGAGGTTTACTGAATTTATTACTAATAGGCATTTTGGTTATTTTTTGAGGAATTGACTTCATGTTTCGGTGCATTAAGCATAAGTAAGAAATATTTAATGCATTTTATTTTATGAACTAGTTAGTACCAGTCCATATATGTTCTTCTCTGCTCCTCATCTCATTGGCACATTATTTGTCTTGGTGTTTTGCTGTAGTTGTTATATTTGTCATAGTTTGTGAATATGGACTTGTGGGCTAATTCCTTCTTGAATCATGTACCCCTAGCCTGACTTTTTAATTTTTATTTAATATATTTGTTGTAATTATTTTGAAACTTCCTATCCTTTGTTCTTCCCTGCTCTTGTGTAGGATAAAAGTAATGAAAAATGACCACCCAGTTTAGCACCATCTTTTTTGTGAGGAATCCAAGAACCCAATTTTTTAAATTTCATCATTTTTTCCAGTCTTAGTTGCTAGGGTGGTGCTTAGTGCAGTTGCCTGACTCATGGAATGTTCATAATTAGAAACATGCTTGCAGTTGTGTAATTGTCTATGAATAAATGCATCATCTTAATAATTTCTGTACTTACTGCATAGGAACCCTGCGTTTCATGGTTTTATGGAAAAATTCCTCCTATCTGGCCTGACACTAACTTAATTGCATTTACAGTGTTCTTAGTTCATGTCCCTGGCAAATCATTTTCAATTTGGAATTCGTTACATTTCATTTTCTTCACCAAGCCACATGACCATTTCCTTAGTGGCCTGTTTTACCCGAGTATATATTCATAAGAATATGACATACTTTGTTTAATTACATAAAAGCATTATAGAGTGTATTATATAAGAAATTGGTAATTTTTATGAAAAAACAAATATGCACTTTTCCTCAAGTTTATCAGTAACATACTACGTATTTCGCGGAAAAGTCCAAATTTGTGTTCTCATAATAATGGACTTCCTCTACATCTTGCCTGAATCTGTTGAAGTAATTTTGACTGATATTTTTTGGCAGTGATAGAATTTTAAAAAAAGGTGGCAGCCCTGTTTTAGGGCATTCCACAAAGTCTTACACTGCTCTGCTCCCAATAGCATGGTGACACATGAACTAATCAATTAACATAACTTCCTTGCAACCTTAATGCATAACTTTGAATCCCTCGGCTGAATTTTTTTCTTCCATATGTATTGGAAATGCTTAAGTTTTGTATAATTTAGAGATAAATATCATGAATATAGCATTGGGGCAATTTATTGGTTGTGTAACTAATTGCCCTTTGTGAAATCATGGTGTATGTGGAATTGGTCCCTTGAGAATGAGAGGCTTCTGATTCTCAATGGGCCAATCGCTAAGTGGCTATGGTAGGTGAGTATATTTCAGATTTTTTTGGCGGCACAATGTTCTGTAGGAGAATTAGTTCACCCTTCCATATTGTTTTAATAACTGCAGGATTAGGTGATAACTTGGCCACTTTTTGGTAAAAGATGGTGAAATATTTATTGGCTTATCAGGTCAATACTCATTGTCTGATTAACTTACACAATCACATCATCACATATCTGTTACAAGTATAAAATTATGGTAATAATGTTACTATTAGCCAAAGGTGTCAACCTTAGGGTTTACACAGTTATTGAAAGTCTATGGGTATCAGCGTTCAGATTGAGGCACCGTCAGCTGCAACCCACTTAAGACAGTGACAGCACAATATTTACAGTAGCTAAGGCCAAGGCAATATCATGCAATGACTTTGATTATGGGCTTTCAGAAACAAACTACATTGCAAGTGATGGAAGTAAACTATAGTTGGTGATTTCAAGAGGTGGGAAGTAGGGAGAAAGGGTTTTGTTTTCTCCCTCTTGGGGATGGAGGTTCATTTTCTTCCTCTTCTAGTCCTGTGGACTTTTTTTCTTGCTGAAAATACCCTATCCCATTCCAGGACCTGCTACGTGGTTAGCAATCCATGTTTATTCAGTGTGATGCTATCCCCAGATGCTATTGTCATACTTGGGACCATGGGGCTGAATTCATGTCCAGTTCTGGACAATTATAAACTAAATCCTTCTAACTGGTTGTTTATTATATTAATGTTGACCTGTCTTGTCCTCATAATGACCTTCTCCTCCATATACTTGTTCATTTGAGCACCAGCCTAATATTTTGCACCCAGAGATCATAACATGGTCTGTGTTTATCCTACGAAGCTATTTCTTTGGGATCTTTTATCACTCAACACATTTTATGATGTATATTTCTCTACTTGAGGTGCCTCATCAGAGGGAAATGTTTTTGTTTTTTGTTATTGTAAATCTGAGTGTTCATGATTCTCTGCACACTTATGCATAGGGTTGGCCTTAAATGCTTAACTGTGATCTATGTATTTTTTTGGTAGTGTGGTTTTCTGATGTAATAATTGGTATGGTAGTTTGATATGGAAATATTTTTGTCAATAGGTGTTTTTTGTGCTCCCAAAGGTGTAACACACACAATGGAATGTATGTTCATCATATTACCATCTAAATCATTTTTCATTTCATAAAAGGAGGTACCAATCAGCATTCAACACTAAGAACTCAGGCAGGAGATTTGTTATTATCATTACTCACACTTATTAAACAGATAATGGCCACACATGAACTGACTATAATTGTATTCCCTGGAACCAAGTAATTTATAGGTGTGTTAGAAGTTTACTCAATCCATCCTTCATTAAATGACTGGAACTAAGTCAGTATTCTGTGACTAGTTTGATGTTTTAGTTAGATGACTAGTTCTTTTCCTTCTGAGCCTATTCAGATAACCAAAAAATCTTTTTGGCAAAGCTTATGGAGTTCTACTACATGCCAATTCATGTTTTCCTTTTTCAATTGGCTTATGATTTTAGTGCTGAAGTCTTTATTTTCAGAAAAGTATCCTTTCATTGTTCTAAATATTTCATAATTTTGAATGTGTCATTTTTCATATTTTAGTGAATTATTTTTAATACACTTATTTATTAGTCATCTCTAATTAATTTCAATAATATATTTGTGTTTCATTTTTAATTGAATTGTTTAATCAGTTTTATTTTTAGCTGGTGCTTGATTTACTGTCAGTTGGAATTTTTAAGCTTTATACAAAGAGAAAGTGTATTACCTTGAAGTCGTAGTGTTTCAGATTATAGCAGTGATGCTTTTATTATGTAAAACAAATTGTGATATAAAAGAAAAATAACTTTCCAAGCATGTTTTGACCTATAGATAAGTACCATGGAATTTTACCAAGGTTTATCATTTCATTAATTATATTAATTTTGAGTTTTTTCAATCCAAAATATTCTCTGCCATGTAATATATATCTAGAGTTCTAATCTGCACGCTGTATTGTTTATTCCAGTTTTGCATTTTGGAATAAACTGTACTAGCTGATGGCAGATTCGGATGTTCATTTTTTTTACTCAATTTCCTTTCCAATGGTTATTTTGTGCAAAAGAAATATCCTAGTTGAAAATCAATGTTACTTTGAATCTTTGATATTGCTTAATTTAATTATTAATTTGTAATTTTTATTGTTTGTAAATATTTCAACTTGCATTGCTTCAATACAGCTATAATTGAAACATCTAATGTTTCTTCTACACTTGAAAGTGATGGCTTTCCATTTTCTTTGTTTTAGCAAATATGGAAAGGAGTGGTTGGAATCAAAATCAACAATTGATGCCCAAACTGAGGCTCAGACTATTATTGATGAAGCTTTGGAATTGAGGCAGTTAAGGAGGGATGCATTCAATGAGAGGTGCTTACAGAAAAAAATGATAATTTATGCTCCATCGTCTATGAATGTTTCATCATGGCTGGCTCTTGGAAGGTCCATCATTTCTCTCTATCAGCATATAGTAAATTCACCAGATCCAAATGTTGTAAGTATTACATGGATAAAATTAAGTAGCTATTTCTTTGCGTGTTTAAAGTTGCATTTAGAAGTCATGAAATCAATTTTACACTAATCTTTGTGTGAATTGTAAATTGGAAGTAGAGGGTTATCCATGTTAATACTACATACAGGAGAACCCCTCAAAATTAAGATTATCTTAATTTAGAAACATGCCTTGATTTTCTACTAACGATTGAAAACCATAATGATAAAATGGAAGTGGTGGTTCTTCCTTTAAACACATTTTCTCTTTTCCACCCAGTGGCTCAAGGTGTAATTGGCAATTTTAAGGTGTAGAAACTAACAAAACATGATGTTCTTGCTAAAACTGTTGAAATAGATCAAAATCTTAATTATGGAAACATTTTGCTGGAAAAAACTACACTTACTTGTAAGATCAGCAGATCATAAAAAATAAATAAAATATAAATATATTATATTTTATGTATAAAATCTTAAATATATAAATCAGCTTATAAAATCAAATAAAATTTATACATAAATCAGATTATAAAATAAAATAAACTTAAAAGAGGTATGATTTCATGGGGGTCAGCATTTTATAAGGATGCCTAGAATGCATAAATATGTCATGGAAACAGAAAAAAATCATTTGCAAAGTTTTCTACCTCATCCTCTTGTCTCATTATGCATTTTTGACTATGATTGATCTATACATGAATGATATTGGCATCAAATTGAGTAGCTAGCAGAATCTTAAATGGCATAACATGGTATTTGATTATTCAATTATTGATAAAAGACAAAAATAGGATGCCAAAAGTGTTTTATGCACAATACTTTACTCAAATTTAGTATAAAATGTATATTATTAAATGTAAGATTTTACAAAGTATTCTGGAGTTAATATTTTAACTTATCAATTTTGTGTGCGCAGTTTCCTTTTGGTGCTACTTCACTTATTAATAGTGACTCTTTTTCTTGGACAAGACCTTCAGTAGTGCAGTATGTTTTGCATCAAAGGACAATATGGTTAGTTCGTCATCAGTGAAGTCATTGGTAGATGACAAGGGCACTACTGGAGGAGATCAACGAACTGAAGACTGTAATTTAGATGAAAACAAGGAGAATAGCAGCATGCCTGCTCAGGACGAAGAAATGTCTGAACTTTCTGGTAAGTGGCACTCAGTTACAGGTCTTTCCTTTCAAAGACATCATAAAGTCTTGCTCATGTTGGCATCTTTTGATACTGATACTAATGGTACTCATACTTAATGATATTCAGTGCACACAATCAGCGATTGCATAGATTATTGAGACAATTTTCAGTAGTGGTTAGCATAAGTCAGTGTAGAAAGCAAGAAAATTGTTTTCTAACTTTGCCTCTTGATGAGGCCTCATGTACACTTCACATTATTCTGTATGAGGTGTATTCAGTCGATGTGGGAGCATGATTAAAAAATAGCATGAAGGATATGTGGGCTCAAGACCTGCTTATACTATATTGACAAATAGCTTAAGAAGCATAGTCAGTGGTGAAGGGGTTAGAAAAAGCTGCGTAGCTTATTGTAATGAATAAAATCAAAAAGCTATTAAATTGTATCAAATATCTTTTTATTTATTTGATCATGGATTTTGCTTTTTAACAATAAAATTTAAGAGTTTTTGTTCAGGATTTTTACGGGGTACAATCAGTAGGTATGTTACTTGGTAAGCCATTGATCATCAGCAGAAATACAGAGAACCAAATATAGACCCCTGGGGTACACCATTTTTTACTTGGGAAAATTTTGACTCACAGCCATTTACTTCTACCATTTGTTTACAATTTTTTTAAGTATAAGGTCATGAATTTTAGTTCAGAGCCCTGGATGCCAAAAACTGCTGTTTTGGAATGAGAATTTGGTGGTCTACGCAATCAAATGCTGAGGAGATGTCAAACAATGAGAAAGATAAGCACAGCCTATCTTCAAAAGTACACAGTATTTTTTTAAGACATATTCAACAGCTTGCTTGTATGATTCACGGTGTTGAAAGCATTTTCACATTTTGCTCATTCAAACAATTGTGCCTTATAATGTTATGTATAATAATCAGATAATCATGGTGAATAAAATGTAAGATTTTAGGAACGTGGAAGTCCAGGGGTATAGGGCCCAGGTTAGCTCCACCCAAGCTGTGTGATTTTTCAGAAGTTCCTGGGAAACCATAGGTGGCACAGGGAAAGCCCTGATGGGTGAATCTCACATGCCATTGAGCCTCGTATTGATTGAACTCTCCCATCACGTGTCAACTTGACCTTCAGGTTGATAACTGTGTTTATGGTTTAATTAATTTATATATAATACATACAATGCATAAATAATACAATCTATTCTGTATCATGCAGAAATAATATATATACTAGAAACACACGGTGTTGTATATATGTATTGAATAGATTAATTCACAAGTTTTCAAACTTTTTTAGATTTCTTTACTCCTACTGACTAAAATCCTAGTATGTAGAAGAGAGAAGTGGAATACAGCAGTCACACTGAAAGGACAAAAGTTAGAGCAAGTGGCTTCACCTATCTCTGAAGTACCGTCACATGGGATGGAAGAGGTACTACCGACATCAAGCAAAGAATAGCAGGAGCTAAGAGAGCATTCACAATGAAAAGACAACTGCTGTGTTTGAAGACAATAAAACTATAGACGAGGAAGCAATATGTAAAAACATTCGTATGGAGTGTGGCACTCTAAGGATCAAGAGCATGGACCATCGGAAAAGTAAACCAGAAAAGACTAGATGCCTTCGAAACCTAGTGATGGAGGAGGATGCTTAAGATCAGATGGATGGATAAAATAAGAAATGAAGAAGTGTACAGAAGAATAGACGAAGAACGGACCTTATGGAAGACCATAGGGAAGAGAAGAACCAGATGGATTGGGATGGATTTGTGAAGAATATAATAGAAGGAAAAATAGAGGGAAAATTCCCAAGAAGAAGGCCAAGGGATAAATAAATGGGACAGATAAAGGATGAAGTACATCACAAAAAATACCAGGAAATAAGCCAATTAGCATCAGATAGGGTAGGATGGAGGGCTGCAGTCAACCAATCCTAAGATTGAATGACCAATGGTGATGATGAGTAATTATTTTCTCATGTGGTGAGATAACATTTTTTGTCCAAAAATTCCTTATGTTCACACATCGTGTGACCTTGATGGTCTGCCATGTAAGGAGATTTGTTACGAGGTTGGTCCCAGAAGTACCCGGCCTGACCCAGTGGTGGCAGTAGTTGTTAGAAAAATATCACTGTATTAGAAAGTATGCAATCTATAAACTATATGTTTTATATAGTGACCTTTTTCAGTGAATTTGTGAAAATGGATTGAAATGAGTGTGAAAAGTGAATGGACTGAAAATGTTATGTGATAGAATACTTTTATTTGAAAGGCCTCAACCCAACCAATATAAAAGCTGAACTGGATTCTAATCTGGGTGTGTCTGCTCCTTCGTTTACGACAGTAAAATATTAGGTAGCAGAGTTTAATTGAGGTCTTACCAGCTGTCAAGACAAGCATCGCATTGGTTGACCAAATGAGGTGATGACTCCAGAAACGGTGAAGAAAATCCACAAAGTGATACTCAATGATTGTTGACTGAAAGTGCATGAGCTAGTAGAAATAGTAGGCATTTCAAAAATGCAGTACATCGCATAATAACTGAAAATTTTGACATGAGAAAGCTGTGTGCAAGATGGGTGATGCATTTACTCACGCTCGAGCAAAACCAGTGTTTTAAAGATGTTTCATTTGAGCGTTTAGAAAAGTTTCACAGGAACAAAGCAGAATTTTGTGCCATTTCATAACCATGGATGAAACATGGGTCCATTACTTCACACCCGAGACAAAAGAACAATCAAAACAATGGATTCAAAAGGAAGAACCGGCTCCAAAGAAAGCAAGACTGTTTCATCTGTAGGCAAGGTCATGGGGCAGTTTTTTGGGATTCGCGTGGGATAATCTTCATCGACTATCTTGAAAAAGGAAAAACTATCAACAGCGAGTATTATGTGGACGTATAGCAACATTTGAGGGAAGAAATCAAGCAAAAGCGGCCACATTTGGCTAAGAGGAAAGTGTTGTTTCATCAAGACAATCCACCAGCTCACAAAATCATTATTGCAATGGCCAAAATTCATGAATTAAAGTTTGAATTGCTACCTCATGCACCCTATTCACCGGAGTTAGCCCCCTCAAATTATTTTCCTTTCGCAAACTTGAAAAAATGGCTCACTAGTCAAAGATTTTCTAACCGTGAAGAAGTGATGTCGGCAGTTAATGGCTATTTTGAGGAGCAAGACAGTTTTTATTATAATAAGGGTATCGAACTTATTGAAAATCGCTGGGAAAAGTGTATATTGCTGAAAGGAGATTATGTTGAAAGATAAATACATTTTTTTCCAAAATTTTTTGTTTTCTTTGTTGAGTCAGGTACTTCTGGGATTACCCTCATTTATAGTGATTAGTAGCAAGTTAGTTTAATGTCTTGATGTACATAAGGACTAATTATGAAGAAACAAATACATGTTATAAATCGCCATATTTTTTATTGGTACTCACTTATATTGACTTCATTAAAACTCTCCTTCAACCCTTGACATATTTTGAAATGGCCATGAATGAGACTACTTGAATTACAAGTATTGTATCAATTTTGTGGTCAGTATTTGTGCTACATCAAGTGCGCTATCCATTCGTTTTGTCAATAGATGGTGAGAAGGGGATGGACATTGAAGAAGGAGCTGCAGAGCAACAAGGTGGGACTGGAGTGCAGACATGTGGGACAAGAAGAGGTCCTAAGAGGAGGAGGAGTCCAAGTTTTGTCGAAGAGTGGATGTGGGCTGGGAAGCGGAGGTCAGCTCGTGTCAGGAGTACGGCAAGGAGAGAGATTGAGAGGGATGAACCTTCTCTGAGAGAGGCACTCAGGAGACTCATTCCATCATCGCTAGCGTAGGTGTTTGTGATTGTGACTTTCCTCTTTTGTTCTACTCCGTGTTGGTTTAGGCAACTTTCGGGACAAATAAAAGTACTTTATGCTTATATTGGCACCAAGAAAAGTACTTCTCCTCATCTTGGTAACCTTGTGATTTCAAACTTCAAGGGACCAAAAAAGAGTTAAAATTCCAAATATATGGGCTTGAAATGATCAAACTTGCATAACATTTAGCTATTCCATATTTGACTGGTAAAATTGCAATGTCACTTTATCTGTACTTAAAGTATTAGGTAAATTGGCCTGACCAGCTTGTAATTAATTGTGTTCTCTATATTTAGAAAGTAAGTACTTGCTTCTACAAATATTTAGCAGAGTCTGTGTCTATTTCTGAGTTTATGTCTATCCTCCAGAAATGAAAATGATTGTCTATCCATGGATATAAAAGAGTGAAATGTGGACTGCTGTCCTTTGATTAAACTTACAAAAGTAAAATAACTAGTATTTTCAGAGTATACAATGAAAATATTTTATTTTTCTTTTGTTATTCTCACTTCTGTTATGGTGGGTTTGGTGCATCATTTTGCATGGAGGGCTTCTGGATCCTAGTTCAAGGTCATCCAGCATGCACACTCCAGGACCATATTTCTCGTAGTGTTGGGTCATGCTTATTTACATTCTTACCTTGATGTTTTTCAAGGGAGAAACGTTTGTTTACCTTTGCTGTGATTTGATCCTTTACGAAGTTGTTAGATTTACAGGTTCCTGTAGGTAATGTTTAATGACACTCTCCAATTAACATACATAGATCCTTAATTATGTAACAGGTTCAGAGGTTACAGTCTTTTACATTAATTTTAAGTTTTACTAGATTGACCAATCTCAAAAATGAATAAAAATAAAACTTGGTTACAAAGCACTTTTTATTTTTTTATGCATACATCTACATCACACATTTTTTTAAATTTCTTAATCATGCAAAAATTCTTCTGCCTCAGATTAGTTTCTAAATGGAAGACCTGTGACTGATTTTACTATTGAACTGCTATTTGTATTCTATCATTGTCCATCCTCATGCTCAAGTATTATGTCCTATTCAAGCTCATAGAACTATTTCATCAATAATATGACAATATTTGCTGAACATTTTGTTAGCTGTCACAAGTGTGCATATAAACGTTTAATTTCATCATTAGTAATATTTCTGTTAAAGCCGGTTTATTTTAGGATTTTATCTTATCCAGTGCTGAAAATACGTTGTACATTTTACGCAGGTATACATGGTATGTAATACATGTATGATGTGGAGTTCAATAATTACTTGTTAAAGCATATGGTACTCAAAACAGTACATATTGAATTATAGAACAGAATCAACTAGAGAGAAACTGCTATTGAAGTACATTAAATTCTGTAAGATACCTAGTTCATTTTTAGGAAAAATTTAAGGTCCTCAATGTCTTATACTGATTTTACTTTTTTCATGCATTAACATTTTATCTGTAGAGAAAATCTGTTGACTTTTTCTTATAGCCTGGATAGCAATACTGAAGAAGAGAACCACCCAGTTAAGTCTAAGCAAGTAAAGGAAAACTTTGTTCATTTGATGGATGACTCTATGGATACTATGGATCTTTATAAGTTATTTGAGTGCAGAGATGGAAAAAGTGAAGGAGAAGATGGAAAGCCTACCAATGACGTTGAAGGTGGAGGTGATGATGCTGCAGATTGTGAATACTTTGGCAGCGAAAAAGAAAAATCTGATGTGATGAAGTTTGTTGAAGAATGCAGGTCAGTGGAATCACTAATAAGAGAGGATTCAAAATTGATAGCAAAGAGTATGAGTTAATTATATCAAATTAGTTGTGGGGTAAAGTTACTTGAAAATAATCACATGCTATTATTGTTTTGTTCATATTTCTATCTTGTTACAATTAAGAGTACTGTTTAACTATTGATGAAACTAATGACGGTGACCATAGTGATACTTCACTAAAGCAAAATCTTTATACCTTGGAAAAGCAATTTATTTTAACCAAATCATTGTATGCAGTACAGCCATATGGCCTGTGGAATGAGAATAACAATTCTCACTCAAAATGTATAGCATTTGTATAAAGATGACATTCCCAATCTGTCTTAATGTCTATAGTTGACGATGTTATAGTGATTGTCATTTATAATTTATGGTTAATAATGATTGTATAATATTTACAATCAATGATGAATATTATAAGACTTAATGTGTTTAACTGCTGTGACAGCTTTCCTGAATATTGTATGGAGATAATAGGTTATATGCTTCTTTTAAGTAAGCAATCTTTCTTTTAATACTCAATCAGGTTGGAAGATGGAGTACTACCAATTATTAAGAGTTATGTGCTAAAGTTGATGAGGATGGAGAAAATAAAATGGCCTCTCTCCCTCATTACATTGTATATGGAGTCTTATGAAGTGATGAGGTATGTTCAAGTAATCATTTTCTTATTTTTTCATAATTTCTTATGATGATTACATGCTGGTGTAATTGATCTATTGATGGAATGGATGGATGGCTGGTCAAAATTGATCTATTCATGAAATGTTTTTACAGGGTTTTGAATAAATAGAATTTTTCTGTTTTGTGTATTTGCTGTCATCTAATTTTTTTGCCTAAGAAATGAATAAATCATTATCAGGGTAATAATTTACAATTTTGATGTCTGACAGTATGGTGGACGTTGTATCATTGATGTATAATTGAGATGCAAACATTGAAAAGTAATGTCTTCAAAAGATTAATTGTGGTGATGCAAGTGAAGTCAAATGTCATTATTAATGTATTTATTCATTCACAAAACTGGACTGTTGCATCTATAATGGTCAATGCAAAATTACCTAATATGTAAATTAGGCAAAATGATGGTAATAAAAATTAATGAGAAAACATTGATTGATTTTGCAAACAAGCTGCAGAAGTAACAAAAACATGCTAGGAAAGTAGAAACAAAAGTTATTACCATTTCAGTAATACATCTTGGCCATTTTTAACTGCATCCAGGCTCAATGTGAACGATGTTTATGCATAGTAAAGCCCAGTGGGATGTGTTAGGTACTCAGAGGAGTAAGTGGAGAATTTATAAAGGGGCATTTTGGTTACTTGCATTGGATTAAAGGATAAATTAGCGAGCTATTTTCCTTAAAGAACTACTCATTACATGTGGATAGTTAATATTGTTGTCAAATATCTTGGGAACTGGCCCTACGAGTGTTCTTAGAACTGACATGGTAAATCTGCTACTGGGAGGCAGTATTAGCATTGACTACAATTCAATTAAGCTCTTTGTCATTCCATAAAGACCTCATGAGGAACCAACCTTGTGGCTCACTTGGAGAACCACTAACAGTGATCAGGCCATCATGGTTGGAAAACAAATGGGAGGGTTAACCCTTGGTGACCATTCTTTTCATGTGAGAAGATTATCTAGTCCATAAATATGGGCAGAAGAGGTTTGGCAACACAGCTCACATAATTATGGAGTTAATCCTAAAGAGGTCTGGGAGTTACTAAATTTCCTAGATGCTAGGCCCCACCTAATTAATCCTTGTTGGTCCTTGCAAAGTCACACACTAAGAAAGTTTCTCTTCTCCCAACCCCCCTGCCCCCTAAATAACTAGGGTTGGCCTCTCAGTTCCTAAGATATTTGAATAGGATAATGAAATGTTATTTTCTTAGCTGTCTATTTATTTTGAACATTTCTTTTTAGGCGTCATTTTCCTCATCCTGATAGCTATAACCCTAATGAAGACCCAGTATGGGTATTTACAAGTGCTCAAACATCTTTGCTCTATGCTGAACTTTTTATGAGAAGATATTTTGAAGCTCGAGACACTCTTCTGCATACGTATGTATGATTGAAATTTTACTGTTGATAGTATTAAGAGAAATACTGGATATATGACACTTCTGTGTAATGCCTGTTCTGAATGAGATTGCTACAGTACAATATGCAGTTATTATTGACACTCTTTCTCTTAATAATATTGATAAAAATAGCTATCAGTGTTGCTATAATTGTGATTTACATGATTGCCCTCTCAATCAGAGTAACAGCACTGGCAGGAAATCCAAATTTACTAATAATTTTGTGGATATATTTTTATTTTGTATTATTGCTTTAATTTTTTTGTGCATTGTTTGCAGTTTTGAAATATTTTGTCATTGTGTTCTTGTTGAGTGGTGTAGAGTGCCACAGAACACAGTATAAATTGAGCCAAATGTTTCATGATATTTTAATGCACAAGAACCTTTAAATATACCTGTAAAATATTGTGGACTCAGGATCTATCGTATTCAACTCTCCAGTTAATTTTGGACAAGATCCATTAGGTAGGGGATTGAAAGAGAAGTGTTGATTTTTAGGAGTGTTGTATATACACCCAAACAAACTGTGCCATTCAGATAAAACCCTTTAAACTCATTTGAGATAAAAAAAAGTTTTGTGAGAAATCTGAAATCATATTTTTCAAAAACTTGTGTATAACATGCACTGCCATAAAAAATTAATAACCACAACTGCACACAAGTGAAACAGAAAATGGAAATTTGAATAAGATCAAACGTTAGTCCTTTTGAATGCAATGGTGAATGGCATAACTTGGTGAAACTCCTTAATGATGCATGAGAAAGAAAAACTCTGCTATTTCACAAAAATATAAATTTACATTGACCGGTTTATACAGATGAAGCTATACTGTATTGAAACCAGTTGCTGTAAATTTATAATCTTGTTGAATAATACAGTGATTTTCTTTCCCATGTGGTCCTTCTGAAGAAAATTCACCTTGGAAAAACTAAACTTCTTTTCAAATAGTTGTCTAAGGTGCAGGTAAGGATCTGGAAAATCAATGAATAGTTTCATATCACTCAATGGCACATATGCAGGCATGCAAGCAGGAAAATTGTAAAAACATGGTGTATTATGGTGTTATAGTGGAGTATTTTTGTATTTTGTTCATTCAAACAGATGTGCCTTGCTGTGTAAATAATCACATGATCATTGTGAATGTAATATAATATTATGCAAAATATATATCTAACACACGTAATACATAAATAATACAATCTCAGTGTATTATGCATGCATAATACAGTGGACCCTTGCTTAACGAGCACCTCACATAGCGAGTAATTTGCATAACAAGCGAGAGTATTGGTTCTGAAACAAACTTGCTTAGTGAGCAACTTAGCTCATTATGAGTGATGGGGAGAGGGTAATTCCCAGATTCATTGTGCACCTGCTACTTCAGTTTGACTCTATCATTCCTTCCGCTAGCATCTTAGCATCGCTATTTGCCACACATTTTTCCAAACTTGTGTTCAAATATAAAATTAGTGATTTTTGTAGGGAAAGTTTAATAATAGTTTGTGCATTGTTTTAAAAATGACCCCAAAGAAAATTCCTTAATAAGAAAGCCATAAGGGAATAAAAATTAGAGTAAAAATGAAAATTAAAATCATTGAAAATTGGTAAAAAGGTTTTGGGCGTGGATAATATAATGTGCACATCAAGAATTGGTCACAACAGGACTAAGGAGATAAATGCTTCAAATAGAGGGACAAGAGTATCTACGCAACGATTACATATTCTCAATGATGTTGAAAGGTTGCTTCTCTTATGCATAAATGAAAAGCAATTGCAATGCAACCCCTTTAATGAGAATATAATATGTTAGAAGGGGAAAGTGATTTTTGCCAACCTCATTAATAAGATGTCAGGATCATCAATGACTGAACAAGTATTTAAAAGGAGCCATGTGTGGTTCGAGAAGCTAATTAGAAGAACTGTCATCCACAGCATTGTGAGGCATGGTGAAGGAACAAACTCCTAGTCAAAGGCAGCAGAGAACTTCAACGGGGACTTCAGAAAGTTGGTAGATTCTGAGGGCTGCCTGCCACAACATGTCTTAATTGTGACGAGAAGGGTCTCTCCTAGAAGAAGATACCAAAGGAAAGCTGTATTTGTATGCATAACAGTAGAAGAGAATGCATTGCCTGACCACAAGCCAATGAAAGACCATCTCTCACCGTTATTTGAAAATGAAATCCCTGCTTCTTAATCATTCAGAAACTCCATGAGCCTTCAAGAAGTGTCAAGTCCAAAAAAGAAGGCTAAATGTGTAATGGAGATCATGGGGAAAATGTTGCATTATATATGTAATATATGTATATGTATGTAATGTAATATATGTATGTATACATGTATATGAGAATTTAACTTTATTAAATGATTTTTAGGAGTCTCATTTTTATGACATTTTGAGACTTCAGGAAAAACAAACATCTCTAGATAGCTTTCCAGTAAAAAGGAATTAGGTACATATCATAAATAGTGAGCTATTTATTTGGATTCGTTTTTGCTTTTATAAATTGTCTTTGCATTCCCAGCTGCTTCATTCTGCAAAAGAAGAAAAGATGAACCTAATCCACAATCCTAAAATATGTATTTGCAAATATTTTTAATAAACCTGGCACATAATTAATTTTTTTGACATGGAATGCATTATCATAATTTGCATTAAATTATTTGCAAAAAGTTGTTTCACTAAACAGGTGTTTCACTTCATGAGAAAACTCATGGAAAGAATTATGCTCATTGTGCGAGGTTCCACTATGCATATAATGAAAAGAAATTTTTATATATATTTATTGCATGCATTAATTAACAAGTTTTCTTTCTTTTACAAATATCTTGTCCAATAATTGGTATTTTTTGGGTCATCATTCAAGGTATTCTTCACTTGATCCAGGACAAGTGTTGGCTGAAGATTTGGCAATGGTTGCTTTTGTTTCATCTAAAGATTGGCCGGAGGAACTCTCTCAATTACCTGATAAAGATCCTCGTATTAAAAGTGAAAGTGATGAGGCAAGGGAATCTATGCAGACAAAGCCAGTTCTTGTAGATATGTTCTTACGTCTCCATTGGTTAGACTGTCATATCTTCCTCAATGAAGGAGACATATCATCAGCTATTCATTCTTTGAAGATAGTAAGTATTTAATTTTCATAAATTAGCATACCTATGGTTGTATATCCAGACTAATATCATTGCAGTTGTTTACAAAACTGCAGTAAATTGATCACGACTCTTGTTTTGATGCATTAGCATAACCATCAAATTTGCAGAAGCTAGCAATAATAGTAATTTGTTTGCTTGAGTAGTAATTCGTTTTTATGGGAGGCAACCAACAGCTCAAGTCATTTGCGCTATAGGGATGGACAGGAAAGGATGAAGGGTGGAGAGAAACCTAGCATTGGCGTTAGCCTACTCTTAACAAAAGGCACCAGGGGGCCGCAGCTCAATGTCATATCCGACGGACAGCATACTCACTCAAAGTGACCTCCAAAAAGCACCTCAAGTAGGGATCAGGACACCACCAAAAAATATCTCTCATCACCAGGATTTGAACCCAGTGTGGGAAGCCAGTACGTTAGCCACCACACCATTCCGATCCCCTTGTTTGCTTGACCTGATGATTATGGTAACATATTGAATCCTGAATCATGACTGTTTTATTTTGGTTTTGTGAAAGTTTGCATATTAATAATTTTTAATGGAATCCTGATAAATGAATGAACAGAATGAGTAAACAGTTTCATTTAATTTCACTTACCTCCCTAGAGTTTTCATGTAGTTGCTAATTTACATATGTGAAAACCTTTGGCCTTCACCCCCTTAAGTTTTAGTGTACATTTAGATGCACGTACACTGCTTTACACCAAGAATATATTCCTGGAGGTTAAAATCTAACTATTGCATTCATAATTATTTTATTAATAAATTAAAACGATGTGTCTAAGAATTAATGCCAATAAGGCAGAATATTCAACAAAACTCCCTGAAGTTTTCTTCCTAAAAGCATTTGTTGCTCTAATTTATAAGTGAAAATATATGTATGTTCAAGGTTTGTATAAAAAGTATCAGTAACAATTTTTTTCTGATATGTGCATGAAGTGCTGAATTCAAACTGTTGGTTAAGTGTGTGCATGATTGCAGATTATATTGGTATTGAGAAGATGACAGTGTACACCATTATTGCTAAAATTTTGGCATTGTGAATGATCTGTTCTAAACTCACCCTGAAGGTCTTGACGGATGACCAAGAATAGAATTGAGTAGGACTTCAATTTCTCCCGGCGGATGATGGCAGTGAATTCTTCTCGGGATTTCATCCGGGTAATCTCCTCCATCTCCATCGCTGCCGACGTTTCGATGAAATCCTTTTTCATCGTCATCAGGGCCGATACAATGAAAAAGGATTTCATCGAAACGTCGGCAGCGATGGAGATGGAGGAGATTACCCGGATGAAATCCCGAGAAGAATTCACTGCCAACAGAATTGAGTGTCTATTTGTGAAGACCCTCTGCAATGGCATCACAACAATTTCTCAACCCGTTTAGAGTCCCGACTTAGCACCAGCAGACTATTTCCTATTCCCAAAAGTGAAATCATCCCTCAAAGGACACCACCATGGACCCTAAAGTGCCATCAAAGAAACTTGCTCATTTACCGTTAAGGTCCTTAAGGGTTTGAGTCATGGAAAAGCCTCTGGAAAAAGTGTGTTGATGATCAAGGGATGTACTTTGAAAAATTCTGAGAGATTGTAGCAATATCTGAAATAAATATGAGTATGTACTAATAAAGAATGAAAATAGTATCAGGAAAAAAACACTAATTACATAATCTATTCTAAAGGTAGGCACTGTCAAGAATATCTTGTTTCTTTTTTCTTTTGAAAAAGGATTATTTTAATGAAGTTGAAGTCATTGTATGAAAGTGAACTCATCCCCCATTGATTTATTAAAGTTAAACTTGCTTTTGCTGGTGTAAAAATAAATGTGAACTAAATATGATAGATGTGGAGTACTTGAGGAATATTTTTGGTAAAAACTAGATTATATAGGCTTAGGAATGAGTGGATCATGAATGAATGTTGATTGGGTGCACCAGCTGTAGACATATGTAAAAGAAGTGTGTTAGGCTGGTTTAGTCTGATTCTTGGGGTTTGATTTAGAATTGAAACACAAGACATGTTTAAGGGTGTACATGCCCTTCACAATCTTCCGTTTTGGGGCTGGCAGTGTTTATAAAATTATCATTGTAGATTATGGAAGAAAAAAGTATCTTTTTTTATTATTAAGGGTAGAGGATACATTGTTTTTCTCTTGTCTAATTATTGTTTCATTTTTTATAGGTTTTAACAAATTTGAAGTCTAATTCGGATTCTGCTGAAAAGGATGGAGATTTTGAAGTGAAATTAGTCAATACCAAATATAACCAAATTATAAGCAAGCCGGTGACAAAGAAATTGCTGCTGACTTTAGAGAGGTATTCTCACAATATTTTAATTTGTTTATTCCTTATGTTTATCAACAGTTATAATGTTATCCATGTGTATGCATGTATTCTTATTAGCCTTGTAATTGTTATGAAGGTGGAATTTAGTTATCTTTTTACATTTCTGAAACATATAAAAGCCATATTAAAGCATCACTATTTTTAAATAGAGAACTTTTTTAATTGATTTAGCCCCACCTGTCGTTTATCACATATGGTGCTCATGGACTAATGTGAAACATTTAGATACCATTTTTCCAAAATTAGTTGGGATAAAAGTAATCCCAAAAAATTATTGTATCATGAAATGGAAAATTTATATACATTTATGTATTAACAAAGAAAATATGCTTCCCAGTCATCAATAACCTCTTTTCGATAACACAAGTCATTCAAAAATAATTTTCCCATTAATGCAACATTTTGTTGCATTCACATATTATTTATAGAGCCTCACATTGCATTTTACATATTTTTTAATATTTCACTTTTGATATTCAAAAACACATGGTGTAAATTTCCATCAGCTGTTATGTTACAGTGATGAAATCATTGATATCTTTTGATTATGTCAAATGGTTCAAATTCATAAATACTGAAGTAATTCAATATTCTTTCGCATTTTATTGACGTAACCACTTAACCACTACTGAATCAAAAAAAAAACAACTTTGGCGGTTTTGGAAACAATCAATAGATGGCACGGCATCCATTAAGTTTTGTTCTGATCTACCAATATTTAAATATAAGAAAATGACCTTACTTTTCCAATATGGCTCGTAAATCTTACATTAACTCATTATTTAGCTCTGCATACTTCTTACCTCCCTTAATTCCATCCAAAATTCCTGTTATTTTCCTCCCTCCACCTTGCTTTCGTAGCATTCTTCTCTCTATCATTGCCTTTCTCAACATCTCAATACCTCTCAGTATATCCTGCATCCACCTGTTCTGCCTTCTTCAAATTTATTCCAACCACCTTTCAAGCAAAATGACCAGAGCTCTTGACACACCCTAAAACCCTAATCCACCACCCTCTCTCTACTCCTACCATGCTTAGGATTTCATGATTTCTTTTCTTTTCTGTCCATCTTATTTTTTCCAATCTTCTCCTCACACACATCTTGAGGACCTATGCTTATCTTCGTATCTAAAGGAACAAGTTTCCAAGCAATTCAAAACTACACTGCATATTAAAGTTTTCACAAGTGATGAAAGAAGACTCTTTGCTTTTCTACATAAAAAGTTTTATTTTTCACCTAGGTTTCATTACAGCATAGCATCTTCAATTGCAAATAAAACTTTTTATCTGGAAAAGCAAAGTGTCTTCTTTCATTATGAAGGATTTATACGACGTCACACCAGAAACTGTATGGTTTTCACAAGTATTTTCTTTCCATCTTTATTTAAGGTGCCATCAAACTGTACCTCTTCACAAAAACTTCTTTACGTAATTCAATCCTTTTAATGTCCTTACTCCTTTTTCTGACTTCTTGTAAAATACAAAGTAGGTAACTATTCTGCGTGTGCTAGTTTATGTCCTCCAAAATTAATATTTATCTTAGCCTTCATATTTCTTGAGAATATCATTACTTTAAATTTTCTTATGATTAATTTTCATGGCATACTTATCCCGCTAACTCTGTAATGTTCTTATCAATGCTTGTCTCCCTGTGGCTGGCTGGCTAACTTACACTTGATCATCCAAAAATCTAACTAATTTGATGAGTTTCCTACCTTCTTTCTCTCCTGCCTCCAGCCTGTCCCATGCCTCCCCTACTATTTCATCTACATATACTGTAGAACCTCACTTAACTAGTTTACTATGCAGTCCTTCAGCTCATTGCAGTTCATTTGGCAGTTGAAAAAAAAGTGAATCTGATCGACGATCCTAAACATTGTATTCGTAGTTGAATATTTCTTGAACATAGATTAAAAGATAAATTTTTTGGGCAATGTATGCGCTATAATTTTTTCCATTAATTTATTTGCAAAAAGTTGTTTCACTTTATGAGAAAGATCATGGAATGGATTATGCTTGTGATATGATGCTCCATTGTATGTAATAGTAATAATAATAATACTTAATAGTTCTGTTGGTAAAGTACATGACATAGAAAATGGTCAGTATGGTGAGGAAAAGGAGTAAAGTAATAATTATAATACAGAAGAAACATTACTACACAGTACAAAGTATCACACAAAAGAAAACATTCTAATTACAATTTGTCACCTATGAATTCCTCTATACTGTAGTAATACTTGAGGAGTGATAACTTCCTAATTTCAATTTTAAAAGCATTCACAGTGGATTTACTTTTTATGGTCATTGTCAGTTTATTATGAATAAGGGACGCTTTGTGATGAGGGCCTTTCTTAGAAATAGTGAGTGGTTGATTTTTCAGGTCCACATTCCCCTTTCATGTGCCAAGTGATCATGCACAGTGGAATTTGGTAAAAACAAACATAAAAAAGAACAGGTGATAATGGACATTCTTGTCATACTCCACTGCCTAGCACTCCTATCATGACACTTCTTTGTTTGTTATCACTTCTGTAGTCTGAGATGCCTGATTTAGTTTGGTTGGTATGGATTGGTTTCAGATAAGTTGTCTTTGTCTCCAGTGTACTCTCTGGCTCTACACTGAACTCTGCACTGTGACTTCAACCATGCTTCTTTTACCCGATAGTTACCCGCTTCAATTTTATATCTAACTCTTTGTACTACCTTCTTCCTCATTACCTGTTCACATTCTCTAATTTCCTTCTTTCATGTCTTTCTGATCATATCTTCTGTAATGACTCAATGACTTCCTACCCCTTTTTCCATTTACAATTCCTATTGTTTCATGCCCTGCTTTCTATAGTCTTGGTTTGAGATATTCCCATAATTCTTCTTCTATACCTGCCCCCTTATCCTTGGATTAGGATTTTATCACCTGTCTCCTTGTGATCCTTTTCTTCGCCCCAGTTAAGTCTTCTAGATTCTCTTTTCTTATAGCTTATCAAATAATCACACTACTCCACTATGTAAAGACGTTGACATGTTAACATCAAAACCACGGTTTTAAAGTTACTTTGTCATTGTTAAGTCTGAAAATTGGGTTCTAACCCTTTGACCTATTTTGCTTGTATCACACTGTTTGAAACAATCCTCAGTGATCCCTAGCACAACTATATTGGTCATCGGATCATGTAAGCCTTTTAACAACTTCAAGGTTCTGGTCCACAGGGAGGGTTTTGTATCTGATATTAGTTCAACTTGATTTGACCTAACAAAATGAAGTGTATAGTAGGAACAATAGATTTCTTTTTGAGAGAGATGAATTTTAAAAATTTGGTGCCTTCATAATGCGTGCAGATATATTTTCAATGCACAAATTTACATCCAATGTATAAGGACAAAGTTTACAAGAAATGATACCTGTATGAGTCACAGAAATAGATAATTACTTAAAATTTCACTGTAGACATTTTTTTATTATCTACAATAAAATGCATGCAGGATGCTCTTTTTTACATGTATAGGGATGGTTTTACCTTTTAATGTTGTGATATTTTCAATTGAACAGGATGCAGTGTATCAATTTTTACTTCATATGTACTTGAGTTGTCTTTTTGTTTAAAATACCTCCAATTTAAATGTATAAAATAAAACTTGGGAATGCTAAAAATCAGAATTTAACATGGATGAAAATAAAGCATATAATGTAACTTTTTGAAATTGTTTTTTCCAGAAATGATTGTTTGGGGTTCAGATATAGGTGTAAAGGAATGATTTCCCAGATATGTCCTCTTCATTTATGTAGAATCAGAAGCAGATGCTTGAACACTACAAGACCATATAAATTCTTCTTCTTAAGGCCCATGTCTTTCTGTCATATTTCAGGAACTTGAGCTTGGAAAAAGTTAAAGACTTGTTTGAGGAGGGGCAGTATTCTGAAGTTGCTGACATTCTGGAGACAACCTTTCATTTATTTTCCCAACATCAACATTCCAAAGGTGGTCAGCAGCCATGGATTCCTAATCAGATGGTTTTGGAAGAAGGAACTATTCCAGACAGACCAGCACAGCTAGCAATGTTTCTTGATGCACTTTGGCAAATGAAGGAATATTCGGTATGGGAGAAAGTCTTATGCTTTTTTTATTCTCTTTTGAAATAATTTTTCCATCAACATGTAATTTCTTCTGAATATATATAAGTGATATCAGAGATAGTGAAATGTGAGTTACACTCTTTGGATGGGAAAACACTAATGTCACATGCCACTGCTACATACAAGACCTTTACAATGTACTAGTATTATCATGGTATTGGCCAGAGCACATAACCTGCTAAAAGTGTGACTTTAAAAAGATTCATTTAAATGTTAAAGTGGACAATGAATAGAAAATAATTAAATGTATCACAATACATTAAAATCTGACTAGTATAAGCAAAACTGCCTCTCAGTTCATCAGCCTTGCTGAGTGTAGTGCATATTTAAGAACTTTACTTTCCAATGTTAACATTATTCTTAATTTAGCAGATGTATATTATTTTTAAATGTCTCTGTGATTTGCATTTTCTTGTTTGAAATTGGAGACCTATCATTCTTTTCTCCCATTCATAATTCTATCATAGCATGTTCTCAGACAGATTGAGAATTGATTTCTTTAAATGTGTATTTGATGGGTAAAGAGATATTCTTAATATATCAACCTGGCTATTTGATGAGGGCTATAAATAAATGGAAATCAGCAACCTGGAATGTGAGAATAACGGTAAAACTTGGTAACATGATGGAATTTACCAATGAAACATTGAAATATGGTCTGGATGTTATATCTATCTAAGAAGGGAAATAGTTATGATAAGGAAATGATAGAATCAATAGGATGGATTTCATGGTATAGTAAAGTGACCTTAGCCATAGAACTGGGTTGTATTGGACTGGCTTCATGATCAATTTAAAAATAGGGAATAGTTTAATAAATTTGAGGCACTATGTGATAGACTATGTTAAATAACCTTGAATGTGAAATTCTATAACATAAGCATTTTATCAGCTCTTGCTCCTACTGAATACAGGGCAGAAGAAGAAAAGCAAACCTTATATGATATACTGGATAGAGATTGTGAGAAAATACCTAAATAACATGCCCTGCCCATAAGATTACAAATGAGCTCTAAAGCCAGTCTGCATCATATGATCTGAGGGTATGCAGGTATGAGATGTCTTCCTATAAGTTGCCAATCAATTCCCTAGAAAAAATACTATTAAGTAATTTTTCCCTCATCAGGTATAGCAAATGGTTGCATTTATTACAAATTTTGATAATAACACTGTTTTGACCAAGTAATAAGCAATAGAGCTTTAATATTTCCTTGACAATGCTTCCTAAAAAAGTTCCCAATTAAATCATAAATAATATAATGTAGAATGTAGTTTCATGTCACATATGATGCTGCTGTGAAGCATTAGGCTAATGGGGATGTCGTCCCTCTGCTCAAACATTGTATCTTTCACAGTAAACTCAGAGTATAGCCAACAATAAGACCTATTTTGCCAATGTTTCTCTCCTTAAATAACAACCGTTGTTTAGAAAAATAAAATTGAATAATGAGAGCCTTATAAAACCTGTGGTAACATAAGGAGCAAAGGCATGGGACCAATGCAAGAATTTCAGAGAAACATGAAGGAAATTTGAAAGGAAAATAATTAGGAGACTTTGTGGACCTGTCAGAGAAGGACAGATGTGGATAATCAGAATGAACTTGAAGATAGATAAATGAATTATTAGAGGGGAAAATATTGTCATGTTCTCCAAATCATTGTGACTTGCATGGCTGGGCCACATTGGAAGAATGAATGAACACAGAATATCCAAATTACTCCTCAGTAACAAGAGGTGTCAGGAAGAGAGGATGAATATAGGTATGATGGCTGTAGGATGTTGAAGAAGATTTGAGGGCAGTAGGAGTTGCAAAATGGATGTAGAAAGCAAGAAGTAGATTTGAATGGAGGCATATCATAGAGAAAACCAAGGCCCATCCAGGGCCAATAATTTAAGTTAGGTTCAACTTAGATTTATTTGGAATAATCATGTTGGCCCTTATTTAAAATTCTTTAGGTTTTTCAGCGATGCTTTTAGAAAAAAGTAAGCTCAGCTTTCATTTTGGGGAAAATTTGGATCAAGAATGGAAGTGACATGAATCCTTAATGGCATTTGATAATACCATGCGAAGGGCAATAGTCTTGGTAGAAGATAGGCTATTCTAAAAAAGCTGTATTTTGTGTCTGTTTTAAGAGTGTGATTTACTTTTCCAGCGTTGTTTTATGTGGGGAGAAGCCTGTTGTAATGAAGCTCTGAGCAAATACATCAATGCTGAGGATGAGCCTGAGCAGCAGAAGTGGGCTAACACTTTGGTTAAGTTGTTTGCTGGATTAGAATCTTGTATCGACAAAGCTGGACTCTCAGTCTGTAAGTTATTTCAAGTTTTTATCATATGTTTTATGGCAAAACTTTGTTTGTTTTAATGACATGCAAATGTAGTCTAAATGCATTCCCATTTATAAATACATACTTCCTAAGTAAACTGTTATTTTGAATATTTGGTTTACTGTGTGGTGTACAGGTTGCTATTTATTCATATTACAAAGGTAATTTGAAAGGTTCTCAGAGGCACCACCAGATGTCAGTGCCTGGGCAATGAGTTTCCTGCATAGTAATAGGTAATCCTTTACAAGTAAACAGAGAATGCATCAGGGCTTGGGAAGAGATCTGTGGAGTGGATGACTTTCTTTTGTTGTTCCCTCGTAGTGATTTGTGAAGATGGAAAAAATGAAATTTGAGCAGTGATTAAATACTTGGTAAAGAAAGGTATAAAAGCAAAGAAAATTCATTCCAACTTTCAGAACACTCTGGGATACTCTGCTCCTTCATATCCAAACATTGCCAAGTGGATATTTGAGTTAAAGTTTGGTCAGGACAGCTTAGATGATGATTTGCATGGTGGTCGGCCAAAATGTGCCATTGCCCCAGAAATTATTTCAAAAGTGCATAAAATGGTAATGGATGATTGCCAACTGAAAGTGTGAGAAATTGCTGGAGCCATAGGGATGTCTTCTGTACGGGCATATCATATTTTAACAGTGCATTTGGATATTAAAAAATTATCTACTAGATGGGTGCAGCAACTCTTGACGTAGGATCGCAAATGCATCAGAATGGAAATTTCTGATCAATATTTGACCCATTTTAAGAGCAACCAACAAGATTTTTGGCACTGGTCGGAGACCATAAACAAAACTTGGGTTCGCTACAATATCCCAGAGACAAACAGCAGTCAAAGCAGTGGAAACATGTTGATTCGCCACCACTAAAGAAAGCAAAAGCAATACAGTCGGCTGGAAAGGTGATGTCTTCAGTTTTCTGAGATGCAAAAAGGATTCTGCTGATAGATTATCTTCTGACTGATCAAATAATCACTGGACATTACTACCCTAACCTCCATGACCAACTACAGCAAAAGATGTATGAAAAAAGGTCAGGTTTGGCAAGGAAGAATGTCATCTTTCATCACAACCACACACAAGGGTCATTACTATGGCAAAAATATGTAAACTAAGATACGAATTGTTGCCATGCCTTTTTTGGCTCCATCAGAGTTCAATATCTACCCCAAGCTCAAAATTCTCCTTGGTGGGAACCAACAGCTGAAGTAGACAGGTATTTTGCAGGCCTGGAGGAATCTAATTTTTGAGATGGGACCAATACATTGGAACATCACAGGACCAAGTACATTAGTGTACAGGGGGACTACATTGAAAACTAAAGAGGTTTCACTGAGGTAAGTTGTGTATTTCTATTCAATTCTGAGAACTTTTCAAATTGCCCTTGTACTGCTGAGTGTTGCATCCAGACTTTGTCACGCACACTTTTTTTTTCTTTTCTCCCTTGGATGTTCCCTTTATGGAAGCACTTCCTTCTCAAATATGCTTATGCTGCAGAACCTCTCATTTCTCAGAATTTTCTTGTGCTCAATCTACTGAATTTTAATGCAGGAAATAATTTCTTTCTTGAATAACCAGGTAAATTGAGTTTTACTCCGTAATATAGGATTCATTTTCCCTCTATGATATACTTTTGGCAGAAGAAACAGCCTTACTCCTAAGTGGTATAATCATTGACAGTAGTATACCAGCTTTATTCTCAGAAAACAGTGTGATGATGAAGTGCGCATTAAATATTAATTGTGACATCATCTCTTTGTAACACTAAATACTTGTCATATGTTTCTTGTTCCGTTTCTGTATAACCTGGTGACAGAAACTGAAAATTTAAATTTCCACGAATTCCAGTGTGTTTTTTCCCAAATTTCCCTGAGTTTAAGTCCTTAGGTCTTGCAATATACAGTGGCATTTCAATAGAACAACACCTCACAATCCCTGAAAACTAACCTGCTATATTGAATTCTCATTATTAATATAATGATAAGACAATGGCATTTTATGATCACTCTAGCTAATTCTTAGATGATGTGGCACACATCTCCATTTCACCATATTTTGAAATGTGTTGTGGTTTCAGAATCAGTTATTGTGCCTATTGTTACAATTCAAAATAAAGTTTGAGTTGAAAAAAACTGAACTGATTTTATTTTAATAAGTTATCTTTTTTACAAGTAGTTAGGTGTCTTCTGTGATGATTCTTTGGTCGTCACATTCTTAGCAATTCTGTAAATTAATTCTGTGTGTACAATTTCTTCTGCAGTAAATGGATTGAGCAGTAATAAACTAGCTCGGTTAGTGCAGACTCTTACTCAAGTAGTTTGTCATCAGCTTACTTCAGATAATGTATATGAGCTTCCCATTGAAACAATTACACCATGGATCCTTCTTCACCACATCATAGCATAGTGAGTATTTTTGTTTGGTTTTCATTCACTTAAGCCATTATATTTTCATTGAAATGTTTATTTCTTTTTCATAAGAAATTGGAGCATTATATGGAGTAAATTTGCACTCACTTTGTTATTGTATGTAGCAAATACTGGCAATGGACAAGTTATTACATTTCGAATTCATATACCTTCAAAGATTTTGATGATACATCCAATCCAGTACTCACTTGTATAACTGAATGCATAACTATAGCTATCATGGACTGTTTAGCTATAACCAAGAATGTTGTATGTTTTGGCATAGCATAAGCTGCATTACACTCAGTGGATGAATACTGATGAATTCTTACTGATTCTGCTCTTGTTTGTTAATGTTCATTTTGCCTCTATGGTTGTGTCTTTGCTCCTTGATGAAGTTTTTTTATCTTGAATATTTTTGACCAATAAATTGTTATTATCATGTTATAATAATGACAAGATATATAATTTCACATTTTTTTTCATTTTTTCTTACAAAATTAATTATTATTATCATGAATGACTATGTTTTTACAAGGTTTAGTCAAGTGTTTTCATAAAATTCTTTTGTCCTGATATGTACATATATCAATTCAAAAATACCTTATTCACTGCATGACATTCATTGTGATGTCTCCAGCAAGTTGACTTGTGATTCTGTGAATAAACTATTATATTCTCCAGAAATGTTTTCTTTGATGTGAATTTAATAACTGTAGGTCTAATTTAATGCCTTCAAAGTGAATGCTTCTGTGTTTGACACTATTCATCACTTACCTAGTCAACCTTGGGTGTGTAGTTGGCTAGGCTTCTGTGCTTGCTGATTTGATTCTTATGTTTGAAGATTGGCTTGCTTTGGACTACACTGGTATTTATAGTTGCCATGGTGTTGCTGAGCTGACCCAACCCACTTTTCGACTAATGAAAACAATGGAAAGTTTTCTACACATTTGTGTGGAAATTAGCGTTTTGTTAAAGTCTCTGTGAGAACAGTAATGAGGTAGACCTTTTCTTTTCTTTGATGGAAACAAATTTCTATTTCATCAGTTTTATCACAGTTTTCATCAACTGAAACTGCTTTTTGTTCATTTCCAACCACTGTCTTTCCCTGAATCATCTGATAAACTACAAACTTTCTTGTAATTTTCAGAAGGTTGGGTGTGTGCAAGTTTAAACTAATCTAAGTGATACCCTAGAGGTAGAGATCCTGTTTTCAATCTTATTACTTTCTTCACCATTGAATAGGGAAAGTAATGTTCTCATGAATAACTTTGACTTTGGAATTGCAATGGGGATACATACAAATTTTCTCATTTGTCAAATGATTTCAATGTATATGATAATGTAATAATAATGTATATGTTTTTGTTGGCAGAAAACTAAAAAAACTAAGATGCTGAGATGCACAAAATTGTATATTTTTATTTATTTATAAGGTAATCTACCGGTTAAGGTAGGTTCTTGGATGGACACAACTACCAAATAAATATTTTGTGACTCTTACAAAACACAGTTCAGCAACCTACTCTACATTAGATCCCTCTTCATTTCTGAGTACTTCCTTCCTCCCTTCATTCCATCCAACACACCTAGCCTGTTCCTGTCCTTTCCTCGTTTGCCTAACATTCTCCCCTCTTTTACAGTCTTCAACTCAACTGCCAGTCAATATGCTCTTCATTCATTTTTCCTGCCTCCATAGGATTTCTTCCAACAAATCCCTCTCCTTGCCCACCATTCCTCGTACTTCCTCATGTGTTTAAAATTGTATATATATTAAACTTCAATTAAGGGAAAATGAACTGATTGTTTCTGGTGAAAAATCACCCCTCTCCTGGAAGCAATCATTTGGCCCTTCTTCAAAATGTGTTAGTGATGCTGCCACTAAAAAAAACTATTTGAGTGTAGAGGGAGATCTGAGAATTTTTCTTCAGCATAATTATTTTATGATCTGAAATCATTATAATAATTGGTATAGAAATGATAACTTGAGTCTGCATTTCACTTGCAGTGCCGAGACGAAAGAAAGAGGTAACCGTGACAAGGTAGTGAATGCAGAGGAGGAAGAGAAGAAGTTGCCTCCTGCACTTGAAGAAATCCCTGCATCAATATTAATTCTCTTTACTGCTCATGTTTACTTGGGAAGGTATGTTGAACCTTGATTTTAATTTTTTTGACCATTTAGAAGATTGTTGTAACCTCATTTTAAAATTGAAATTTTTGCTGGGTTATTAAGAATCTTCACCATGTCATTAGTAAGTACTCGGATCTATCACAAAAAGAAATGGTGGAGGGTGACTATTAACCCTCACCCATTCAGAAAACCTGAAAATACTATAATCCAGACTTATTCAGCAATAACATGCACCCAGAAGTAGTATTAGTGATGTGAGATTTACTGCAAAGTTACTAAGCCATCCAAGAAAAGGCTTAATTTTGTAATTAGTTATTATTGTTATTGTGAGGATAATGTGAAAAATTCTTGCAATGGAATAGAAATAAATGGCTTACCTCAGTGAAAATTTTTTAGTTTTCAATGTAGTCCCCCTGTATGCTAATGTACCTGGTCCAGCAATGTTCCAATGTATTGGTCCCATCTCAAAAATTAGATTCCTCCAGGCCTGCAAAATACCTGTCTACTTCAGCTGTTGGTTCCCACCGAGGAGAATTTTGAGCTTGGGGTAGATATTGAACTCTGATGGAGCCAAAAAAGGCATGGCAACAATTCGTATCTTAGTTTACATATTTTTGCCATAGTAATGACCCTTGTGTGTGGTTGTCACTTTTTTGTGTCTCTTTTGCTGTACTTGGTTCAAAAGAAATTGTGTGGTATTGTGCAGTAATTGTTGGATCAGTGGGAAGATAATCTATCAGCAGAATACCTTTTGCATCTCAGAAAACTGAAGCCATCACCTTTCCAGCCGACTCTATTGCCTTTGCTTTCTTTGGTGGTGGTGAATCAACATGTTTCCACTGCTTTGACTGCTGTTTGTCTCTGAGGTATTGTAGCGAACCCAAGTTTTGCTTATGGTCTCCAACCAGTGCCAAAAATCTTGTTGTTTGCTCTTAAAATGGGTCAAACATTGTTCAGAAATTTCTATTCTTATGCATTTATGATCCTACGTCAAGAGTTGCTTCACCCATCTAGCAGATAATTTTTTAATATCCATATGCACTGTTAAAATGTGATATGCCCGTTCAGAAGACATCCCTACGGCTCCAGCAATTTCTCACACTTTCAGTTGGTGATCTTCCATGACCATTTTATGCACTTTTGAAATAATTTCTGGGGCAATGGCACATTTTGGCCGACCACCATGCAAATCATCATCTAAGCTGTCCTGACCAAACTTTAACTCAAATATCCTCTTGGCAATGTTTGAATATGAAGGAGCAGAGTATCCCAGAGTGTTCTGAAAGTTGGAATGAATTTTCTTTGCTTTTATACCTTTCTTTACCAAGTATTTAATCACTGCTCAAAATTCAGTTATTTTCATCTTCACAAACCACTACAAGGGAACAACAACAGAAAGGCATCCACTCCACAGATCTCTCCCAAGCATTAATGCATTCCCTCTTCCCTGTTTATGCCTTCTGTTTCAAGCCTAGCTGTGGAGGAGGCAATGCTTATAAGGTCGTCATCTAATGTAATCATTGAAAATCAAAAGTGACAGTATCAGCCCAAGTATGAAGAGCATAGTTAGCATAGAGCAAGTGACTGATAGAATATTACTGGTAGAAGTAAAAGTGGAACCAAAAAACTTGGTCATTGTTCAGGTATACGTGTCACCAGGCAATCATAGAGAAGAAGAAATCAATAGAGTATACAATCAGTTAGAGGACATAATCAAGGGGGTTTCAGAAGGGAAACATCTGATAGTAATGGAGGATTGGAATGGGATAATGATGAGGACTTGGTAGGTGAAGGAAGAGATGGTAATGAGGTCAGGGATCAATGTTTAGGAGCAAGGAATGACCTCTGAGAGAAAGTAATAGGGTTCTGGGGGAGACGGGTTAGTCGTCACCAAAACATGGTTTAGACATCACAAAAGGCGTAGGTATACATGGAAAATGCCAGATGTCTCAGAACTGTATAAGTTAGATGATATTATGGTTAGGCACCGATTTAGGAACAACATGATCAATTCACACAGTATCTTTGGAGCAGATGCCAACTCTGATCACAATTTAGTATAAGTCGGAATGAGGAGATGGTGAATGGGGGTGGTTTTAGTGCTGGGGGGAAAGGATGCACATATTTTCAAGAGGGCACTTCGTACACGATGGGTTAGGCACGAGACATCTTTTAAAAAACATGTAAGTCCTAACTGACTTTTTTACGAGCATATTTATCCATGGGAGACAGCATGAAAACCTTTGTGGAAGTGAAAAGAAGGGGTGTGAGTGCAACTTGGGGACGTTAATTCTCTCTTTTTTTATTTTTTTTTGTCTTTGCGAAGTCCCTTCAAAATCCATGTTAGTGAAATTCCTGGTTTGGTTATTTTTAGGTGGCTGTAGCAACTTTCTCTGTAGAAAAAATTCTTCTCTCATTCTCACTAGGCGGTCATGGTGCTGTCTAAATGAAGGTGCCTTGCTTTTTCACATACTGGATACAGTTACTTCAAAACTACGGTTGCCATCTTTGGCCCCATTTCGAGATTACCTCAACCAGAATATAGAGCAAGTCTTATTTTGCCTGTATTCCCACCCAAGCAAAAAGACAAAGGTAATGTAATTTAATTATAAAATTTCATTCGATCATTTGAAAGCCTTTCTTTTATTCTTCCTCTATCCCTTCTCAATTGTATAAGTCCTAAGCTATTTTGTATAATGATTTCATGGTTTATTAAATTAAGGCATGTAAAGTATTTCATTTTTTTCCTATGTTTGAACATAGGAGTCTGTATATAAGCAAACAAAATCTCCATGATTGGCAAAGCTTTCTGATGAAAATAGTTTACATTTATTTTGTTTGATGCACGTAAATATTAGTATCATGATCATGTGTCATTTGCATGTTCTGCTACTAAAAATAATGCCCAAAAGGTGTTTTTGCTTATTTAATGTGACATCTAATGATAGTTGTGGCGTGGTACAACATTTATGATGAATGCATTAAAATTAGATTATTGTTATAAATTGTTAATTTTTACTAATGCATATTTGTTTGTATGTTTCATTCTTGAATGACAATGTGCTAAAAATACTCTGATGATATTGCAGGCTATGATACTAAGAAAAATTCTTCCCATGATTAATTTTTCATACTTTTTCTGCTTGATACCAGTATCAAGGAATTGTGCCTTCAGGTACTTCAAGATTATAAAAATTAGGTATATTTTCAATAACTTTAGTGGTCTAAGTATGTATATTTTACATGAACATGCCTGGTAAATAATGAAAGATAAACAATAAATCTCAAAGGTCCTTAATAATATTTAGCAAACTTAATTTCATATTATTATATCTTCATTTATTGCCTTTATTAATGCACCTTTTTGACAGTTTTATTCCTTCATGTCTCCTGGATCTGTTTTATCCTTCAGGCTTGTGTCGCATGTATAACATTCTTGCCATCATTCCAGCTGATCACGATTAATTTCAGTTTTCCATTTAAAGTATGCCAGTAAATGCCAGCGTTAGTCTATGTGTCAATAAAAATCAGTATTGCCATTGATAATCTAATGAGATCTTGTGGCAGTTCAAAGCTTAGGCAGCTTTGGCTCTTATGATTTAATATTTCAGTACACTCTAGTAGCTTTAGTTTACAAATGATTGCTGTGACAGTTGCTGACTTTTTGGCTCAAAGGATTAGTGATTCTTGAATCATCTGATCACAGTCCAGATCCAACTTACCAGCAAAGTTATTGGCAACTGAATCACATTAATCAATCCAATGGTTTGTTTGATTGGTGGGGGTAGTGCTCACCTAGTAGTAAGTCCAATAGCATATGAAATCAACTCACCATTGAAGAAAATTAACACACCATGTTCCTTTCCCTAAGCTGCCTATCGCTTCCGAGAGAGATCTGGTACCCAAAAATTCATGTATCCCTCTCATCCATAGTCTAACACTATCCACTGGGCGACACATTTCCCTTGGTAAATGATTATGTATGCAAAATAACAGAATGCCTATGGGGGGACAAGATGAACATTGGAATACATCGTTGATCATTCGGGTGAACCTTGGGGTTGCCTTGTGTTCCCTACCCAATATCTCAGTAAGACCTACTGTTCCTTGTCATTTCTGTCATCAGCAGTCAGTACTTATAACATATAACCAATACTGCCTCATAAATGTTTGTTAGAGGATACAGAACAACCTGGAATACTGAAAATATTCCTTTGAAAACTCAACAAATTTCTTGATAGTTGGATAGTGGACACTGAGTAACCGTGAAGCCACATTGTCTCGTGAACCAGGGTGTGTCCAAAGATTTGAACCCTTTAATTTTCTAACCACTAGTACGCCATGGCTCTAAAAAAAATTTGATTTGTTTTATGATTACATATGTACTTTGTTTTAGTTCCTAATCTAATAGAAAATGCAATACCTCCATATGTAGTTCATGACATTTTCATCATTGTTTGGCGTGCTTTTTCAGATTTTGTCACTTAATTCTCATTGCATTGATTTTTTAGTGCTTTGCTTAAGTGCTACTCCAAGTACCCTAGTATTCACCACTGATACTCAAAAAAACACATGTATTATTATCATTATTATAAAATGGATAAATAATGTCTCTTTGAAAAAACAATGTGTGCCTCTCAGAAAGACTTCTTCCTGTTTTTAAAATATTGTTCTAAGAACCCGAAAAAATATTTTTTTTTCAATTTTTACAGGCACGCTACTTAAACGACCATGGGGTTCCTCCTTTGCCGCTAACATGGGAGCGTGCCAAACAGGTTTTTGAATGCCTTAAGCCAGATGCCTTACCAGAATTTGACTCTTACCAAGTAGGCTCCATTTCTGTGGAAGTAGAACAGCTGTTTCGAAGAATAACTGCCCTCGTTCCACCAGAGTGTGACTCAAGTGAGTTTAGTGTGAAAGATGTTGTACATGGAGACTTTCAAAATTTTGTAATTTGTCACATCTTGCATTATGGTAAAGTCTGTATATCTGAAGATAATAATGTGTCACAATCTCAGTGAGCAAATCATGAAGGGCATGAGAAAATAAAGTAAAATGTCACTCTCATTTGTTGCATAACCAATAACCACTGTTATGAGTTGGTTTGATAAGGGAAGGTAGAGATCACCTAGGCATATCACAATGACATGTGAAACTCGTACATTAGGATAGGGGGGGCCAGTTCCTTTCCCTGTGCCATTCTTGGTTTCATGGGTAGACGATATCCAAAAATTTATACAGCTTGGGTGAAGCTGAGGGTGCCCAGAGAGGCATTACTCAGAATTTAACCTGGTCCATCTGGTCAATAGCCCAGCGCTCTAACCACTGAATTACCATGTCCTCCACATTTGGTAGGACTTAACAAAATATTATGCATCAAAATATTCTTTGTGAAACAATAATTCGGGTGGAAATGTTATGAAGAGTTTTTATAATAAAAATCACTGTTGTCAAGTTGATACACTAATGTGCCTAAATTTGCTTTTGACACAGTCATTGGTTATGCTGCTCTGATAAAAAATTAATATTGAATTTCTAAGCCCTAAACATCTTGCATGGATGTAATCTACTTAAATGTATCCAATTTAAATTCTGATGTAGCCATGCACTGAGGACACAATGATATGTATTTGCAACATTTTCCATGTTTAATTATTTTGAAATTATAACCTCAATTTTTAAAAATTACTTTAATTTGCAAAGAGTCATATCTTATGACCAAATTACAGATAATGTTATCATCATATAGTATTTACGCTGTGGATTTCTATGTAATCAGAAAATGTGAACTATCCTGTAAACACTGTTAATATAACATTTATTTAATCAAAGAATGGTTTATAAACCCCAGATCTTAAGTAGTTCTTTGGGATCAGAGGTAGGTCTAATTTTTTTCTTATATTTCCCAGTTTTATTTGATTAGGAAAAAATTGAATCTAAGGGTACAGTATAAATAATTGTAAATCGCTAATATGCACATTCAGTTATGTGGTTGCCGTTGATCACTAATAACTTAAGAGCTAACTTTTAACCTGTGTTTAGTGAATAAAATTTTAACTTCTGTGGAAACTGATTTCTAAAATTCCTTTACAATGGCTTATATATTGACTTTGATGTTCTAAAACTATTTTATTAAATCCAAACTTGAAATTTCTGTACTAGCTTTGTATATGCTTCAACCAAATTAACTTGGAGCATGGCACCAAGTTAACTTGATCAACTAGTTTTTATCAGAAAAACACCAGCAGTTCTAAGAAGCTTTTATTAATGTGCTAAATTAAAGGAGTCTTATAAATGAACCTTTAATTCTTTATATTTAATGTTCAATGGATTTTTTCTCTAATCTTTTCTTTCAGCTCAATTAATGGAGAAAATGACAGATTACATAAATGGGGACAGAAAAATACTTCCCACCAGGGAAGGTGAGTCTGTACCTTTTCCAAAGGAAGTTTCCAGCATATATTACCTTCTGGGTGACTATTACTTTAAAAATAATGAATGGGTAAGAAAATATTATTTTTAATAAGTTCATGAATTAAGTTTTAGCTTCAAAGGTTTTACTAAAATATCAGAGACGAGATTACATGTCTGCTACTCACTGTAGAGGACATTTTTACAGATTTTATATCTTAAAAAAAGAGACCAATTAGTGTTTCTTTTCATGAAGTGAAAGTATTATTTGGCATAAATTAGCAAAAGACAGATGATAAATTTTCAAAAATTTAATCCAAGGAACATTTTATCTAATTGTTTATCCACATCTTAAATCATGCCAAGTACTACCTTGATCAAAAAGTTCCCGGAATTTATTCAGAAAATTAAAACTACAAGTTTATTCATCTAAATCTATATTGTCCCCTTCAAAGTAATCCCCATCGACTGCAACACACTTATGCCAGCGCTTGATCCAATCCTCGAAACATTTTTTATATTCGGTTTTCGGTATGTCCATCAGTGCTTCCTGCGATTTTTCCATTACTTCCTCCCGGCTGCTAAAACGCGTTCCCCGTAATGTTTTTTTAACTCGATTGAACAGAAAGAAGTCACAGGGAGCCAAATCAGGTGAATTCGGTGGCTGTTGGATGGTATTTGTTGCATTTTTCGTCAAAAAATTACAAATAATGATAGCACTGTGCGACGGTCTCGACACACTGTGCGACGATTTCTGGTCTCTTTCGGCGAATTGCTTCACGCAAATGTCTCATAACGCCCAAATAATACTCTATGTTTACTGTCTGGCCTTCTGACAAAAATTCATGATGCACTACACCGTTGTAATCCATGAAAACCGTCAGCATTGCCTTCTTTTTTTACTGAAAACGACGTGGTTTTTTTGGTCTCGGCTCATTTGGTGAACGCCATTCACTTGCCTGATGTCTGGATTGCGTGTTGTACTCATAAACCCACGTCTCGTCTCCAGTAATTATCCTTTTGATGAATGTGGGATCGGATTCAGCCTCGCAAATCATGTCTTTTGCGACGTCAACACGGTCTCTTTTTTGCATGAAATTGAGGTCTTTTGGCACCAACTTTGCTGCTACACGACGGAAACCCAAATCATTAACCACAATGTCTTGGGTGGATCCATAGGCAATGTTCAAGTCCTCCGCTATTTCTCTGATGGTAAATTTTCGGTTATTGACCAACATTTCTTTTACTTTATCAATTTTTTCACCGACTTTCGATGTCGATGGTCTGCCACTGCGTTCATCATCTTCGATTGACTCACGACCACTTCTGAACCGCTCGTGCCACTGGTAAACGACCGTTTTTTTAGAGAATTGTTGCCGAAACACTTTTCCAACGTCCGTGCGCCACTAAATCCGTTTTTTACGCAAAATTTAATACAAGTTCGTTGTTGCAAATTTAAATCCATTTCTGCAATTGTAAAAAATCGCCAACACACAAAGAGATAGATGTACTCTTGGCTACGTAACTTTTGCAAATGTCAAGTTATGACACTAAGATTTAAAGGGAATATCAACAACAGATGTACCAATTTAACAAAAAAAAAACAGAACTCAAATCGGAACGATGGGAGCGCCACACGGTGGTTATTCCGGGAACTTTTTGTTCAAGGTAGTATGTCCCAGACGTTCAATGATATCATCTTTCAAACCATCATAAAATAATCTGAATGGGAGTGCAGAAGGTTTTCACTGGGTAGCATAAGAGTACATTCATTTATAATGTGCTTGTTATATACCTGTTGTTAAACCATTGCTATGAAATACAGATTCATATCTAAAACCATCTTAGGGTTTATTCTAATTTTGAAGAAATGCTCTGACCATTTTATCATTGGAATAACTATAAAGTGATAATGAGTGATGAATTTAATGGGAGTTCTCATAATATATTTTCAAGGAGTCAACTATGTTATAATATGAGATATGATTCTACTTTTATTTTTGAATTGCTTACCTTCTCGTACTAAATGCTTCAACTATAAGTAATTTTTTTAGCATAGAATTTTGAAAATTGGAATCTTTTTTTCTATTAGAATAGGCATAAAAAACTTTATCGTTGTGTGTTAAATGAATACATATTTATTACTTTTGAATTTGTTTCAGGAAAAAGCAATAAAGAATTACTTGCTTGATGTCTGCATAAATCCATTGCGTGTTGATTCATGGGCAGGAATGGCCTTGGCAAAAGGGAGTCAGCTGGAAACAAAACTCAATTCAGTGAGTAGAAAAATAAATTAAGGAATTGTAAATTATTACCCAGTGAATAAAATGAGTGGAGGTTTTGTTTAAATTTATATTAAGTTAATTGGCAATTTAGATCCTTTTTTCTAAACATTGATTGAGAGGATTTCAGCATGTAACATGTGAAGCTCTGATAACTGCAACCATGTCAATAATAATTGTTATTCTTCCTTGGTGATAACATACCATAATGATTAGTTAACTGCGTAAACATTGGATGAATGAATTAATGTGGTAAATATACAAGCTAAAGCTGTTTTCCATAGTAGCATTTTAATTGTAACGATTCTATTACCATGGTATAAAGTTGACTCTATCAGCCATTCAGTATTTCTAAAAGAAATAGGAACTTCTATTCAGGAAGTAGGAATGAAAGAGAATTTTGAGACAAAATGGGTGTTAGGAGCATAGTAAAAGGGATTGTCTGACCAGAAAGACTGAGGAGTGAATTCTTTGACCAAATAAATAGAGCCTAGTTGGAAAGAATAGGGCTTAAGAAAATCACATTGGGAGTAAAGACTATGGGGAAGCTGTCAATCAATCTGTTGGCGAAATCAAAACACTAATGAAAGAATGGTCTTTATTGATATTAATGGTATTTTTATTGTTACGTGTATTCTTTGTTAGTGCAAGTTAAGGCACCGAGAATTGAAATCAATGTGCATTTATTTTGTCACCAAACGGCGATATACAATTAGGTTCCCTTCCAGGTAGCCATTAAAATATACCACCATTTGTCATCTAGTATAAACAGTTCCTCTTCTAGAGAATTATTCAAAAAGAAGCTTAAACAATTTCTTTTAGAAAAGGGCTTCTAAAACACATAGGACTTTCTGGCAGAGTCTTCTGGAGTTTGAAATTTGTTATATATACTCAATGTTCTTCCTGTGATGTGTCATGTTTTCATATGATGTATCCTATATCTTATGCATGTAAAATATTTTAATCAATAAATATTATTATATTATTTTGCTTGCAAGTAATTGCACTTTCATTTCATTTGCAAGAAAATATTCATCCATGTCATGTTCCTAGAAAAACGGGCTCCAACCATTTCTATCAGAAGTAATTATTCCTATTGTGTCAAATGTTGGACCACATGTTTGCTTCTCTTTTTGCTAATTTTCAATTAAAATAAAATAATATAGACTAAGCTCCTAATGTGCAACATCTGTTTCAGTGCGAAGTTTTAAAGAGTGAAAATGAATTTTTACGAAATGCTGCAGCTGCCCATAGATGCTACCGCCGAGCTGTTGAATTGGACTATACTCATTCCCTAGTTTGGATTGAATATGGATCATTTGTGTACATGATACACTCATTTTGTTCCAGGTTGTTGAAGCAGGTATGATTATTACTTCTTGGTAATGTTGTGACTGTAACAGTGTAGTTAACTTGCAGCTCCAGTTTTAATTCTTACTCTGCCTTGGTTGACTAATGAATCAATTTTTGGAGTGTGTGTAAGTGTAGATATTTCAAAAGTTTTTATTACTTAAGATTTAAATTGTTTCCTGGAGTCAGTTTTTGCTACAAAGAGAGTTGGACTATTTGTAGAATATGTAATAGCCGGGATATTATGATCACTAAATCTGTGTGCATAATCATCATAGGTTTGCCAAGGTGTGGGTTCCTTTTGGAAGATAAAAGGGAATGGGGTCCCTCCCTCAAATATATGTTTGAAGTTGATCAGCCTACACTATTGTAAAATCAATCTTCATGGTTGCTAAAAATAAAACTCCATCATTATTTTGTCACCGTAAGTTTTCCTCTTTTTTCTTCCAATGGGCAAGTTTTTGCTGAAATGTTTCTCATAGTATATACCTTTGATTGCCTGGCTGTATCATTTAAATTTCTTTTGTTAAGATATGGCTCATCAAAACTTTGATATGGAGCATAGTTTTGTCTGGCTTGGAAACATGGTCATTGAAGTAGGATGATAAACATAAATTAGAACCTTTTGAAGTGTGGGTGTGGAGAATAATGGAGAAGGTGAAGTGGACAGAAAGGGAAACAAATGAGGAAGTGCTAGGAATGGTGGGGGAGAAGAGATAATTGTTGGGAGAAATTATAAGGAGGCAAAAATATGGATTAAAAACATATTGATTGGCAGTGGGATGTTGAAGACTGCAATAGAGGGGAGAAAATTAGGCAAATGAGGAAGGGGAATGAATAGGATAGGTATGTTGGATGGAATGAAGGGAGAAAAGAAGTATGCGAAATTGCAGAGGGTCTTACTGTGGTGTCCAATGCCAGTTTATATCTTTTTTGTTAGGTAAGGCAAGTAAATGTATTGTTGTGCAAGTGTGTAGGTTGTGTCCATTCAAATCTTACTTAAACTGGTAAAATACCAATAATAATAATGATCACAGTAATAATGTTGACTCTAAGCATGACTTAATATGATTTGATTGCAATTCATTTTAGTAAAATAACTTATCCTCTGGGAAAATATCTTTTAATATTAGTACTGTTATTTTGGATTTGTTTTCCATTATCTATTTGGGAGAAAATAGGTAGTTGTTCCATGTAAATTCAATGGCACCGCTATTTCAAAAATGCATGAGCAAAATCCTTTTAAATTTTGAGTTATTTGTGTTTGCATTTTAGATAATATGTAGTATGTATTTCAAAATACTTAAGATAGAATTCTGCTTCAACTTTAGAAAATACTAGTTTGCAAAATTTTAATTTTTTACCATTTCACATTGTCTAATTTGTATTCTCTATCTCCTCATCAAAAAATTAGGAAACTCACAGCTTGAGTCTAGAAATGTTTGAGTTTCTGGAAAAAGAGAAAGAAGAAATGTTGGACCAAGCTTTCAAGTGCTTTACTACTGCCAATCAGGTTAGTGTATTCTTGAAATATTCACCTTTCATTGTGTTTTCATTGTCTTAGTGCAAAGTTAAAGATATTTTATATGAAAAAATGGATTAATTCTTATTGTATAAAAGTTGGAACTTTTTCTACAGTTTATTCTCCCCTTATCTTTCAGTTGTAAACCTTTCAAAATATCATTAGTTCCACTGTGTCACACTTAAATCCTTATTGCTCCAAACAATTAACTTGAATTGAAATTGTGTAAGACTCAGGTGCAAGGGCTGATCATGAAGTCAAAATATTGTTAAATTAAGCCAAAAGTATGTTGATTACTTGTTATGTGTCCTGGATGATCTAATTGGTTTTATAAATACATATGTTAAAGTGTGCTGATATAGGTAAAAAAAATTAGAAATACTGTAAATTATCCTTCTAAAAAGAGTTATTAATATTTGAGGGAATACCAATGTTGAAGTTTTTTACTGATAAAGTAAAATTGAGAAATTTTAATTAAATTAGGAAATTAAGGTGCCACTCTATTTTTTCAAAAATATAAGGTGTAATTGTGAGTCCATAGTATACGCTTGCTATCCAACTGGCCCAATTGCATCAGGAAAAATAATTTTCCCATCTTGCTACTTCTGAGAAAAATATTTAGAAGTAAGCCAGTATTTTTGTTTCAAAATATGTCTCCCAAATTACATATATAAAAATTCTGGGGCATGCCTTGTGGAATCTAATTATCATAGATTATCCATTTTGTTTTTTGCTCAAAACATGGAATGAACTGCAAAATTGCATGAGCAATAGATGTTGAGGGATCAGATTGGTGCAGAGTCTAGTGTACTGGATTCTCAGCCCAATATCTCAGGTTCAAAAATCTAATAGTAGAAGACTTTTTCAAGAGTTATCCCGGTTCCTCCTATCAACGTTATTTTCTATTTTTCCCTCTTTGAATATATTGGAAAATTGGAGAGGTAAGTCCAAATTAAACCTCAAAATAATCCTATGACTTCTGTGTGTAGCATTGCGGTTCAGTTATTTATTCAGTTGAAACATACCCTGTCCAGTCTCCTGAGGTGAAAGATGATGATGATGCAAATTCAGTGACCTCAGAGTGGGAAGAAGTTCACTTGCCTGTGCTTGGGAATTACATTTTATCTGCCTTAATTTTGCAAGAGAATCAGATAGCTAATGGTGGAATATTCCATAGATTTATGGGTAGCTGAAAAATAAGTCAATGTGTTCTACAAGCAAGCACATGTAGAGTATTAGCAACAGCACTGACTATTTAAGTAACGTATGTATGCATCTAACTTGAATAAGTCATGTTTATCACATAAATTACCTTAATTGGTACTTTAAACCATAAGGTACCTTAATTGAGCAATGGACACTTAAATCTGAAGGATTATCTGACCAGTGAGAATTAAGTTCACCTGGTATTAAACCTTACTGTATGTAAAATTCAATGAGTAGGGGGCCTGTAACATGTGAATTCCCAGAATGATTCCGTTGTCATCAGTATTTCTATCTTAAGATTGATTTATTGCAGCCCTCCATTTTTCTCTCGTCAGTGTTAATTCCTTTACATATACTAACTAATCCATTTCACCTCAAGGTGTGTCCAATTCATGTAGTTATTCTTTGTGTAAGTGTTCACCAAATTGTTCTTTCCTCTGCTTCTCTTCTCTATACTTCCTCGTTCCTCACTATGTCTTTCCATATAAGAAAGATATGATGTATTGAAAATCTCCGTTTGGGTGAAGCTAAGATTATCAAGAGACTTCACTTGCATTTGAATCTAGGACCTTTTGGTTCATAGTTGAATGCTGCATCATTCACTGTGTCAATAGTATTGAAGAGGAGTAGGTAGCAGCTCTCCTTCATACAAGTGAGAGTAGAGATTCCAGCAGTCGCTTATTGTATTACAGATTTGGCAAAATTTTCTTCAGTGTTTATAATGTTATGATAATGTGAGTGCAGTGATAATTCAAAGTATTCACCACTTTTGAAGAATTTAGATTCAATTTGACCATTTGTTGAATCCCCTACACTCCCATATTGATCAATTCTATTTATTTAATGTGCCCGTGTTTATTTTCTGTATTTCTGTTGCATTACAATAAAATATCAATGCAAATATGTAGAAGAACTAGATTGAAGATTTAAATAACTATTTTGTGAAGGTGTGGATCTATTACATACTGGATTGTTCTTTTCATTGAGAACATGAATATCTCGAGCTGACCACTCATGTTTGTGACTGCATATTAAGTCTCACTCTGAGTGGACAAGCAGAATGTTATTAATATCAAAATCAGCATCAACAACATTAGAATGGAATATTGAATATAAAATTTTCCTGCTTGGTGTATTGTTACTCAACCATACAACTGGGATCACTGTAACCATGGCTTGGGATCATACCTAAAGGGATATAAACAATCAGGTAGAACCTGGGACAATCTGCTAAGATTTAAATGGAATATGTTTTCACATGTTAGCTGAGCCTGAATACATTCTAACCTTTTAATATAATCCTAACTCCAATTTTATGGGTTCATCCTGTGAAAACCATTCTAGACTTATTCAGTTAACCTATATAATTTCGTTCTTGATACTTAATGAAAAAGGTGGTGGAATATATTGATATCATTGTTCTTAACTTCAATATTTTTACCACCTCTGGTATTTGTGAGCAGTATTTGAGTGCCATTATTTTTATTCCTGCAGATTTGGTATCGGTATGGAGTAGAGCATGGCCTTCAGGATGAGAGGTGGCTTCATCACTATATGCTTGGAAAGATAGCAGAAAAAAGAAGTGAATCTCCATCAGTGTATCTTGAACATTATTGCAAGGTATAATGATATGGAATGATGGTTTGGATCCATTGGTCCATTTGCATAAGTTTTGGGATGTGGAATATTTTGTGGACCACTGTTTCTCTCATAGTACAGTCAATATGATCAGGAGTGAAGTATGATGCTTTCATTCTGCCTTCTCTCAATCCTCTTTCCAATTTTTTCTCTGTTATGCTATGTTTTATTTTACTTTAGTTTCACTATTTAAATAAATTTTAATTTTAACTGTAAATCTTGACAAGAGTCTATCATATCACTTTTCAATGGTGGAGAATGAATTTTCATGCATGAGACTGTTGGAAATAATTATATATGTCAATCAAGAATTTTTATTTGTTATTAACTCTTTAGAATGTTAGATTAGGTATGGAAAAAATAACATGTTTCATCAAAATATTATTTTTTAAATCCCTGTGATTGACAACATTCTAAAATCATACTCAGCAGAGATTGATGTTTGCCTTAAATTCCTATATTGTGAATATTTAAAAAAAAATATATTTTTATCAGTGGCTTCTTGGTCAAGATTAGCCACTCCCAATATATGCAATAGTATTTAAATTTAAGTTAGTTAAAACTCATTCTAATGAAAGGTAGTACTATAAATTTCATTTAATTGACCCTGATTTCTAAATTCACATCAGATTGCTGCTGGTGGGATATAATTATAAAGATGACTCTTGATAAAGGCATTCAAGTTTTCTAATCAATGACCAATTTTGAGGAATAAGCTGGTGGAAAAGAAATAACTTTTACTTGAGAATTATTTTTATTATGGATAATTTAAATAAATATATTGATAGCTTTGATGATAGCTTTAAATTTGCTCAACTATATTTTTATCTATATTAATTCTTCCTCCTTCCAAATTTTGTTTACTATTTCTTGCATATTCAATACTAGTCTGATATGACATATCTCACTTACATGCTATGCCAGTTTTACAAGTTAATATTTTGGTACTTGGTAACCACTCCTATTTGTTAGATATGTATTTAGTTTTATACTTATTAAGTCAGAGTATAGTTAAAAAGCCAGTAATGGGTGTTTTTTTGTGTAAGTAGCAAATAAAATAGCAAATAACCTAGACCCTAACTTGGTTGGAGTATCCATATGCATATTTCTTGACAGAAAACTAAGTACACTGTATAATAATTCTAAACATGCTCATTTCTTAGAAAACTCCTAAATTCTTAAAATGGGAATATTCAGCCATTCTATGAACTTAAGTGTTGTGCTACAGAGAGTGTTTATGCTGGCTTAACTAATTATTCTTTTCATCCTTCTAACAGGCAGCTGAATTTTTATATCAATGTAATGCTAATTATCCTCGGAAAATTTGCTACAACAATCCCCCTGATTATTCCATGGAATCTCTTGAGGTGTGTATGTATTAAATGTTTTGTAATGTTGTCATGTATATGTGCCAGTGCTCTGTAGTTTGCAATAACATTAATAGTGAATTCAAAATTTAAACTGGATGCTAGCAGGCGTATTTACAACCTGATTCATTGGGGTTACCAAATATCAATATGCATGAGTGCACATTACATTCAGATGTAAGTTAAATTTTATTTACCTGTCTGCTGTGAAAATCATTTCATATCATAACTTGTGTTATTCACAGGAGTATAGCGCTAGTATATAGTACAGAACTAGATTATTCTTATAGTTATTGTTTTACCCTATAATGTTAATGATTGCATAAATATTTTAGCCTGGTGGACATCCTGTGGTATTAAAATATGATATTCATTTCAAAGGTTCATTATCGTATTCATGCAAGTATACTGAAATGGCTTGAACAGCATGAGGATAAAGCATTACCCAATGACCTAAGGAATGTTTTTGAGAAGCACATATCTGGTGCTTTGCAGAGCCCTTTTGCTACATTTAAAACTAAGGCTGCAGCTGCAAGTGCTCCACCTACAGTTGAAGATAATGATGATGTGTAAGTCTTTTCTCATTTAGTAATTTCTTAACAAACTTGTATACATTGTATAATCAGCCTGTTTGGTTCCATAATATTTTGTTAACATATAATCACTTCCTCCAAGTTTTTTAGGAAAGATAAATTAAACTTTGTCTTTCTAATATTATTAGTTTATATTTGTGCTCTCATTATCCTAGTCTAGGAATAGGATATTTGATGTTAAGAATGGAGGAAGGAAGTACACAGAAATGAATTTTAAAGTAGGATGTTGGGTTGTCTTTTGTTAGGAGTCACAAAATGTTTATTTGGCAGTTTTGTCCATCCAAAACCTTTAACCAGTAGATTACCTTAAAAAAAATAAAAAATACTTGTACATACACATATGGGCTGCACTAGTGAGAAAATGAGCATATTCCTGGGACCCTAAAATTTGTGTATCCATTGGAAGGCCTTAAGTTGACTTTTTCATTATCATACTAACCAAAGTATAATTTTCTCCAGTTAATAACTTTTAAAGTGATATCCATTATATATATTTGAGTACTTTTTTTATTTTAAAAACATTTCTAAGCATGTGTTGCATGTTTTTCAGCCATTTATTTATAATTAATGCATTGCAAATTAATTTCAGGCCCATTTTACAATGCTATATTGCACAAATATAATGGAAAAGTATCTTGAGAAAATATTAGAAAATAGGTCAAGGAGAAAATATAACAACTGTACATTAGCTTTATCTGGCAAGAATTCTTTTGTAGATTTGTGTTTTGAGTGTTAATAGCTCTTATGCTGCCAGTGCTTTTGTATTTTTATTTATGAATCTTTACCCTTAGGTTATTATTGATGGTTTGGAGAAATTAATGTTGAATATGTAGAGAAAAATGCTTCTTTCTAATACCAACTTAACAAAATAAATCATATGGAGTTATGATCATTATTATAGATAATATACTGATTAAGGCAGATTTTGGATGGACGCAAGTTCCTTAACATTACTATACATGTAAGCCCCGCTTCAATTCTGAATACTTCTTTCCTCCCTTCATTTTGTCCAACATCCCTATCCTATTGTGCCCTTCCTTGTTTGCCTAACATTCTCCCCTCTATCACAGTCTTCAACATCCCATTGCCAATTAAAGTGCTCTGCAGCCATCTTTCCTGCCTCTTTTTGAATCCCCCTAACAATTCAATCTCCTCCCCCACCATGCCTAGCACTTGCTCAGTTGCTTTCCTCTCTCTCTACTTCACCATCTCCACACCCACTTTCAAAAGCCTCCAATCTACACCTATTATCCTAATTCAGTGACCATGTTTCCAAACCTTACATAAGTACATTCCATATCAAAGTTTTAACCAGTCTTTTCTTAACATCCTTACTCAACGCCCCTGCCATTAATTCTCTCCTCCTTGTAAAGGCTTTTTTACCTAGCCCAATTTTTCTTCTTATGTCACAACTACTTTGACCATTTTGCCCAAAATACTTCTGAGATAGGTAAACTGTCATACCTGCTTTAGTTTTTGCCCTCCTATTTTAATGTTTAGCTTAGTCTTTCTCTTTCTAAATGAAAACTTTCAGTTTGAAACTAGCAAATGATGTACTACATAGAAACTAGTAAGTAATAAATCTTTATTAAGTCAAAACTTGGCAGAGTTTTCATCTCTGTTATTATAGAACGGTTTGACTACATCACACCTGAATCTGTATATATTCCTGGTATTATATTTCCTGGTTCGACTAATATTTTTCACGACTTATCTCTGATTGTTAACCCTCTTAGTGTGGCAGGCCGATATATTGACTTTTGCATCTCAGACGAAAAGTGTGGCAGGTCGATATATCAGCACATTTAATATGATCCTGGTCCGAATTCAACCAGGAAGGTATTTAGAGGATTTGGAAAAGGAATATATGAAGACCTTAAAATCATATCTATGATTATTTGATTGAACACAGAATGATTGCTTCCTCATCAGTTGACATGATATAATAATGAAAGAAACTTTGCAATGAAATAAATTGTCTAGTATTTGTGAATGATTTTTCCATGCTTCCTGAAAATATGGCAAATGCAGAATTATAAGTTTATCTCTTAGAGGAGATAGGTTAGAATATAACAGCGGGAAAAACAATATATATTATGAACATTAAAGATGCTCCACAAATTTTAATAATGGTCATTGGCAAAATACTGGGCATCATGAGATTAAAATATTTAGGAGAAATAATACAAGAAAATTGTTTACAAAAATCTGCCATAGATGAAAGGCAAAGAGAATATGGTATAACTAAGGATCTTTACTGCTGAAAATTCATATATATGAATGCAAAAATTTGGCAATATAATACAGTGGTGTTACCTGGATGAATATATGCCTGTGAATACCTAGCATTGAAATATAAGACAAGACAGAAACACTAGATATAGGGATCATTAGGAAAACACTAGACCCACATAACACTGTTGAAGTGTGGAAATTAAGTGGTAATGATCAAATATATGAACTATGGGAAGTATAACAAAAGCAAAATAAAGAAGTTTGCCATTTTTGGTCATTTATGCAGAATGGTTGAAATAGGTTAACAAAATAGATCTTCAAACATTTTTGGGAAAATAAGGCTACAAGTTGCATCCAAGAAGTGAAGAAGCACTTAGAAAGGAGCTTTCAAGGCTTTTTCAAGCCTTAAAAACCTGCTCTCACACGCAAAGGAGAAAAGAGCGGCGTGTATATGTTACATTGTGAGTGTGATGCAGTGTACGTGGGTCAAACAGGAAGGAAATTCTGTATGCGAGTGAAGGAACACCAGGCCTGTGTGCGTAACCAAAAGCCATCTTTGCATTTTGCTAAACATTTGCTGGTCAACCACCACCAGAGTGACTTTCAGCTAGAAATATTACATGTTGAGAAGAAAGGGTATAGACTTGACGCTTTAGAGCAACTGGAGATTTTAAAATATGTTCGCTCCAAGGAAAAAATTATTGTTAATGACCTATTGTACACCTCCCATTCCCCTCTCCTAAACCTTTCCCTCCGAGATATTCATAGTGAACCTAAAAATTCCACAACCTCCCCCCCCACTGGGGACTCCCAGTAAAGGGATAATCCGGTAGGGACTCCTCCCCCCCCCCCCCTCTCCCACGACCCTCCATTACCCACTCATTCTATTCCGCCTGGCTCTCCACCCACAAGCGCGCCTTGCCCAACCCCCTCCCCCACCATCCTCCTCCCCAGCCCCCCCCCCCCTTTTTCTATCTTTGCTTCCCCCCAATTTTCCTCCCCCCTCCCCCCGGTCTAAGGGTATATATATGTTGGTCGCCTGTATGTCTGCACCTGAAGATGACGTTGTACGTCGAAACCCGGGTCGTGTGTTTGTGAAATAAATCTGTGAAATTACTAAGTATTATTTTATCCGCTTAAGAATGAACCGATTCCATAAAATAATGCCTGAAACTATCGATTAAGTTTTTGCCTGTTTTGTAGATTTCGAAAAAGTGTTTGATAGAGTGAATTGGGAAAAATTAATGCGTGTATTACAGAAAATAGGAATGAATTGGAGGGACAGGAGACTGATCCGCAACCTGCACATGTCTCAGACTGCTCAGGTGCGGGTGGGGAATGGTGAGTCCGGATGGGCAGTGTTAGGAAGAGGGGTAAGGCAGGGTTGCCCATTGTCACCGGTGCTGTTCAATGTATATGTGGAGGAAATGATTAAAGAGGCATGGGAAGAACTGGAGGTAGGAATGAAAGTCGGAGGGGAATTCGTAAAATCGGTTAGGTTTGCTGATGACAAAGCATTAGTTGCTCAGTCAGCCAAAGGGTTGCAAGCATTGCTGAGTGAATTGGAGGTTCAATGCGATAAATATGGGATGAGAATCAATATTAATAAAACAAAGGTTATGCGATTTTCCAGAAAGAAAAAGGCTAAGCTAAATGTTAAAATAGGCGGGGAAAAAATAGAGCAGGTAGAACAGTTTACATATCTCAGAAGTGTTTTGGACCAATACGGTCAAAGTAGTAGGGACGTAAGGAGAAGAATTGCGCTACGCAAGGAGGCTTTCTCAAGGAGGAGGGAGTTGATGACGGGGATGTTGAGTAGGGATGTTAAGACAAGACTCGTAAAAACTCTGATGTGGAGCGTAGCTATGTACGGCGCGGAAATGTGGTCACTGAAGCAGGAGGATAGACGTAGATTGGAGGCTTTTGAAATGTGGGTGTGGAGAGGAATGGAGAAGGTGAAATGGACCGAAAGGAAAACAAATGAGGAAGTACTGGAGATGGTGGGTGAGGAGAGGGATTTGTTGAGAGAAATCCTATGGAGGCAGGAAAAATGGATGAAAGGCGTATTGAGCAGTAGTGGAATGTTGAAGAAGGTAATAGAGGGGAGAATGTTGGGCAAGCGAGGAAAGGGCAGGAACAGGATAGGGATGTTGGACAGGATGAAGGGAGGAAGGAAGTACACAGAGATGGAGAGGGACCTGATGTAGATTAGGTTGCTGGATTGGGTTTTGTTTGGAGTTACAAAATGTTTATATGATAGTTGTGTCCATCCAAAAACCTACCTTAACCGGTAGATTACCTTAAAAAAAATAATTTTAAGGTGCAAAAAAATACTAAAGGAAAAGTGACATGAGAGGTGATCTTTCTTGTGCAAGAAAAGGGATGGACTGTGTGAAATTGGCAGAATGCAGTCTGGGATAGGTACCTTGGTGCAGGGGAATGTTCATCCTCTGTATTTGAAAGATCACTAGACAGATGATGGGATGAAGAGACTGGGTATTATCCATAAGGACAAAGTTATTATTCCTGGAGGAATTACATCAGAATTGAAAGTGTTAAATTTAACATCAAAGTTTTCCTAAGATAGGTATATAATGAGTTACCATTGATCACTGTATTAGAGAAATGGATTTAAAAAACTTGGGACAAAATCATCATTGATTTTATTGTGCATGGATTTAAGAAATGTTGTATATCCCACAGCAGGGTGGTGTGCAGACTGTTTGTAGGATGTAGAGCAGTGACTTGGTGCGCAATGATGTTTAAATTTCAGAAGAAGGGAAATAGGAAAGAAGGGAGAAAATGATTCAATGTTCAATTAGCCATGTATTCAAAGTTTTCTGGCTCAACTTTGTGGAAATTCATGTTCATTAAATGAAGAACACAATGCATTTTTCCACTGTTCTTTATTTTGGTACTACTAGTTTCAACACTTAGGCATCATCATCAGGTACCTGATGATGAGGCCTAGGCGTTGAAACTAGTGGTACCAAATTAATGTACAATAGAAAAATACATTATGTTCTTTATTTAATGTTCAATTAACCAATAAATTGGTTAGATATTTCATAATATAACTGACTTTTAATAATCAAACCACTTTACTTTTCCACAAAAGTAAAGTGGTTTAATTATTAAAAGTCAGTATGAAGATTTTCCACCAAGTTACGCCAGAAACTGTTTTATTCATAATATAACTTTGCCCATATTGTTTTGGAACTTTTGCTTGACCACTTTTCAGGCTTAAGTCGACAAGTAGAAAGTTATTTTAGATTTAGATGATAACTGTGTGGTGCTTTTGTCGTTTAAAGTTTTCAGTGCATGCTATAATTCATTTAAAGCATAATTATGTTTTTTAAATAGTTGTGTATTTTGCAAAAAGGCTGTTAAACTGTGAAAATGATGGAGAATTTCCATGACTAGTGTACCAAGGAATGATGATTACTTCACCTTATGAATGTGAATTATTTTATTTTCTGCAATATTTATTGGTTGCACTTCAGAAAAATTGATGTGGTGACAACTGAAGAGGTTGATGCTGAAAACGTAGAAAAATCAACTAGGAAACGGCTTGCTGGTGACATGTCCAATGAAGTGGATAGTGACCTTGCATGTGGAAACAAAACTCCAAACATTCCATCTGCTGTGAGTTATAGCTGTGTAACACTTAATTATTTGGTTTAGAATATATTCAGGTGAGAAGTTTTCCTTTTTGCTTGAAACACCATTAATAATTCTGTTGTAGTTCAACCGAAGTTTCAGTGATTCATTTGCTGAACTCTTTGTTTCTTAACTTCAACAGTGGCAGATTAAAAGTTTATTTTCTGTTATTTAATTGTATCTTAGAGATTGTTAAACTCGTAACTTATAGATTAATCTTAATCCTTCACATAATTAAAATACTTACATTATTTTAAAATGCCTTGAATCTTGCCCCTTTCCTTCCCACTCAGGATGCAGCACTGATGCAGGATGTTATTGATGTGATAGATTCTATTGTTGGAAAGGTTGTCGAAATGGACAAGGAAGCTTCTTTGAGACCAACGGAGGTGAAGAAGTTGAGTAATCCCGTGAACATCCCAGCTGACTCTTCTCTACATAGTGAGGGCAAGGGATGTAAACTGAAGGAAGCAGAAAGTGAACAGGAGAAGAAACCCAAGGGAGAAGAAAGCAGCTCAATAACGGTGGCAAAGGTTGACCCCCCAAAGCGAAGAAATTCCCAGGAGAGTGCCACGTCGGTGGACTTAGGCACTGGGGGAGAGGATGGAAATGATGATGATGGTGATGAGGAGGAGGAAGATGAGGAAGAAGAGGAGGAGATGGTCACAGAGGCGGCTGGAGCATCGGAAGGTGGGAACAATGTCGGGAGTGTTCCCATTTCCTCATCTGCATCTTCGGACTCCTCCTCATCATCATCATCTTCCTCCTCCTCATCATCATCTTCGTCTTCACCTTCATCCTCTGCCTCGAATGAATCTAGTAGCTCCTCGAGTGAAAGTGAATCAGAGGAGGACCAGTCGAGCAATACCGACTCCAGTAAACTGACCACTTCTAAGAAGAAGGCATCAGTGGCGACTACTCTGGAGAGTAAGAAGAGTTCTGGTGAGAGAATAAGTGCAGCTTTTATGTCAGCCCAAGACGATGTGCCCAAATTTGATGGAAAAAAGAAATCAAGTCATGGGAACAATGGTGAGAGGTTATGTTAGAATTTTTTCTGATTACTAATTATTTTTATGCATATGATCATGACAGTTGGCAATAAATATTTGCCATGGAAAAACAATTTTAAAAAAATAGTACAAATTTGTCTCTTGCCATTTCCCAACAGGTGTAAGCTAATGATGGTTTCATCAAATTTTGGCATATTATTGTATCATGCTAATAATTTCATGTTGTCTTATACAGAGAAGGTTGTTGTCATTTTATTTGAATTTTCTTTCCTTCTCCTCAGTAGTGAAACAAAGTGTTTCTGCTCTACGTCTACATTAACCATACTAGGTTATGTTTAAGTTAAGGGTAGCTCTTACTCCACAAACTTAAATTTAAATAATCAGTAATGTAATGGATCTGAAATCCAAGGCACATACATGAGAGCTATTTGAATAGAAATGAATGCAGCTATTTTATAAAAATAATTTTCCAAATTAAATTTAATGTGTATTGTTAGTTTTTAATGATACACTAAGAGTATGTACACTCCTGCACCCTGATGATTGGTAGTTTGTGGAGCAGAGTGGAGACATTAATTGCTGAAGATTGCCACTTTGATGTGAGTTGATTAGTATTGCTAATTAGAATGTTGTTCAAAGTGTAGTAATCCTAGGAGACAACTTTATAGTTTTACTGAACCACTCACAACAACTATCATTCATGATTTTCCATTGGTGTAACACAACTGAAAACATCTCCACTATGTTAAATCTTCAAAGATTGTTCAGTTTCCTAATGTTTAAGTGGTATAGTGTGCCAAATTTGTGTGTATTTCATAGTATTAGTTGGCCATTGCTATTTTATTTTTACCATGAAATGGATCCCACTTTTTTTATCAGTGTGTAAAGAATTTTTTTGAGAAAAATTGTTTCATCAATGTTTTATGTCAATTGTACTGGCTTTTTGTTTTTGAGATCTGGCACACTCTTTGTTTGCCAAAACCCGATGGTTGTTGAGACCACAGTGCTCCAAATAACTTTCCGTTAATGTGAAATAAAGCGCCATCCCCTCTTATTTATTACAAAGTACAATGCAGATACATGGGATATCTCCCACAGTCAACAGATGGAATCCCCTGTTGGCTCATATTCAGTTGCCTAAATACCAGCATTTTCTGAACACCAGGCCTCAGTTCTTCCAAATAAAGATTGATCTGGATGCCTTAGACCCTGCATGGTATTTAGAAAATTTAAGTGCTGGATTTCCACTCTTTAATCTCAGATAAAGCTGAAAGCTGTTGCTGAAATGATGGACAGGATTAGTTCTTGACCATTTGGGACATGACTACCATCATCATTTACAAATACTGAATTTCCCAGCCCATAAGATACTCTGTGATTTTTCAGGAAAAAAATTATGAAAAATACTTGGATCAAACAGAAAAGGATCAAAGGATTTGTTACATTGAAAATTAGTAGCTATATGAAAATCTATCCATCGTAGAATCCCAGAAATTCATTATCACTGCTGATAAATCATTTCCACAAGTTTCTATTGGATTGTCACTTTCCTCATTCACAGTGTCATTTTCACTTTCATCTAGTGCATTAGTAATTTAATTTCTTGAAAAGATATTATGGTAGTCTCCCTTTAAACTTTCTGCCCAGACTATTTTCAGCCAATCACAATTCTAGAAATCGACAGCCATTTCATTCTTCCTAATTGTGTGACATCATAAATTCATGGCTTATGAACTTTCGTCAATATCCAAGTGGCATTTTTTCACTAATGATCTTGTTCGAATGTTCAGATCATTTCTATTTATGAATCTCTCGTACCATGAAATATTCCAAGAAAAATCAGTAATAGACATACCTATAGCTTATTTTCTCACTTCAACTAAAATAATAATTTTTTGTTGAAACAGTGATACCGTTCTCTGATATTTTATCCAGTTTTCAACATGCTCCTGAAGCTTTTGCCATTTAGGAGCACATGGACGTAAAGTAGTTTTTTTACTCAGTCCATCTGCTTCCTATATTCTTGTATCATCTTCTCAGTCAAGAGTTATGCCAAAATACCTTTCAGCTGCCTTGCTTCCATTGTTCTGAGGCATAATTCATGACTTCAAGTTTAAATACGATACCATCTGACAATATTCTCTCTTAAGATCTCATGAAGTTATCATTTTATCTTTTAATGCAATGCTTTGTTTCTGTTATTATTTTGATGTATTGAAATTTGTATTAAAAGTAGCCATTTTCTTTACCTTTATAACACACTCATACTGCCTAAGGTTGGGAGCCTGTAGACTTTGAGTTAACGTTGAGGGATACAATGTGTGTACTCAATATAGCAGAGGGGTGGTATCCCCATTAGCCCAATGTGTATGTTTCACAGCAGCACCAAAGTTGAGATGTTACTAAATATGCCACATTCTGTACATTTTTTGAGAATATATTGTGGAACTACTTTGCAAAGAAAAATTAAAACTCTATTGGTTATCAGTGACTCAAAACAGTGATATTATCGACAATTGTGTAAAGGCAACCATTTTCTATGCCTGATGTGGGAAAAAAATGCTAATAGTATTTTTCCAGTGGATTCGCTTGTGTCTTAAAAGGTCGAGGTTATACTTGTACACCCTCAGCCCATAAGTTGCAGGCTGATTTTAGAGTGAAAAAGAGCATGCAATGGGCTGGGAAATACTGTACATTAGCAGTGTCATTTCCAGAGGTGTCTTTATGGCTTGGCCCCAGAAAATTGAGATGTTAGAATTAGAATGCCCTATCAATTTCTTTAGAGGGTGTGATTTACACCATGGAGAGTTGAACATCTTTAGGACTATCTTTGTTTTCATTTGTGGATTGGCCTGCAAATGTGAGCCAATCCTTTAATAATAGTAATGGGTTTGGGTGTATATACATATATATATATATATATATATATATAGATGATTTCTTCGAAGTAACACGGAAGTGTTGAATAAGAAACTTAGACAGCAACACACAGCACGAGAACACATAAAAGGAACACTCACACATAATATCTTGATAATTTCAACGGACTCAAAGTCCGTCTTCTTCGGAAGATAAGTTAGGACTGATATATAATAAATGGTATTGAAGGGTAGGTCAACATACGGAATATTTCAGCAAAGTGGTATGAAGGTAAGTTTTCACGTTGTTGATGGTTGGTATTGGTGGCATTGGGGAACTGCTGCATTATGAGTGGCATTTTTGTCCCTAACTTTTATGTCCATTGTGATTCACATCATCAAGATTATGCTACATTTTTTTGATGATGTGGTTTAAATATCAATATACTATACAGAGGCCCCAGTGTTGAGATACTCCTACAAAGAATTTTAGATTTAATCATTCCAACTTTTGTGTCTCCATCCATCCTATAATCCAGCCATTCCTTTTGCAATCTATTGTTAATAACAAAAGTAGGAGATTACACCAAAAAATTTGACCTGATTGTAATGAACTTTTGGTTGTTATATTATTTTGAACTTTTTAAGTCATATTTAATAGTGCCAAATATTGAAGCAATCTGATGCATTTCATTGAACATCAGTATAATGTGGCATTTTTATTCAAATTTCCTTGGATTTTATCTTGAGATTTTTTTATTTTTCAGATGAGAAACAGCAGGTAGATTATGAGATTGGAGATCACTTTGATCTTATAGAGCGGTGTCTTTCTGCCTTGGAAGAATGTGTACATCGTTTTCCACAGCACTACAAATCAGTGTATCGAATCACACACTTTTACTTTAGATCGAAGAAACATCGTGATGTGGGTCACTGTCGTCACCTTTTACTAGGCCCAGCTAATCCCCCTTTAGGCTATGAAAATCATTTTGGTGGAGCTCCTTCCTCTTACTCTTCAATGCCTGCAGGTGGGCAAACCAACTCTACAACTTTATCTTCCAGTAAACAGAATGTGCCTGGACTTTTTGCTGATCGGAAGAATAATAACTTTTTCAATGTAAGTCTTTATTTTCAATGATTGGCTTTTTGGCATGACGCACTCAGTCATTGGTTTTATAATATTTTGTCTGAGAGATCCAAGCTATTTTGTACATTTTCTAGATAACAATACCACATTCAGTTTTTTGCTTGGTAAAATTTTGTGATTCATTTGTGGTTTTGGTTGGAAATAAGTTATTGCCCATCACTGTTTAAATTCATTTTCAAAAACTTTTATGAAGTTAGACTTTTTGGTACAACTTTATTTTGATCAGCTCAAATGAAAAAAAAATACAAATGTGTACCTATTGGTTGATTTCTTTCATTCTTCCTTTATTGGTAGCCATTATGGAAAATATAAAAAAGAGGGCATGACTTCATTTTCAATCATAACAAAGATTATTTTCCATTGGACTTTGTCATGTTAGGCTCAAAGTTCTTGATTTTCTCACACTGCTATTTTTCATTAGTCACTTATTTTCTAATCCCATAGTAAATGGTGAAGCATTGTTCATGTTCAACTCAGGGTTTGTAGAAACTGAAATAATTTAATTTTGTTAGAAGTGTGATACATTTTCTTTGGAAGTAGACATATTTAAATGTACAAATTTTGTGACCCATCATTTGAGCTAAATATATCTTTTGGTGTTGATTGGAATATTGTATTTTGGACTTTTCATTACTTGTAATATTTTGTATATCAAGATTAGGAGCACCCCTGTTACTGTGGTAATTCTCTGAAGTTTTTTCTGAGCTCTTGTGAAAACAATAGTTGCATCTTAGGCAAGTAATGGTCTCTAGATGGATTTCATTAATTAATAGGTCATATTTACCCTCTCATGTGTCATTAGTCCATGATAAATAAGAAATAGTGATAAATAAGGATTGATATTTTGAGTACAAGGGATGATGAATCAAGGAAAATATTGGAAGGGTAGTACTGTAGCTGCACAATGATTTGGAGTGTGGAGAACATCACAAAACATCTCAAAACCAGTCAATTAACAGTCATTACGGGAATTTACAGCTAGATTCTAATAAAAAATGAGATACGTGCTTCTGAACATTACTTAACATTAATTTTCAAAACTACATCTTTTGCTCTTGACTAAAATTCCCTTTGAGTAAAAGTTTAAAAGAATCTTGCCATCCTAACGTTATTTTTACTAAATTTTCTCAGTATACATGGAAATATTGTTTGTTAATTCAACAATAATTATGTATGATGTGATATCTAGTTTAACCCTTAAGCAATATGCATCATGATACATGCTCCATAAATTATAATGAAATAAAACTGATACCAATTAATTCAGGGGTTAATTAGATGATAGATAGTTAATATAAGATAGGGACATAATAGATGATAGATTTTTAAAATGTTTTCTCAAAGAGAAAACATTTTAAAAGTTCCAACTGTGAATTGATTAAGGGATATTAAACTATGTGCTGTAATTATAAAGTGCATGCTATAAATATATATATTTATATCATGCACTATATTAATATCGTTATAATAAATAATAGATAAATATACAGTTATCAATAAATATGCAGTTGTTATATTGCATTTTAACTATGAAAAAAATAATTGTATGCATATTTTTTGTGTTCTCTAAAATAAATCATTCCATATGTCAATTTGCAGAATTTAGTTTAGTCTTTAAAAACTGTTCCTCTTGAGCTTCTAATTGAAGGAAGTGTTGTAGACCTCTGTAACAGCACTTAGTTACTAGTGTTATCATTTTCATGTTAAATGTATGTTTATTTTTCTCTCGAGAGGCTTTGAGGAAAATTTATCCAAACTGAGCAGTTAAGTGAAAATCATAATAATTTCTTTTCTCTTAGGGAGTTTGGAGAATACCTGTCACTGAAATTGACCGACCAGGTAGCTTTGCCTCTCACATGAGTCGTTGTGTGTTGCTTCTTATGGAGGTTCTCCGGGAATTAAAGGACTATTCTATGCTGCTTGAATTATCACTTCAACTTCAAAGGACTCCTGAGAGTGACAAGTGAGTCCTTGTAATGCATATATTTTTGATTTGTTATTATCATAATCCCTTTTTGATTTATTGAAAGTCAATCTATCTCAGATGCAACTTACATAGATGCAATTAATTATATTGAATTTTTCTACCAAGAAATTTATTTTCTTGGATTCCTATTATGGTATTAAATAAATATTCATTTGGGATGCAGGAAGTACCTGAGGGATACTGAGAGGGAGCAGCTATCTCAGGAAGCACTGACTCTAGCCATGCAGTCTATTAGAAATCATCTTAAATTATTTACTCAAGCCAATCATGCACAAGAAGATGAAAACATGACCTTTGGCTCCTTGAAGTCTGTGGAATTTCTACTTGGTGTTTATCGTTGCTTTGTTAGAGTGCAGAAGCATTTTCCACATAAAGAATCAATGTTTTCCCAACTTTTAGTGGAAGTTTACAAAGCTATAGGAAAGAAAAAGGTATGTGGTTGTTTTTTTTTAATTAACACTTTTTTTAATGAAAAGCACTCTTGAACAACAGCAATAGAAATCAGAATTCCTGATTTTTTCAGATTTTGTGATAAATTTTATCATGTACTGAGCGTTTGCTTTATGCTAATGCTGCATAAGCTAATGGGGATATCCAAGTTTATAGTAGAAGAAGTAGTTACAACATTCATAGTACTCATCAAAGGATAAAGTTGATAAAATCCTGATAAAATCAACGAAACCATACAGAACTACAAAGCATCTAGGTCCACTGCCAAGAAGGCCTTCCGGAAGGCGCTAGCGGAATTCAAAAGGAAAAAATTAGGCGAGCATTTGAACGATAACCCAAAGATGTTTTGGTCCTACGTCAGGGAAGTGCAGGGAAAAAAGTCCACCGTAAACTCATTGAATACCGAAAAGGGGGATAAAGTAACGAGTAGTTTAGATAAAGCCAACATATTTAACTCATTCTTCCAGAGTGTTTTTAACATATCCTCACAAAATACACCCGAGAACCTTCCGAAAACATTTCAGCAGTCAATGGAAGCAATCAATATTTCCACCCGCGGAATAGAATTACTCCTTAAAAATATAGACCCCAACAAATCTCCGGGACCTGATGAGATACCGGCGCGCGTGTATAAAGAACTGTCGGCTGAAATTGCCCCATATCTAGATATAATATTTAAGAAACCATTAGCAGAAGAAGGCGTGCCAAACGGCTGGAAGGTAGCTTCGGTAACACCCATATTTAAAAACGGAGGCAGGGAGGACCCCAGTAATTATAGGCCAATATCGCTGACTTCCATTTCCTGTAAGATTCTTGAACACATCATTGTTAGTTCCATGATGAGGCACCTCAATAGCCAAGATTTATTAATTAATAACCAACACGGCTTCCGTAAGGGTAGATCCTGCAAAACTCAACTCGCACTTTTTGTACATGATGTATTGAACTCCAGTGAAAGTAATATTCCAGTTGATGCGATATTCCTAGATTTTAAGAAAGCTTTCGATTAAGTCCCTCATTGCAAATTACTGGCAAAATTGGAATCCTATGGAATGCACGAAAGTATTATTAACTGGATTAAACAATTCTTAAGTGATCGTGTCCAAACAGTCGTCCTGGATGGTGTCTCATCCGATACTGTCAAGGTCACGTCAGGTGTACCACAAGGAAGTGTCATAGGTCCCCTCCTTTTCCTTATTTACATAAATGACCTCAGTACCGTAGTTAATAGCAAGCTCCGTCTTTTCCCCGATGATGCAGTAATTTATGGGGATATCCGAAGTCACGAAGACAGAGTCGTGTTAGCCAACGACGTAGATGCAATTCAAAATTGGTGCGATACAAGGCAATTGGAATTAAATTTTAAAAAATGCGTAGTAATACATTTTTGGGAAAAGAATAATTCCCTCCCTTATAGTTACAAAGTGAAACAAACCAAAATCGCAAGGGTAGATTCCTTTAAATACTTGGGTGTAACAATTACTCACGATCTGTCCTGGGGAAAACACATATGAGAAATATGTGGTCGTGCTAATAAAAAATTGGGATTCGTGTAAAGAGTGCTAGGTAAATACGACGAAAAGGTGAAAGAACGATGTTTCCTTGCCTTGGTCAGGCCCCACCTAGAGTATGCTGCCAGTATATGGGATCCTCATAATATAAATTTGGTTTCGGAATTAGATCAAGCTCAGCGGAGGGGGGCTAGATTTGTCAAACATTGTTATGACCAACTCAGCAGCGTATCCACTTTGCTAGACAATTTAGGTTGGGATTCTCTTACACAGCGGCATTTCCAATATAGATTAAACTTATTAAAAACATTTAAAGATGGGCCCTTTTCCGATGACATCAAGGATATAATACGAACTCCAATGTATTACAGTCGAAGGGATGAGAGATAGACTGCAAGACTGACAGGTTTAAAATGTCATTTTTTCCAAGAACGATAAGGGACCAGAATGCTTGTAGCCGAAATTCCCCAGGACATAGTTCATTACAATAAGTATTAACGACAGGTTAGGGACTGCGCGAGGATATGTGTGTATGTATGTGTATATATATATGTATATTTTCTGATAGTCATAACAAACACAGAAACCAAAACACACAAAAGAGGGAAAACTCACTGGTTCTCGAATTTTCGGTGGTCCAACCACCTTTCTCAAGAGGAATTAGGAACAGAACTGAGGCAGAGGAGGGCCCGAAAGCAGTGGTAGGAAGGAGAAGGGGAAATGGGGGAAAAGAGGGGAAAAGAAAGGAAAAGGGGGGAAAAAAGGGGGGAAGGCATTCGAGGTGAGGAGTTTGGAGGGGTAGTGTATGGCGCGGGAATTTTAAAAAAGGTGGGGATGATATGGAAGTTGTTGGGGGTGGAGGGGGATGAAATTATATGCATAAAGGGGGCAATTAATGTCTAATATTAATACCTGGGCGATTCCAGGAATCCAAGAGCCAGATGAAAGCTAGCTCTAATGTTTTGAGTTTCAGTGGAGGGTCTGAGTGTGGGAGGGATGCTAAGACGGATACTTTAAAACATTGGTCAAAGGCAGTGTTGTGTTCGGAGGCATGTTTGGGGATTGGGAGCATACCAATAAGGGAGGAATTGTTGCATGAGGCTCTATGATTATTGATTCTAATATTGAGGGGTGTGGTACACTGTCCAATGTAAAAGGCAGGGCAAAGTTGGCACTTGAGTAGGTAGACAACATTGCTGGAGGTACACGAGGAGTAGGGAATTGGTGGGAGAGAGTTAAAGAGCGGGTGGGAGAGGGATGGGATTCTGGTTAGGAAAATAGGACATGTTTTGCATCTAGGTTTATTGCAGGGTCTGGGAGTGATTTTGGAACGGGGCGAGGATTTAAGAAGTGGATTGGTAGATTTTAGAAGATCTGATAGATTGGCGGGGCGTTTGAAAGTGACAGAGGGGCATTTGGGGAAAAGGTTGGTGGTGGAATTGTGGTTTTTGAGGATAGGATAGAGGTCCTTTAGGATAGAACGCAGAGATTCTAGGCCAGGGAGAAACGTGGTACAAATTGAAAGAGGGTGGTTTTTCGCGGTGGTGGAAGGTCTGGGAGTGTAATTATGCCTACGGATCCTCTTATTCAGGAGGGATTCAGGATAACCTCGTTTGAGGAGGGAATGGTGTAAATTTATGAGGAAATTGTCTCTTTTCCCCCATTTCCCCTTCTCCTTCCTACCATTGCTTTCGGGCCCTCTGCCTCAGTTCTGTTCCTAATTCCTCTTGAGAAAGGTGGTTGGACCACCGAAAATTCGAGAACTAGTGAGTTTTCCCTCTTTTGTGTGTTTTGGTTTCTGTGTTTGTTATGACTATCAGTGAATTTACATTACACGTTTGTGGGTTTTCCAAAAAAGTGTATATATGTATATTTTAATATATATATATATATATATATGTGTGCGTGGATATATATGTGAATATGTATATATGTATCTATTTTTTCTTACACGTTCCCCCCACCTTTCCTCACCTAACCCCCAACCCCCTCAACCCTTACCCTTCCCTCATGGTGCTACACCCCCTGCCACACACCTTTTTGGTGGCTCGCAGGGTATTTATGTAGATGTAGATAAAGTTCTCTTGCTACGGCACTTTACCAGTGTACAAAAATATGTAACTCCCTTCCATAATCCATATCATCTACAGAATCTATACATTATTTAAGAGAAAATTAAACATTTTCCTGCTGATGTAGCATTGCCATACTGTTGATGAATTCAGATCAGAAAGTGTATCTATTAACATTGTCTCATTACCTTTAATAATCATTAATGCCTTTGGTATTTCCAATTATCCCATACACAGTGAAATCTCAATTATTCTTGCTAGTCTCTCTTCCTAACCCCTCAAAATTTTAATAAATTATAACCATTAAGATAATTTTTAAAAATAGTGTTAAACTTTTATATACTTTAAAAAAAATACAAGTTTGAAATTCCTCGGTTTTCGTAAAAGTTTTTAGTTTTGACCACAAAAATCAAATATTTTCACTAGTTTTAATGGTTGTATTTTAACATGTTTGTACAATCTACACTTGGCCTTTATCTTTTCCCTTGCATTCTTTAGCCCTCAGAATTCTATAATATTGTTTTACAATGTGACAAAATGAAACAGATATTAGCGAACCTTGGCCCATCCTGTTTTGTCCTGGTTACATGATTGGTATAGTTTTCTGTGGAAAATATGTTTAGCTGTTCACTTTATGATAGTTCTGGGTTCTTGTAAAACCATAATTCTTGTGAATATTCACACGCCGTCGGGCTTGGTACATGGGTGAGCTCTACCATCACCTACTAAGCCGACCTTCGGGTTGATTACTGTGTTTATGGTTTATCCATAAGAAAATGGCAAAAAATTGCCCATTGCTGAAAAACTTGAATTAATCACAACGAATAAAAAAGGAGTTTGTTTGTTTCCTTATTGCAGTCCCTTGTTTTTTTTAAACTTATTTGATTAATTCAAAATAAATCGTTTTATGTCACAACCATATTGTGGTTATCCTGTGTTCATTATCATGCATACTTGAGAGTTTACTGCATATAGCTTTGGTGGGTACATGTACCATATGCTTTTTTGTATTTAAAATCAAGCTCTTTCCCCTATTAATATTAGTTTTTGTGTTGGGATGGTTTGAACATGTATTAATGTTGTATCTTTAATTTTTATATTGCCTAAAATTGTTTCCTCATGGTATGGCGTGTGAGGCGTCAAGTGAGAAATTGAATTTAAGGCAAAAGTTTCAACAAATCGATTGTAGTTATTACTCAATGTTGGTTGGTTCCTTTTTTTGACTTAAATAAATGTTTAATTTAAAAGCAATGCCTCATTTTTCCCGTTTGAAAATTTACCTTGAGAATTCATAGCACTGGTTTTAATTCTCAGGGAAGTTAAGTAGAATAAATTATTAGATTGACTATATAATTACTCTATCAGCCATTTACAGAGTTAATGAGAATGGAAAGGGTTGGCTGTCTTTAAAATTTGAAAAGGTAGAATTGGTATGAAAATTATAATTTTAAATGGATTCATTCCAGATCATATTATGTATTTTGTTATGAAGCTTGTTGAAGAAGGAGAATGTTATGAACTAATAATTTTATTTTGATGGCCAATTCATCAAAATAAAACTATAAATCCACATGAAAAATAAACTTTAATGTGACCTAGGTTTCACTGTAGTGCAGCATCATCAGACAGTGAAACCTGGGTTGCATTACAGTTTATTTGTCATGTGGTTGTACAAAGTTTTATTTTGACATTATTCATCTTGGAACAATTCCACAAAGTTACACCTGAAATGATAAATGAACTAATCATGATTCTTTTAATCTTTTTCAAACTGAAGTTGGAGGTAACCAGTTTACCCTCACAAGTTGACCAAGTGGTGAAGTTCTGCCAGCATGAGATACAATTAAGCCGAGCTGCAGCATCTGCTGCTGCATCAGCCGCTGCTGCTACAGCTACAGCCTTGAGTAATGTAGCTTCCACTCTGACAGGATCAGCTACTATCCCATCTGTTGGTTCATTTCCAATGTTCAACATGCCTGTGAGTGTAGTTTGAAGAATTAAAAATCATATCATGAATTAACCCTAAATTCAGAATGTGTTTTTCATGTGTGATGTGAGCTGTTTCAATTTTGAAGGTAAAGGCCATTCAACTTGCTTACAATGACCGTCTCTAAGACAAATGTTAAGGAGATGCAAGAAATGGCAATTAAAATCCCAGGACCCTAGTGATCCTTTGTGGTTTCAATTATCAAGAATACGCAAAATTCATGCTGGAAATAAATAACTTATAAATGACAGCTCTTGGCCACAATGTTGGGTTAAATTTATCTCTTCACATGTTGTGATATTATGAACTCTTTATTATGTAGGCCACACATCAGCAAGTCCCTCAGCAACAGACACCAACACCACCAAGGAAGCCTTCATACAGTGGTGCATCAGGAAAGCAATCCACAACAACTACCGCTGCTGTTGGTAGCGTCCCAAGTGTGAGGCAGAGCAGTGGATCAAGAGGACGCCCCAGTACTAGTGGGAATTGGGCAAGAGGGGGGAGATACTCATATCCTCATGCAAGTCAGACAAAGGGCAAGAGTGGAGGGCTACCTAGGGGAGGCAGTTCTGCGATTCCCTCTCAGAATCCATTCCTTCCCCCAGCGATACCTCCAACAATGCAATCATTATTCTCAGATCCTAACCTTTTGACTGCTGCTGTCCAAGCTCATCTTCCCTCCATGGACACATTACTTGATCTGCAGGCACAGTATTCAGGGATCAGAGACCATCTCATTAGACAGATGGCATCTGTTGCAGCTGCGGCAGCTGCTGCCGTGTCATCCACTTCACCTTCTATTTTGACACCTATGCCATCTCGGGGATATCGTGGACGAGGTCGTGGTTTAAGCAGAGCAAACTCGGTTCCATCCACTATGGGAAATCCATCTCAGCAAAATGTGAACCTTCTTCCCCCCTATTCATCACCAGCATCTACCAACGTTCAGAAAGCAATCAAAGATAGGCCAAACATTTCCATCACACCAATAGGGCAGAATGTGACTCCACAGTCCACACTTTCATACCAGCAGCCTTCAGGGTCTTATCAGCAATTGACTCCACCATCTTTGCAGATGAAAATGAGTACAAGTGCAGGATACAAATCCCCTATCAATAAGTCACTGCCTCCAGTCAACAGACCATCTTCTTCTGCGAGCAGGCAGCCTTCAGCAATTGGCAAACAAGTAATGCCAATGGCCCACCACAAACAGCTTCCCCAGGCAAGTAGACAAAACCCTACCACTGGCCGACCAGCACAAACAGCAGCAAACAAAATGACCCCACCCCAAAACAAGTCTGCAACTGGAAACCGACCAAATCCTTCAAGTCGGCAGATGTCTCCTATGAGCCGGACTTCTCCTTTAAGCAGGTCTACCCCACCTCCCCCTGGCCAGCCGGTGTCACCAGTTGGCAAGTCCCCACTATCATCCTTGAGTAAGCCTCAAACAGTACCCACCAGCATGCTGAAGCAAATCCCCCCACCAACACTCAGCAACAGGCAAACATCACCTATGATTGGTGTCAAGCAAGGACCAGTGCCTGTCAGCAGACATACTTCCGCTCAGGGTAGGACTTCATCTGGTAGTCCTCATGGTAGTTCTCTCCCCTCTCCGATTGGTCTCACTGAGAGACCCCATATACAGCAGCAACCACCACCCCAGTTGCCCCCTCCTCCTCCATTGCAGCCTATGCTGCAACAAAGTCAGACCCCAAGAAAGCATTCACTTGGCATTAAGGACCCTTACAAGAAGGTTAACATGGGCTTCAGGCAGGATGGAAATAACCTTCCTACCATGAGCAATCCATCTACTTTATCAATTCCTGGGGCACCCCCCTCTCTTGGGGCAGGGGTGGCTGCCACCTTGGCTCGTCTTCCTAGTACACAACTAGAGATAATACCCTCGGGTGCTGCAGCTACAGGTGGTAGTGCCACCAGCAACATTCCTCAAAGGACAAGTGCTATTGTGACACCTTCTTCCCTCTTGCCCACTCTTACTCTACCCTCATCTATTACAATCACTACTAAGCAGAGCTCTAGCAGTGCATTCTCCAGACCTTGCAATATTGGAAAAAAAGATGTTTTAGTACCACCTACTGAAGCCTCATCGAGAGGTTTTGATGAAAAAGGAAGTAAAGAAGCTAAGCCAGGTAAAGGAGTTGAAGTTATTACAATTGAATAAAATTAGGTCTTGCATTTAGAACTTTAATAATCAGTCAGTTGTGAACATTTGAAATTTCCATCACGTAGGCTGTGTAAACGATATATTTAAAGGTGGCAAAGTAATGCATATGTGTATATAAATGGAAGTTTTCTTCCTGATGACAATTTTATGAAATCTTTGCCACTTTTTTTTAAGATCTATTTTTCTGTATAGATTTTGATCACCTCACATGAATTTTTGTATTTGAAAATGAGTTCATTTTTTGTGTGTGTTTGTCTGTAGCAGAATAATTGTAAATTATAGTTTATCAAATATACAATTTTTCTATACTTTCTCATTTATTACCATCTCATTTGTTACAGTTCACTGATTTACTGAGCTTGATGCATCATGAGGCAATTTAGTGTATCCATATCCCAATATATTTGATGTTGCACCATCGAGGAAAAGACCAGCCAGTCTCCAAGCCAGCCATTGGCCACGCAATTTATAAGCTAACTTAATGGCTTGACATTTCTTCTCCAGACTGCATTGAGTAGTATTTTTTTCATCAGCACTGGTGTATTCCATGTCATCATCTTCAGCCTTATTTCCTTGTTCATCATTAAAGGGCAGTACAGCATCTTCTCTAGTCATAATTGTAAATAATTTTTGATTGTTCACAACTTCCTTTTCTGAATTTCTGTTGAGTAACTTGCTGTCTGTTGAGTTCCTCTTGCTCTCATCTCCATCTCTTGTTTCCAGTGAGATAGGGCAGGTAACTAAATTGTCCTTCTTTTGTGCATCTTTTTTGCAATCCTCTGTTGTTAACTCTGGTGTACAAATATTTTTTGACTGTGGGGAAGGAATATACATTGTTATTTGTATAAAATGAGTCCATTAATGCAAAAAATGCTATAAATGTCTATTCTATGAGAATTTTAGATTTTTTACCAATCTATTCATTAAAATTCAATGCAGCAAGTATATGTTTATTACTTCCGAATACTTATCAATAACAGGTATATACTAACTGTACCAATACAATTTTGTAATATATACTTTTCTCTTGATAGGATAGACATTCACATGGAATATTAATTTTAGGGCAAAATAGCTCAAAGTGGTCTTTAGAAGATTTTTGAATATCAAAAGATTAATCATATGAAAAACTCTTCTGATATGTTCTCAAGACTTCTGTAGAACAAGCATGATCCTCAGAAATTGAAGGAACCTTTGAGATAAATCAGCAATGTGTCATTTTTTAGAGTGTTGGATTTAGCATCGGGTTACAGAATGTCTTCTCTGTGCATGTGAAACTCTTTTGTGTGCAATAGAAAATAGATATTATGTTTATTAGGGATGCAAAAATATTGGGTAATTAGCTTTTTGTCCAGGCAGTTAGAAGACATGTGAAATCAAAAATTGCCGACTACATTCAACTGTCAAACTTTGGAGATATTTAACTTCTGTAACACTGAACATCTGCACTTTGATAAAACATCCCAAATGCTCAAAATTTATGCTACAGATGTGTGCCATATTTAAAATGTACCACTTTGCCAAAGGTGTTGTGAAAATGAAGATTTGTTTAATTATTTATGCAAAATTTAAATAAATTCAACCTTCACACTGAAGTCAAATTGAATCCCATATTCAGACAGTTTGTGATAAAATGAGTCAAATACCTGTGTGCAATGTATAATGAAAGTGAAGTTTATCCAATATATATCACATAATAGAATAGCGTCACATGCAAATAAATGACTAACACCAAAGACATGAAGCACAGGGATCTTTATATGTGGCCTGATGAAATATATTAGGATATAATGGGATTGAATTAGTTTTTGGTGGATTGTCAGAAAAAGAGCTGATGTAAAAATAAATAACTTGGGTAGTTATTCTGTGAGACAAAACTTAGTACATATTTCATTTATAGCTAGTAAAATTTGAATCCTGCCATGAATGCCATTCTGATCATCTATTTACAGCAACTGTTTTGCGAACAGGCCATTATGCCTATTGCTGCAACTTTAAAAAAATAAAGCATTTTGAGGAATTACCTCTAAAAATCTATTAGAATCCATATTATACTAACTGAGGTAGTTTCTTTCTTTCATTTTCATGCACAAAGACGTTCTCATTAAAATACAAAAGCACAAATGAAACCTAAATGATATTTTGTATTGCCTCATGAAAGAGTAATGGGGAAAAATAGTGGTGCATGTTCATTATCTAAAACTGACTTAATAAATTTTTTGATAATGCCTGTGAAACTTACCTTTAGAAGTGATGGTGGTTGAAGATTGTTTGAATTGGGATCATCTGTCCCAGAAAGTGGGATTTCCAAATCTACTGAAGCTACTTTTTTCACCTTTTGTTGAGTATCCCAAGTTTCATGTAATTCTTCAGCACCAATAGCAGCTGTCTTGGAAACCAGGGATTCCAGATCTTCTGAAATTGCCTTTTTTATTACCAAGTGAATTCCTTCATTTGTATGTAACTTCTCGCAATCAAGACCATCTGTCTCTGAAGATGGAGATTTCATATCTTCTGACGTTACTTTTATCATGACTGAGGGAGTTTTTCCATTTCCATATAACTTTTCAGAATTTAGGCTGTATGGCTTGGAAAGCTGGGCTTCCAAATCTTTTGAAATTTCTTTTGTTGTTCTCTTTTTATGTAACTTCTCAGAATCAAGGCCATCAGTCTTGGTTAGTGGGGATTTCAGACCTGAAATTACTTTTTTCCCTGCAAGGGAGGTCCCCCTCTGTGTGTGTTGCTCAAGAATTGAAACACGTGAGGACAAATCAAATATTAATTGCACATCATTGCGGGTCTCTTGCCTTTTACAAAGTGCTTGTATTTCAGGAAGATTATGGCAAAGATAGCAAAGAACAATTCGACATTCCTTGTCCTCCTGAAAAATCAAAAAAATTTAAAGTCCATAAGAGAGTGGTAAATGATTTTTTGTGCATTTTGGTATTTCTTCAATCTTAATTGTTTTGGGTTTAACCAGAAAATAAAAATTAGTCAAATGTAACAAGAGCAACAAGTGTGTGTGTTTGTTACAAGTGTTTACATTTTTACTGGGGACCTATAATAAAAAACAAAATGTGATCTAAAATTATATTATTATCATTGTTAATAATTAACATATTCATTTATTTTGCATGCATTTGCAATTATGAATGCATTATTGCAAAAGTAATCGTAATACTCTATGATACCTACTCAACGCACCTATCCCAAGTGACCCTAACTCACATTTCCGTTAAGAAATCAACTTCCTCCTGAAAGAGAAAAACCCATATGGTGGGTCCTTGAAACTGGCATGCACATGCCCATTTCTATCTTCAAATCAAACAAACCCAGAATCCCATAGTTCCATCTCACAACTCCCCTAAATACCACTATTATATATTTTAAATAAAACAGTTTCTGACGTAACTTGGTGGAAAATCTTCATACTGACTTTTAATAATCAAACCACTTTTGATTATTAAAAGTCATTATTTATTTTATTTGTTGCCCAGTATTTCTAACCCATAATTCACTTGTGGCCCTTATATATCTAAGATACCTGTGACTTCGTAAGTAATCTTTGTTCATGAACATCAATGGCAACAGTTGTTGTTACATTTTCTTTTCCATATAATAAAGGCCTCAAATATTTTGTATCCAAACATTCTCCTTCACACATCCATGGTGCTGATTTCCTTCTAGATCTTTCCAAATTTGTTCTTGTCCATGACATTTATTGTTTTGACAAAACACCCCATTTCCACATTAAAGACCACAATATAAGAAGTACATAGGTCATTTCTTCTTCATCACCCTCTGAGAACACAACTTCCTGCCTAATCACCCTCTGAAGACAATGGCCTGGATAAGATACATAAATGATGTCTCCTTCTCTGACAGCAAGGTATGGGCTACTTTCCTTTTTTTCTCCTTACAATGCTCGCTCTTCTCTCCCTTTTACCTCCACTATCTTATCCTAACAATTCTTATTTTTATATGTAAACAATCCTAATCTCAAACATTTCCGTAGCCCATAACTAATGGTAAAGTTTACCTGTAAAGCATATTATATCCATTTGAATAGCTGCCACTTCTTCCTTCCCCAACCCTCCAGCCCCTTCGCCCTCATACTTAAAAAAGTCTTGTCACTGTGTTATGAAAACTTTAAAAAAAGTGAATGTCCTCTTTAAATGCTTAAATTTTTGTTGTCCCCATTACATATAATATTTATCATTGCCTCTACACATTTTTGTCAATTTAAGAAATAAGCTATTGCATTAACTATTTCAAAATAATGTGTGCAAACAGAAAAGATGTGCATAGTTGTGTCATCACTAGTGGAATTTGTCAGTGTAAACTCTGACTTGCTGCAGCTGTATAGTTTACTTATTCTCTCAGTTACAATTCTTCATGTTTTCATTCCCATTTTCATGTGTTTTACTCAAGGTAGTTGCCACTTTTTTATTTCCTCCCATCACTTCCTTCATCAGACTCATTTGCCACTACATACACATTGCCATTACATGACATTATCACTCTAAAAAAATAACATCAACATATATCTATAACATGGAATCGTATGTATTAGTTTTCTGAATCACATAATTAAATTTCTTTCCTCAATGTAGTATTTTTGCAACAAGGAATATTGTTAACACTATGAAAAATAAAATACCTATCACAATTCAACATAGCTAAATTCATTATTTTATAAATACTTTTAAATGCGATGGATATGGCTGGAGGTCACAAATAGATAAAAATATAAAGATATTGTTCCTCATGTCACACAATTGTTTCTTAGGCTCTACCAAAGCAACACCAAAAATGAAAGGTAATTTGTATGTGGTTCCAGATTAGGTTTGGCAAACAGATTATAAGATTTGGCTCCCTCATCCCATTTTATCCATTCTCTGTTGCCATTCACCCATTCAATTTGAACTGAAATCCAGTCTAAGAATAAACCTCTGATGAAATCCTCATGAATGGAAAAATAAATCCAGGTAAGAAACAGTAAGCCTGAGATAAGAATTACAATCCATTCATTAACGTACATATGTAATAGGTACATAATCACTGTACATGACTTTTTACTAACCTTTGTTAAATAACCAGGCCGATAAGGACGGCTGATCAAAGCAGGCACAAAGTAATCTACCAATGCCTTCACTGCTTGCTTATCAATCCAATCTTGGGTTGGTTCATATGAGAGGTTGCGTATAAGTGTGATTAGGGAAATCAGGGTTAAACATGCTTCAAGTTGCATTTCTTCAATTACTCTGGAATTCAAAATAAGATACTCAAACTTCTAGGAGCCCAATTTTTAAATCTACAAATTCCCTAAAAAACATTCTCAAATGTAACATATAACTTTTATATTAGCTTGCTGTATGATGTAGTTAGGTAACAAATGTTGCATAATTTATTACAGCCAGGAGATTGTGTATTAAAAATTACAAGGTCTTGTAAACTGACTTTTAGCTTTGAGAAGCAGGTTTTGGCTCATTATTCAGTGCCTCCATTCTGCTTAAAGATAAAAAATTGCTTAAGTGGAATATATTTTTCAGAATTGTAAACACAAATTCAATAATTTTAACAACCATAAACACAGTAATCAACCCCAAGGTCGGTTTGTTAGGTGATGTTAGAGTTCACCCAGTACTAAACCTGACAGCATGTGAAATTCACAAATCAAGATAGGAGGGCCAGTTCCTTTCCCCGTGCCAGTTATGGTTTCTCAGGAAGACCTAATGCCTGAAAAATCACAGAGCCCAGAGAGACATGCCCGGGAATCGAACCTGGGCCTCAGTCAGTAGTCCAATGGTCTACCCCTGGACTACTGTAAAATATAAAAAGAAACCTGTAGTAATTCTTCAAATATTGACGTTTTTATAAATCAAACCACTTTGCTTTTCCACATAAACTTTTTATTTCCACGACCCAGGTTTCGTTATAGCATAACATCATCAGGTGAAAATACAAGTCAAGCACAGTAAATATACATATCTCTGGGCGGAGGGGAAGAGGAGGTAGGAAAGAAAGGATTGGTTGAGCTAGGAAGAGTGGGGCTAAAAGTCAATGGTTTGAGGCGGAGAAGGAGGATTGGTAATATTGACAAATTAGCAATAATTGGATAATTAGATTAGATAAAAACCAATTACCACAATCTCACACCAGCGATTTCACTCCCGAATTTCTACACTTTGAGAAGAAAGGCTACAGTCTTGACTCGCTGGAGCAATTAGAAATCCTTCAACACACGAATTATGGGGAAGATGTTTTGACCAATGATTTTCTTTACCCTTCACATTCCCTGTTATTGTTTTTTCCCTCACCCCCTGCCTGAAACCAAGTAAAACTTTTACAATGTAGCGACTCTTCCCAGCCTGCTACTAAGTCACCTAACTAATTACTAAGTGCCATTCTCCCCCATTCACAATAATCATTTCCCTAATCCTCTGCCAACTAATCCATGCCAGGTGGGCTTTTTGCAACATTGTATTGACCCTATCCTTCCAACCTGCTAATTATCTAATTGGTTTTTATCTAATCTAATTATCCAATTATTGCTAATTTGTCAATATTACCAATCCTCCTTCTCCGCCTCAAACCATAGACTTTAAGCCCACCTCTTCCTAGCTCAACCAATTCTTTCTTTCCTGCCTCCTCTTCCCCTCCACCCAGAGATATGTATATTTACTGTGCTTGACTTGTATTTTTACCTGATGATGTTATGCTATAACAAAACCTGGATCGTGAAAATAAAAAGTTCATGTGGAAAAGCAAAGTGGTTTGATTTATAAAAACGTCAGTATGAAGATTTTCCACCAAGTTATGCCAGAAACTGTTTTATTCTTCAAATATCAATAAATTTTAAAATCATATCCATCAAATGCCAATTTTAGCAGCATATAATTCAACATATATTAAAAATAAACCCTTGGTATTTGGGTAAGACCAAATCATTGAAATTGATCAATTAGCACAAGGGGCAATTAGCACATCCGCCTGGCAAGTGGAAGGTCCGATGTTCAAATCCCGGTTAAGGAAATATTTTTTTTTTCGTGATCTGCTCAAAAAACCGCCTTCCCCACATGTCCTGTGTTCGCCTTTTATGTGTTTTCCTATCCCCTTTCCATCCATATATATATATATGTAATTATTATTATTAATTGATCTACCAGTTAAGGTAGGTTCTGGATGGACACAAGTACCAAATAAATATGTTTGTGACTCCTAACAAAACACAATCCAGCAACCTACTCTACAACAAGTCCCTCTTCATCTCCGTATACTTCCTTCCTCTCTTGATCCCATCCAAAATCCCTATCCTGTTCCTGCCCTTTCCTCGTTTGCCTATCATTCTTCCTTCTATTATAGTCTTCAACATTACACTGCCAATCAATACACCATTCATTTTTCCTGCCTCCATAGGATTTCTCCCAACAAACCCCTCTCCTCACCCACCATCTCCAGTACTTCCTCATTTGATATCCTTTTGGTCCATTTCACCTTCTCTATTCTTCTCCACACTCACATTTCAAAAACCTCCAATCTACGTCTATCCTCCTGCTTCAGTGACCACGCTTCTACACCATACAAAACTACGCTCCACATCAAAGTTTTAACGAGTCTTTTCTTAACATCCTTACTCAACATCCCTGTAATCAACTCCCTCCTCCTTGTGAAAGCCTCTTTACCTAGCGCAATTGTTCTCCTTATGTCCCTACCACTTTGACCATGTTGGTCCAAAACCCTTCCAAGATATATAAATTGTTACTCCTGCTCTATTTTATGCCCAACTATTTTAATGTTTAGCTTAGCCTTTCTCTTTCTGGAAAATCGCATAATCTTTGTTTTATTAAAAATATTGATTCTCATCCCATATCAATAGCATCCAATTCACTCAGCAATGTTTGCAACTCCTTGGCTGACTGACAAATAAGAGATAGGTGATCAGCAAACCTAAATTATGAATTCCCCTCTGACTTTCATTCCCATCTCCAGTTCTTCCCATACCTCTTTAATCATTTCCTCCACATATATGTTGAGCAGTACCAGTGATAATGGACAACCCTGCCTTACACCTCTTCCTAACACTGGCCATCTGGACTCTCCATCCCCCACTCGCACCTGAATAGTCTTGAGGCATGTAGAGGTTGTGGACTAGCCTCCTGTCTCTCCAATTTATTCCTATTTTCTGCAATACACGCATTAATTTTTCCCAATTCACTCTATCAAACGCTTTTTTTAAATCTACGAAACAGGTAAATGAGTCCTGATTGAATTCCATATTCCTCTCGATTAGTGATCTCATTACTGCAATGGCAGCACACGTACCTCTTCCTTTCCGAAACCCAAACTGATCCTAAACAAACCCTAAGTAATCATTTGCCTTACTCTCTATCCTTTTGTTGATGATCCTGAGAACAACTTTAGCTGCATGGGAAATCAAACTTATTGTTTTGTAGTCCTCACATGATGTAGCCTTTACCTTTTACGGAATAGGAACTGACACGTTCTTCTCTATATTTCTTCCATCTCTCCTAGAACTTTTTATCTTTCAACTATTATCTTACCTGAATTATCTCTAACTTTTTGCACAGATCTTCCCTTCTACTTCCCGATACTGATTTAACCTTGCTGTCTAGTGCACCAATTTCACCCTTCTTCTGCAAACTTTCCATATCCCCCCACTACATCTTCCACCATGCTTCTTTTGGTTTATTTGTGTGCCCGTCTCAATTTATTATTTGGCTCTTTCTACTTCCTTTTGCCTAGGTCTGTCATTTTCATCAACAACATCAACATCCTTCCATTTTCTTCTCTTATCTATCTTTGTAATCATCTCATCCATGATCTGGGGTTTCTTTGTCCTTTTCCCATTAACAATTCCAATAGATTCATTTGTGGCTTTCGATATCCCTTTTTTATGTGTTCCCATTTTTCCTCGATTGTACTCAGCTCTTTACTCTAATCCATGATTTTCACTACAGACTGCTGATACTGCTTCCTTGTGAATCCATTTAATGATTCTACATTCTATTTCCTGACCTGTCACTCCTGCCTTATCTTTTTGAAATGGATGCTACATTTCATAACAACCAAATTGTGGTTAGAGTCCGGATCTGCTCCCAGGAAGCTGTGTGAATTTATCACACTGTTCCTAACCCAGTGCTTAACCATAATATAATCTAACTGATACCTTTCTGAGTGACCTGGCATTTTCCGTGTATACCTATGCCTTTCGTGGTGTCTACACTAAGTGTTGGTGATAACTAACTCTTGTCTTCTGCAAAACTCAATTGCTTTATCCCTGTGGTCATTCCTTGTGCCTAAACCGTAGTCCCCCACCTCATTGCCATCTCTTCCTTCATCTACCATCACATTCCAATATTTCCTTGCAGGAACACACGATTATGTCCTCTAACTGATAGTATATCCTATTGATTTCTTCCTCCTTATGATTGATTGGTGGCATGTATACCTGAATAATGACTACGTTTGTCGGTTCTGCTTTAATCTCTGTTAGTAATATTCTATCTTGTTCTTGTTCTATGTTTACTACGCTTCTTCCTACCTCTTTATTCAATATTATGGCAACCCCTCATTGGCTCTTGTGCCCGCCGCTGTATATTATTCTGTGGCCATCACTCCAGTAGTCCCTGTATCCTTCCATCTCATCTCCCAAAAGCCTAAAATATCTGTATTTACTCTTTCCATCTCTTGCTTAATATTCTCTAATTTTCCTGTCCTCGACATTGTCCTAACATTCCAAGTTCCTATGCTAACTAATTCGGTGTTCTTCTTCTGCGTCTTCTGCTCTCCTAGCTGTCGGTTTTCCTTTGCAAGGGTTTTGTGAAATGACAACCAAAGAAGCCTTGCCTCTCCTGCTGCTGGGCACGATGCACGGCTGATTCAACTGAGTCTCGTAGTTGCCAGGCTCATAATCTCTATAATGTCTATTATTATAATCTTGGGAATGATAATTGAGGTAGTTTCCTATTACCTTCCTCAATATCGGTAATATCTGATATTAATTAGGTAATCAAATGTTACAATAATAACTATGAGAAAATTCAAATGGGAATGGATTGGGAAGGTGTGATAGGAAGTTTGAGCAAAATACTTACTCTGCAATTTTTTTTTGAATTTGAAGATGAATTTTGTGGTTAAATGTATGGTAACACATGGCAGCATGGTAATCCTTAGATAACTGAATCCATCTATTTTTGAGTGCTTCTGTTTCACCTGCGCTATATAAAGTGAAAAGGAGTAGCATGAAAGCTTATCCAATATGAAAATCATGTAGATGTGACAATAACTCTGAGGATCCACTAGAAGTCTCAGAAATAATGCTTCAAGATCCATTGAGAGTATGTGCAACAAAACCAGGAAAGTTATAAGGAGATCCATAGTCTCTTAAAGAAAACCTTAGTCTTGGAGGTTTTTAATATCACAAATGAATTCAAATTGGTCAATAACATGTGTGTACAAAATTTAAAAGAATTAGGATAAAACAGGATGTTGACTTTGAGTGAAGAGGATCCATGAAGATGATTATTTAATCATCATTCTTGAGCTAACTGGTTTTGACACATTTTTACTGTAAGTTCAGTATAGTCTTCACTAAACTTTGATTAAATCATGGTGTACAGTTCATTTGATACAGAAAGTAATAGTTCATTGCCACTTTTTTTCAATAATTTAACAGAGTAAATGTCATTATTAAGATTTTCATTAGTAAACCAGAGTGAGCCCAAAATGGTCCCTAATTCATTATCACCTCTGAAAAATATATCATTTATGATTGTAATGTTGTTTTCTTTATGTTTTCCAGAGGCAGTTATGGATTGGAAATGGTTATTTTTATAAAGTTTTAACAATATCAACTTCCACAAACTTTTATTCCTTCCAATTTTTGTAATATGTAAGATATTATAATTATGGTGAAGCACAATACACAAAACTACTAAACGTAAATGGTGAAGAAATTCCAAATCAAAGAAATTTTTAACTCAATAACATTATTCTCCATTTTGATTTGAGGAATCAAATCACAAAGGAAATTAGATGACACAAATCACATGAATAATGCAAGGTTAGTTTCAAAACTAATTTTTATGCAGTACTAATGCATCATTATGTTGAGAACTAACTATAAGAAAACACGATGATTATAATCAGCCACTAATAATTAATGAACCATATAAATACTTAAATTCATTAGTCATAACTTTTCTATTCATCCAGTATAATAAGGGAGACATAACAACTCCTGTCATTTGATACTACTGATTTGATAATTTAAGAAATAGATCCTAATGACCTTGAGAAGGTATTACATCTGTGATTTTTTTTACTTTTTGAGAGAGTTAATTTAAAAAAATATTTTGCCTACTTATTAAACTAGGTTCTTACTCAAAGAAGAGTTTCTCTTCCAGAAAATTTCCACCTCAATCAAGTATCCCCATGCCCTCTCATGGATTCCCAAACATTTACATAAACTAATGCCCTGTAGAACATGCACACAATTACGCTGGTGAAAATCTTTTATGAAATTTTTTAGAAAAATTATTTAATATCCAATTTATTAACTATTGGGTCATGTTTAAGGCTATTGAAAATTTCAAGTTACAAAAAATTGCCTGTGTAAATAAGATATGGTGCGCTAGTTTTCCTGCGCTTTCTCAATGAAGTTCTATAAGAATATACTTTTATGACATCTTTATTCTTCATTTACTTACTTACTCGTTCCGGTAATGTGACAGAATATTAATTGGGTACGCAAACGACCAAGAAAATGTCTTATCAGCCATAACGGTGCAGCAGGTGGAACTTGAAGAGGCATGAGCCAGCGGCCTGTTTCCAGCCTCCTCTTCAAAGATAATCGCAAAGCAACATCGCCTTGGGCAAATTTCAAAATAGTTAATATCCATGCTCCAGGTGATGACTTTAAATTTTCTTCCAATGTGCCGTCATCGTCAATTAAACATTCATTTGGATGAGCCGAAAAATATGCCTTTAAAAATAATTCCTAGAAAATAACAATTTTTACGGGCAATTTTGAGTCATGTTCAAGGAAATAACTTTCTGTGTCATTTCTATAAACCTGTTTTAATCATTCAAGCAACTCTCAAATTCATGTTCATCAGATTTTAAGAGACTTTTGACAGGTACTAACCTTAAGGCCAGGGTGCAAACGTCCTCGAGTGCATACATTTTCAATAGACTCCCCAAAGATTAATCTGAAGAAAAGAAAAACTATTTAGATTGACAAATTTTGAAAACTGCAAACATTAAAGGAAATCAAATGTTTGCGGATATTAGGAAAGAAAAAAGAGCTCTCCTTTACCTTGGATTAATGGGAATTCTCGGGAAAGACGCCATACAGCTACTTCGATTAGCAGGAAACCTATTTGAAATACGAAGAAACAAAATAAGCTAGTCGTTCCCGGGTCTGGAAATCGAATTAGTTGCTTCTATTAGGTGACAAAGAAGTTCAATCGGCGTGCCACGCACGCCGTCTACAAACGACTACAGCAAAATGCAACAATGTATGTTAGGTGAGCGGTTGGTCTGGCAGGAGGAGGGGAAAACCTAACTCGAGGGTTGGATGCCTATACCGTGGGCTTAATGAAATAACTTTATGATAGTAGATATGGATATTGCCTGGAAATCTCAACTATGTTTAAAAAAAAGCGCATTTTATCCTATTTAATTAGGGGACCATGATAAAACGGGAGTCTAGAGAATTTTATCGGAGACCCAGGTATGGACCTTTATGAATTGAGGGAAAAGGAAGCCTCAGTATTCATTATAATTATAGAAACTAATATTGACAAGTTAAATGAATACAGATGGAATTAAAAAGCTAACTTATACGAGAAAAATCCTAAAACTACTCGCAAAGCTAGAAGCATATGGCATAGGTAAAAATATCCGGGGTTGGATTAAAGACTTTTTGAATGGTCGAGTTCAAATAGTAGTTGGAGTTACCTCAAATGCAGAAGAAGCTACTTCAGGTGCTTCGCAGGGAAGTGTCATCGGATCTCTTTCAGACCTACTTTACGTTTACCACAGTGACTCTGAAGTCACAAATGAGAAACGTTTATTTGCCGACGATGCAGAGGTTTACCGTGTTATTCATGATCCTGAGGACACAGCAGCTTTGGCAGATGACCTTAATGCTATACAACGCTGGTGCTGGTGCGACACTTTGAAATTAGAACTAAACTTAAAAGAGTACGCAGTCATAAACTTTTGAAAAAAGAGCAATATCCACCCGAACGCCTACTGCATTGGGAACACCGCAATGGAATGTGTATACTTAATTAAACACCTAGGCGTTACCCTCACTCGCGATCTCTCCTGGGCGAAACATATACGGGGAAAATGTGTACAAGCTAACAAAAAAATTAGGATTTATTAGGAGAGTACTAGGTAAATGTAATGAAAGTCAAAGAGAAATATTAATCAGTCGCTGATTAGGTCTCATTTAGAATATGCTGCAGGCATATGGGATCACGAAGTTGGATTGATTGCCGAATTGGATCGCGTGCTCTGTAGAGCTAGATTTGCAAAACGTCGTTATGATAAACTTAGTAGCGTATACAAAATAGTGGTCCAGCTAGACTGGGAATCACTCACGGAGCAAAGGTTAAATAAGAGATTGAAGCTCTTGCATGAATTGTAAGGGAGTCTATTTAGCAGTGATGTTGAAAGTGTATTATTACCCCTATCGAATTACGGTATTAGAGATCATGCTAATAAAATGAGATAGATTAAGGGTAGAACGGATAGATTTAATATGTCATTTTTTCCACGAACGCTAGTTGATATAATAACATTGTCCGACCGCGGCAGGATCATATTCGGGTAAAAATTAATCTGGTGTGTACCCTGCCGCACACCCTAGCGGTGGCTTGCAGGGTACACCACAAAATAATAAAAATATCTAAGTCAGTTTTCAAAATTTTATGTGGATAAGTATATATTATGTTTCTATTCGATGTGAGGCACTCATGTTGAGCTTTTAATCGAGTGGTAAGGCTTTTAAAAAGCGTGGAAGCAGAAATGCTAAGTAACCTGATACAAATTTGATGAATGTTTGCTGTTTTCAAAGATATTGTTTTGTCCTCCTTATATCCAATATTGATGCTCCTTATATCCTTTCGTTAAACATCTAGATAAAAATCATGCCCGTGGATTTAATGTAATATTGACTGACTCAGAGAAATATCTTCATTATTCTACTTTTTTATCCTAGAGTCTTATATTCGGAATTTAAACGCGTAGCGGTGTGATTCCTTTATTGCGCTTTTCGGACCTTTTTCGTTGAAAGAAACGCGAAAAGTTGAAAAACAAAAAACAATATAAACAAACGCGACTAACCATGGCGGCGGGACCGATTGCTGAGAGAAATCAAGGTATAAGAAATGAATGAATGACAATTTTGAAGCACTTTGATACAGATAATTTTTAATTGTAATTTTAGAAAGCATCCCTTGGTTTAAGAGCGGTTCTTATGCTATTTTTGTTGTTGAAATTCGTTGAATGTCAGAACCGGCTCCTCATGAGTTTAGTGTTCGTTAATACACTGTTGGATTGATATATTAAACTAATATCAGGGTTAGTATTTCCATTCTAGTAGATGTTCGTATTTTAATTAGCATTTTTGTTTTCTTGGGTAGATGCAACTATTTATGTTGGCGGGCTCGATGAAAAAGTTTCGGAAGCTTTGTTGTGGGAGCTGTTCGTACAATCCGGGCCAGTCGGTAAGTAATTAATGCATTGATTAATGAGCAATTTATGCAAATGGAAGAGGAGATTGAAAAAAAATTTACATATCAAACCATTGAGCTGAACCTTACCAATACCCAATAATTTGATATCCAGCATTTGGCGTAGAAAAGTGTCGGCTCCTACGCCCTAAAAGAATGAGATGTGATCGCGATCTAAACTATGAATGACATTTTACTTACATGTTCAATGAATTACGTTCCAAATTATTGTGAAAGGTTTAGTAAGAAAGGATGTCATAATTATTCTATTAAAACCGTTTAACCTCGCGAAAGTACATAGTGTGCTCACTGATGATGGTATATGAAGAAATTATTTGGAAAGAATAGACGGAGGTATAAATAATCCGGGTATAGCGTGTTCGTTATTTATTAATTGTTTCTTCGTTTCTTTCCCTTTCACCCTGTTTCATTAACTGGACAACGTTGATACTAGTACTAAAATTATAAATATCTATGCGTCGATGAATTAATATTATGTGTGAGCGAAATCAAGCTACTTTTTCCGGGGATAGTGTGTTGTAATAAATAATATTCTCATTAACGGAATTGTAAGAGCAAGCACATTTCTGAAAATGGTCAACATTAATATGTATGTAGAAGTGTATTGATCTCTTACTCAAACGTTTGTGCGGACAATGATTTTACTGTGTAATTAAGGTAATGGTAGTTTGCAATATAAAATGCCATCATTCTCCGTAGTCATGCTGTATTTCGACTCGGTATAATTTATTGTTATGTGCCTACAATTTTCTTCTAGCGGAATACCCAATAATGTTAACCTATAATAATAATTCCTTGTTTGACCAGGGACAAGTATTAACATAAATGTCAAATTTCTAGATATCGTGATTACTACACATCTGAATTGGCAAAAATTAATGAATCACATTACTAACTTGCTGTAAGTATAAGAATTCTAATGGTCAAAAGACTCGTATCTATTATTTCTACTGACATCCGGCAAGCGTTATTCTATGCTTAATCCTACCCCTCTAACAGAATTAATATGTAGGGGGCATAACACCTTCACCGGGAAAGCAGTCCTTCTAATGGAAGGAATGAAAATCATGCTCCAGCTGCTAGACTACCCTGGGTGTCCACTTTTTCAAAACTATATCATATTAATATTTCTCTCTTGTATAATTATATCATGCTATATTTGCTGAAGAAAGGCATTATATGCTATCTACAAACTACAATATTTCTCAACTCAATACAATATAAAATGATAATTTTAACATAAACATTAAAACATGATTACCCCTCTTTGTCATAGAAAGAATCTCATTACAAAGGGAGTGTAATCGTTAAAAAAAAAACTGTGAAAAGACCTATCTTAAAATCAATACCATCCATTACCATTTTCAAATGAATCAAACAGGAATTGAAATTAGGGTATGGGCCTCAAGTGTATATGAATTTCCTAAAATCAAATGTACATATGTGGGAATATCTATTTGGGAATTAGTGACTATTTGGTACATAATTTTATCGGCCATAATTTGTGTACTATTTTAACTGACATGGTCATTGTTTTGGATTGACTTTAATTGTTTTGTGCATCACAATTGTGTAATTGAAGGAAATAAACAATGCTACTTATTATGAAATACATTGTCTAAGGAATATCTGCATCAGAGAGTCTTTTGGAGAATAAATAATTACACATACAAAAGGAACAATTTAAAATATGAAATAGAAAAATAATGTTAATTAAATGGCGCTGACATAAACATGGATAAGTGATACGATAATGTAGTAACTGTACAGGGTGTGACAACATAACTTTCTTTTTTGAAAGCATTTTGTGTTTGAAAAAAGGAAGGAATCCGTAACCCACCCTGTAATTTGGATACAATAAAGGAAGAGCATTAATGGTTTGTCATGTAAATACATAAAATACATTTTGTATGCCGGAATTTCAAACTTTAAGTTTCAGTTCATTATTAATACTTGTTTTGATTTTGGTTATAACATTTACAACTGTTGTAATACACTTTGAATTGGAATATTATTTTATTTAGATTTGTCTAAATGTTTTTGAGTAGCCTGCATGAGTCAGGATTGATATCCTACCTGCATATGTTTCATAAATGTTATATATTGTTTGTTAATTTAAATATGTGCATTTGTAAATTTAGCTATGAGCTTCGAATTTTTTGATTGGGCTGCATTTAGCAAGTCTCGGCTCTTTTTAGACATTTGCCATAGAATTGAAAATGTTTATTTTTAATCTCAGGGTGTAGTAGTATAATGCAGTATGATATAATGTAGTAGTGTGACACATTTCAGTGTTAACTAAAATGAGTATGAGTTATACTTCATTATGTTTTGGAATTCTATGTATGTTAACTTTAGGGAATCTTAGATTATTTTCCTTGAGTCCTAACTATGTACTCTATCAAAAATTTGGGAAAATAAGATTGTATTGAAAAGAGGCTTAGTGTAGTTTTGGATGTTAGTTTGTGTTTTGTTAGAAGAGGTAAGATAATTATTGATGTGCCATTTGATAGTTTTTGTCCATCAGAATCCTATGTTAACCAGTAAATCACTGATGATAATAATGGTATTACTTTCAAAGGCCAATGCCAGCATATAATCAACTGATATCCATTGTCTTTTCAGTCAATGTGCACATGCCCAAAGATAGAGTAACTCAACAGCATCAAGGATATGGATTTGTTGAATTTATGGGAGAAGAAGATGCTGACTATGCTATTAAAATAATGAACATGATTAAACTTTATGGGAAACCCATTAGAGTAAATAAGGTAAAGTTTTAAAATTTATCTTCATTTTGTCAATTTTATCTTTTTAATTCATAAATAATTGTTTTAATGTCACATTCTATATTTTGTAGGCATCTGCTCATCAAAAAAATCTTGATGTTGGTGCAAACATATTCATTGGGAATTTGGACCCTGAGGTCGATGAAAAACTTCTCTATGACACATTTTCTGCATTTGGTGTGATTCTACAAACACCCAAGGTTTGTACTCTTATCTACTGTTTTGTTTCTGTTGGTGTGTATGGTGCTTGCAATATAATATGTATAAGCAATATAATAAGCAATATAGAATGTACAACTAAAATGTGTTAATGCAATGGTGAATGTCTTCCATTATATTCTCTATTTTTTAAATTTATACTCCAATAGTCACTAATTTATATATCACACTGCTAATGTAATCTAAATATTGCTTTCAAAATATCATCCATTTTTAATGATAGGTGCTTCACAATAGATTTGATATGTGGCACTTGAATGTTGTTAAACTATATATTTAAATGCATTCATGTTTTTCAAAGAAGGAAGTGAGCAGGGCAAGTGATAAGAACTGTTGGGAAGCATTTCAACACCATGTGATTAATTACTTTCAAATATTTATCATTTGTGTGGCATCTAATGTTACAATGAAATATATATTTTCATAGGTTTATGGTATTGTTTTGTAGAGGTTGATTTGCCCAGAATCCCATTCCCATGAGAAAGATTTGCCCATTGCAAATCATTTTGAAGGGAATGGGAGTTTGGGATGTTTTTATTGTCTGTTTAAAGTATGGAATGGAATTCAAAATGAAGTCCAGATTCTCTTAAGTAATTACAATTACCATAAAGTGAAATAATTTTTTTCTAGGTAAATTAGGTTTAGGTGGCCTTAGTTTGCCAGGGATTGAATTTTATGACAGATAATATGGAGGTGTGTATGGTGCTCAGAGATCATTATTGAACTGGTCAAGTAAGGGTGACCAATTTATGTGTGAAATCAGCACATATTTTCTGTTTGCTCAAGTAATGTCACATTGATTTTATCTATGTAAACCCAATCCACTCACATCACCATTCGTCGCAGTGATTCAATACCCTTCCTGTTGAATTGCAAAGTAATGTACATAAAATAAAGAAAAGTATAATGATATTATAGTATATTATATTAAAGTATATTAGTATATTATATTAAAGTATATTAGTATATTATATTAAAGTATATTAGTATATTATATTAAAGTATATTAGTATATTATATTAAAGTATATTAGTATATTATATTAAAGTATAATAATAATTTTAATCGATAACTAAAATGAATGTTGTTTAATAGTATAATTCTGGCCATCAACTTATTTTCTGATGACAAGATTAGGAATATGTGTCAATTTGTTTTGAGTAGTAATCATAAATATTGTTAGTCACTTTGTAAATTTGACTTGGCCCTACTAAATGCAGTTTTTATGAATTGTGTTATGCCTACTTGGTTGGCTGTATTTTGGAACTGAAAAAGGGCTAATGTAGTCCGTTTAATTTATTATGGCACAGTGAAGAGTGAAAATCATTTTGGTAGTACATGCTCAAATCAAGGCTCTACTAAATGAAAGTAGAAAAAACTTTGTTACAATCCACCACTTTTTTTCGATACTACTAGTTTCGACGCTACGGCGTCATCCTCAGGTACAAAATTAAAAGTCACAAACATGCATATATATACCCTCTTCAAGAAAGGATGGGGGGGTTATGGGAAGAGGGGGGGGCGGGGAGGGGAGTGCGGGAGTAGGTATGAAGGAATACTCCCGCACTCCCCTCCCCGCCCCCCCCCCCCTCTTCCCATAACCCCCCCATCCTTTCTTGAAGAGGGTATATATATGCATGTTTGTGACTTTTAATTTTGTACCTGAGGATGACGCCGTAGCGTCGAAACTAGTAGTATCGAAAATAAAGTGGTGGATTGTAACAAAGTTTTTTCTACTTTCATTTATTAAAATGAACTTCCACAAAGTTGAGGCTGAAACTATTGAGATGATCAAGGCTCTACTTCTCATAAAACGACATGTACCTCTGCATACCTGATTGTCAGCTGAGGATTAATGAGGACCTTGATATGTTCTCCTAAGTGGTTCAAAACCAAAACTAGATTAATAAAATATCTATAATAGCTATATCTTGAGTACAGCACATCACACCAATTAGCATTTAATTGGTATTGAAATGTCTTGGAATAATTTTGAACTTATTTTAAATTTCACACCAACTACATAAAAAGATTGGATTTAGGCCAGTCTGGGTGTTTGGTTTTGCATTTGTTTTTCTGCCTTACTGATCTAAGTTTTCTCTTCCATCCATTACATGATACTAGATAATGAGAGATCCAGAAACAGGCAACTCCAAAGGGTATGCATTCATCAACTTCGCCAGCTTTGAGGCATCAGACGCAGCCATTGAGGCGATGAATGGCCAATATCTGTGCAATCGACCCATTACCGTCTCATATGCATTCAAGAAAGATGCCAAAGGAGAGCGTCATGGCTCTGCGGCTGAGCGACTCCTTGCAGCCCAGAATCCACTTTCCCAGGCAGACCGTCCTCATCAGCTGTTTGCCGATGCTCCCCCTCCCATGCAGGCTACACTTCCACCAGCTCCACCCCCACCTCCTTCTTCCCTTGCGATGCATGGTCTGACCATTGTCCCGCCACCACCCCCAGCCATGCCCTCTGGCACCAATATTCCACCCCCACCCCCTGTGCCGCCTCCTGCCGGTGTGCCTCCCCCTCCCATGATGCCCCCAATGTCCATGGCTTCTGGCCCACCCCTGCCCCCAGGCGGGCAGCCACCCTTACCCCCGATGCCACCGCCACCACCCCCTGGAGGGAGCATGCGGCCACCAATGCCTGGAATGCCTCCCATTCCCCCCTCTGGCGTGCCTCCATCAAACCAAATGGGTGGCATGCCTCCCATGCCCCCGCCACCTCCCTCTGGTGGCCCCCCACCCAGGATGATGCCACCATGGCAAGGTGGGGGGTAACGTGCCACCCCCACCACCACCCCACCCTGGGATGCATCACCCACAGGGCATGCCTCCTCCTCCAGGTGAGTTTTGCAGCAATTGGGGCTACTGTCATGAGTTTTGACTGCATTGTAGAGTCACTGTGTTAGCACCTGAAGAATGAGTAATTAAAATTGGCAATTTTCCACAAAATAAAATTTTAACACGACCGATTTTGATGTAACTACATCATCTTCTGGTCAGAAGATGATGTAGTTACATCGAAACTGGTCGTTATTATGATATTCCACCATATCATGCCTGAAATATCTATTTTTATGAAGAATGAGTAATTTACTAGGGAGAAAAGTGTTGCTGCAGCCATTCAAAAGTCTACTGGACACTTTTTATTTTGTTTTTTTGATCCTTCTTGTTATCTTTGTCTTCAAAATCTTTATGATCCACTTTTATTTTGTTGATTTTTTAGACCCCTAGGCTGACCATCATATAGTTATTTTATGAAATGAATATGACTTAGTCATAATTTTTGTTAATTTTATATGGACAGCTCAATTCACAATGGTTTTACTGTGGTCAGTCCCCCGTTATAATTGTTATTATGCATAGCATGGTTATAATTGAAGAACGACCTTCAAAGAATGATAGAAATTGCTGTGAAAGTTTTGGAATGGAGTCATCCACAAATGTGCCCTGAAATGCTAGAATTTGACAGTGTAAAAAATTCCCCGTGACAGGGATATAGTTCTTGACCAATTGATCCTTGGGTATGACCGTTTGTGAAACATTTGCTGGTAATCCTGTTGTTTGTATATACAAACTTTGATAGACAAGTTTCGCAGTTATAATTTTGAAAAACGGGAAATAGGATGTGACTCAGCCTTTTTTATTTTTCACTTATTTAAAAATAAATATTAATTAATACAATGTACTAATATAATCCTTGAGGCATCAGGGAATTATTGAAGTGAAAAATTCCTCTCTTTCTCTGTCTGATTATATTTTTTCCTGATTAATTTCCAGGTGGGATGCCACCACCAGGCTGGAGACCCCCTCCCCCCTGTGCGACCGCCATATGGACGACCCCCATTCCCACCTAGGGGTCCACCACCCCCTCCTAGGGGAATGCGTCCACCTCCACCCCCTCGGAACATGAGACCACTCCTGCCAAATCAGCAAGGCTCAAATGAGGCTAATTACTAAGGGTTGAGTAGCGTTTTATATCGCAAGGCATGTTAAGTATCCGAGATTAGGCTCTAAGCTGCAAAAGAACATAATGTGATTTTACATGAAGCTAAACAAAGAGTCTTTAACTTTGTTGGTCTAAAGTCAATGTTAAATGGAAACCATAAGTGAAATTGAAAGAAGTATTTGTGTTAGATTTAAAGAAGGTTATTAGAATTATTGTGTATATAATTGGTTCTATGGATTCTGCCATAAAGTTCCAGTTGGCTCTTCAATGTTGATTCTGCAGCTTATGTGTTCAAGACATGGTGAGTCTTAATTTTTGTATTTTTATTAGCATCAATATTTTTAAAATTTGGAATTCATTGCATTTACTCATCTATCAGAAATGATTAGTTATGAAAATAAATATATTTTGTTACATAAGTTTGCTAAGTGGCTGTAAGTGAAAATCAGTCATTGCTCCAATTCCTGTAAGGTAGTTCTTTTCATTGTGTACAATTTGTACTCAGTGCACCTTTTAAGGAGTGTATCATTCCTTCACTTCCAAGAAAAGTCATGTTACTGTGTAAATACCAAAAGTAAAAAATAATTATATGGTGTACATTTTTAATTTGTGTGAAAATTTCTTAAAACAATAGTTCATGGTGAATTTTATAATCATTTAATGTTTGTACCTATATATATACAAATGTGTGCACCTACATACACTGGCATATAACATACACGGATACATACATATTTTTGGAATATCAATGTTGATATGTGGTGTAAATAGTATGATGAGAAATATAAACCAATGAAGAAATAAACAATGAATAATTTATCATTATTTTATTTGACTGATGGTGTGTATTTAGAAAGTGCAATTACAGGTTTTTTATCCTGAGAGTCATTCACAGATTGGATTTGGAAGAAGCATGGTGAAAGATGCAGATGCGAGCATATGGAAATTTTGCAGAAGGGAAAAATTGGTGCGCTATAAAGCAAGGCTGAAATACTATTGGGAAGTAAGAAAGAAAAATCTGTGTTAACAATTAGAGATCAGTCAGGAAAAATACTAGTTGAACCAGAAAAGATCTAAGATAGGTGGAAGGAATATATAGAAGAACTTTGTGATAAAGACTGTAGGCCAGCAATGTTAGACATAGAAAGAAAATTGATTGTAGATGAAGATAGCTTTGGTCCAAGCTTGCTCGATGGTGAGATTGAAAGGGCATTATAGGAAATTAAATCAAATAAGACCATGGGGGGAAACAACATCCCTTCAGAACTAGATAAAAATTTGGGAAAATGTGGGAGGAAGTCGTTATGGACTGATTCGTAGTATCTATGAGGAAGGAATCTAGCTGGAAGACTTTGTGAGATGTGTTAGTTCCTATTCTGAAAAAGGTAAACGCTACATAATGTGAGGACTACAGGACAATAAGTTTGATTTTGCTGGCACATAAAGTGGTTCTCAAGAGGATGGAGAGCAGGGAAAATAATTAAGGGGGTGATTAGCTTAGATTCAGGAAGGGGAGAGGCATGCATGATGCCATTGCAGTAATGAGGTCACTAATAGAGAGGAAAAAGAATACAATCAGGAAATATTTGCCTGTTTTGTAGATATTGAAAAGGTTTTTGATAGACCGAATTGTGAAAAACAAGTATATTGCAGAAAATAGGAATAGATTTGGACGGATTTGGCTAATCCACAACCTGTACATCTCTCAGACTGCTCAGGTGCGAGTGGGGAACGGAGAGTCCAGATGGGCAGTGTTAGGAAGAGGTGTAAGGCAGGGTTGTCCATTATCACTGGTGCTGCACTAGCACTGCTGCTGCTCCACATATATGTGGAGGAAATTATTAAAGAGGTATGGGAAGAACTGGAGTTAGGAATGAAAGTGGTCAGGTAAATAAGCTATAAATAATATGGAAAATGAAATGCCTCATCATCTTATACTTAACATTTCAAATAACCCAAACCCTTCAATTATGTAATTATATCCTCCAGTGTCATTTCATTTTGATTTACATGCAAATCAACAATTTTTTTAGGAAATTACAACCATTATTTCTCCAAAATCAGTTTATCAAACTGCTATGAATATTTACAGATGCATGATTAAAGCTCAGTATTTAGGGAAGGAACACACAATATTTTACTTAGAGTAAGATGTGTTATCTACATGTAATTTTTTCCATCAGATCAGTGACACTGATACATGGATATGTTTGATGTGTCCCATCCCTTTGGATTTTTATAGAATTGATTCCTATGACATCTTAAATCTAAAATATTCAGTTCATATTGTCGCCGTGACACGACAGGGCAAGAAGAAACACAGAATTTTTGCATTAACTGAAGAAGCAAACGTGAGAGCCTATGCCGACAAATTCTTGGAGATAAATGCATTTCATTCCTTGTACTCTCAGCATCCCCCTCAAATGAACTCGATCCACCCCGCCACCTCCTACGCAGTACACTTCTACCCAAATGCATACTTTCACAGATAGATCACCCATGGAACAGAACCAAAATTCACATGCCCTGCGAACTACGAACTGTTCACAAACAGAATCAAGAAATGTTAGCATTCGCAAATGTTACCTCTGTGGACGACCAGGGACACATTGCCTGATTCTGGTCGATCGTCACGTTCTTGTTTTCAGTGTGGAGATGCAAGCCACCAATCCAAAGATTGTCCCCTACTCATTTGTGGGTACTGTAAGGAGTCAGGTCACCACCCAATTCAGTGCCCTTTAAAATTCAACTCTACAAATCCAGGAAACTTCATGACCCCGACTGCGGAGTCGGGGAGGATTTAATTTTGACAGTAACCCCAGAAAACAGTGTTCTAGTCCAAGGGACAATACAGGGCAGGAATTACAAGTTCCTAGTGGACACAGGTGCGGCAGTCACTATTGTGAATAAAAAGAAATTTCCTTGGAATAATCTGATTACTCGTCCATACGATACTCCTATCAAAAGCACTTCAGGCCACATTCTTTCTGTTCACAGCCAATGTCTCGTACCATTGACTATATCCGGCGACAATATCAAAAAGACCCAGTTAGTCTAGCCATTAATCTGCCAAGATTTTATTTTAATTTCACTTAGTGATTCACTGGAAAGCTTTTCTAAAAATTAAAATACTGAATGGAATTATGAAAATATTTTTCTTTTTGGTATCCCATCTTAAGAGAATTAAAATTAGATTTGTCCATACCAGTGATGTGGGCTGCAATTTTGAATGAGTGTATCAATTATTTTATTCTAATGATTAATATAAATTACTTGAGTTGATCATAGAAGATTTGATAAAGTGAGGTTAAATAAATCAAAGCCTAAACATTTAACTGTGCGGTCAGATGTGAATTGAGATTGTTTGTTTAACAAACAGTTAATCATTTAGAAATACAATTTTGGAGAATAAAAACCGACCATTAGTCAAAGTATGCCTATATACTACAGATATTCATTAATAGAATAAAATAGATTTTAATGTTTAATAAAACCATATTTACTTTTGGATTTATTAGATCAACTATAACAGTTATTAACATTTGTACATTTTGACAGTTTTTGTACACGATATAATTGGTAAGGGTTGAGCTATACGCAACATATACCCTGCCAATGGAGTCAATGAAAATCTTCAAGGAAGACAAAACGTTTACCATTATATTCCTTGCAATAACATCCCTAGCTTAAATTTCATTACCAGGAGATGGTGAGCAACATTCTTGCCCTTCTGTGCATATCCATGACATCAGCAATACTTCTCTTCACAGAATTCCCTGACTCAAATGAGGAACACCTTATCCAATGATGTGGCAATCAAGGGAGTGCATTCACATGGAATAAAGGCAGGCTACATTAGACGTCCAAGACTATGTTGCTTTCAATGCAGTCGCCAATCAGCTTGGAGCTAACCAAAGCTCCTCAAAGCTTTCAAATTTCTTAAGCACATCTTGAATTCTCAAGATCAGTTTTGGGTCACTGAACTGGTGGTGGTCGTGGGGGAGCCCTTGAGGATAGATTGTTTCCATCTCCTGAAGTCACTGCCCTAGTTGCCTCCTCAGGAAGTCGAGAAGGATCTGAGAGGATCTCTGTAGCTGTACACAGATAGCGAAGTGAGTTCAGCACCACTGAAATAACACAAAAGTGTCTCATCTTAGTCTTTTCCTATTCAATAATAATAAAAAAAATGATAAATTTATTATTCAATTACCTTTTTCATTTACATACTTTTCACCAATTTGAAAGGAAGGGAAGTGTGCTTTGTAATGAAAGTGCTTTAGAGTGAAACTGATATTTGGTTTTCGAAAGAATGTGTATTGCGTACTTCCAAAACACAAATACTTACTAAAATACTTAGTCATTATTTGCAGAAAAAATTAAAATGAGACATTCTGTAAAATGGTGATGTAAACAGGCAATTGCCAGGAAGTAGTAGAAATATAAAATTAAACGTTCTCTGGGTCATGCATACTTTTTTCTGAATGGAATCATTCACTTATATGTGACATATTTCAATCAACTTAGATCTCAACTTTTCAGTTACATTTGAGGTTTTTGAGAAAATTAAGTAAATGTCTCTCTTTCAAAGCACATGGCATCTATACACCCTACCATCTAACATTGAAAACATCCATATTTTTTTAATTACAGAAGCATAAGTAATGAACTAACACTGTAAATTAAAAAATATTAGAAGGGAATCAAAGGAAAGAGAACTTTTCCTTATTATTATCAGTTATTGAAGTGAAACATTCTAAACAGTGTTCAATGACGTATCTGAAATTTAACTATCCATCTGATCAAATTATTGAGTATTATGTCTATAATAATTTGGAAATAAATCATAACCTGCTAAAAGATTCTCATAAACTGCTTGTCAAGGTTGAAACTGGTTATCACAAGAAAGGAAAATATTTTAGCGACACATGAGGGCTTTTACTTATTATTAGGTTTCATTCACAGCATAAAAAATGATTGCCGCTAAAAAGAATGAACAAAGTTTGAATATAAACTCTTAATAAGGCCTGAAAACAAAAAGGAAAATATCAAAGACAAAAACTGCCTACTTAATATCATTAAATAGAGTGTTTCATTTGAGAGATAGCTTTGAACTGAACTACTGTAAGTGGAGATCAACAGATTCTACATTTTAAAAGTGAATTTAACAGAAACTTTTAATTAAAAAGTATATCCCGTGGACCATTTTAAAATAACATTGCTTAATAAACTATTTTGACAGAGACTAATTTTTTTCAACCCTGGGAATTTTCCAGTAAAGACAAGAATAAAATATACGAGGCCTGCCCAATAAATATGTGAACTGAGGCCATAAAAACTTTATTTTGCGAAATTTAGTCTACATCAATTTTGTCCCCTTCGAAGTACCCTCCATTTGTTGCTATGCACTTATTCCATTTTCTTTTCCATTGTTTAAAGCACCCTTGGAAGTCCTCGGCAGTTAGGTTTTTTATTTTTCTCGTCGTTTCTTCCTTTATTTTGTCCACATCTTCCCAGTGATGTCCCATCATCATATTTTTGCATTTTGGGATTAGGAAAAAGTTGCAAAAGGCGAGATCTGGTGAATAAGGAGGATGATCAAGGATGGTGATTGAATTTTTTGCATTCAACTCTTTTCAACTTTTGATCTGGCATCAGCAGCTTGGGCACGATTTTCGTACGCATCTTTTTTTAAACCCAACTGTTTGGTTAAAATAGTGTGCACTGTTGATTTTCCTAAATTCAGTTCATCAGCTATCATTCGCACAGTTTTTCAATGATCGGTAAGTACAAAGGACCGCACATGATCAATGTTGTCGTCAACACAGGTGATTGAAGGTTGTCCCGGCCTTGCATCATCCGTGGCCTTCTTGTCTTATATTGGCTTACAAAATATACAAGGTGAAATTACATAGAAAGCAACTCACTTTCCCAAAAAACCATTATTTCAAAATATGATTTGTTATATTTATTATTTGTTGATGAGGAAGTACTAGGGATGGTGGATGAGGAGAGGGGTTTGTTGAAGAAATCCTATAGAGGCAGGAAAAATGGATGAAGGGCGAATTGATCAGCAGTTGGATGTTGAAGACTGTAATAGAGGGGAGAATGATAGGAAAGGGCAGGAATAGGATAGGAATGTTGGACAGGATGAAGGGAGGAATGAAGTACGCAGAGATGAAGAGGGATCTGATGTAGAATAAGTTGCTGGATTGTATTTTGTTAGGAGTCACAAAATATTTATTTGGTAGTTGTGTCCATCCAAAAAAAACCTAACTTAACTGGTAGATAACCTTAAAATAATTATTATTAGGTACTCTACTGGTTAAGGTAGGTTTTTTGGATGGACACAACTATCAAATAAACATTTTGTAATTCCAAACAAAACCCAATCCAGCAACCTAATCTACATCAGGTCCCTCTTCATCTCTGTGTACTTCTTTCCTCCCTTCATCCCATCCAACATCCCTATCCTATTCCTGCCCTTTCCTCGCTTGCTCAACATTCTCTCCTCTGTTACCTTCTTCAACATCCCACTACCGCTCAATATGCCTTTCATCCATTTTTCCTGTCCCCATAGGATTTCTCTCAACAAACCCCTCTCCTCACCCACCACCTCCAGTATTTCCTCATTTTTATTCCTTTCACTTAAAATAATAATATTTATAGAAGACTCACATCACTAGGTAACAGTTTGCACAGAGATACCATAACTTGTAAGTCATAAATAATGAAATTTATGATTAGGAAAGACACGCAGTTGGAACTCTGTGAAATCTTCAAAGAGGACAAAAATGAAAGAATTGAATCAGGAATTTTTAAGATGCCACTTCGGAAAAAAATGTATCTCAAGGATATTTTTGGCACTACTCCTTTGGGGAGTATAGTCATAGAAGCTGTAGAGTGAACATGGTATACAATCATAAAATTATGTCACCTCAAACCACAACTTAAATTTTCTTCTACTAAACATACACTTGGCCTACAGTTGTAATTTTCTTATGCTTAAAAACTATAAAATTGTAGAGAAGCACATCGTAAAACTCATTTGGGTACCTTATTTAAAGCTTCCTTTATGCCTGCTATTTTATTTCCCTTTGATTAACACCTTAGGTTTTAGAAATGAGAGTATTTATTATTCAATTCAGTTACTTTCATGAACTAAAAGGAAAAGTTATCTAATTTTTATTCAAAAAACACATTTAATAATTATTTTTAATTTAAAGATGCAACATTTTAATATTCCCTTTGCAAGTTTGAGAAATGAGGGGCTATCACATCAACCTGAAATAATCTCATGCTTATATTGCAGTCAATCTTCTCAAACGGACCATATGTGCATTTTACATTAATTTTAAAGCTCACCTGGTCTCAGGTCAACTAATGAACAATGTTGTTCCACCCATGACAGAGTTGTTCTACACAGATCTTCAAGACTTGCTGTTGAGACTGAAGAGTTGTACGAGACAAGCAGAGGTTCAAACAGAATACTAAACTGCTCCAACAATGTAATGAGAAGTAGATAAGGACTCATAACAGACATTAAAAGAAATACTATTATGCAAAAACCTTAAACACATGCTACACATAAAATTTAGAGGTGTGCAAAGTAAGTGCTTTCAACGAGTCATATATTAAATGAGTCTCAAGTAGCAAATTTTATCAGCTCATATTTCCTATTAAAATCCAGGTTGATAACTGTGTTTATGGTTTTTTATGTAGTACATGTGTATACATAACAATACTACAGGTGACATCCACTTCATCCCATTTTTCCCAAAGGCAAAATTATACATTTCATGAACAAGTCATTTTATCATTGTTGAATACCACAAAATGGAAATTCTTTTGATAAAGTGGAGAAATATATGATTTTTACAGTGTTTTAGATTTTTGCTTGTATTTTAGCTGTGAGGGTGAAAGAAAGAGAAAAGAAAACTTTGCACTTCCACACACTTTTAATATAACACGACCATATTAAAAGTTTGTGGAAGTGCTAAGTTTTCTTTTATCTTTCTTTCACCCTCACCATGAAGGAATTCCACAAAGCTAAGCCTGAAACTGTTAGCTTTAGCTGTTTTGAGAAACAGTATATTTCCTCTTATTCTAGAAAAGATGACATTCGTATGTGGTTAGATCTTAAAAATTGGAAGCTTAAAAGACATAAATTAAAACAAATCAATGAAAGGTATTCAAGTTGCATGTTAAATACATGAAATATAATTATTTTCATAAAGTAATACAAGCATTTGAACCAAACAATTTCAGCTTTGTGGTTGTAACTTGCTGGCTAAATTCCATCATGTTGGTGGTAACCATAGTTATTAGATATAATAAAACTAAGAGTCATTACAGCTAATAGTTTTAGCCAAAAATATACCCTTTTGCTATTTATTTGGATATTTAATGAACCCTTCTTTGCTGGCACAAGAGAAGAGATGTAGCATTCAAAACATCCAAAAATGTATGTATGATGTAATAAATAGATTATCTCATCTACATAATATTTTGGACAAGGCAGGACAATTTTCACTAATACATAGATGACTGGCACTTAAAAATGTATTGAACTTCTTTATATTTTAGTTCTTTATATGATTCAATATTCTAAGCTTTTACCAAATATTTCTCCAATGGGGTTTCTATTCATATTAGAGGAAACCACAAGAATAAACCATGAATCAATGAGAACATTTAAATTCAGAATTATTTTACTTTTTATTGGGTAATGAATTATAAATGGTAGCACTTTTTCACTTGATATCCAGTGGAAAAGTGCTACCTTCTATTATTCATTATGTTCGACTTCCGCCACATCACACCTGAAGCTACTCAATTCGTTTATTGGTTAATATTATAGTTTTATGTTAATTTATTATGTGAAAATTTTGGAAATAAATGATGATTGTTAAGTGAGTGAATGCTGTATTAGCTTGATTAAGATAAACAATACAACTCCTTTTGACCCAATATTGCTTCTTATGACTATTTGATATGATTTTCTTATGACTATATTACCATGCCGCTTTTTTATTCCAATCATAATTGTGAAAAAATACAACACAAATTAATTTGATAAGCACTAATTAAATAAGCAATATGGTGGGTAAAAAAAGGTGAGAAATATTGTGAAAGGAAGAGGTAGGTTAGAAGAATTTGCCAAAAGCCACACTATTAGACAAACAGATAGATATGGACTTCACTAATAGGAAATTATTTTACATCAAGAGAAACTACAACTGCTGAAATTGCACTTGTAATGAGCAGGACATTAATGGACAAATTGGTGAGGTATGATTAACTATGTTCATGTGAGTATATGAAATATGGACAAACTACATTCATTCGTGGACATGTAATAATCCTGAAAGTGGCTTAAAATTTACTGAAGACATAGTGTTAATTAAAAAAACATTTCATGCAAAAATCAACAGTTTAACATATAAATAGCTCTCAAGGATACAATCCAGAATTTCCAATTCTGCAACGTTCGAATCCGCACAAACTCATCAAACCTCTCTCTCATCTTCCCAGCCCTCTGCCTAGAAACAGGTGCACCAGTAGCTGGCAACATAGCTTGGCAATTACTGTAAATTACAAGATATTTTCATACATTTATTGAAAAATTTCCACCCGAAGAATTTAATATAGCATGAATCAACATCTAAATTCACACAATTAAATTCCTAATTATTTTTGTTAAGTTTCAAACATTAGTTCACTTTTTGTAAATTCATTTTTCATTTTCTACTCTAAAAGAAAACTTGTTAACATTATTTAATTGACATTACTTCGTTATGTTTAAAGGTTATGATTCCATCATTGAGACAAAAATGATATAAATTTGCTAGCAAAAAGGCAATAGCAAAGGGAAATTCGTAAGTACTACCAAATCAAAGTTTGTCTCCAATGCAGTTGTTCATTTTATAATATTTGAAGAGGAATATAGCACATCAATTTTAGCTCATAACTTTCAAACCCGTTTGATATAAACCAAAGGAAGTGACATTCTCTAATTTTTTCATCATATCAGGGCAACTAGAGAATATCAATTATTTAATTTATAGTTTTACCCAGTTCTAGAGACTTTTTCCATATTTATTATACTTAATGTCTGATTTATAATTGATAAACATGTGGTCAATGAGATTGCACACAGAACAAGGAGAATTTAGTTTTGAAAATCAACTTCCTTAAAAAGTTATCTCTGCTCTATCTCCTTTGTCTGGGACCCCATCTTCTCTTCTGATTTTTACTTCAATTTGTTTGTCATTCCTGTGTGAGTACAATGGGTCCCTTGCATAGGAGATATTCTTGCAAATTCTGAGTATGTGCTTGAATGCGAATCACAAGAGTGACTGCTATTCCTTAACACGCCCTAGTGATCCAGTGGTTGTAAGTTTGTTTCCTTATTTATAAATTTTGCTTTGTTTGTTTGTGATTGAGGTACACATGGGTCACTATTCACCAAATACACCCATGTGACCTAGTGTGTGTTTCCCATCTTCTCCTTACTTGTAACTTTGTTTTTACCTCCTCCAATTAAAAAAACTTAGGGCCAATCAAGTCTACGGTCTTGCCTATTTCGTTCTCTATAGTTTTCTTATTGTTCACGAATACCAAATTATTTTCACACCATTCAGTCAATGTTACTTTGAACTACTGCATGGTTTGGATTCTTGGAGGAGATTATGTGAGTTGTATCACTTGCAAACATGACCCATTAATAAAATAATTTGGGAGGTTGTTTATGTATAGAAGGAAAAGTTGGGGACTCAGACAAGATCCTGAGTCACCTCTCTCAACCATCAAGGGATTAGAGTTAACAAATGATTTTGATTCAGCTGAGTATAATTTAACTGTTTCTAATCTTCCTGTTGGAAAAGATTTTATCCATTGGTTGGCTATCCCAGAGATTCCATTTTCCTCAGTAGTTCTGCATGATCAACAGAGTCAAAGGCCCTTTTAAAGTCAAAGGACACAGCAATTACATTATTCCTTTAGTCAAGTTCAAGTAGGATGTCACGAATGAACTTATACATTGCTGTTTCAGTTGATTTTTTTTTCATGAAGCCAGATTGAAAATCAGAAAGAATATTGAGTTTACTTAAGCAGTATTAAAATCTATTGTACATTACTTGTCTCAGAATTTGGAGAAAACAGACAGTATGGAAATAGGTTTATAATTATTCATGTTATCTAGGTGACCTCCATTGAACACTGGGAATGCTTTAGCTACTTTTAATCTATTTGGGAAGGTGTCTGAAGATAGGGTTGCATTGACTAAATGTGTAATATGAATTTTTGAAGAATTATCAATGCCTTATAGTAGAGAGCATGGTATATTATGACATCCAGCTAAGTGCTTTAGCTAATTTTCTTAATTATACTGTCAATTTCTCTGTCATCTGCAGGATGAAGAAAGATAGTTTTAGCATTAGTATTGAGAGGCATACCCTGAGATAGCTCATTTGGCCTTAGTTGGTGACTCTTTAGAATCCCAGAGATGGAATCGAGAGAGTTTTCAGTTAGTAGATTAGTAATATCATATTGGTTGGTAACAAGAGAATTATTATGAGATACAGCATCTATACTCAACAAATGAACATATGAGGGCTGTGTAGCATTATTAATGAGGCTCCACAGATTAACTGTGATTTTTTAATGAATTGATGATGTACATCATGTTATAGTTCCTTTTAGCCTGCATTACCAAAATATTGTTTCTTTTCTTTTGAACTTATAACTGATACTTTTCAACATTGAGTAATAAATTTATCAAATGTGAAATTCAATGAACAAGAAAATATTTTTGAAAATAGCCTAACGTAACTTCCCCAACTTCCACAACCACTGAGGAATATATATATATATATATATATATATATATATATATATATATATATATATATATATATATATATATATATATATATATATATATATAGAGGTGAGCTCAGGCACGAGCTCACCTCCACCCTCCAAATGCATCCTAGAATCCTTTGATGCCACACCTCTCTTTACTACTATCCTAATTTATGGAGTAGTGAAAGTGGGGGAAAATGTGCGCTCAAGAATACAGTTATGTAATGTATTAGATAATATTAAATACAAAATGGGTAATGTTTACAAATTGCAATATATTAATTATCAGCAACTAATGAATGCTATATGATAGAGGGTACATTTACCTGATGGCAGCATTAAGTCCTTCAATTTCCTGCCTCAAGCTGGCCATATCATTTTTTAGCTGCTCCCTTTCAGCTCTCAGCTGTCGAATGTAATCTGCCCCCTTCTGAAGCATAGCAGCTTTGCTTAACTGCAGTGTGAGCAAAGAATCAATAAGGCAAGCCTCTGGGTATATGATAAAAGCAACATAACTTTTTTACTATCATAATCATTATGCACAACTAAAGCATAAAATTTCATTCAATGATTCAAAATTGCTCAAATAACTTTGACAGCGTGTGATTATGCACCAAAGTATTTTGGTCGGAAAAAGGTTTACGTTCAAAGTTTCTTTCGAAGGACTCTGTTGCCGGGTGAATACACATTTATCTATTTAAGATTTCATCCATACAATGTTTATAAAACAGCACAATGGTTTTGTCAGTGTTCTAATCAATTGCATCTGAATAAACCCATTGGAATGGCAGAAAAACTTTTGCATTTTAATAAATCTTTTATCCGGACCAGACTCGAAACATTAATATTCATTAGAATCATTACGACACTGTCAAAGAACTCAGTTCATAATAAAATTATCCACCTGACTCCATTTACATTGACCTTGAAGTAGTTGATACGGTGAAATACCTAGGTGTTACATTCACTAAAGACTTAACTTGGGGTACCCATATACGTAAAGTCTGCGGGCAAGCATATAAAAAATTAGGATTTATTAGACGCATTGTCGGCAGAAGTGACTCCAAGGTCAAGGAACGTTGTTATCACGCTTTTGTAAGGCCCCATTTAGAATATGCATGTAGCGTATGGGACCCGTGTGAAAAAGGCCTCATTTGGGAAATTGAGAAGGTCCAACGCCAGGCAGCTCGTTTCGTGGAAAACTGTTATGATAAAACGAAAAGCGTCACTGAAATGCTTATGGAGTTGGGATGGGAATCATTGGAAGAAAGACGACTCAATGCTAGGTTAAACTTACTAAATAAATTCGGATCCGCATGTTTCAGCACCAAGGTCTCGAAAATTATTCGCGCTCCAACATACATAGGTCGCTTGGATCATGTGTACAAAATTCGGGAAATAGATGCCAGGACTAGCAGACTCAAGGACTCCTTCTTCCCACGGACAATACGGGATAACAACTGTAGGGTCACACTCGGAGATAACAAAAATGCCACTTGCCACCCTTGGCGTCTAGGTAACAATTAGTTAAACTCAATTGCATGCACTTTCACTAACCTCCTGTGTGTTGTGTCAAAACCCTTCCCGAATGCCCGCATTGGAATGCCATTAGGTAACGTATTGCTGTTTACAGTATTGTTTTCTCTGCTTTTGGTAACCAAAATTTCCCCTTCCATCCCTTGTCCCTCTCCGTGGGTGTGCCCTCCTCCCACCTGCAGCGTTGGGCCAGATTCCTCACCTTGGGTGGGAGAGAGTTTTGTGTGGAACGTTCTTGTGGTGGTGGTGTTTCGCCTGGCTACTTACTATAAACTAGCTTGCACGTTCGTGATAAATTTCTTGCTGCATCCTAGGGTAAAATTATTTGTTGTAGTTAAGCGTATGTACTTGCATGCTTGTGGAGTGAAGGGAGGTAGATGTGTGGTTGCATGCGCGTGGAATGATGGGATGTTACGATGAATGTGTGCACTGCTGTGGATTGGGGTTTGCATGTGTGTGTTGGTTTTGAATGCGGTATTTCTTTTTTCCTTTTTTGGGTGGTGACCTAACACCCCCCGCCACATGCCCTTGCGGCGGCTTGCGGGGTATTATGTAGATGTAGATGTACATTGGAAATAAGGTGCATTAGGTAATTATTAGTTTTAATGAAGTGTATGAGGCATTTAATGAGCTTATGGGGGTATTGATGCACTTTGATGGTGATTACATGACTTGATGAATTCCATATTTTGCTCTGAAAGAAAATGCTATCAGTCTCGGATCATTCCAGATATACCTATCATGTTTCCATCCGTTTCTTAAATTATTTCTACTTTGGGACCATTGATGGGTAACGAAAATTTTGTGGATATCAATTAGGATAGGAATGGAATGCTCCAGTCTTTTTCACAATTTTTCAATGGTTTATATGCAGGACACAAATTCCATTAATCATTTTATTCCCTTTTCTGGCTCTTGCTTTACTTTGGCTGTAATTGGTTATTTAGCAACAGACTTCTCTACATATCTGGGAAAAAATTTAAGTTATTTGAACAGTTTTAGGAAAATACGCCAACAGATCAAAATACTATTAAAATGTAATCTTTAAAATTTCCAGACAACTTTTATCTTAAACGAATTGCCCAAGGAAGGCCATATGTTTAATGAAATTCTGAAAAATGATTTCTTCTAGTGATTGTGTAGGGAGTAGTGGCAGTAAATTAATCGTTTGAAGCCTTATGAAATTATTTGGAAGGGATTTTAATTTGTTTGTCCACTGCAAAATTTGATTCCATGTAACAGATTTTTATTTTTTTTTTGCATTTGAACAACAATAAATGTAATCATCGGCCATTTAGATGCTGTACTACTCTACTGTAGTTCCAAGTGCAGCCTACGATCACAAAGTGAAAGAAGCCATCTATCAATATGGTTCAACTTCACTTCAAAATATGAATGGCATATTTTTGAAATGGATAGAAGTAACTTAGAAGATCCAGACATTATAGGGACAATAAACCAACAATGGTCAAAGGATCAAAATGTATGGGACCCTATCATAACTTTCTTTAACAACATCCTTCAAGATATACAGCTGAATGGCTCCCTATTTCTGCATGATGATCAACAAATGATGAATATTTTTAACTATACAAGAATATTTAAGCAATAATATGTAGGGATTTTATATTTATATGATATGCATCAAATAGTACTCACTTTTGTATTAGGGTTTTGGCTGAGTTGTGGAATGAGAGAATGGAGCATATCAAAACCATTTTTAATGTTACACCGTCGCTTTTGTTCAGCATTTATATGGCAAACCCTTCGGTGTTCCTGCAAGAATCAAGAATAGAAAAAAATAGTAAAATTCAAAAGAAGTTATAGGTTAGTTTATAAATTCATTGTTATATCATAAAAATCTTCAAACATCAATTTTCATTTCTTGTATGAATGAAAAAACCAGCAAGAAATGCACTACAAAGTGAATGCACAACAAAGCAAAGCAACTCCTCAAATATTAAATTAACATGCACAATTTTACTTTAAAGACTAAATTCATTTTATGTTAAATACAATTTTGGAAATAATGTGCTGCCAAGTTAACTATGCAAATGATGCACCAGATCTTGACTCAAATATCACAGGTATGAAATATAATAAGCTATAATGCCTAGTAACAGTGGTATCTCAGCCGAGAAAAAGCTATTGACAGGTGATTACCAGGCCATGAGCCTTACAGCAAATCAGTAGCACTGATCAGTCAAAAATAAAAGGTAAACACTTTCATTAAAAAATTGCCCTCAAAAGCTAAGTTTTTAAACCTTCACTTCCTAAATAAATTATAATTTAAAAGCATTACTACACAATATCCTAAAACATCATGATTAAAAATCTCTGAATTAGATATCATTCATTATTACTCTATAGGATTTTCAATCATTTGATTAACACTATGAGTAAATATTAATAAACTTAATAAGTTTATTACATTGACTTATTTATGAATAGTGCATGGTTATTTAAAATACATAACTTTATACTAGCCCTCGGGCTGGTTTCACAATAGTGTGTTGTCTACAGGCCAACATGCTATGCACAACCTCTTATCCAAGCACTGAACGACCAAACTGATCCAAATCCCTATGAAATAGGCTTTACCCCAGACCAAAATTTAACCTTTTAAAAGTAGAATTTGGATGTATTATTTAAATAAAATAATTTATTTTAATTTTTTAATTTATTCCACTTTGTTTCAATGGAAAATGTCACAATTAAGGGAATTAAAAATATTCTCTAACTGAAATTTCTAAGGACTGCATAAATGCTGATCTCCTAGACATAATATGATGGTGATAAGCTTTGCCATTAAGTTAGTCATTATTCGGTACAAATACACCCACATCCATTACACATTTATACACTCTTATCTAATTATGTAACCAATTAATACAACATTTCAACCCCTACAAATTTTTTTCACAACAAACTTTTTTCCAGGGGCAAATCTAGTACGTATTCAAACATTTAGTGCCTTTGGGAAATGCTAATCTAGATGTTATAATAGGGAAGGAGCAAGTTTAAAATGCAATTCAACCACTCAAAATAAAAGTTCTTGTGATTGAATTGGTCTCTCACATTATTGGGGACAGCAACCAATGGAGAATGAATTACTACAGAAGCCAAAAACAAAGGTTATAGTAGGTATTGATTAATTTTTCACCATAAGGAGAACATGCATGTATGCATTGCCATAGGCTGGTAACTGCATCATATTACAATTTTTTCTGAGATAAGAAGTTCAAGAGTTCATCAGTTCTTTTACTCAGCGAAGTGATATGGTATCAAGAACTCATACTAGCTCGCATTTCCAGGATTTGACTGCGAAAATAATTAATCAAAGGTTCGACCTTTCCATATACGGAAAAAAGTGTTGCTCCGATCAAATCATCCACTCCACATCCAAGCATCACCATTCAAAAAAACGTGCAGCCTTCTATATCATGTTACACAGGGTATTCAATGCCTGCCAATGTCAGCACACAACAAACAAGGGTAACTCCATTTTATAAAACAAATTGCTGACAGCAATGGGTGCTGAATTCTATTTTTTGGCCACATTTCTCTCAAGACACAACAAATACTCTCCAAGACAGCGTTTTACAACACACACACTTAAAAAAAATATAATGGGTTCACCCAAAGACAAAATTGGCATAATGCCACAAAGTGGGGTTTCTAAAAAATTGCACGAACTGCAACGCTGTCTACGTTGGAATCACAGGGAGGACATTTCATATCAAGATTAAAGAACACTGATCAAGCATTACTAAGAAAGGACCAGATCTCAATTCGCCAGAAAACTCTTGGAAAAAATCATACCAGTAACTTCACATCAGACATTCTTCACACAGAAAAGAAAGGATGCAGGTTGAATGTTTTTAAGGAGTTGGAAATTTGGCAAACCCTTCAGTCAGACAGATTATATATGGTCAACGAAACAATCTACCTCTCCTGTTCTTCCCTACTAAAAATTCCTAAAAGACTCCCAAAATCTTTCCCCACAAACCTCACCCCAAGCAAGGGAGTGATGACCATCGACCGTCCCCTAATGGGAGTCACACCATTACGGACAAACACCCCCTATCCCACTAATAGGTTGCTGTATCAGTACTCAACTTACCCTCTCTCCCTTACTACCCCTACCTTCCTTTCCTCTTGGAGCCAGGCTATATAAGTTGAAAATTTCTTCATTTATGTCACCTGAGCATCGAAACCATGGTCGGTTGAAGTATTAAATCTTTATAGGGAAGTGCAAAGTTTCTACCCTCATCATTAAGGAATCCCACAAAGTTAAGCTTGAAACTATTATGTTTATCAGTGAAGCAAATTGTGATCCCAATCGTAAAAATTAACATACCATTTATCTTGTAGGGACAAATATAATGACAGGGCCTTAAAAATAAAATCCAGAAATTTGGGAACATAATTTAACTCTTCCTAACTTGGATAAACGTTATTGGCAAGAGACAACTGTACATATGCACCATGAAATCTGATAATATCAATTCTTATGAAATTGTATCAACATGAGCAATGGTACTGCCAAGAAAGACTTCACAAGTGGTACAGAGATGTCCGAGAACAAACAATTTGACAATTGTACTTTGAATGTAAAAGCGAAACTGAAAAAGATGGAAGTTTCTACAATGTTGGCAAGAAGTGATTTGGAACTGCACAAGGTTTTGAAGAATTTATTAATTCCTCAATGTCAAGTGACAAATCATTCAGGATTGGTGGATGCAAAAAATAAAACTTATCCACCATGACATCCGGTTATTGTAAATACTATAAATTGTAAAACAAGAGAGTAAGAGTTTACAACATTTTCTACCATTTAGAACCAGAAATGCAAATAGGATAAAAGCCAATCAAAGGTGCCAAAGAAGGTGTCCTCAATAATATAGTCAATACTGAAAATAAACTTTTTTAATATTATAATAGCATTGGTGCAATGAAATTCATATGCATATAAATGCCACTAAAAAAGGAAGAAAATGAGTCACTGAAGAGAATTATGACCACCCAAGTGTTCCTGAGATGTTCATTAATGCAAGCATGCATGAACATTCAGAGTCATAAACATTCAGACACATGCACATTAAGCAGACATTAACCAATAACTCAAGCATCAATCTAGACATTAACCAATGTAGGCTGTTGAAGAACTACTACCAGTCCAACAACCTGAGGATGAAAGTTTTTAATAAGCTACCATGCAAAGCCTGCTCAGTAAGTAACTTTAAGTTTCCAAATGTTGCTGAGAAGTGGCTGTGCACCAGTAAATTATACTCCACACATGAACATTATGATCTAGACAGGGAGTTTCAAATGTATTATGCCTGCTGACATGCACATCCTCCTACCATGTAATGCAACAGGCTATTCAAAATGAAATTTCATTCCATCTATTACATGGAGTTTGTTGTTATAGGGTGTTATTTTTAGAGGTATATACTAAAAAAATAACCTCAAGTCATCATGAATGGGACAAAACACCTTGAACACCAATAATATTATAGAAATTACCGCCATTACATTTACTATTTTAACTATCACCATATTTATTCTTTTTACAGCTAATTCTACTACTATTAATCTATTTTATTGCATATTAGCATAGATACAAAAATCTAATGTATGTCCACAAAGATCCAAATATTTAATAACAAGTTTCCTTGAAAAGAATCCTCATAATGTCTCATATGGACAGTAAAGAGGGATGAAAGCAGATTACATTAAATTTACTCATTATTAATGCAAACATTAACAATCACTGGACATTATTTTTTTCTTTACTCAGATACTTAATAAAACAAGAAATACCAAAGAGGCAACAACACTTTAAAATAACAATGCACATGCTAATGAATGAAGTAAAATAAGACAAGAGAGCTTGTTCATTAAACAGCAATGTTTGAAACTTGTTATAAGAATTCAAAAGGATACTTTACACAAAAAACAGAGTCAGATACATAAGAGATGCACACATTCAATTGATACACTAGCCTTTCCCTTATAATAAATATCCAATCTCTAAAAAGATGCAACCTTTATATATCCAACTAAGACAACCTTGTAATGTACTCGCTCTGTGTCTGTCTTGGGTCGGAACGGACGAGGGGGCGACAGTGGGCCCCCTGGGATGCCTTCAGACTGCCGTCCCGGGGACGGAGATTGCACAGGTGACGAAAACCCGCTTCCCCTTTGTCCCGCCCCGTCCCCTGGAGAATCAGGACTCTCCAACATCATTGGGCTCGCCACCTGGCCCAAGGGAGGAGGATGACTTATTGAATAGCTGCACATGTATACAACCACATCAGTTAATATGCATTGAATGTAGCTCACTTTTGTGACCCACCAAAACACTTATGGTTACAGTTAGAAAAACATCAAGACCCTAAACTTTTTTTTACTGATTGTCATATGACTCATATAGCATTGATTGTTTGAAAATGGCTATGGTTAACTCCATAAAAGTCATAATTTCAGTATGGTCTTCTTCTTGAGGTCAGAAAACAAACAACTGATTATGATACTACAAAATCATTGAAATCAATGCACATTTTGTTCAAACTATGAAGAGGCAACATCCCCATCAACACTTGGATTTGAGAGAGTATTACTGCTGAACATGAGTCTCCATCTACGAGGGTAGTTTGAAAGGTTCTTGGAATCAACACCAGATGTCAAAACTCACACAAAAAATTTCCCGCATAGCAATAGGTATGAGTTGTAGTTTGTAGTTTTTTTGAGGAGGTGACCGACAGCTGAGGTTATTTGTGGCATTAGGGATGGATGGGATAGGAAGGGTGGAGTGAAACCCGGCATCAGCATTAGCCTACTCTTGTCAAAAGGGGTCCGCAGTTTAACGTCCCATCCGATGGACGTTGTACTCACTCAAGTGCTCTCCACAAAGCAACTCGAGTAGGGATCGGGATACCACTGAAAAACATTTGTTGTATCCAGGTTTTGAACCTAGGCCTTCTCAGTGGAAAGCCTGTATGTTAGCCTCCGCACCATCCCGATCCCCTCCTTTATGAGTAAACACATAATGCATCAGCGTTCTAGGAAGAGATCTGTGGTGTGGACGCCTCTCTGTTATTGTCCCCATTTAGTGATTTGTGAGGAAAAATTGAGATTCAAGCGGTGATTAAATACTTCATAAGGAAAGGTATAAAAGCAAAGGAAATTCATTCCAACTTTACGAACACCCCAAGGGACTCTGCTCCAGCATATTCAACCATTACCAAGTGGACAAATGAGTTTAAGCTTGGTCAGGACAGCTTAGAAGATGATCTGCATAGTGGTTGGTCAAAATGTACCACTACACTAGAAATTATTGCCAAAGTGTATAAAATGGTCTTAGAGAATCACTGCCTGATAAGTGGGAAAAATTTCTAAAGCTCGTGTTGCCACACCTGCGTTATTTGGCTCCCTCAGATTTCCATCTCTTCTTCAAGCTCAAAATTTTCATTTGCGGTCTGGGACTCTCTTCAAACAAAACATTAACAGTCAAAGTAGATGGGTATTTTGCAGGACTAAAGGAATCTAATTTTCGAGGTGGGATCAAGACATTGGAGCATTATTGGACCAATTGCATTAGTGTAGAGGGAGAACATTAGAAAATAAAAACGTTTCACTGAGGTAAGACGTTCATTTCTATTGAATTCCAAGAACTTTTCAAATTACCCTCATACATACCTAGTTAACAGCAGGACCAACTACTTATGCAATTTATATGCCTGTAAATATATGTATTCTGCATTTTTTGGCCTGGAATTCTCTTTGTCTTTTTCTAGGATGGCCCAGTTTTCTACCCTGCACAATGCCACAAATATGAAAAGGGTAATGTAAACTGTTTCAAGCCTGTCTTGATTCCTTCAGATGTTGACAGTCTGCTTTTGATAAGATATTCTTGTTTGGCCCAATCTACCGTCGCCTGTTTTAGATCTGGCCCTGGTACTTTATCTCTTTGAGGGCTTGGTCAAATTCTGTTATGCTTATGATTTGTATAATTCATCTGGAACTGTTTACTCTTCTTCCACGATATCGTTTCCTCATCGCCCTGTTTAAAATTCCTGAATACAATTGTTGTCTTTATTTCTTGCTTATGCAATTTGCTCCATTTCAATGTAAATTCTCTTCACCAATTGTAACTTCTTCAATTTTCTCTCTTAAACATTTGTTCTCAATATGATTATCCCCCAGGTTTGAGGGTGAGCTATTTCAGTGTTTCTCTTAGATATAATTTCCTCAACATCTCTACTTTTGTCCTCAGTCAATTTCCCTCTTCATTTCTTATTGTCACTGTTTACTGCAGTGTCTATGTTATTATCGGTTTCCCTTTAGATTTTACTATTTTCTGCAATATCCCATGAAATCTACCTTGAGTCCTTCATAAGATCTGTGTGTGTCCTATAATGCTGTCTTTTTTTCTGTAGAACTTAAGAAATTAAATATTATCTTTGCTTTGTACGGGAATAAAACTTTATTTGTTGACTAGTTTCGTTTACACTGTCCTGAGTATGTTTTTCTAGTTTTCTGTTTTTTCTGTTTTCTGTTTCTGTATATTTTTCCTATGTTTTTCTGTCCTGAGTATTTTTTACTAGTCCTGAGGATGTTACAGTGTAAATGAAACTAGTCGACGAATAAAGTTTTATTCCCGTAGAAAGCAAAGATAATATTTAATTTCTTAAGTTAAACATGGATTTCTACAAAGTTAAGGCCTCAACCATTCAGTGCATTTTTTTCTGTATTTGACCTTATATCTCAGAATGTTTTTCGGTCCTGTTTGTGTTCACTTTACTCTTTACTGTTTTATTTATTTAACATTTATTGAGATCACTTTTGTAAAATTTTTGTGACTCTTTTTTTAATAAAATAAACTCTTAAAAATTAATAAACTATAATAATGATCAATAATTGACACCATCATGTAAGACCCAATCTATTCCTCAAATTAGAATGCTGCAGTAGACATTTCCTTTCTTATGCTCACCGAACCTGTTTGTTCAATATCTCTCAAAAGGCATATTCAAAATCTTGTCAATCCCTTAGATAAAACATAAAATCAATGATGTATGCTTTCAGCTTTGGTGAAAAATTTACCGTTAGTTTTCCTGTCGTCCTCTCATTTTGACACAAACTTTTGCTATGTTGTGAATGTTGCATAAAGATTAATTTGATTGCATAAATATCAAATTACCTATTATTTACTTACAAAAATAACTATGTTGATACTAATCTACTAATGTTATCTTTTAGGAATTCATCTTCTTATTAATGTAAATGTCCTGGCAGATTTGTTGCAGTAACATCCTCAACCAATTTATTTATCAAAATATTTATCAAAATATTTATCAAATATGAAACATACAAACTCTTTCATACTCAACATGATACTTTTCTGTACAATATGGATTCAGGTGATGCAACAGGTAAATAAGTAGTAACAGAAGATTTCAATGACTTGCAAAGCACTTCGCACAAGAACTTCTCATCTTCCATAATTCTTTGAGTTCAGACTTTTCTACCTTCCGGTTGGCAGAAAGAGTTTTCTCACTCAGTTACAGACTTGTGTTGGGAGAATTTTCAAGAAGAAAACATTTGATGAATTCTCTGAGAGAAAAGTTACAAACTTGGGCACCTGAACACAAGTTTGGATAAATGTGCGATCACTAACGATACTATAATTCCATTGGAACTTGTACTAAATACAAACGTAAACAGCCGGCACTTCCCCCTCTCCTCATTACCTGTTATGTGAAATGTTGCTTACTAAACGAGTTAAACGTGGGCACAACAATTTTGCTCGTTTATTTTTGCTCATTATGCAAATTACTGGCTATCTGAGGTGCTCGTTAACCGAAGTTCCACTGTAATAACTAGGTAATCCTCCAAGTTAAGCAACAATTACAGTATGTAACTGGGAACAATTTTGTACTGCCAAAGGAGTAATTGAGACTGATGCAATTATAATACTTTTTAACTCCAAAACATTTCTAGAAAAAGAGATGTAATTTTGATTTCAGGGTATTGACAGAGTTGAGAGAGACTCTTCATAAAAGATTTCCACAGAGCTACTGAATCACAATAAATTGTGCGAAATTCACACTCTTAAGCCTCAGAATGTTCCTGCCTTGGACATTGCTCTGACCAACCATACACAAGTGCATTAATAGATTAAAGAGCTCTAATCAATGAAATTATCTGTATCCTCTGAATTCATCTATAAAACCACTTGTGATGTATTTGAAAGTAGGCCAGTGAGTGTAGGCAATAAGCCCAGAGTATCCACCCACCTGTCTTTGAACTGGAACAACTTCACTCCTTAGTGTTGGGCTTACAGAGGGTGTTGTCTCAATGCCAGCTGCCATGGTGATGGGTGTTGTGATGAGAACAGTTGTGGTGGTAGGTTGCCCTATCCTTGCATGGGTTTGCGGAGGACGGTGAATCGGCATGGGAAGGATTGGTATGTGAGTTGTGGTAGTGGAACCACTCCCAGATGTTGGAGTGGTTGATTGAGTGCTGGCAGGTTGGCTCAGTGAGATGGAACCCACCATGTGAGTGGATGAACTGCGTGGCACACTAGCTGGGGATGAATTTTTGTCACCTCCAGCACTGTAGGTTCCTGAGAGAATGAGACAAGCTACACATAAGAAAAATACCAACCAATAAAAAAAAGTTTTTGTTCGTTCCATGAAATGATTCCCACCTGAATGGGAAAGTCACACGGTGATTGTACTTCACTACAAATACAGTCTGTATTTCACACAAAAGTGAAATAAAGGAGGGTAATGAACAACAGTTTGTCAATTAATGTGTATAGAAAGTGAAATAGAGACAAAAATGATTGGTGATGAAATTGACGATGGTCTTATTGGGTAAACCTCACTGTTAGGTGAGGTTTAGGAGGTATGTATTCAGCTTCAGTCAGTATTCTTAAAAAAGCACCAAGGGTAGCGCAAATTATTTTTCAATATAGTTTACAGGCTCAGCATTGTTGTCAGAATGCATGCCATTCACTAATCTCCTGGATGAACACCTTAAATCCAAGATATGTTCATGATTTTTCCAATTTGGAGATTTTCTAGAATTTGTTTCAGTAAAGGACCTGAGCATGAGATTATTCTTAAAACATAATGATGAAACTGAAAAACCAGTATTCTAATAAGCTGCTCAGCTATTCATAACTTACTGGACGTGAGTAGCTGCGTGAGCAAGGCACTTTGGCTCAAGGTGGCGAGGGATGGATCGCTGGCAACAGAGACAAGTTGAGATGAGCTTTGTTGACTTGTCCCTGATGAATTACTGCTAGTCACCAGAGATGAACCACTTCTCCACCGTCCCCTGGGCTTTCCATGGTACTAGAATGCCAAAGGTGAGAATAGAAATAAAACATCCTAAATTATAATGACTAAAGCTAACTGAAAGAAAAACTATGAATACCTCTGACAGTGACCGAAGAGAAACAAAATGCAAAGAGGTGCCCACTATAACTTGGGGGTGCCTCACAGCAATGAGGTGACTTACAAAGTAGTATACGAAGGCATTAATAAATGAGCATAAAGTAGAAAAAAGTAGTACAAATGTATACAGCCACTTGATTTATAGATGGAAATGTTGTAATGATTTCATACCTACATCAGGGACCCCACATACTTTTCTCTCTTGATTTAGGCCACCTGGCTGATTGAATTATCAAAATCACAGGATTGTTTCTCCTCCAATGCCTCACTTGACTATAAGCAGATAATTCTTAGCCAATAGCTCATGCATTGTTCTTTACAAAAACGGGAGGAAAACTTATTGAAATGAACAATAACCAATGAAAACAAATAAATATTCTTTCTTTGAACAAACATTTATACACAAATTATTTAACATAGTTTTTCCCTTTCTTTTTCCTTAATCAAAGATGGGCATATTTTGTTGGTGTTAATGCATGAAGCATTTTCTTAAATGATAGACTAATCAATATTATGTGAGAACTATTAAAACCAGTTTCCTCTTCTTTCCATGGGTGGAATTGAATTTTATCCATGGAATTTTACCACCTAGGTGTGATTGCTTCTGTTATGTTTAGCTATCTAATTATATCGGAGTAGCATCACTATGATCCAAAAAAAATAATCAATATCACTACTTGCAAGGAGCTGCAATAAAGCTATCCATTAGGCAATCAACATAAGACTTCCTAAAAATTTATCATTACCATAATTCATTTATATGTTAACCAAGATTATTGATGCTTGATGAGGAGGTTACATTAATTTATATAATAATATTGTTAAGTGGTTCCTTTAAGACATGTTTGTAACAAGTGTGGAACATCCAGTATGTTTATCCTGTTTCATATGGCTTACTAATGTCACATAAAATTTTATGATTTCTTGTAATTCAAGTCTAACAGCCAAAGAATATTAATTCATAACAAAATACACTACAAATTCACAATTTAGGGGCAATCACAAGAAAGCCATAAACAATACTAGTTTTCAATTAAAAACAAAATGGGGTTCAATTTACATCCGCAGATGCAGAAAGTATTCCACTCATTCAGCTAAAATTGTATGCATTATTTATGCAATTTTCAACATCATTGACCTAAGAATGGCTTAAACCCATACATGAAACTAAACAGTACAGCAAGATATGTGGTCATATTCTTCTTTCTGATGGTCCATTTCTGTTAACTTACCTCTCTTCATCATCAATACCATTGACACTGCTAAGATTTCAAACAGGAAAGCAGTGCCAAATGTCTTCTGATTATGATAATATATCCTGTAAAACGTGTTATTCAAGGAAGTATCTGTGCATATGTTATATTTCCAAAAATATTCTTTTCAACATTTATCTTTTTTTAATTCAAACAATAACATTATTTGTATGATATTTCAAAGAAAAAATGAGAGATAATTAACACTATCGGTATATTCCTGAATGTGTTGACACTAATTTTCACCAATTTTCCAAGTGTAGTCACGTAAAAAATTGTCAATTATAACAATGATAATATAATATTGACTGAAAGAATATACACTAATTGAAAGTATGGATTGATTAATAAAAGGAAAAGCAACACTCAAACTTATGGACTTGAAAACCAACTCTAGATTCCTATTCAGTGTGTACATGTACGTAAGGTACACCTATACCCTCATATGTTGCAACGAATAAAGCAAAGAACAAGAATGCAGATTAGATGAAACAATGTAAGTATGACTGGCTTCTGCATTGTTTTTTAGTAGCCACTTTCTTCAATACCAAATTACTTTTATACAATCTATGAGACGTTTTTATGTGTGCTTGTGACAAATTCCTATACACTTCTATCACATTAATGTATAATGAATGAAGCTATTTGAGTACAACTGACATTTGGACAACATTTTTCAACAGCCAGACTCCCAATTCAAAATTATTTACACTCAGTTTACGAGATGTTTTTATGCCAAGTACATACAGGGGGCAATGTTAATATCTTCATCAAAAACAGAGTAAGCAATACTATGCATATAAAATTGACTTTTAAGAATCATTTTGCTGGGGCTATCTTCCCTGATTACATATTAGGCGTGTAATTTTGCAAGATAAGATATTTTTGGAAAATTCCAGTTAATCGAGAGTATATTGAAAATTTACTTTATGGGGTATAAATCGTAGGGCATGAAACAAGCAATGGTGTATAACAACACTTTGATAAAAACTTTTCATGATATCTTTGGTGACCCGGTGATGAATTTAAAAAACTCATATGAGATTTTAGGGTGTAAAAACAAACTAACCTGATAATTAGCATCAATGACATTAATGTAACTGATGCTTGTTTTGATTTCAGTTCTTTTTTCAAGAAAGAGTAAAATTGAGAACCAACAACCTATCACTATTATATGGTATTATTTTTTTGAGGAACATTTAAGAATAATTAGAAGCTATTCTATCTTAAAAAAAAATTAAGTCTCTATGCAGTGTAACACGTTAAACTACCATTATTATTTTAAGGCAATAAATATATATCAATCATATCAAGGGGAGAAGACACCAGAAAAAAATGTTATTTACCAGATATCAACTGGGATTTATGCATTTAAAAAAATCAAAGGCTACTATTATGTAAAAATAGCTACAAGAGACAAATAATAAGACTATTAGTAAAATATGCAAAAAATTTAGACGTTACCTTTGGAATCACAAATATTTCCTCTTTCTCTCCTGGTGTAGAGGCTCTTCTTGGAAGAGATTTCAAATTGACTGAACTATCAACCTGTGGAGTAGTCCTTATGACACCTTCATGGGTATCATACACATCCAAACTAATTCGCTGGATGGGCACTGCTCCCACTGCCTGGCCAACACTTGACACAGTTAAACTGCTCGGAGATGATGTGCCACATGCACCTACAGATATTCCCTCCCCTACAGACACATTTACGGCAACCCCAATGTCACCTGTGAAGGATGTAGATGCTTGCCGATAAGCAGAGAAATTATTACCAGAGTTTAAGCTCATGCTATTTCCTCCTACTCTCCGAATTATTTTGTTTTTCATAATATCACGTGCAGAACCCTCACTTCGATTCTGCTGAATCCTGTGCCGAGGAGAATGGTGCACTACAGGACGATGAGACATGCTACTTGACGTGCACGTACTGCTGGGTTCAGCAAACACAGTTTGAGGAAGGCAGTTTTCCCCAAAGTTTTCACTGCTGTCAGCAGCCATTTGGATTTCTCCAAATCCTGAGATGGCTTCCGAGGAGAACTCCTTCTCTTGATATGGTCTCTCCCTTGTAACTTCCATCTGCTGGTTTGCCTGGCTCAGGGGGGCTGTGGAGGGAGTAGAGCCAACGCCAAGTACTGCCAAGTCAACAAACTCATCCATCAAACCAGGTTCTGTTTGTGATGCATTGGTGCTGCGAAATAGGTCATCCGCTGCCGATTCTTCTGGTACAGGAGGTAGTTTTGAATACAGGAGCTCTGTGAAGGAGGAGAAAATATAAGGACAAACAGAATTTTGTACATAAACACATTCACACTCCAATAAAGTCTAATTATGAATATGCCTTTTTTAATATGTTAGAAAGTACATCACCACTATAATTGAATGCCTTGCCAAAGCAATATGAAAAGTAAGGGATGATCATTTATCACCAAAGTAATGAGATTTGCAAGATGTAGGAGAGAAAAGTTAACAATTAAAGTGGATGGGAATTAACTAGAGAAGGTAGAGCAGTTGATGTATATGGGGGGATTTTGGATGGAAATGGGCATAGCAGTATTGAAATTAGGAGAATAATTTGACTGATGAAAGAAGGATTTGTAAGGGGGGACTGACAGCAGATGTGCTAGATTAAGACATACAGAAAAACTTAGTAGAGACTTAAATAAGGAGTAGAGCAATGCATCAGTCCTAAAACTAGTCTTTGAAGCTAGAGGATTTGCGAAGATTATGAGGTTTTTGAATTGTGAGAGTGCATACGAACTAAAATAATAAGATGGACAAGTGAGATGCCTAATGGATAAGTCTTGAATTCAGTAGGAAAAGAGAGGAAGCTATTGAGAAGTAGTAGAATGTTAAAAGGTATTAATACCAGGGAGAATGGTGAGAAAGAAGGGAAGAGGAAGGAATAAAATATGATTTTTGGACAGCCTGAAGGCAGGTATAGTGCATGAAGAACTTGATGATGGAATTAATGTAGAACCAACAATAAGAATACCATGGAATATGCAAGACATAAACAATAACATTGGTTATTATCAAAGTCCTTATCTTTAATTTGTGACTTAACTTGGAAAATCACTTCAATATGTACTCAGGTAGTTTGAGAGTTATTAAAAATTAAAAATCTTTTCTCAAAACTTTAGCAACATATAAACAGCTGGTGGTTTCTACAATGCCAAAAAAATTCTAGTAGCTTTTCTATTGATCCCACTGTGATCAAGTATAGAAACTACATGACTTAAGGTCAGAGTAAATACACAGATTATGATTAACAGTGCAGATACAAAATGAATGGATTAATTAAAATATCAGCTACTAGGTAATATTTATAAAATAATTCCAGGATTGACAGAGCTCATTATCCTCATTTTGGAAAGTCAGCAACAACTATTTATTTACCTATTTTCTATGAATAAAAATGTACTCAGACATTTAACCTAATATTTATTATGAATAGTAATAGTATTTTAAAAAGATCTACAAAAAAGTTCCTTACCTTGAAGTGGCTCAAGGGTGTCCATAAAATCATCCAAATTTGGTTGAAGTTGTACCAGACTAGGTTGAATAAAATCAGCTAGGCCAGCTCCACGGGCTACAAAAACGATAAATATAAACACAACATCCAATTAAAGTACATGAACAATTAGAAATTAAAAGATTAACTTGGCCTTACTATATCTCTGATTAATATCCATTAAATATTTTAAATGGAATCCAAATTAAGAAATGTAACTTTATGGACTCAGTGCTATCAAACATCACAACTCTGCTGAATTTCTGAGCATGCAACTAGAAAAATTCTCTACTAAGCGTCTTTCAAAAAACCTTATTGTAACAGGAAGTTGTTCTCGCTTATTCCCGACTCGTGAATGGACAATGTTTAATCATTACCATTTAATGTCAAATTCACAATGGCCATATTCCTGAGATTCATTCATAATAATGTGACTCCCAAATTACATGATACACCTTTGAAAGACTGAATGCAAAAATCAAAACTAGGAGCTGAAGTCACAAAAATGTTGTTGGAAATTCAGCTTAACCCCCAAATTTGTTGATTTAATGCATTTTCTTACTGTCCACACAGAATTAAAAAAAATAACAAATTAAAATCACATAATTCTCACTTTCACAACAAAAGATTAGAACTATGAAATATGCCTTTAAAAAGAAAATTCCAAAAGTTGGAAATTTCAAATTAAATTTCTGCCAGGTATTATAACGAAAATCTCATAATATCAATGACCATTAATGCACTAATATTTCCTCTTCAACCAAGTATAATTTCTCTCAATTACACCACAATTGAGAACTTTCTTACTCTCCCCTTCTCCACATATTATTAATGAAAAGAACGCCACTAATTTAGTACAAGATAATTTTCTTACCAAATATATAGCAAACCAATGACTTTCTGACCTTCATAATCCTTTTGATTTGATTTACACAACAGAAATAAATTGTCATTATTTTACATCCTCATACGTAAATTCGTAAATTGCCTTCTTACTGGCCCCCCTCATAGCTCTTAAATCAAGGTCATAGTGCACAAGTTACAACTTACATATAATAATACTAATATAACATACAGTATCCTTTAAGTAAAGATTTCTTAAACTATTACCCACAGGTAATAAGTCTCTAAGTCCAAAGAGAAATAAGAAATAGATATAACTCCATCTCTCTCTAACAAGTTTTTTTTTCAAACATTTTATAACAGAAACCACTGAGACATATGCAAATTTTAATTCTGTAAATAATACATTATGATAGCCATTTTATAAATGCATGTGCCAGTGAAAAATATATTATCAGCAAGTAATGAAAAATATATGAGAATTAGTAATAAAAATATGGTAGCATATGCAATTTAAGAGCTGCTTGCTCACCTATTTCTCTTGGGTTTGGAAATGCAAATGGTTGATTCGATGTTATTGTAGAAAACAGGGTGTCACTCATAAAGTCCATATAATCTTCATCCACCATCATGGAGCCAATGGAATGGACACTGTCATTGCTACGAGGCTGCCAATCAAAGGCATCCATTTCTGAGAGCTAGTAAAAAAAGAACAGTGAAAACAAAATTGCATGAACTTGTAAAAAAGCTTTAAAATAACTGGCACACAATTGACCTACAGACATGTCTGAAACTTTATTTTAAAATCTTTAAGAGGGTATTGCATAAAAATCTCATGGCCAATGAACTCATAAATGAATTAAAATACAATGTGATGAATTTTCAGGAGGATATGAAAAACAAATGGTGCTGAACATAAAAATAGTAATATCTTCCATCAACAGCAAATACGTGAAAATAACATGTCTCATTACTTGCAATAGTACATTAAATTTAATAGTACAGTGAACAGTACATTTTTGCAATAGTAGCAGTTAATTACCACATCTGGAATCTCCTTGCCAGTCCAACCCATAATTTTATTTTTATAAAACATCCTCCATTTTTTGTATTCTGCAGTCACTGTAGCCAACTTCCGTTTCCAATATTTTCCTTCCAACACAACAGCCTGAAAAGAAAAGTGGGTGACAATTTGTCAGTAATATAAAATATTTAAAAAAAAATTATTATTTGGAATTCATTGGAAATTCGGTCTTGAGGAAAATAATTTCACTCTGAATTTCTCACTCAGTAATAAACACACTAAGTATAATGGAAAGGAGACAAACTATGCAAATTTCACTTGAATAGAGATTTATTCACGACCCGGGTTTCAAACACTTGATGTCATCTTCATAGTTTAATGGCAAAACCATCATGTGTTCAATTATTTTACTTATGATCATCCTGGATAAAACTTTTACATTCATCTGAAATACATCCAAAAACTCAAAACATTTGGACCATCTATTGTGTATGAGGGTTAAAATGAGTGATGACATTTTTGAGTTCATCACATACAGAAGATTACCAAATTCACATTTTATAAATATGCAGTCATATTCAGAAAATCTGTAAACATTAATACAAATATATATATATATATATTTCTACACACATAATTATTATGTGGGTCACGGTGGTCCAGGAGGTAGAGCGTTGGACTACTACCGGGAGGGTCCCGGGTTCGATTCCTGGGCAAGGCACTCTGGGCACCTGCAGCTCCACCCAAGCTATGTGACTTCTTGGGTACCAGATCTTCCTGGGGAAACCATAACTGGCACAGAGAAAGGAACCGGCCCCCCTACCCTGATGTGTGAATTTCACATGCCGTTGGGCTTAGTACTGGGTGAACTCTACCATCACCTACCAAACTGACCTTTGGGTTGAATACTGTGTTTTATAATTATTATAATAATATTATAAGATAATCTACCGGTTAAATATTTTGTGACTCCTAACAAAATACAACTCAGCAATCTACTCAACATCAAGTCCCTCTTCATCTCTGTGTTTTTCCTGCCTCCCTTCATCCCATCCAACATCCTGATCCTGTTCCTGTCCTTTCTTTGTTTGTCTAATATTCTCCCCTCTGTTACAGTTTTCAGCATTCCACAGCCGACCAATATGCCCTTCATCCATTTTTCCTACCTCCAAAGGATTTCTCCCAACAAACCTCTCTCCTCGCTCACCATACCTAGTACTTCCTCATTTGTTTTCCTTTTGGTCGATTTCACATTCTTCATTCTTTTCCACACCCACATTTCAAAAGCTTCTAATCTACTTCTATCATCCTGCTTCAGTGACCATGTTTCCGCAACATACATAACTATGCTCCACATCAAAGTTTTAACAAGTCTTTTCTTAACCTCCCTACTCAACGTCCCTGTCATCAACTACCTCCTCTTTGTGAAAGACTCTTTCCTTATGTACTACTTTGACCGTGTTGGTCTAAACTACTTCCCATATACTTTAACTGTTCTACCAGCTCTAGTTTTTGCCCTGCTAATTTAATGTTTAGCTTAGCCTTTTCCTTTCTGGGAAATCACATAAACTTTGTTTTATTACTATTGATTCTCACCCCATATCTATCGCACTGAACCTCCAATTCATTCAGCAATGCTTGCAATCCCTTGTTTGACTGACAAACTAAAGCTTGGTCATCAACAAACCTAACTGATTTTATGAATTCCCCTCCAACTTTCATTCCTACCTCCAGTTATTCCTATGCCTCTTTAACCATTTCTTCCACATGTACATTGAACAGGGCCCAACGTCCAGGGTCCTCTCATCTACCTTCCTAACATTGCCCATCTGGACTCTCCATTCTCCACTCGCACCTGAAGAGGTCTGAGACATGTACAGGTTGCGGATTAGCCTCCTGTTCCTCCAATCCATTCCTATTTTCTGCAATATACTCAAAGAGTTTTTCCCCATTCTTTTTGGAATCTACAAAACAGGCAAATATGACCTGATTGTATTCTTTATTCCTATTGATTAGTGATCTCATTACTGCAATGGCATCACGAGTGCCTCTCCCCTTCCTAAACCAAAACTGATCCCCTAAGTATCCATTTGCCCTACTCTCTATCCTTTTGTTGATGATCTGAGAACAACTTTAGCTGCATGGGAAATCAAACTTATTGTTTTGTAGTCCTCAAATGATGTAGCCTTTACTTTTTTTGGAATAGGAACTAACACTGATCTCACAAAATCTTCCAGCCAGAATCCTTCCTCATAGATTCAACGAATCAGTCCATATAGTCTCTTCTTACCACATTTTCCTAAACCTTTTAGTAGCTTCGCAGGAATGTTGCCTACCTCCACAACCTTGTTTGATTTCATCTCCCTTAATGCCCTTTCTATTTCATCGTGGAGTATGCCCGGACCTAAGCTATCTTCCTCTATATAATGTTCCTTTTCTATGTCTAACCTTTTTGGCCTAAGTTCTGTACCATACAGTGTTTCTATATATTCCTTCCATTTCTCTTGGATCTTTTTTGTGTCAACTATTATCTTACCTGACTTATCTCTAACTGTTAGCACAGATCTTCCCTTCTTACTTCCTAATAGTGATTTAATCATGCTGTAAAGCCCCCCAATTTCACTCCTCTTCTGCAAAATTTCCATATCCTCATATTACATCTTCCATCATACTTCTTTTGCTTAATTTATTGCCTGTCTCAATTTATTATTTAATGCCTAACTCTGCGTTTACATTCTTCCATCTTCTTCTCTCATCTATCTTTGTATTCATCTCATTCATGATCCATAATTTCCCTTGTCCTTTTCCCATTAAAGGTTCCTACAGTTTATTTTGTGGCTTTCATATCCCCCTTTTAATAAATTCCCATTTTCTTTGATAGTACTCAACTCTTTACCCTCATCCATGATTTTCTCTACAGCCTGCTGATACTCCTTCCTTGTCAATCCATGTAATGCTTCAACATTCCATTTCCTAACCCAATGCTCCTGCCTTATCTGTTAGTTATTTGCCTAGTATTTTTAATGTGACACCATCACTGGAAGGGCTTGTGCGTTCTGATGACCCATAGAGCTGTGCTGGAGGGGGTAATGACAATTGCTCCTGGTAGGGTCATCCATGGCAGAGGTTAGGAGCCAGATGAAAGGTAGTCCATGCAGAGTCAGTTCCTCAGTGAGGCGGCTCCAAAGGCATCTGACACCAGTGGCCGCCCCACTGGTGTCAGATGCCTTTGGAGCCGCCTCACTGAGGAACTGACTCTGCATGGACTACCTTTCATCTGGCTCCTAACCTCTGCCATGGATGACCCTACCAGGAGGAATTATCATTACTCCCTAAAGCACAACTCTGTGGGTCATTGGAACACACAAGCCCTTCCATCACGTCAAGGTTGTAGTCCATGGGAGGGGACTGACAAAATAATTCAACTGAAATAAATGTGCCTGCACTTTGCTTTAAGGATGGCACAATTAAAAACAATTAGACAACTGGTTGTATAGGGAATATGTGGCATCCACACAATGTGATTGTGAATTAAGAAGGGGCTCACAACAGCTCTTTGAAACTATATTAGGGGTGAGATGAAGACAGCCAACTAAGGGACAGTAATGCTTTGTTTAAAGCACACTTTGATCTCTACTCACTTCTGGCTTGTTGTGCGTATCGACATCCAATGGTGATGCAAATTGGCACACAAGAGTGTTCTGCTTCATGATGACTGAAATGAAAAAAATAGAACAATGGATTTCCATGGAAATATGATCTCATGAGATATTACTATGGCCCATATCTCAATTAATATGACTGTAAAAAAGTATCACGTCTCAGAGATGGATTCAGTAAATATTACGGGGGTGTGAACGAAAATATTTAATTATGATGAGTTTGTAGGAGCCAAAGTAATTATTACACAGTGTGGTTCTAATTAATTGATTACTGTGTCTATGGATTTTTTGTGCAAATCGGCAATTTATTTTATATGATTATATAGATTAGCTGAAGAATCATGCAAAAATAGTTAGAGGTCAATAGAAATTAAGATCATCAGTTAAATATTTGCTTTTAAACTGAAATGTGGGCAATTCCCCTTAAAAAATGTTGAGCGATTTTCTTATTATTTTACTTTTATTTCAATGTATGGCAAATGGGTGATGATTTGAAAAAAATACAGCTTTTTAAGTCCTTCGAAATTGCTCAATGATTTAACAACCTGTGGGTGCGAGAAGGGTACTTGGATTTATCCTTCTACTATTACCATATGGGTACACCACAGCTGTGACTACTACACTGCCATTCAGTCAATAATCCCTAAAGCAATGAATTTTGAAACATGGGCGATATTGACAGGACCTGAACTCATTAAAACCTTTTTTCTTTCATTTAAATTCCTTTAATAAACAACGTTTATGTCCCCATTAAGCACAAAAGAACAGATTTTCACTCATTCAAAAGCATTGGTGCAGTTGAGACCATATACTGATGCTGAAGGCCTGTGTTTCAATCCAGCAATAATGAAAATATCAGCAGTGTTCTTGCTTGTCTGGGACATATTAGTCCAATGAGTAGAGTACTGGGCTACTGACCAGAGAATCCATGCTCAAATCTGGGTAATACCTCTTGGTCTCCCAAGCTTCAACCAACTTGTGTTACTTCTTGGGTACCAGATCTTTTTGAGAAACAACGGGTGACAAAAGGAATGAGGCAGGCCCCCTAACCCAAAGCATGAATTCCACATGCATTTGGGCTCAATATTTCACAAGTTCTACCCTTATTAAAGTTGATTACTATGGTTTTATTTTTTACTTGGATCCCATGCAGGGAGGCCTTTACCAAGTGCATCACTGCACGTTGATTGAGACGATAACTCTAACAAATGAAGCTTTTAATTAAAGAGAGGGTTAATGTCAGCAGTCAGTATAATTAATCATTTCTGGCGTAACTTTGTGGAATTTTTCTAGGATGAATAACGTCAAAATACATATATTTGAAATTACAAAGTTCTATTTTAACATTGTTCGCCAGCATTTAAAATTCCTCTCATACTTCTTAAGCTCCTTCAAACCTTAACCTAACCCTGTTTAGGAATTCAAATTTTTTAATCAAGCACCATCTTGAAACAAGAAAAGAGTAATCAAAATTGATTTCTTTGCTACATACATTATTCTTAAAGAAAAGCTTAAAGTTAAAAAGCTTAAACTAAAAAAAATCAATCCTGTGCAAAGTCGGGGGAATTGTTTGTTAAATCTATAATCATGCGTTTAAAGTTTGCAAGAGTTTGATTTCCCCATTCCCACTCTTGATACCCATCATGGAAGGGAGGAAGAATTCGTATATCACAGGTGCTTCAAAAACTTTCTTCATCCTTACATTATTCACGTATTTTGTATGTCGTGAGCAATGGAATACTTGATATACTGGCAAAATATTTGTTTCTCAATTCGACTGCGGTTGCCGGAAAGCCGAGTCATGAATCCTCCGTCAGCCGCAGCGGAGCCCGCTCTATTTCTACCCTCACGGGAAGGGCGTGATGCGGAAGATCCAAAAATAACGTCGAAATACAAGGAGGATACTCGTAAAGAAGAACTTTGGAATAATTTAATCCAATTTACGCTCCCACGATTAAAAACTATTTTTTTAATCCAAGCATATAAAGTTTTAACACAAAAATCAATAAACTGATGGATGTGATGAACATTTTGTGAACGCATATATTTAAAAAAAAATGCTTTTACCTGAGGACGTAAATTTACACGACACACAATAATAAACTGAGGGATATTTTGTAAGATATGTGAACGTACCGATATTGCTTGAAATTATCGCTTTTTGTGGGTCGCGGCAGTCCAGGGAGTAGAACGTTGAACTGCTGACCAGAGGGTCCCGGTTTCGATTCCCGGGCACTCTGGGCACCTGCAGCTCCAGCTCAAGCTATGTAATTTTTGGGTACCAGATCTTCCTGGGAAACCGGCACAGGGAAAGGCCCCCCCCTACCCTGATGTGTGAATTTCACACAATTTAGCACAGGGTCAACTCTACCATCACCTACCAAACCCTTCGGGTTGAATACTGTGTTTATGTTATGGTAATCGATATTTATTCATCATTCAAGCATCGTTAGACACTGGGTAGAGTCAAGTTCACAGTTTTCTTTATAAAATGGCGAGATACTTACCAGGCGAACACAATAGTTATTTACTAATGGCCGACGAAGTTTGACCAAACGCACACTTCGATTAATTTTTCAAAATTAATTTTTAAAGGGGATGCCCTTTCCGTGCTTTTTTCCTCGCTAAAAGCGAGAGGAGTGCAATTTAAGTTATTATGCAGTGCATGCAGAAAGCTTTCAGGATCTGTAAAATACCTGATAAAAGTGATTGGAGCAACGAACTTCAAAGTCCATGATACTATCATTTTGAAACCCACAGTAGGTTGCAAAGTAGTTTCTTCCAGCGTCGGACTTAACGGCATTGCAATGTCGCCAAAAACATTGATAAATTGGAGAGAAGCATACCATCATTTACGCTCGGATACAATCGTAGTATAACTTACTCAAGTACGAGAATTTGAATTTTCAACCACACTAGGGCGTAAATTACGGGGTTTTTGAGACATCGAAAAAGAGGTTGGCTTAAAATATTTCCAGATTAATTTCTTAAATCCCTGAATTTTCCAGGTTGTTCATACAATTTACAAATCCTCGACTATTCTTGGCTCGCTCGTTTTTTTTCAGAAATGTGGAAACCCTGAAACATTTAGGATCAAAACATGTTTTAGCAGTATGCGTCACAATCAATGATATGTCAAACTTCCACTACATCTCGCCAGAATCTGTTGAATATAAATGAAATGTCGAATTAGAAAAGACGAGAATTTGAGAATGCAACCCGAGTCATGGGATCAACGGTGTAAAATTAAATTTAATTTAGCATTTTCGTCGGGTGAAAGTCTTCAACATGACTTCATACACCATTGGAATGTCCTCGGCTTTTCCCATTTTTCTTAAGTGCTCTACTGCATCCTCTATTGCATTTCAGATGGGTCTTTATAGACATCCTCGTAATCTGAATCTCAATGATTAACATTAGAAGGAGAATCAATGATCAAAACCTGAAATTCCTTAAAACAACAACTCCTAGCAAGGTAGCCAGCGAGGGCATACTTCGTCATCAAGGTTTGATTTCGATTTTTAAGGGCAAAAACAATTTCTCGGGACAATAATTATTTTAATTAAATAAATAAATGTATATATATATATATATATAGTCTTTAGAGTCTGACCTGAAGAAGGCCTCGGAGTAGGCCGAAAGCTTAAATCATCTACAGTGTGAGTGTCCTTTTACGTGTTATCTGTTTTATTCTGTGTTCTATTGTGCCGTCCAAAAGTTATATATATATATATATATATATATATATATATATATATATATATATATATATATATATATATCTTTATAATGAAATAGACAGAAAATCATTTAGCTTATCATTTCCACACGGGAATGTTGCCACTAGATTAAAAGTCAGATGTGTTATTGAATAAAATGTGAGGGTTACATTATTAAAAAGTAATTAAAATGGTTAAAGCATTATGCTTTCCATATTTTAATAATGAATATTTGATTTACTTGGGAAACATAATTTATTAAAAACGGCTCAAACTAGCGACAATAAATCGATACTTGGATATTTTTAGGCACGGTAGTATTTAGTGCGAAATGTAACTCTTAAACACCTGCCTTGTTAAACATTGCTGTATTGCCATTCCAAAGATAACTGATTAACAAATGTAAGGTGCCAGTTGGGTTAACTTTAAGCATCATTTATCTGTACTTCAATTTATTAATTCAAATACTTCATTAACAGAATACAGACGCCTCCTCTGGACGATTTTCTCTGGAATTTAATGCTGAATAAATTTGGTTGCGTGAATTTCAACGTTGGGCATTCAAAAATGCCCTTCACAGAAATGCTCTCCCAATTTCATAAAATGCTCAGAAATGCTCCCCCATTCTTCTTTTCATTTTTACGAGATAGACATGCATTACGTAACCTCTTTGGGTTTGGCAAGAACGTTTTTTTTTCAGCAGAAGGAGGGGAATGGTGACCAGCGTGATGTAGTGCGAGGTTCATTTCTATTTTGGTATCCAAATCCTATAATACAATTTCAACCGGCACGACTTCCAAAGTCACAGAAGACGACTTCCTCGTCATCCTCAGTTCACTGATATTCACCAGGGTCATCAATATCAATGGCAAAAACTTGACGCTAAGAAATTTCAGAGGCGTAAAAATATAAACTACTGTCAATACGCTACTTTGGTTTAAAGAGAATAATATGGCATCAATGAAATCTCGTAAGGATGACTTTATGCCTTCGTGGCCCGGGGGCGACTTGGGCCCGTTTCTCCAAGTTGCAGGTCGATGTACTAACAAATCATCTGGAAACCGTGTTTAATGCAATATAAACATTATAAAGTTCGCATGCTGTGTAATATACGCAAGTAAAAAGTGCTGCACCATTTGTGACCATAGACGGATTCCGTGTGTGCAAATTACAAGGACTTAAAAACTGATTTGTAGAAATACCACCGCACCAAACACGTACCAAATTATAGCTTCTAAAAATTATCCAGAGAAATTATCAGTCCCATTAGCCGACTCTAGTAAATGATTTCGTAACGTCTCATCATTTAGCATTTGTTTTTTGGCAAGTGAGAAATTTTAAAATATCCGATATTCATATCTAGGAACGGGAGTAAATAAACGATAAAAAAATCTGTGGAAAAACATGCTACAGATATTAAAGGAGACATTTTTTGATATTACACTGATTCTCGGATATATTGGAATGAAAAGCTTTAAAAAAATGCTATAATTAGTCCTGCACAATATTAGATTAAGACTTTTTTCCATCCAACCGAGAGAATTCTAGGTGGATAACATACATAAAATGTGATTTAAGTACCCTCTACTTTGTCGTCGGTCAGAATAACACAAATCCAGAAGATATTGGATGGATCACTCTCTAAAATATTCAAATCTTTTTGCCAAACGGAGCAATTATTCCAATCGGAAAACCAAAATAGTGAATTCTCTCAATCTATTCTTGAAATGTACACCAATTTTATGATATAAATTTTCCTCTAAACTCCTCTTCCATAATCTTCCTGGAGCAACTCATACCTCGAAAAATGAAAAATTACATAAAATGCACGTAAACTTTTAGTGAGAACTACTCTCTATTAATGTTTGCATACACCCCAGCAAAGTTTTTTGGAAGAAATTGTGCGCTTCCCACCATTTCCAATAATCCAGGCACTCCACCAAGCGGCCCCAGCTCAATAAAGATGGTGAGAGCGTAGTGATGCATGATAACTGCATTGGGAACATGTTTTTTAAAGGAATGAGAGCATTCACAATAGATATTTCACAACGTGGATTTTGAAATTCAATTCACAAATAACAAAAGTTGCTTACAGAAAAAATAGCGGAAAATGACAGAAATAAATAGAAAAATAAACTAATTATTAGTTCGAACTGATTAATATAATATTGTTTTGATTACTGAATTCACCGAAGAGAAAATACATACTTTGCATTGCTGAGAGTCGAAAACCTCGTTTCTTGGCGCAACAAGTCATTTTACGAAATTATGAAATTTGCAAAAGAGTCCTTATTAAAACCAATAATAATAGGAGATCACAGTCGTCTACTTTCACGTGATGTGATCCAGAAAGTTAATTATTACATTTAAGGGTGCTTTTGGAGAATATAAATTGTTTAGAAGGCCCGAAAGATACGTCCATATTAGTTTTCACACCATAGACCCAATATCAGGGTCTCTTATAATCAGGCCTGCCGCAGTAATGTTAACTGAAAAGGGCTTTAGAGGGTATTTTGCAGCAACAAGGAGATATGTTTGTCTGTGTACACGCAACACTTGGAAGTATATAAAAAGATTTTACCAAACTTTCTTCAAAATTGCATTATACATGCAAACGTATTTATATTCTGACAGTAGACTTGAGCTTACACCGGTGAATCTTTTCACATGTCATCGTCATCAGGTGACATTCTTTTTTCAGTTTTCTTTCAGCTTTCTTCGATGGGACTTACGAGTTTTCATAGTCTTACTGATTTATTCATTGTATGCAACTACGGTGCGAGGGCTTCTTATACTGCGAAAAATATTAATTTCTCTTCCTCGCGTTTAATAAATAACCAATAGTTAAGAAAAATAGGAATGGCAGAGACGCAATGAGAAGCATAAAACGGTCTCTCTAACATCAGCATCTTTCGGACAAACCAAATAAAAGCGGAGAAGAGAGCGGGTAGGAAAGATTTCATACTCTGTACATATTCCGACCAATTGCCCATTCATGACCATTTACAATACATCTCTGTGTATCAGAGGCAAGTTTCAAGTAAATGGGAACTCTTCCACGGCTATAATTGAGGATTCACAAGAGGGAGTCCATTCGATGCCGCTGCCACCTCTAGAACCGGGGTGATTAACCGGGCGTGGAGGGGCAGAGCGATGGGTTTGCATCATGGGAACCCGTAGGAATGCTTTCAGGAAATTGAAGCGAGAAGCCTACTACTCGAAATTTTTCCCTTTAGAGCAATTTCAACTAAAGACAAAAAAAAGTCTCCCACTACAAGTAAACAATATGTTAATTAAAAAGTCTACCCATGCTGTTTTTTCATTCATCGTTCGAAGGACATAAGGCTTCCTTCCTCAAGAGGTGATGACAACTCTGAAATACAACTAAATTGGAAATAATGATTCCAGGAGTTTTATACTAGTTTTCAAGGATAATAACTATTATTTCATGGACAAAAATGTTTTTTCCAGTATTCAAAAACAAAATTTCTTTCGACTTTCACCGCAATAATTCACTTTACTGAGGTAGAATGTGTGTTATGAACCAATATGTACATATTATAATTGTAATTAATGCATACTTTGAGTGTTTGCCGAATTTGTATCGACAAATTTCATTCCAAGTGGTGGGAATATATGGTATCGAGCATATGGAGCATTTTTCTGAAGATTTGTGGGTACCGAGTTCAACTACGGTCAATACTTCTGATACTTCCACAAATGAAAAGGATTACTTACACGGCATTCCTTCTAGACACTCCCATGCCAAATCCCCTGGCTGCGGATACTCAGACAAAGCACTTAAGTCGAATTCGGAAGATTTGATGCTAATATTAAGAAAAACAGCTATTAAGGAAGCCCATAACACTCGAGGATATTCCGAAGGAATTGTTCAGAAGACTGCAATTTTCAAGGGAATCATATTCCTCACAATTGCTTTATCTTCCTTCAAAATGGGCACCTTGCCCGCGAAATCATTAAGTAATGTAACGCCTAAGAGCGGTGGAAAAGTGTAACGAGTGATCAACTTCCCCCTAATATCACAACTGCTAACCTAGTCTGGTGTCACAAACTCTCGCGCTCCTCTACATGCAAAAAACTGTGCAATCATATCGCCATAAATATTGGCATTCAGACAAAGGCACATCAGATAACTACACAACAAAGCAGATAAATATTTTCGGGACAGATTAAATAACTACAGCGTTACAGGTAAATTTTCGTGGACGTTTTCAAATCATACGTATGCTAGTGTGATTTCTCCAGAAGAGAGACAAAATAGTATTTCCCACGACGGAGGATTGGGATGACTCAGACACACACATAATAGCTCACTTCGGGGTGAAGTGGAGACAGGTTAAGTTGGAAATAAATAACAATCACGAAGAGGCTCTCCTTAGCTTACCACTATTAACCCACCGCCTTTTAATATGCATGTTCACACATTCACGTGAATGCAGCGATGTTTCCAATTTAAAAGACTGTAATGAATAATTTCCGTACATTGAAGATTCGTCGACGATGAGAGAATCACATATGAAGGCATGGTATTTCAGGAATCCATCCTTTACAGAATACGATGGCCGTATGGTCATTGGAGAATGAATATTGAAAAACTAAGGAAGTGCCATTGAAAAAAAACTGGCAGGGTGCAAATAACAGCAGCAACATCGAATGTAATAGGGCCAAGTGGTGGGATAGTAAAACGACACCGTCTCAGGCGTTACTTGGTGGAAGTCTTTCATAATAGGAGTAAATAAAAGTGGAGTAACTAGGCAGATTCCAATAGATTTTTTATTTTTCACGACCATGGTTTCGTCGCAAGGCAACATCATCAGGTGCGACCATCACTCCCTGATAATGCTGCCTTGCAACCAAACCACGGTCGTGAAGAATAAAAATCTAGTGAGATCAGCCAAGCTAGTTTTCCTTCATTTCCGCCCGGATAGAAAAAAATGAGATATATCAAAGGAGTATTCACGGACGAAAACCTTAACTTTGGCGCATAAAAAAAGCATAACATGCAAGAAGAATGATCGAAAGCATACCTTTCACCAATATTTAGCAACCACGCGATGCCAAAATGGCTTAAAGGCATACAGTAGCAACTCGTTCCATACCAAAATAAGCGGTAAGTTTTGGCGATTCTCATGACAGAGACAATATGAAAAAGAATGTGTACCGTTGGAGTTACTCGGGTATTGCAAACCAGGGAAGGGTTTAAAATAGCCCCAGGTATTTTCAAACCTGGGTTTGGGTTTTTCCCCAAGTACGTGCGCTTCGTAAGAGTCTACGCTTGGGTACTCATTGGACTGAGAGACGAGTAATGAGCCCATATTTTGAAATTCATGTAAACACGCTTATTTTAAAACTATCCATCCCTTTAAAAAAAAACCAGGCTTGGACAACACTAGTTCTAGAAGGCCTTGAAAAGGCGGACGTTGGCTCCAGGGTTGGATGGAAGAGATAAGTCACAGGCCATGAGAATATCGATTAGGAAGCTAATAAAACTACGACCATAATATATTAAGTCGCACCGACAGCACGTTTCATATAAGTGTTCACAAAACAGACCTCATGGTGGGATATAAGTTAATCTATCCGTTATATGCAACCCTCAATCCACGAAGGCCGACCCACTAAAGAAAGAAAAAAGGATTGAAACAGAGGTGCGAATGGAATTAGGCTGGTAAAATATGAAGACATTAGAATATATTAAATGAATATATCGGGAAAGTATACTTAGTGCCTAAAGGGAAAAATTAAGAGAGAATAAGATGAGGGAAACCGAGGCTAATATGCATTGAGAATTGTAATCGAGAGTACAGCGAAAGACTTTGAAGAAAGCCAAGAAACTCGCCACAGACAAAATCAATAGAGATAGTATCAAGGTGCTCAGAAGTAAAGCTAAAGACGTTCTGCTTAGAATAATAAAAAAACAACTAAGATTATGTAGAACTTTGAAAAAATGTAAATGCTTATGACATCGAAGGAAACAAGAGCCGAGAGATATGCGAGGAGAGTCGAAACCCTTCCCGCATGACCGCATTAGAATGCCATTAAATAATATAATGCTTTTTGTAGTATAGTTTGCTCTGCTTTTGTTGGTTTTTAAATTTCCCCTTCCATCCTTCGTCCCTCTTCGTGGGGGAACCCTCCTGCTACTTGCAGCATTGGGTCAAATTCTTTACCTGTGTCCTTGGGGAGGGGAGTGTTTTATGTTGCATGTTCTTGTGGTAGTGGAATTTCGCCTTCCTACTTACCAAATTCTAGCTTGCATGATATTGGATAAATTTCTTATTGCATCCTAAGGTGCAATTATTTGTTAGATGATAGCATATGTAATTGGATACGTGTAGAATGATAGGAGGTAGATATGCATTTGCATGCGTGTAAAATGATAGGATTTTTGCATGAATGAATGCACCACTGTGGGTATGGGTTTGCATGTATGTGTTGGTTTTGAATGCGGTTTTTTCTCCATTTTACGGGTGGTGACCTAACACCCCCCGCCACACGCCCTTGAGGCGGCTTGCGGGGTATTATGTAGATATAGATGAACCTAGAGAGCCATGCTAGGTGAGCCCAAAATGCCTTCGGAATGCTGTACTCAAGAGAACATTGAAAACAACCGTAATAATACTATTCCGAACTCTGAAAGAAAGATGGAAATAGGAAGAAAAATATTCTACCTAAGGATACTGGCAGAAAAACAAACCATAAACAATTGAATAAAACATCTACAATACAGCAACACGCATAAACAAGAAACTGTATGCGGAAGTCGTGGATTTGGCTAAGACCTTTGACATCGTTGAAATGAGCAAGATACTGAAATTACGGGACAGAATGGATCGTAACGACAGGAGAATATCCAATCGACATGACTAAAAATCAGGTTGTTATGGTGTAAATGAAACATGAAAGAAAAACAGAAAATAAAATAAATAAAGGGGTAGGAAAGGTTCTCTTTTCGGTACCTTACCGACCGGCATACATTTGTGTCAGTAAACAAATAACAAAAAAATCATTATCTGCTCAGAGAAGACGGTTCAAGATACGGCTCAAGCGAGGCGGCTGACTGAGAAAATAAAATACTCGAGGGGAACATCACTCCATGGAGAAACATTGAACAATGAAAAATAAACTAATGAAGAATACGTGAGTTCGAAACATGACACAGAAAATAGAGGAGCAGATAAAATTTGAAACGAAGAGGCACAAAGAAGAGCAAAGGAGGGGAAAATAATACGGAGTACTATAAAGAAAACAAAAAGCATACGTGCTATGACACACCCTGGGACACAATGGATCTGTTATCAACGTAAAAAGACGGAAGAGTAGAAGCAAATCTATCGAGGCGTATCAGCAAGAGCATTGTTAAGAGAAGAATAGACGGCCGCGGTCAATCTCCGGATTGAAAGACTCAAGAAGTTCACCATTCCCAGGTAAAAAATATTAATTCCCGATCACTATCCCCAGTTAGGGATTGGAAAAAAAACGATTTGTCCGATTGTTCAAGGATTGCACCGCTCACCCAACTACGTACATCATAAATTTCAACAAGAAAATTTAAAGTGACCTTTGTTGCAAATTCGCATACTATTTTGAATTGTAATCTAACTTTGATTTGAAACCAACTCTTTCCCCTGCCCCAACCCCCTTCTAAAGATCCTTAAATTATTTTAACTTCCGTAGTCATCAGACGCGTCAGTTCGTCTTTCCGAAAATCAAAGTTTCTATTATACTGTTAATCGAGACCACAACATATATTGTTCAACTTTAACCAGCTGTCTGATAAAAAATTAACCTAATTACGAACATCGTTTCCACTACAATCATTTAACCAAAGGGTAGTCTCTGGTTAATACGAATCCACTAAGTTCGGCGACTTCTTCATTGCCCTTATATACGAATTAGGAGTATCATCAGCTTCTGAAGAACAAAAACAAAACATCAATTTTTTTAATTGATAGCCTACCATTTAAGGGAGGTTTTGCGATTATTCTCATCCAATACCTATACTCTAATGCGCTCAGCAATGATTATGACCCCTAGGTTGACTGGCTAATCCAGATTTATAATCCGTTAATCTAACTGCTTTTATAAGTTAAACTCCCTGCCGACTATCATTCCTATCTCCAGTCCTTCCCCTTCACCATTTCCTCCACGTACGATCTCGTAAAAAGCACATGGAACAGAATCTCGTATAAAACACAAAGAAAAGCACGTGGACACCCCTGCTTCAATCCTCTTCTTAATATTGCCCAAGCCGCTCTCCATCTGGTACTAGCACCTGAGCAGTCTGAGACATATAGTATACAGGCTGCGGATAGGTCTTTTATTCCTCCAATATACTCCTATTTTCTGCAGTGCACTAATTAATTCTACCCGATTCACTCTATCTAACGTCTTTTTAAAATCTACGGAACAGATAAATTTTCCCCGATTTCCCTGTCGCAGGCCATAATGTTCACTACTCACACTGCATGTGCCAGCACCGCCAAATGACGTTGTTGAGACGGATCTTGTCTTTCCAGCGCAGCCTTATACCCTTGAAGCGGTTCCACTTTGGAGAGGTCAGCTTCTGCCTGCAAAGAAAAGGAAAATATTTCCAATTATATTTTTCTAAAACCGTGAATATATTTACCACTACTATTTACTTGTTTACACCTGAAACAAATAACAACAAACTACATTTGAATCTATGACGAGAGAAAACGGTACTTTAAGGTAGTATTGAGTTTAAAAAAATGACGAAAAGTTTAAAATAAATTAATATATGAGGGAAGAAACAATTTAATTACCAAATTAAAAACGCTCAGCGGATTACAAGATACAGATGGGATGAATTAAGCGCGACATTTTTCAATGAAAAATTACACTTGAGGACAATTAGTCGCGTGGTGAACTCTGCCATCTTTCTTTTTCTACTTCCGTAGTTTTTCTCAGCTCAACCTGGGGTCACGGAATGTAATCAGCCTCCTCTGCTTTACTTTCTCCAAACACTATTCCCTTTTCATCTCCCCAGGACACCTTCCCTTCTTAAGATCGCGCTTCGCGCGGTCCAATCCCTTTTCCCTCGGTCTCCCTTTTCCGCCACACTTCCAAATCCCATATTCTTCTCCCTCCCTGCCCACACCATTTCAGACCACTCTCTTGTACTTTCTTTGATAACCCTCCCACCTTTGCCGTGCCTCTGATTATCTTATTTCTAATTACGTAACACACTTATTTCTAATTACGTAACACATAGTCAACAAGTCCACCCGTCTTTCTTCCAACATCCTCATTTCCACCACATCCATTTTCTTCTCATATGCTTTATTTTCCTGCCATGTTTCTGCTATTTATATTTATGCCGTTTTGACAATTGTCTTGTACACCTTGACCTACCCTCGCACTGACCTCAACACACAATACTCATAAGACCTTTTTCTAATTTCTCCAACCCGATTGCATCCTATGATTTAATTGCAGCCGCCATATATCTCTAAGGTATTTAAACTTTCTCACTCTTTTGCAATTCCTCCCCATGCATGTATATTTGGTCATCATGGCCATTACTCACATGACATATCCAGTCTTCTTCCTACTAATCTTAGGAACCCTATCTCCAATAGATATTATCTACTTTTCCAATTCCTTTCCATATTTTGCCTAACACAGTGTCATCTTTATATAGTACATAGCACGGGCTTCGTTCAACCACTTCTCTCGCGATAACATCCATGACCGACACAAATACATAAAGGCTTAAGGGGGGGAGGGGGATCCCTGATGCAGTGTTACTCTAACTGGGAAACTCTCCGATGCTCTGCTTACCAAAGGAGTGAGCTCCTCCACATATACCGGCCACAATTATCACATACTTTCCGCGCACTTCCTTTCCCTTCAGGCATCTCCACACCTCCTGACGGGGCTCTCTATTGTACATCTTCACCTGATCTTTTAAAAGCTAATAAACCTGTAGATCTCTTTACAACTCCCCATACCCTGTCCCAGTACAAATGTTGCTTACGTAGTCCTTATTCTTGGTGCAAATCCAAACTGTTCATCCCCGACTATGATTTCCTCTCGAAGCCGTGGTTCCATTCTTCTTCGCGAGATTTTCATCATGTGCGCCCTCAACTTAATCCCTCTATAATTTCCGCATTCCCGGATATCACATTTCTTCTTGTACATAGGTGTGATCAGACGACCTCTTGTCTACCTATTCCCTGTTTCATTTACATCATCTTAATCAAGTCCCAGAGCAAATTTACTCCTTCATCCTCTTAAACTCTTCCAATCTTCCAACCCTGTTGCATTTTTCATTCTCCCTAATCTTGCTAAATTCATCTATCCGGTATCTATCATTGTATTCGACTTCTTAAATTTTGTGAGAAAATTTATAATTCTTATTATATTACCATAGACATTAGCAAGTTTCAAAAAGTGTCGCCAATGTAGTTTACGGCACGAGGACGTACACTTACGTGTTTGATTTGGAGTTCCAAATCCATCACCTTTGTAGTCGGCCAAATAAAAATTTTAATTTGCGAGGTTGGTATATTCGCAGCCTACATGGCTCTTGATAACTGTTCTGAGGTTAACCCTACATAGTATTATCATGCCAAGATAGCGTTGAAAAATGAGTTGAAGAAAGGTAAGTATATGGGGAAATTAAAGCAGCTGCATTTATTCAGATTAGACATAATTTTTAAATCATTAGCAATTATTCATTTATGAAGAAAATACCTATACAAATTTGGGTCCTTTCATTTTTTTATAGTTTAGAAAGCCACCACAGACTGAAGTTTCGCCAGAAATTATAGGAGCTATTTTTTTTAATTTCTTTGGATACATACATTTTTGGAGTGATTGCAAGGAAAAAATCGGCGATTCACAACTTCCAACAGTATGCAATAAATAATAATTTTGGTGGTGTTGGAGTGATCGAGGTTAAGCGTACAAATTTCTCTGGCACAGAAAATGAAAACAATTTCACTGGAAGTGTAATTATCACAATTATCGAAAGAGAAGCGATACCCTATATTTATTTTGAAGTCCGATTGAAGATTGACATAGAAACTCCTTTAACAACATTGCACGTATTACTGATTCTTAAATCACAGACAGGGACATTTAATGAGGCAATTCCACTCGGGCTAATAAGAAAAAATAACAATTACAAAAACTGTCATAAAGTAACACAGTGAAAACTGTTGTCTCCCGCTTAACTTTGTGGAATTCACACAACATATTGAAATGAAATGATTGACTTTGCAATTCCACACACTTTATTTTAAAAAACGACCCAGGTTTTTAAATAACGTGTGTAGAAATACAAAGTCAATAATTTCATTTCATTTCAATATAATACAGTGACGGTTACCGTATGATAGTGCGGGAGAAAATAATACAAAAACTACTGTGGTACCAGAGTAAAAATTGACGCGCAAAATATAGTAGAGATAATTATTTATTAAAAAATGTTGTTAAATATTCACTAACAACTAGCTTTGAAGATTAAGGGGATAGTTGACATAAAAGTGAGGGAAAATATTTTCTTCAAATAGATTTAGTACACGATGGGTTTTACAACAAGATAGTATAACGTATCTGAAATTAGTCTCAGTCCGCCCTTTGAGAAAATAGCTGCTGTGTTTGGATATGGAATGAATAAACGCATCACGCATGGTGCGACGTAAATCAGGTCCACTAGTCTGTGACTTGCGGGCAACAATTTCAACTCAGGAATATTTAAATTGCCCTTGAGGATAGGCTTAATTAGAACAGAGTATGTTGCGCGCATAAAGTTAACTTCTTTTGAACAACCCTAAAGTGGATAAAACCTGAGGCACATACGTCATCGCGTAGATGAATCGGTTTTAACCGTAGATGGATCCCCACTTGGTAAATCAGCTGTAGGGAAATTGTTACAACAGAAGTAGTAATCTTGTAATGAATAGAATTTTAATTTAAGCCCATACCCCTTTGCTTTAAAAAATAACTACTACCATAGGGGTAGGGTCATAACTTCGGAGAAACTGAACTGTATGAATAGGACTTGACAGTTACCACTCGCCCACTACCTCAGTTGCCATACGTCTCCAAGACACCTCCAAGACGACTCAATCCCGACGGCGGCCCCATCATGACGTCCCGTGGCCCAAAAACACGGCCGTGACGGACAGGCAGGGCCCCCGACCACGGAGAAGGGGCCATCCGGTAACGACGGGGCATGCCCATGGAGGCAACAGCCGAGCGTCCACGCTTCTGGCCTGCCTCCTGCGTCCGCCTTCGGACGTCGGATCCGCCCCCCACTGCCCACCACGTCTATGGCCTCCAACCATCTCGCCACCGACTCGACGGCGTCCACGCCGCTTGGACTCTCTTTGAACAGCAGTTTCCCGAGGAAAATGTCCAGATTGTCCGGGGGCTTCCCGTCGATGCCACCACCGACGATGCCTTCTCTCCAATCCTCTTCGTGCTGGCCTGCACGCAGCCCATCGCTCGGGCAACGACCTTCTGGCGCCTCTGTTGATGTTACATTGAAGACGGACCATTCGTGATCCCGTTTGGTGCGCCCATGAGTGTGTGACATCTTACTTTATATCCTCTAGCGGTCGATGGTGGCAGGGTTTGGCCAACACGCGCCACTTTGACTTTCCGATAACCAAGGCTCCCCACGAGTTTGAAAGCTCTTTTCAATGTCCACAAAAGTACTTCACGCGTGGTAAAAAATTTTTGGAGATCATACTAGAAAGAGCAAATCTACCAATCAATCTTTTCTTACGGCATTGTTTCGACAAAAAAAAATGAAAGTGGACTCTCAAAATTATTTACGAGTAGAGAAAAAATGATCGAAGAAATGTTCGCACTTTGCGTGACCGCTTTCACATAGCAGAGAACCCCGTCAACAAGTGTGTAACAACCATTGTGAAGATGCAGAATGACGTTAAACGTGAAAAATAAAATTTAAACTAGTAGTATGAGTTCGATAGCCTGACGTCATTACAATTAAATTTGGCTTAAACAAATATATTCATTAATAGACACCAACTTTTCAGAGCATTCCCCCAGCACACATACGAATCACCGAATAATGTGTTATACATGAAAAACAAATGCGTTGAGAGCCATGGAATACTTGATATGCAATCGACAACATTTTGGACGGGGCCAATATGAGAAACGCGAGCTTTAGCGCTCCAAACAAGAAAAAATGTCCAACACAGATCAGACGGTCTAAAGGACAACGAAATTTCTCAGCTATGTCAACTTCAATTCGCTCTTCCGATGCATGTAAAAGTTTGCGAGCACGCCTACGTACTGGCTAATGGCCTTCGAGAGAGGCGGCCGGGAGGAAGAAACACGGCGTGGCCCGGGCCGAGAACAAAGGATGAGGACGATATTATCCTCGAAGAATGGTGGACATCTTCCACGCACACTTGAAGAAACCTGATGGAACCTACGCGGGGCGACGTGAACGAAGCCACCGGACCGTGGTGAGCATTGGTTGGAGGGAAGCGGGGATGGGGACTTGCGCGTGCGCCGGGGAGGCGGAAGACGTCGAAGGGCGGCAAAAGTTGACAGGAGTGTGGGGGGGCGGCGAGTTTCGGAGGTGAGGGGCACGGGCACAAGAGATAAGACTCCCTCCAGTATGGACACATGGGAGAGTGGGAGGAGGTATCAGTTCCCCCAGTGTCCACCGGAAAACTAACGAAAACCAATCTTAAAAGATAGCAACCTCCAAAACCCTGTCGCAATCCATTAAAATTAACATGGAGAACTTATCAAATGTTTACACGACCGAGTGTTAATGGGCTGCCTGATTAAGAACACCAATGAGCACCATGAAACCTTCTCCCTCCCCCAATTCTCCTCCTACAAACCTGGGCATCTTAAAGGATGAATATTTTTGTGCGGCCAAAGTTCCGTTAAGTTGGTAATTCTTTACCTCATGTCAGAAATTTGGAGGCATCGCCGTAACATAAACACTAACAAATTTAAAACACTGAGAGCTACTTATGGGTAATTCGTGCGTGCGGGTCTGCAAAAGTTTTCCATGATGAACAAGTTTCCGTGTTTTTCAGTACGGGAAATGAAAATCAATATGCCGTAAATCAACTTTTTTTAGTATTGTAATGATACAATGTTATTATCAAAAGGTATACGACAATATTATATTCAAAAATTATCATACGGAATTCGACCGGATTAATAAAAGATACGTAGTTACTATATATCTGCAAAATATTGAATATTAAATAAAACAGTTTCTGGCGTAACTTGGTGGAAAATCTTCATACTGACTTATAATAATCAAACCACTTTACTTTTCCACATAAACTTTTTACTTTTTACTACCTAGGTTTCGTTATAACATAACATCATCAGGTAAAAATAAACAAGTCCAACGCCGTATATCTGATGATACTGATGATGTTATGTTATAACAAAACCTAGGTAGTAAAAAGTAAAAAGTTTATGTGGAAAAGTAAAGTGGTTTGATTATTAAAAGTCAATTGAATATTAAGAAAACTTTGATGCAGACTCACGCACTCGTCTCCGTGGTCATATAGTATCACTTTCAGGCTCTTCAGGTACCTCCTTCAAATGTCACCATGTTATGAAACCGGTTGTACCGGATTAATAAATTTTGGTGAATTTACAAAGTTTGTCTTATTTCTCAAGACGAATGTTTACAAGGTTAGGCCGATTCCAGTGAAAAGTCATAAAACTTGATTATGGCAGGTAAGAATTTTAACACGAACCATCGTTTAGGCAACAAAAACACCCAAATTGCCTGATTGCTTGAATTTTTTCCTCTCAGCGTGATTATTAGGCATTTATCAAACTTGCATCAGTTCAAAATCGTTTTCAATGAGATAAAAATATCTAATATCTTAAATTACAAGCCATTGTTTTTTGTATCATTTTCTTCGACGTCGTCCTCCCTGTAATTTTTACTGCACTTCATTTCACTCTCTGGAGAATTAATATTAAAGGAATTGAAGTAAACATTAAGTTTTCATCAATCTTAAACCAAGTCTGTAATTCTTTTTTACATCACAGGTGATTACCGCATAGGTTTATTAACAATTTCTTCTCAATGGAAAACAAATACAACTTTGCGTATTTTGTGGATTTTGGCTAAAATTTGAAATGTTGTAACATACAGAAGGTGTTTTTTTGTTCAAAAATCGTTTTGTGACAGCTTTTAGCAGGTTTCGTCCAATCTAGATTCAATGCAAAGGAACTTCCTACACTGCTGGTCAGCGAACCCTGGGATTCCCAGGGAGGTTTTGAATAAGATGCCCATCCCTCCAACCTAAATTCTGCAGTATGCTCACTACCATCACGTGCTCCATATTGTCAATTGCCTTCTCGTAATCTACGAAGAAAAATATAATCTATGTTTTATATTTCTCTCATCGTGGCACTAACTAGAACGAATACATTAATTATACAAACCATAAACACATTTATCAACCCGAAGGTAGGTTTAATAGGTGAGTGTAGAACTCACCCAAAACTACGTCCAACGGCGTGTGAAATTCACACACCAGAGTATTATACAATATACGAGTATATTGTATAATTCACAAGGCAGTTCCTTTCCCAATGCCGCATGTGCTTTCCCAGGAAATTCTGGTCTTTGAAAAACACAAAGCCTGGTTGAAGCTGAGGGTGCCTAGAGGCGTGCCCGGGAATTGGACCCGGGCCCTACAGGCCAGTAGTCCAATGCTCTGCCCTAACATGATTTTCCTATCACAACAGCCTGATATTTATAAATGTGTGGTAACCCTCGTTTTTTATTGTAATTCCCTGCAAGCCACCGCTAGGGTGTGTGGCAGAGGTCCCAATGGCCGGGCTGGCTTTCCCTGCCTGAACATGAATTTTACACAATCGAAAATATATCAAAATGACCACACGGCTTACACAATCCGTGTAAATCCTTGCTGGTAGAAATATTATTGAAACAATTCATTTTAATCGCAGATGAATTGTCAACAACATGCCCAAAATGAACGTTCTTCCAGATTGGTAGCGTAATATAATCGAATATAAAATATGGTAATCGATCGTTCATTTTGCATGCTAATCTACCAACATATTTAACATTTCTTCTTCGCATTCTTTTATTGAAATAAAGCGCGGCGGCCTGCTTTGTCTTCCTCCGCATCAACGGAGGAATATTTCATTAAGGGTCAATAAAATGTCATAGGTACCTCCATTGGATTGCGTATTATTTGATGTCTCTTTCGCGCAAGGTTAGACCCCCTGCTCTCTGGGATTTTTGCCTTTTATTGTTTGGCTATAGATTCGGGTGTATGTAATCGCTCCTTTCGCAGATATTCTGAATTCTCACCGCATGCAAAGCAGTTGGGGAAGAACTGAAGCTTTAAGGAGAGTTTTAATTCACACTGAAAATAAAAACTGATATTACTACCTTCGATGACGTCAGTAATAGATTCGACAACATCGGTTTGTACCTCTTTAAGATTTGGAAATCAGCCACTATGAATTAATAATCGATATTTACGTACGAAGAAAGAATCAAAGGCTTTGCACTTCCACAGGAAAGTGGAAACGCCAAATCTTTGATTGGTTCTTCGTGTGTTACCAATGGACTTCCACAAAGTATCGGCCTCAACCAACTCTCTAATCGATATTAATGCGACGCACATGTGCAGGTAACAGGCCTGTTTATTATCTACCGAACTAATTGCATACTAAATGCAATTCTACATCTACACAAAGCCCGGGAAACTGGAGCAAGGGCGTGTGGAGGGGGGTGTTAGGTCACCAGCCATACATGCACAATCGCAATCATGCCACCTCCACACATTAACTGCCGACATCACTTCTTCACGGCTGGAAAATCTTGGAACACCGAGCCATTTTTTCAAGTTTGTGAACATAAAATAATCTGAGGGGTTAAATCTCGCGAATAGAGTGCATGACGTAGCAATTAAAACTTTAATTCATGAACTTTGGCCATAGCAATAACGGATTTGTGGTCTGGTGCGTTGTCTTGATGAAACAAAACTTTCTTCTTAGCCAAATGCGGCCGCTATTGCTTGATTTATTCGCTCAAACGTTGCAGTAAGTTTTCATATATCTCGCCGTTGACAGATTTTCCTTTTTCAAGATAGTCAACGAAAATTATCCCACACGCATCCCAAAAAACCGACGCCATGACCTTGCCTGCAATTGAAACAGTCTTTGCCTTCTTTGGAACCGGTTTTCCCTTTTGAATCCATTGTTTTTCTTGTTCTTTTGTCTCGGGTGTAAAGTAATCGACCCATGTTTCATCCATGATTATGAAACGGCGCAAAAATTCTGCTTTGTCGCAGTGAAACTTTGCTAAAAACTCAATTGAAATATCTTCACGACAATGATTTTGCTTAAGTGTGAGCAAACGCGGCACCGATCTTGCACACAGCTTTCTCATGCCCAAATTTTCAGTTAATATGCGATGTACCGCACTTTTTGAGATTCCTACTATGCCTAGCTCGCGTGCTTTCAGTCGACGATCATCCAGTATCACTTTGTGGATTTTCTTCACCGTTTCTGGAATCGGCACCCCATATGGTCGATCAATGCGATGCTCGTCTTGAGAGCTCGTACGGCCGGCAGAATCCAGTTCAGCTTTTATATTGGTTGGGTTGAAGCCTTTCAAATAAAAGTATTGTATCACATAATGATGACCAATTTTCTCCATTTTCACAAAGCCCCTTGAAAACCTTCACTATTGATGCCTGCCGTACAAATACTAAACAAAGTGGCTTCTTCAAACTTCAAATATATGTTTTATATATTTACTACTACTTTCTAACAAAGTGATATTTTTCAAACAACTACCGCCATCTCTAGGTCAGACCGGGGACTTATGGGACCACCCCCGTAAAAGTCTCCAGTCTACGCCTGTCATCTTTCTTCAACGACGAAGTTCCAAGCCGTACTAAACACACTTGGTACCCAAGTTTCCATAAGTCTTTTCTCAACCTCCTTGCTTATCGTCCCTGCATAACGGGAATTTTAAAGTCCCGTCAATTAAATTATATGCAATCTACATAATCGTTGTTATGCCCATTGAAACCCGCAACTTGTCATCAAAGTTACGAATACGGAAAAATTTAACTTTTTGCTCACCGATAGCACATTTCTATAAACTGTCGTCATCACCCAGTCATGGGCAAATATTGCAGATCAGCGAATCTTGGCATTTATGATTAACACTGAACAGTAGCGCCTAACCGAAAGAGTTACACAACGCGATCTAAGGCTGCTACATAATAATTTCAGATTCATTATTGCCTTGTGTACAATTCGAACCACCAATCGGGACGTAGGTCAATTCATACAACTGTGTGCGTCATTGGTACACAGGCAATGGGTACGGGAAAACTTCGTAATTTCCAGTTACCCAGTCACTATTTCCCTTTCGATAGATAGGAAACAATGGTTGCTAAGATCGCGCCGCAATTAAACTTTCTAATTATGAACTCTATAATTCATGGACCAATTCGACAGTGGGATTATATACACGCGCCATTCAATTGAAACTTATAGATTCCAGTTCAAGGAAATGTTTAAAAACTACTAAAAAAACAAATTCTGAGGAGATAAAAATTATTAAACAAAGACAAAACGGCCGAGGAAATAATATACGTATAATGATGCGCTATTCGAAAAAAAATCGCTAATTAAATCAACATTTTACTTAAATATCTTATGAACATCATTTCATAGTTTCATAATTCCCCAAACCCATGAAAAATCATATGAATTCCTTCGATGATATCGTCCTTCCTGGGCGACGTGATACGTAACCAAACCGATGTTTTCAAGCGGGGGCGAAAAGACTGAAACAATGTAGATAACTAAAAATGAACATTCTTATCTTATATATTTCATCCATTGTAAATTTATCAGTGAAAAAATTTTAGATAGCATGGAGATATTCAAAAAGAATAAACAGTTGAGGAGAGATAAATCCATATATTAATAGTATAGAATATAATTTTTTTAAAATGATGCAAAGAGTCGTATCGCGCAAGGATACCGGTTCAATTGTGTGCGATTGTCAGTCTGTTCTAATAATTTACTTATTGTAACATTGGACCAAACCTATTTCTCATGTGATTTTACCAAAAGGGGGCGATACAAACTCAAAACTTTGCTGAAACGAGGCACCCCATATCCAAATTGAAGACTAGCTGCACCAAGCCTCTGTAAGGAGACGAGGGGTGGTAGCATAGCCTCTTGGCTCTAATTTCACATCCTTAGGGTTCCTAAAATTTCCTAGAGTTACAGATCCTAAAAATTCTAAGGAATCACGCGGGAAGACATTAATATGGTCCATTAAGCCGATAACAGCACGTCAACAGCGGAGGACTCAGTAGACCTGCAGACAACATGGAGCTAATTGAACTTAGTTCTTCAGGGAATATTCAGGTTTCTTCAGAGATGAAGTTGAAGATTAAGAAAACTAAAATCTTGGCATGAGGAAGAGAGAAGTTGGAGGAAAAAGTTTCGTTGAAAGAGGAGATAAATTAGAACAAGAGGAAACTTTCAAGCTTCTAAGAGATAGTAATAACATGTATGGAGATCGACGGATATCAAGCGGAGAATGCAATCGTACTGCGCGATGAAACCGGTCAACAATTCAAATATGGAACAAGATCGTTTCGGTGGCCTTTCTGAGCTCAACACACTTAATGAAATTAAAATAAAACTCTTTCTGAGCTCAAAACACTTAATAAAATTAAAATAAAACTATTCTTTCATTGGACGAATATCTTTCCTAATGTTTTCAGGACACTTGGACGCAACGTTTTCTAATCCAGAAACTATATCAATTACTTCACACAAAATACACTGGGAAAATGTTCATGTTACAAGTTAAGATTGGCAGGGTGGTATCTGTTAGTAGTAATACTGTCGTTAGTATTGATAGTAGTAGTATCATCATTATCGAAATACATACGGAAGTACAGCTTACAAGTTATGATTTTATGCATCATATAATTTATCGTTGTTACATATCATATGATGTTCCAATAATGCCATTTATTAATAACAATTTACTATTTGTACATCATACAAGATATGACTTACACAATCAGCATCATCATAGATCATCTTTATTTTTATGTACCCCTTTAAGGTTCTTCTAAGTCATACGAGCTTGTCAGCAGGTACCCTTTAAAATCAAACAGATAAACACAAACTTATGCATAACAGTATATTATACTCAATACGTAAACATAACAGTATATTATAATCAATTAAGTAAACATGCTCATCACAGTAAGCAACAGAAGGGTGAAAAGAGTCTCAGCAACAAGGGGTTCGAACCACAACCTTGGAGTTAAGGATACAACAAAGGAAAATGAATAAGAATGAAGAAAAGGAGAAAGGTTAAGGATTTAAAAAAATTCGAAAAAAATTTGAATAATTTCTTTCCCCATTTTCCGGTAAGGATTTCTCCTTAACAAGTCAAACATCCGGCATCTTTAGTACTTTCAGGTTTGTTCAACAAATGTCTATTTGCTCGCGAAATTTGGCGAAATTCATTTTCTTCCATCACCTATTATCCTCACTGTAAGATAAAGCTGGCCCAAACACACATCCACATCAATGTTTCTCATACATGCTTCAACTAATATAGGCCAGGACAAATTTCTAAACTTGCCAACAAATATAAACTGCACAAGAGATAAAAGAAAACATGCCGTTAGCACTATAACCACAGCCGAAGACAATGAATAAATTAAAAAAGCTAATGCACAGAATTAGAACGCTGCGGAAAAACTACACGATGATTCTAATTGAGCGAATGAGTACGACAAAAAGTCGAAATAAAAGATGCGGGGTTGTTTCATTGTTTCCTAGGACTTTGAAAAGATGCCAAGGGAGGGAAGTCGCTTCTTCGGGAACGACACCGCTCTAAAACCTTTGTCTCCAACCAACCCTATTTAAAACCTTTGGGGAGTCCGGAATATCAAGAAGAATCGCCAAAGAAATTTGTGAAAAAGGTCGCTGCGAGGAAAGAAAAATGAGATCGAGGGAATGAATCCAATGGGAAAATATTTTAAAGGAAAAACTCAAAAATTGTATCCACGTGGATGTGTCCGCGATGTCCTACTGCGAGTGAGGCCGCACAGGACAGAGGAAAACGGGACTGTTATCAACTTCGGAGGCATAAGAACATTTCTTTCGGCCCGGTCTTCTCAAAGAACATTGCAGGACTAATGTCTCAAAATCAAAAATACCAAGTAACGAAGTCTTGCGCTTTGAAAACCGACAAGGTAACATTTGAAAACACAACGGGAGAACACCAAATCATTATGGTATGTACGTCATTTAGTACCAAAATATTACACGTATATGTATATCCGAAATATTTTAAACGTAAAATAACATAAAAGAGCTTTGATTTTCCAAACGTCAGACATCCGAAACGTCCGCCACCCAAACTCCGTCAATTAATAAATATTGTAGAAGAGATACTTCGATCTTGCCGAGCTGTTTCTGGCGATACTCTTACCGGTGAACATTTTCAAGATGAATCTCTTGCGTTTGTAGAAAAAGAAGGCTATTCCCTCGATTATGTATACGACAATGATGAAATTGGTTTAGATACTAGAGGTCTTTGCCCAGAAAATTACCGGAAAAGCACAAAATGAAGCCTGGATGAACTTTGAAATATTATATGACCGGTATAAGAATGGATTCGACCCTATAATCAAAGAAGTCAAAGCAAAGATAAAGATAGTAGGAAAGGTTAATTTAATAATGGAGGAAGCCTGATCCCACAAGAGGCAAAGAAACAGTGATTGCTACTGAAATCAGTAGACGATGATTTCCAAGCCGTTTCAGACCTAAATGTTACTGCACTCCAGCTCATAGAACAGGGTGTTTTTCAGAAACAAAAAAGAGCTCATCGGAAACAAGTCTTACGCACAATATTTCTGAACAAATCTATCGAAGAAATTTAACAATGTTTAACTTTCTAGTGCACTTTACTTGACATACGTTTATGACCTCTATCGAGAATTCACAGCCTTATTGTATTCAGGTAATGGCTCAATCATTTATTTATACCGTAATGTTTTCTGCGAGAATTTTAGCACCAAGACTTAACTAGAATCGCAATAAATAGCTGTTCCTTCTAGTTTCTTTGTGATTACTAAGACAAAAGCAAATTTATCTCGGCAGAATGCAGTGAACGAAAACAAAGAAATTATCGCAGGAACTGACCTCGCGTATGATCTGGCACAATTTATCTTCCAAGCTTACGGAACATAATTTCAGCCAGCAAAGGAAACAGATTTTCACGTCGAAACTTCGTCACTATCAATAGCCTTTGCTAGTGTATGATAGTGACCTTTGCTATGATGCTAATATTTGCATGCTCATGTCCTCGCACTTACATATTCCCGAATCACCTATTGCCTTTCTATAAGCTGCACTATTCCTATTTATAGTATGTTGGTCACTCGAAGGCTTCATCTGATTTAATCCGTACCTTTCTCATCTGTCTCCAACACACTATGAGAGAAGTAAAAGATTCTGCCTTCAAGTACGTCTTCGGAGTTTATCTAAACGTACTTTCTGAGTTTTTCATGCTCATTGTAAATCGATGGACAATCATAATTTAAAACTTCTAAAAGTTTCTACTTGTAGATCAACTATAAGCTAACAAGCGCTTTAAACTTGGAGTTACATACAATATTTAAGTTATCTTTAAAGGAAATTTTACATTAAAAAGGTGTTTTGTGATAGTTATTCGAAGGAACAATTTGAACTTCATTCCGCTAAACAATATCTCCATTACTTGCAACGTTCTTTTCTTTGGAAAAAGCCACAACTCGCACATGTTGCAAAGAATATCTGCTCATTAAGTAGGTAAGTCTCAATTTTCTACCACAGTTCGTTTGCACACATTTTAAACAGCCCCATAAACTATAGACAAACATTGTAGTCACTGGTTCACTGTAGTCACTGGAACGTCATACTGACACAACAACGATACACTAATGCATGAAAACAGAACGCCTGTCCCGAAGCTTACTTCGAGTTAGCGTATGGGATACCTTCCCACTGCAATACCCAGATCAAAACAAAAACATTTTGAATCGGACCTCCTCAATATGGATTCTTCCCTCATGCAGTTGCAATTCTGGGAAAGAAGATAAAAGTAAAAAAGGAAAAAGCCAAAAGCATGTTAAAAAAAGCCCATCGAGAGATCCAAAACAGAATTCTACACGACTTCCATGCGTCGTTTAAGATAGCGACGCAATCTTAGCCCTTAGCTGCACACTTGACAACGTGTTTGTGTCAATAAAACATGAAGCAAAGGCAACCAAAATGACCTCTAGAAGGAGAGGCAGCTATTCTAGCAGAGATTGGACTTTGTGCTCCCATGCTTGGCCATTAGGAAATCCCTTGACCACCTCTCTCTATCTCTTTTCCCGATTGTCAAAGATTAAATCAAATAAGTATAAAGAATTGCGTCGAGTGCTTCAGTCGGTCTTCTCCAATACAAATTTCAAAATGCTTCATTTTTTTATCCATAGATTACTTATTCAACGTATCTCATGCACGTGGGGCGGGCGTCACGTATCCCACTCTCAACAAGTCTCTTGGACTGAGATAGAATATTAGAGTTTCTCTAAATCAGAAATCATCAAATTAATTAGTTAAACACCACAAAAATTCATTTTCAAAATGTAATTTAACCATCTAAATTTAGATCAAACGTACTATTCAATGTATATCATACAAAAAAGACCGACGACTCGTATTTAATGGCACATAAATACATATAATTTCTACAATCGAACAATAAACTTGTACTGTAGACATTCGCTACCATATCAAGGACGTACAAAAGAAAAGACAAACCTTTTGCAACAAATTATTGCCGTATAATCTGTTACTTTAATGTAGCATGGATCGCTGTGAGCATTAAATATAAAATTGGCTGCTACGTAAACACGAAAAAGGAAAATATTACGCAGAATATTGAACTGATCCCCGTTTCATTATTAAAAGTATTGCAAAATGTTAATGCGAAGCAGTACACCTATTTTACATATCAAATCCATTCAAATATGAATCTGCCATCCTAAAAATAAATATCCAACATTGCAGAATAACCAAACTAAGTTTCGGAAAATTTAGTTAACTCTAGCAAATCTCAGAGACTCTTAGTGGGTCCAAGCCCGGCCGGACCCATATTAAAAGATTAGGGATTTGAGCCTGACTCTCACCCCTGATGAGGGGGCATTTCGGGAAACTGAGACAAACCAGGGATGATACAGAGGGCTAGTGTCAAGAGAGAGAGAGAGGAACGCTAAGTTACCCATGGTAGTACCATAGTGGTGAACTAGAATTATCGTGTACACATATCCGTCGATAATTCATTTATTATTCCACTCGCTACATTAGAAATACAAATGTTCTCATTAAATCTTCGTGTTATAATAATGGTTGACATATTTCGTCCAGAAAGTTAACGACGACGAATTAATCGCAATTATCCAATATCATAATAATATTCTCAGCAAACCAAAATAGAGCAGAGTTGTCCGTTGCTTCCAAAAATATTTTATTGCTGCCATCGACGTCAAGAATTTATTTTATTTATTTTTTATTTTGCATTAGTCTGAAAACAACACTTCGGCCTTTACATCGGACTTTGAACAATGACATAAAAATTTGACGATAAAATACACCAAAACCCTAGGTGGAATAAAACTCACCAAGGCGGGAATCTAACCCGCGACCTCTGGGTTGGGTTGCCAAGAATGCCAGAAATGTCACTGAGCATTGGAATAAATGAAAACATTAAACGATGGTCTGGATCAATCGAGGTTCTTCGGTAACTTTAAGGATATTGAATTCAAAGTACAATCATCCAGCATTAGTAGATGTGAGTGACACAAGCAAATGCAGTTCAAGGCATTACCCTGGCAAAAGAATCAGCTGGCGTCCTATCTTTATAAGGAGTCCCAAGAATGCGAAAGCAAATAGGTTCAGATAATATTATCTGTTTTCTCGACGACTAGATACTGGATCTTTATGCCATACTCGTTGATTACAGTCAATCTAACCACAATCTTTTAATGGAATTGCGCTCAAGGACTTGAAAGTACCTACCTAATTATAACAGCATTCATCCGGATTTAAAGATTCAATCCATATGAGGAATTTATTTTTTGGGAAAATTAATCGGAATTCTAGGGAATTGAAATGACCAAAAGCAAGTTTAGGCGAGGTGACTAAGAAAATTGTTTATTAAACATTACAGAAGAGGTATATTCGAAAAGAAAGGGTCGTTTTCTCATATTTAAATATTGGCTGGCCAGAAAAAAATTGTATGCATGCAGTGCCATCTATTGATGTCATTCCGAAGACACGGAAGTTATATTTTTGATTCAGCAGTCATTTACCTGTCGGTGAATTTCTATAGCAACAAATAAAGACCCGAAAAAAATCGTTCCTCCCTCTCGTTGCAAAATGCGTGCTTTGATTATTTTTCTGTGCGCAAAGAGATCATCAGCTGCCCAAATTCATCGGGAGTCGTGCCTAGTTTATTGACCAACAGTAATGAGTGTAGATATTTATTTGATAGTTATGTCCATCCAAAAACCTACCTTAACCGGTAGATTACCTAATAAAAAATAATAATGAGTGTAGGAAAGGTTAGGCGATTGGGTCAAGATTTAAAAATTACCGCAAAAATGTGTATGACGAAGAGTGGAGTGGCAGGACCAGTATCCAGGCCGATGAAATTATTCAACGAGTGGACCAAGAACTGCAATTTGATTTACGATTAGTGCTCTGGATGATAAATTTCCACTTTTTGGACCCGCGACTATATTTTTACGATTGTTACGAAAAGGCTCGGATATCACCAAGTGGACCAATGAGTCTACGGGACAGCTCTTACATGATTATCCGCGTAGTGGCCGGCCAAAATGTGCCACTACCCCAGAAACTATTACAAAAGTGCATAAAATGGTCATGGAGGATCACCCACTGAAAGTTCTAGAAATCGCTGAAGCTGTAGGGATATCAGCCGAATGGGCAAGTCACATTTTAACAGTGCATTTGGATATGAGAAAATTATCTGCTGTATGGACGCCGCAACTCTTGACACAGGCTCACAAACGCATGAGAATGGAAATTTCCGAACAATGTTTGACCCGTTTTAAGAGCAACCAACAAGAGTTTCTGCGTCGGTTTGCGACCACAGATGAAACTTTGGTCTACTACTTTACCCCAGAGACAAAACAGCAGTCAAAGCAGTGAAAACATGTTGATTCATCACCACCTAAGAAAGCAAAGGCAATACAGTCGGTCGGAAAGGTGATGATGGCTTCAGTTTTTTGGGATGCAAAAGGGATTCTGCTGATAAGTTAATCTCCGTACTGGACCAACTACAGCAAAAGACAGACAACGCACGCCCAATTACAAGTTTCGTTGGCATAGCAAAAATACGTGAACTAAGATACGAATTGTTGACAAACCCGCCTTATTCGTCTGATTTGACGCCATCAGATTTACACCCCTTCTTCAAGCCAAAATCTTCATCGGTCTGAAGTCCTGAATGAATCTAATTTTCGAGATGGGGTGACCATACACATTGGTGCATCGCTGGACCAAGCGCAGTAGTGTACAGGGAGACTACATTGAAAATATAAGTGTCATCTGCATCTACATAATACCCTGCAAGCCGCCGAAAGTGCGTGTGGCGGGGGGTGTTAGGTCACCACCCGTAAAAGAAAAAATATACCCGCATGCAAAATCAACACATTCATGTAAACCCACAACCACAGAGGCGTATATATCTATACAAAAACCCTCTCAACCCACACGCATGCAAATACATATACCATCAACCAGCACATACAAATACCATACACATACATATTTAGTAAAAATATATCCAATAACGTGGAAATTAAAATTGAAAAGCAAGAAGGGAAAGCTCTACTACCACATGGACATGAAACATAGCCACCGCCCCCAAAAACACGTCGGGAATTGGTGATTGTATGTGATTTTTCCATAACCGGCACAGGGAAAGGAACTGGCCCCCCTACCCTGATGTGTGAATATTCACACGCCGTCGGGCTTAGTACATGAGTGACCTCTACCATCACCTACTAAGCCGACCTTCGGGTTGATTACTTTGTTTATGGTTTACATATTTTGTCAGGTAATCTACCGGTTAAGGTAGGTTTTTGGATGGACACAACTATCAAATAAATATTTTGTAATTCCAAACAAAACCCATCCAGCAACCTACTCTACATCAGGTTTCTCTTCATCTATGTGTACTTCTTTCCTCCCTTCATCCCGTCCAACATCCCTATCCTGTTCCTGCCCCTCCTCGTTTGCCTAACATTCTCCCCTCTATTACCTTCTTCAACATCCCGCTCAATACGCCTTTCATCCATTTTTCCCGCCTTCATAGGATTTTTCCCAACAAACCCCTCTCCTCACCCACCATCCCAAGTACTTCCTCATTTGTTTTCCTTTATATTTATATATCACACGTCCCAGTTGGCGGAACCGTTGTCCATCAGACCTACACAGCTGTACCGCGGGCTCAAAAAGAGCCTCAGAAAGTTGCCGACGGCGTCGGCTTCCGACTCGCCTTCAGCGATTTTAACTTCCGGGGGAGGCTGATGAACATCAACTTCCTGACTCTCATAACTCTTACCTTTCCGCACACACGAGAAACCAAAGACATATACATTGTGTTTCGGTACCTAATTAATTACCCACATCAATGGCAGCAAAAATACTTAAATATAACTTTTAGCATGCTTTCCATATTCTTTCCGTGAATCACTCTTCTATTTTTATCTCTCTTTAACTTTACAAACATGGTGTTGGCAAGAGTACTACTGAAGGGCCCTGGGTCGGGGAAGAGGAACCAGAGTTGTCTCGTACACGACAGGTAAAAAGAAGCAGTAAATTGGATCAAAGAAATTTCGAACGAAAAACAAAAAAAATGAGAAAAGAACGACTAGAAGGGGAAAACGATTGGAAAGTGGCAAATTTAATTCGCAGAAGAAAATATCGTTGCATAATAAGTGAAGGAGAAGGAGAGATACATGCATGAAGGAAGGAAGAAATGGTAGTAGGAAGGCGGGGGAATTAAAGCGGGTGGAAGTGGGGTGCAAAATTACACAGGCCTACAAAAAAAAATTTTTTTGGTGCCGGGAATCTTTGTGATGATTTTAACTATATTTGTAGAGCTGAATCCAAATATGAAATCCGTTTTTATTTAACAGCTCTACTTTTTTAGATATGGCACATCTTACGATTAGTTGTTTTAATATTTGATATATTCCGGAAAATAATTTTCAAAGTTAAATAAAACTATAAGTATACTAATTTATAACCACTCTGCGGTGTTGCTTTTATTTTCAATAAACTGTCAATAAGTTTTATGTATATTTCTATATTGTAGGCCAATGAGATAATTATTAATATAATATTCCCATATCATCATGTAGAAGATTTTTTTACGTAAGTAACAACATATCTATATCTTGAAAACTATAGCTGATAGGAAAAAACTAGTGTCATAATTGGATTCAGCACCCCAGTTGTTCTTTAAATCAACATTAAAAGCACCAAAAACACTGTTGACCTGTGTTATCTCCCCCAAGACAATTATACTGCACTCGAGATAACTATTTCGGGCCTTAATATGATAACGTTTATCAATCCTGACGGAAAATTATCATTCCCTTCAGAATAAACTCATTTATATAAAATTATAGGACTTATTACAATAAATACTGGGCCAGGAATTTGGTTTAATGGAAAAACTTGCTATTTCTGTCTTTTCACAGTTAACCATTGTTATGGGGTCACTGGATTTTTGTGCCATTAATATTCCTCGATACTCTTCTCCGTTTACTGCTACAAAGCGTTAATGAAGAAAAGAGATAACTAAAACTAAATGAATACGTGGAAATGGGGAAAGAGGATGGGGAAAATAGGGAAAAATGAGTAACGCGAAAAGCACCTGTTCAGCTTTAAGTGGAATGAGTCCAATTCTATTTTTAAAATTTCTTCTCTGAGCGACTGACGGTTGAGCACATTCGCGGCCTCTTCCCATACAATCCAAATATTGATCCACCGGCACTTAGGCGAAGGATCCGTTATTGAAAATTTGTACGGGTGAGAAAAGGCTACTTGAAAATACATAGGCTCAAACGCTGACAAAAAAACACTAAACGATAGTGAAGAAAGCGCAATCGAAAACTGCACGCATTCACGCGAACATGATAATATAGTTTTATATGAGGATTGCCCGATAAAAGAAATCAATTGACAGAATTGGGACCAATTCACACGCAGCTGCCCGCAAGGTGTGTTAAGTAGTAATTGTCTTACCAAATTTACTTCCCGTGAACTTTATGAGAAAACCTAGACACCAAAAATTCAACCAGTTAGCGCACATTACAGGCAACTGGGAAACCAGTGCACGAATCTCGGTGAAGTCAACAGATATTTTGTGAAAATCTGCGCACATGAGCTGATTAATAAAAAAAGAACGCTGACATCTTGATGTTTTTCCAACGCACCTTATAACAGTGAACACAGAATCCCCAAATGGCAAAAACCCAGACTGATCGAATTCATTTTACGTTTATTTAGGTGGCAAAAGAAAAGAACGAGCCACATATATACAGGGGAGGATGAAGAGATGTCGAATATGCGTTCGTGAAACGGGGACCTCCCGAGAGTGATGTGGAGAGGAGAAGGGGAGAGAGGGAGAGCCGCCGGCAACAGCGTTGCTATTTCTGTTTCGCCGAAGAGCGAACCCCGGTGCCAAAAGGAGAGAGGAAGCGGGGCGAAAGGGAGCGAGCGTGTACACACACACACGCACAGACATCTACCGCGCCTTCCTCAAGCCTCCCTTCCTTCCGGCGTGCCCCCCATCTCCACGCCCACCAACGGCGACCAATCAAACGAGGCCGCCACTGGAGGCAGGCATTCCCACCTCGAAGGACATTCGCTCCAGAGGCTGAGGGGCTCGGAGGGGGATCGCGCGGATCCCCGAAATGATCGTAGGCTCGAAGAAGGGGGATCGGCGAGGGTGTGCGCGCCGGCTGTCATGGGTGACCGACCACACTGTGTGCGGTACGCGTCACCGCGATTTTTATCCGCTCATTTACACCGTCTCACTTCCCGGTAGACCGTGGCCGCGCTAGACATCCAAACCGAAGTTGAGTGCGATGATTCGGGAGATGTCACCTATGTGATTTCAATGTCGCTTCCGATTGCAATGATGAAATCTTCGAAATAGACAACAAAAACTTACATACAGGTAGAATTCTCGAAATCGAGTGTATTTCTTGCCAAATTTCGATCATTAGTTGAAAAAAAAAGGTTTGCAGTTCCCCGAAAGTCTAACTAATTTGTCTGTATTCCTCAATTAAAAGTTTTATCCCATAATTCAAATCTTATTTTTGCTTAGAAATGTACCTGATTACGTACCGAAACATAAGAGGATATGATTCATCCGGAAACAATGTTGGAATAAGCCATGGAGTAAAAAGAATCAAAGGTAATAATTGGGAGAGCTTACCCAAGCTAAAAAGACATTCCATCAAAAATGAAGTCTCATGAACACGCTCTTGGACGGAAAGAAGTACTTCGTTGAGAAATAAAAAAAGCAATGCAGAGAAAAAAACACGATCGGAAGTATTCCAAAACTAGAACTACATTAGCATGCTTAAGATCAAAAGGATGAATGGTAAATTACAGTACAGTATACAGGGTGCGTATCGACCCGAAATTAGTACACATAGTGTAAGCAATATGTATAGTAAGTAGCAGACAGGTCAAGGGGTGCTTGATGAACACGGAGGCTTAGCCAATGCCACACTTATAAAACTCTCCTAATACGACACCAAAAACCTTAACACCCTGCACCACAATAAACCATTCAGCTCCACATACTTTCCACCTCCCATCATTCCGTCCAGCATAACTAAAAGTTTTGTTTTTTAAGTTCAATAGAAAATACAAACAAGTGGGCGGTCGGGTGACGGGATCCCCACTTTCACCGCTCTTAGCGGATATTCATAAAAACAATTTCGAGAAAACATCACATATCAAGCCACTCTACATTGAAAAACATTCTCCACCGGTTTAGATAAGAGTGATGATGTCCTTTCTATAAATGCAGGATCAAAAGAGCGATTCACTACAACAATAGACGAGGATGTCAAATTAACCGGCGGAGTGGAATCAGCAGGGCCCTTTATTTCCTAGATTTAATTCTCAACTATCCTGACATCAAGGTCGAATTTCCATTTTTTTTTTAAACTGTGCTCCACTGATCAAATAATTCATTCCCATTTCAAACACCACTTCGCGCAAAGAATAAGAGTTTTCACAACGTGCTTTATACATTAAATAGCATTCATATGTCATACGCAAGCAAACAATCAAACTTCAGATTCACAAACAAAACGCAAACAACCAGACCCAAAACCAAACTACGAGTGTAGGGTGAAAAGTAATTCACGCGTGTTTGTAGACCACAAACAAACACAAATAGCAAGATCGGGAAAAAGTACATTAAAGTGCAATTCTTTAAATTTCAAACTCTTCCGACGTTTCTCGAATCCAGGACTTGACAGCTGCCTTTACCTCATCGTCCGAGGTGTAATGATTACCCTTGAGGTGTCTCTTGAGTTGGGAAAAAAAATAAAAATCGCAAGGGGCAAGATCGGGGAAATAAAGAGGGTACGGAATCGTTTCAAATTGCAGGTTTCGCAGAGCCTCTCCAGTTGCGCGCGAGGTGTGTGAACGGACGTTGTCATGTTGCATGATTATTGGCGCCAGGCTGCCTTTAACAAGACAAACTCGACCGATATGGTTTGAGACACGCTTTTGAGTGATTCACCGGACATTTTTAATCAAATCTTAGACACGTTTGCGAAGTTTATCATTTGTGGCGGTGATCAGACGTCCGCTGCGTGTTTCATTTATGGCTTTTCCAGGCTCGCAACCACGAAATTTTACTACCCATCAATTTACAGTGGGCCTATTAACAGCATTGTCACCATAAACAGCCTTTAAAACGACGATGAATCTCCGTAGGCGTCACTTTTTCAGCAGTTAAATGTTCGATAACGGCACGCTGTTTAACTCGCGTTAACATAGCACTAGAACACGTCTCCATACTTCCGCTTCTCAAAATATACTGGATGAATGTAACGACCTCAAACCTGCGCATGCGTGTTGAAGGGGAATGCTATTTCCACATGCCACCAGGAGTGTTTCTGGAGGTCATTTTGTTCGCGGTGTACAAGCATACGTGCATTAGTTTTCAGTCTACCCTCGGAATTGATACACCATACAGGAAAAAAACTATACAAATAACAATAACAGATATTCACAGTACCCATCGTTCAAAAGATACCAAAACGCAGTAGAAGCAGCTTCCATTCTTTGGGGAATATTTTCCTAAAAGTGCAAAGATTACTCCCCGAGGAGGTAAACGCTGCCTTATATCCTAAAATCAAATTGAGCAACCCTCTGTTTCACCAAATACCACATGAATTCCTTACAAAAAACTAGAGCGCACAGACCACACTACACGGACTTCCAATTGATCCGAACACATTGTTTTCATGCCAAAAATGTTACGTAAGGGCAATAGGAAACCGCGGCTTGAAGTCGTGGAGATTTTGGAAATATTTTATCATATGGACTCCAAGGAATATTTGCTTTAGGTAATGGACAATATTATCTCCCTCGTTCCCCTGTTTTGAAGTTCTAGCATTTAAGTCGTCCCTCTTCCCTCACCTTTCCATAATCAACAGTTTGTGCACCCCATGTCTTCATTGTTTGTCGCTTCCCTAACCCCTACCAGTCAGAAGATGACGTAACAACCGCAGCGCGTCAATACACCGCGCTTAGCTTACTATCCTCCGCAGCCCAACCCCATCTATGATGTTTCACGGACGTCCATGCCAAGAAGGAACCCCCCTCTCCCCCCTACTGTTCCACTCCCATTCACCTTTCCCCACCTCCACCAATGCTGAGCACATATGATTGGGCGACTACGATGTATCGTTCACAATAGGATGTTACTCTGTAACAAAACCTGGGCGTGCAATAAATAGATTTGTACTTGGAAAGGTAGAATGTCGTTTTACCTCATTAGAATCGTGAGTAGAGACAAAAAAGAAGAGCCAGGAACGGTTTCATAATGCAGTTACATAATGCCTGTATATATTTCGTGTATATAATGAGCTGTTACGGCCTAAATTTGTTTATACACGGAAAACTATCCTTAAGTCAAAAGTGTATTGTTCACTTCACCGCAAAAAAATGATTTTTTCCACTTTGTGTAAATATTCCGCGTGGAAAATTTCAAGGGTAACTAGAAAGCTTGTCAATGAAATAAATAATAGAGGGATTAAAGCTGAAATAACAGCCGGGTACCTCTCACAATCAATTACTCATCGCCATATATGGGCAGTTGCATCCCATGCCGACACACGCCGTCATGTAATTCTTGCAAAATACTCCTTGCTGTAATCCTTGGGATAGTCAGTCAATGGAGCAATAAAAATTCTCCTTCAACTCAAATTTAAATACTTTAGGGAGAAAACTGCGTGTCTGAGTTCCTCCTAAGTTACCACGTGAACGTCCAACCTTACAGAAGGATCATACATCTGAAATTCCATCCCACACGATATCAAAGCCAGGTTCAATTCAAAATTTAAGTCCTTCGGATTCGAAACGCAAATTTGACGACGCATCCGCTGCAAGATCAGCTACAGCCACCACAGCAACGAGGCGGGAAAAATTGAACGTCAATGAAAGCGATTCCGGACGACAGACGTGTGAAACCCGAGCCTACTAGGGTCATTTGGCTCACATCGAAGAACGTGAACGAAGGTGAAGGAAGGTGGAAAAAGTTCACGGAGCAAGGGTCTCGAAAAATATCACCTCGAAAGATAGGCACCCCGGTAGTCGGGAAAGCACTGCGGTGCTACGACCGCGACCTCGCACTCTCAGGCGCATTGTGAGACATCAACCATGGAAGATACCGATTGAACGAGTCACTAAAATTCGTAAAAGGCTAACGTGAAGAATTTATACTTACTCATCTCAGTGTACGCACGCTGCAAATGCAATCGGGAAAATCTAACGGCCTACATCGCAATCGACACACACAGAAAATAAGAATTAAAATCTTTGACGGATAAATCCAAAGTTAACTTGTTACTTATGCCTTATGGCGGGTGAGATACAAACATCATGGTCAGAGGGCAGGTCAGTTCATTTCTTACATTTCTTTTGTTCCTTGTTTTAACACTGAATTCTGGAATGATTTTTGCAAATTAATCGATAATTAAATATGATTGTTAAAGCAAGCTGATAAGTTTAGACTGGAAGCAAATAAAATTTGGGCGAGGAGAAGGATGGAAAAGATGAAATGGATAGAAAGGAAAACAAACGAGGAAGTGCTAAGCATGACGGGAGAAGAGGAAGGATTATTGGGAGTAATCCAAAGGTGAAAGGAAAGATGGATGAAGAGCATTTTGACTGGCGATGAGATGTTGAAGATTGTCACAGAGGGGAGAACGTCACCCAAACGAGGAAGGCGGAGGAAAAGGATAGCCATACGTACTTGTATTGAACGGAATAAAAGGAGGTGGGAGTTATGCTGAATTGAAGAAGAGTACGCATAATGGAGTTTGGGGTGCTAGGTTATCTTGTTAAACCGATCTGAGTAATGTAGTGATGTTCAGCATGTCTCCATCTGAATATTGCCTTTAACGGTAGAGTACCATAAATAATATTAAAAATAGAGAATTATTCTACTGATTTACTTCGATAACTGAAATCATCACTTGTGTATTTAGGCATGGTTCGTTTTTTTCGGATTATCTGCATAGTGTACATTTTTAATGGAGTCAAGGGTCTAAAACAACAACAAAACAATATTTATATAAATATATATATATATAAATTCACTGATAGTCATAACAAACACAGAAACCAAAACACACAAAAGAGGGAAAACTCACTGGTTCTCGAATTTTCGGTGGTCCAACCACCTTCCTCAAGAGGAATTAGGAACAGTTCTGTTCCTAATTCCTCTTGAGAAAGGTGGTTGGACCACCGAAAATTCGAGAACCAGTGAGTTTTCCCTCTTTTGTGTGTTTTGGTTTCTGTGTTTGTTATGACTATCAGTGAATTTACATTACACGTTTGTGGGTTTTCCAAAAAAGTGTGTATATATATATATATATATATATATATATATATATATATATATATTCAAACACGAAAATCCCGCCATACGGCGAACAAATATTATTTTCACACATAGAAATAGATATATAAAGAAAGGGGATAGGAAAACACATAAAAGACCAACACAGGAAAGGTGGGGAAGGAGAATTTATATATATATATATATGTACACACACATTAAAATTTAAACCTCTTCGTCATACTGTAAAAGCAAATCATCTCATGGAAAGAATGGCTGAAACAAGGATGGCTCTGGGATAAATTGAGACGAGCAATTTTAATATAATTTTCGCAACAAACAATGCAATTATTTAAATTTCGAAACGATATTTAGTGTTTAAAACTTCATATATTACTGTACTTTAACATAAATTTAATTTCCCAAATTAACGAGACTTTCCTAACGTCCACCTATCAATCTTGAAAAAGACGTTTTTCGGATAATCGACATGATTACGAAAAGGAAGAGAGTGTATATCGCTTTAAAAAGGCACCGAAAGAGAAGAAATATATTCTAATCAGGCTCCTGAAATTAGTACTATGTTATTCAAAGTACAACATATTGCATACATATTTAATATCCTAATACAATATTGAACAATACGCGTGGACTGGAGGATTTTGAAATGAGTGTGAGGAGAAGGATGAAAAAAGTGAAATGGACAGAAAGGAAAATAAACAAGGAAGTGCTAGTTATAGTGGGGGAGGAGAACGGATTGTTGGAAGAAATCCAAGGGGAGCCAGGGAAGGTGAATTCAGAGCGTTTTGATTGAGAATGGAATGCTGAATACTGTTATAGAGGGGAGGACGAAAGGCAAGCGAGGAAGGGGTAGGAATAGGACAGGGGTGTTGGATGGAATGAAAGGAGGAAGGAAGTATGCGGAATTGAAGATAGGCTTACTGTAGTGTTATGCCAGGTTATTTTTTTTGTCAGAAGACAAGTCAATGTATTATTGTACAATTGTAGAGGTTGTGTCCATCTTAACCGATAGAACACCATAAATAATTAATATGCATTTTAGCCAAGATAAATAGACAAATAAATCTCAATTTACAGAGTCATTAAAGACAAGCGCGAACATAATATTTGATTTACAAGCATTACGATAAATAATGAGTCTCAAAAAGTGTTAGCAGTGACATTTGATGACTTTGCCCCACATGAAACCATTTTTGCTTCATCGCATACGCATTCATTTCTTGATGTATTCCATTTTCCACGAGAACCATTCTGTGGGGATTTGTCTTTTTATCACCTTTCCCTCCAACTTTTCGTAACCATTCTACCACTTTACACAAAATTGCCATTTGCCAAAGTTTCGCCGATTCAATCACCTTGAAAAGCAAAATATCTCGTCAGGAATTACTACTCGAGTTCATTTCACGAAAGGGATCTTTAGTAAAGGTGGCTTTTGTCTCATGGGTCAAGCCAATGGGGCCCATTGGATACAGGAACTAAGCCTCCGAAGTCCCAAAACTGCATCACGAACACCGGACACTTGGGCACCGAAGACCTGCCACGATCCTCAATTCCGGTCAGTCTCAGGAACGCTCAGCTGCTCAGTTGCTCGACCGGAATATCTCTTCACTTCAACATGTTCTTCCGCTTTCACTTTTGTCTCCCACTTTTTCGTGTTTCAGAAGGTGGCTTCCTCTGTAGACCTTTCCGCCCGGTTCTTCTTTAAATTCTATCTCAACTATTATATCTTAGCGTTGCTTTTAAAGTATCCATTTGAGGCTATTCGCTATTGTCTGAATAACTTTGAAAAATGTCAATCATGCACAAAGGCATAATACAAGAAATAAGAACAAGTTGGGAGTGTCCAACTCGCAGACTAAAAACGTATGAGAAAAATTCACAATACATTGTAAATGAAGTTTATAGTACGTTTCCACATAAATTTAGGGAAGTTCTTACAAAAATAAACCGTAAAAATAGTCAAGAACTAAAATCATTGCTTTTGAAAAAATATTACAGTCATATTTTCAAATTTGTTGGACATTATCAAGGAAGAAGAATTTTTATTAGAATTTCATTCCATTTTTCGAATCTTCACCGCGCACGCTGACAAGTTTCATTGGTTCTCCAACCAGCATCTTCAGATCGAAATTTCTACTGATAAACGCCGCAAAACCAACCAACGTTTGCATTTTTTATGTAGCTCTGTTCTAGTCATTTGAGTAAACTGTATTTCCAGCCAAATTTGATTTATCTTATACGTTTGTGCTCTATATTGCACTGACAAACTTTACGTGCAGTCTCTTGCGATGCTGTATTTGTTTCCAAATGTAAACGCGATACTTAAATATTTGATTTACCTCAATGAGCCATCATCCCATTAACTGTGTTCGACAATTCCCACCCCTTCCTCTTTCCAATATTCTTCATGGTCATTTTTTTTAAACTTTCTCTACGTATATTTTTTTCGCTAATCACTCCATTCGTCCACATGACCCCGATCATCATTCTCCTCATGATTACGATCGCATTGCATAAAATCTACTTTTCTCTAGTGATTCTACCACCCAACTTCCAACACCCCCGAGGAAGTTGGAAGTCACGAGTGACTGGCTGGAATGTTCTCTATTTTTAACTCTCCAATGTTGGCTCTATAAAGATTTGTTTTCTTGCAGAATACCTCACACGCTTGTGCATTTCGCATAACTGTGCATGCCTTGCTTATTCTATTGGTGGTAACCCTGTAACCCAGCGAGCAAAACACTTTCACTTCGTCCAGCCTTTGATTACTCCGTTTTATACTTCTATTGACTTCTGACCTTCTGACATGGATCATTACCTCACTTACGTTTACCTAATTTAAAAGATGGAGCTTACTTTTCGCCCTCCCCTTTTACGCGTTTCCTTCATTTCCCCTACGTCTGCCATTATGGCCGTCTCAACGGTAAAGCACAACATGTCCAGCTCCATGGGTCCGAATTATTGCAGCGATTCATTTGCTATCATCTACCATTGAATGCCTCCTCTATGCAGACGTCGAAGATGAAGAGGGTTCCTTCCTTTAATCCCATTTTATTCTTTATCCTCATTTTCCGAGTTTACGCGTAATTGAAAACATTATTTTATTGACATTATAGAGAATGAGGTCGACTCTTATTAAAATTTAAGACAAGCCTTCGGAATAGGAAACATTCTCTTCCAGTAGGTATTAACGATTTCCTTCTCGAAATCCAGAGTGTGGTGAATACCTGTTGAATAAATTCCATTTTCTACTCTAAACGTAGCCTAAAGATATGAAATGATTACCTAAAATAATTCTTTGGTGGTTTTGGTCTTTGGTTTTTGGCTTTGGTTTCACTTGGTTCTTCGCGGTCAGAGTTAATGCAGTTCCAAATAGGTCAAAATATAAACAATCGTTGATTTTTATATTCTACGTTTACATAGTGTGATAAATATCCGTTGAACGCCACTTGTTTTCGGATTTTGGTGAGGAATACCCTAGGGGAGTAATTGGTAATGGCACAAAAAAAATGTGGCAGCATTCCCCATGGGAATTACTACACCGGATTGAAAATTTCAGAGCGACCCTAGATGATAAACAATACCGTAGTTACTTCGAAATTCCAAGCCGATTTCCGAGTTTCGCGACACATGGAGTAGTAATGTGAGACTCAAAAACGCTTCTCTCGTGTCGCAGCCAGTATCAGCGGTCTTTGAATAGTAGCTTTTGGTGACGCTCTCTCCATCTCATCAAAGGGGAAACTTTGACCCACGAAACGCTTCATTTGCAGCCAACCACGGAAGTCACCATTCCATCATTGATTCGCTGTGCACGTCAACGACCATCGATGTCACCTCTTATATATAGAAGGGTTATTATTATTATAAGGTAATTTACCGGTTAAGGTATGTTTTTGGATGGACACAACTACCAAATAAATATTTTGTGACTCCTAACAAAACACAATCCAGCAACCTACTCTACATCAGGTCCCTCTTCATCTCTGTGTACTTCCTTCCTACCTTGATCCCGTCCAACATCCCTATCCTGTTCCTGCCCTTTCCTCGTTTGCCTAGATATAGAATAAATTATAATAATATTGAAGGATATCGGTAGAAAAATGATTTCGACTGATACCAAAAGCCTTGGAATACAAAATATCACTTGATAACAAATCTGCTTAATTTCGGTGGATCAAGAATTAGACCTATCAGTGTCAACATTTTTATGTTGCACATAATCAAACGGAGAATTTGTTTCAAAAACCAAATATCAAAACCCTCCAGTTGATATCCTAAAATGTCTCATACCAATGAGTGAGATCCTTCATAATATTCAGAGTCTGCCCTAAAAATAAGTAGAACGATAGTTTCAGATTTTTTTAAAAAACTATGATGTCTGTACCTAATGGAACAGACGGCGAACAGTAAGTTTTACATTGAAATCCTCGAAAGGTCGCGGAAAAGAGTGAAATGTGTTAGGTAGGAGATCTTTGCCATTTAGAAGATGCACCACGACAGCCCGTCGTCCCACATCACCTTCCTCGGGGACAAGTACCTGGCCAAGAACAGGGTGGTAATGCTGCCCCAGCCGCCCTCAAGCCCCTATGTGGCACCTCCCGAGTTTTCTTTGTTCCCAAAAATAAAAAAACGATTGAGAGGCACCCATTTTGGAACGATGAATAACACCAAAGAGGCCGTGACGAGGTGCTCGAATAAGGTTCCCGTCGATACCTTCCAGGAAACATATCGCGACTGGCATTGATGGACCGATGCAAACGGATGCTATTTTGTAGAATTTCAGTAATTTGTATACGAAGGGCGATCGACGTTCATCAATGAGGCAAAATGGTAATTTGTACAAATGGAATGCAGTGAAACTAATGTGAGTGGCACATAAATAAATCACGAACTCTATTAATATAAAGATGCTTCAAGAAGATATATTTCAATACGGACTCCGTTCGAGGCGATAAGATACAAACTTTTATGCAAGGAATTGATTCCAGATAAAAAGATGCGGTTTCCGGTGGAACGTCGACATATGAGGGATTCTCTGAGAATCCGAACGAGATGCTAAAAATTCCCAAATTCTATTTTTCTCCATAAATTTACACTTTCGGAAAATTCTGCGATACCAAATCATGTCTCGGCTCAAAAATTCCACGAACTAGGAGCCTATGGTATGTACCCACAGCGTAAGGGCCGGCAACACAGAAGTTCTTAAGTTAGGTATAAACATTCTCTTGCCAAATATTATATGTATAACTTTTCTCGAATGGAACATCATGTGGGTTCACAGAAATTGCATTAATTGAATAAAAATACCGAAACACATTAATACAATCGCAATAATGAAAAAAATCATGACTGAGAACGTTCACAAGTTTAAGTCTCAAACACCCGCAATACTTTCTATTGTACTGTTTTTATTGGAAGCTTAAAAAAATACTCTCAAAAAGCAAATGCCAACCACTAGTAAAGATAATATCCTAAATAACGAATAATTTGCATAAAGACGCATTAGACTTGATGGTGAATTCAGTAATTTTCAATTCTCGAAGTGACTCCCGGGATACTCCAGACAAGAGCGGAAGTGTAACAACGCAAAGAGCATAGAACTTAGATTAATTGCTACTGATTTACTCTTGGTACCGTTCAAATACCGAGGTATTTGAACGTTATATAGTGTTTTCAGATTACTTTTTAACCATAGTTTTGTAGTAGAGCCATTTTATATCAACGGTATTTTACACGTATAGAGAACTACTAGAAATGAATGTAAGTTCAAGTATCAATGTATTGTGGGAAAGCCTTTCCTGTTCACGTTGCATTTAAAAACATATTTATGAAATTCTGTACACGTCTTAAAAGTCTGTACCATTTGATGTGCTCACATTTTCTAAGTTCATTGTTTTTTTAAGACACTGCAGGAGAAATTATTTTTCTGTTTTTTTTTTACTTTACTAAAACTATTTCCAGCAATATCATATTCTGTTTTTTTCCAATTAATGGCTACAATTCACTATGGAAAATGATAGGTTAAACCAAGGTTGTATTTAAATATTAAATTGACACAATTTTTGACTAAATTTATCAGTAATTGTGGAATATTAAAATAATTAATCATCTTAAAAAAAGAAAGTTTCCTAATAATACATTCTAATTTTCATGCTTATAGAGAATTAACGCAACTTAAATAAATTCCATATGATTTAATTTTATTTCAGACTGGGGGAACCAAATACCCATTCGCAACATGGGTAAACAGTTCCAGAAATGAGGTATGGACCCTCATTTCTTAGTCAAAAAAATTCCAGAATTTTTTTATATCATGTTGCCGACGAACATGACATTTTTCCATATTCCGCTCGACCTTTTCCTTCGCACTACAATGGTATGTGAAATGCTGAATACGAGATCGATCGTTTACAATTCGTTTTGCTACTTAAACGCTAGTGTTTTTTTACGACTTCGAAAACTCAGAAGTTGAGAGAGCCTATGTATGTTTGAAATGAGGAAGAAACAAAATTCCTCCTCAAACTAACGTATCGAAGTCGTCCAAACAGAAACGCTCATCTGCGACAATGCTCTGACGATTCCGGTGAAACGTTAAAAAGTATGAGTGCTATACATATATTTTAACTTCATTTCTAAAATGATATTGCCCTAAACGATGATTATACTTTTTTGTAGATATGAACGTCTTCACGCACACTAATACGGATATATTCTCTGGACAGTACTGAATTGATAAATATATATTCGAAAATATAGCATAATCACGTGTTTACAGTCAGTTTCTCAGAGCACACAAAATTTAGGTATAATTCTCAACTAACTTCATCGCCTGACATCTTACCAAAGTGATTTCTGAAACAATTCAAATGCAACAAAAAATCTCGGGAGTTATGAAACAATTTGCCAACGAATTACCATGGATGAATACTGGGAATGGAATCGAAACTCGGAATTAACTGCAAAATGATTTTGCAAAGCAAAAATTTAGGCATTTAATCAAAATGGATTTTCGCAAATAAATCATAAACAAAATCCTACCAAGATAATCTCCCCGAGAGGGAAGAACGTTCGGAAAACGACGTAGGAGGCAGGAAAAGAATAGGCATGTTGGATTAAATGAAGTGACCAAGGAAGTATGCGATATCGAAGAAACGCTTTATGTAGTTCAGGGTGTCAGGTTGCGTCTTGTTAGACGAAGCTAAGAAATGAAGCGATGTTCAGTTTTTGTCCATCCAAAACCTACCTCAGTTTACTATGAATGAATACCAAAATTATACGTTTCTGCAATGCAATGTTATTAGTGATTGCTTGCTAAATCGACAACCAACCATTTCTCAGCTTAACAAGAAACTCGTCATAAACGTATTCGATTGTTTCTGGCTCAACTTTGGGGAAGTTCATGTTCGCTTAATACATCAGTACATGATGATGACGCCTTAGCGTTAACAATAGTTGCACCAAAATAAAGAACTGTGGAAAACTACATTATGTCCTTCATTTAATCGTCATAAACGTTCTGAAAGTCGAAAGACGCCTCATAAGAAGGAGGGAGCCAGGATGTGACGCCCAAGGTAAAATACGAGGTCTGTTCAAAATTAACGGGAATTTTAATTTTTCGGACAATAATATTTATTTATTATTATACATTGATGTTGTCACCTTCAAAGTAGTCCCCATTGGAGATTATGCACTTGTGCCAGCGCTTCTTCCAATCCAATTCCAATCGAAACACCTCTCAAACTCGATCTTTGAGATAGCCTTCAGCTCTTTCAGCGATGCGCTTTTAATGTCATCTACGGCTGTAAAACGATGGCCCTTCAAGGTTCTCTTAATTTTTGGAAATAGGAAAAAGTCACACGGATCTATATCTGGCGAATATGGAGGCTGGGGCATCGTTATAGTAATGTTTTTGGCCCAAAATTCACGAACAAGCAATGAAGTGTGAGCTGGTGCATTATCGTAGTGCAAAAGCCATTTTGGAACGAATTTTGCTGCCACGCGTTTCATACCCAAAAAATGGGAAAAAATGTCATGACATGATCCAATCGATTAGCGACCTCTCTAATTGTGATTCAGCGATCTTTCATAATCATTTCCTTCACTTTTTCCACGTTTTCATCGATTGTTGATGTGCTGGGGCGTCCAGGGCGTTCGTCATCTTCAAGGTCTTCACGGCCTTCTTGGAAACGTTTATACCAATCGTAAATTCTTGATTTACTCATAACAGACTCACCATAGGCCTTTGTTAATATTTCACACACTTTGTTATACTTTATTTCATTTTTTACGCAATATTTGATACAAATTCTTCGATCCATTTCTTTTAACAAACGAAAATCGCCGAGCTCGTAAAACACGTCTAACCTTAGTGGCTGTCACAGACAAAAGTCCACAATGAAAACAGCTGAAAGTTTTATCATACTTCAGGGGCATGTATACCAACATAATAAAAAAAGTTTGACAATCGGACTCTCCAAGCCCACGAAATGAAAAAATTCCCGTTAATATTTTAACACATCTCGTATTCTAAAAGCCATCTCAAGATAACGCGTATTCCATCCGTAGTAGATTCAACCAAGAGGATACACTAAGAAAGATTAGACCTCGTCCAAGACAGATTCAAGTACTCGTTCTTCCCCGCGATATAAGCAACCGAGAAAATATCGAATACAAGTATCCGAAAAAGATTAAATTAACTAAAAACACTTAAATTTAATGAATTAGTACCCACAGAAATTATTTCATGATCTGTATAGGCATTTATCTGTAAGAGTATGTTTTTATATGAGCTAACATGTATAAACTAACAATACTGAAGGTATGTCTGGTGCCTTAACACCCCCCGCCACACGTCTTTGCGTTGGATTATGTAGACGTAGTGGCGCAAAACCGCTGATCATAAACAAAGAACAGCGAGCAGCAACGCAGAGCAGGCTGCTCTCAAAAGAAACCAGTTTCAAAGCCTTTCTTATGAGGCTATACGCACAAGACATGCGAAGTTTCGAAACGGTTCAGGAAGTTCGGTGTGGAGCGGGAAATCCAGAGCTACGACCTTAGAAAAGGTGAGTTGAGATGTTTCCAAGAAGAAGAGAGGCTGGAGGAAAAAGCCTCCACAAAAATGAACTCTAAAACTGGAAAAGAAAAAGTGATGGATGGGAAACGAATTTCGGCCTGAGGAAACTATCAAATTTCGGCCACGGTAACGGCTATGTATTCTATTTGAAACCTGTGCATAAATCCTTTCCCCGTCAAGTAAATCAAGGACTCCTACCATTCAACACCATGCGTACTGATCCTTCACACGGTAAATTTTTGGAATATGAGTAACACCCTGCAAGAGGTATCCATTTCTCATTACTTTTTGCAAGAACTAGCTCGTACTTGGTTTGCTGCTAATATTACGATACAGATAAGACTGACCCAAACTGTTGACAATATTCATAATATAACATCCGATTTCTGTCTAAAGTGACCTATCACTCTGCAATGTATTCTTTCGATTGTAAGGACTCAGTTTGGACGAATCTTAATGCAGAAAAATCAAAATTTTACAAATACGATCCAAGACAAGTTCGCACTTTTAATGAGAACTAAATAAAGGTCATTTTTGCTATCCAACCCAATCCAATATAATTTCCAATAATATCCTGATAAACCAAACAATTTCAATCATAAATTCAATATTTTAGGATAACAAGCTTGTAGTCGTAATGCCTATCAGTCATTTGAAAATAATTCCTAGGATTCGTATGCAACAAATGTCAATGTAAAAAAAAGCACGTAAGTAGTGGCAAGAAAGTAATGCAATGGTGATTTTTATGCCGCAGTGAAGTAATTTTTATCTGATGAGTCCATTTTTTATTTTTGTCCCAAGGAGCTATATGAGATACTACGAAAGAGCTCGCGAAGCTAACATCTTCTTTACACTATACCTATGGACAGCAGAGGGGGCGGGAACGGGGGAGAGTGTGTGCGGCATAATTGGGTGATGCGGTCTAATTCACAACAAAAAACTAGCCAACATCTTTTACGTCAAGTATAGTGTACAGACAGCTTGAAGCCTTCGCTGGAAATGTAATGAAAGTTGTTCTGATCAATGATTAAACGTGTACTCGAATTCATTCAAACACTTAGGGGACAGACATGATTCAATTAATGTTCCATGCCGCTTCCGGGAATTACCGTCGCGTAGGTTGGCTTGTTGGGCAACAGTTTCGCTCCCAGTCCTGGAGGCGTCTTCAGGTCGAGGTGATCTTCCTGGTTCAGTTTCAGTGTTAAGGTTTTTATTTCCGTCATTCATATATCCAGTGAAATAAGGGGTAAACTCCTTCGATCTTCGTTGCAATTTGGCAACTATAAATATGAGACGCTGGCTGGACCGGAGCGCTCTGATTGCCTGTTCCTTGGCGGTAAGGTGGAATTACCCTTTTCCACGTCGAAGGCAGGGCATTGAACCGTCTTCACGGTTAAGATAATTGGGATTTTTCATTATTTCTACCGCACCTCTTATGAGTCTCCAGAAATAGCGTTTTTCCCTTGTCAGCATTTTTGTTTGGTCGAAATCAACGGTATGTTCTGCTTCTGACCAAGTTTGTTCGGCTAATGCTTCAATTAACTTCGAAAGAGTCTGATTTGCCAATGAATAAAAGGAGGGTTTAGGCGAAGATTTATTTTAACGACAACTACAGAGTCAAAGGTTAGTTGTCATTCAAAGTAATAGAGACTTATCTATATCAAAATTACGTTTGAAAGTCTTGTGCTGGCTACCGCGTCATGCTTCCGTCCTGCAACGGTTTGTGGACCTTTCCATAACAGTAGTTTTAGTTTATTATTTTTAGTACCCTGCAAGCCCGCTACCCGCAAGGGTGTGTGGCAGGGGGTGATTATACACCAGACTACCTAATGTAGTAGAAGAACAGTAGTACAGCAGTTACAAAATATGAGGACAATTTCAAGACGCAGCAGTCCCGCAGGAAGTTCACGCATAAAATATTCAGGGAAAATCAGCTTAGCCAACTGCCAAACACTAACTAGGTAAAACTAGAGTTAAAAAGAGTTTTGGCAGCTATGAAATCGTCAGAAATATCGATGATGCAATGCACAGAGAGGCTAATGATTTCAGAACTCAACCCCCTCCACTTCCAAAATTACTAACTAGGTTCTCCCGGCTGGAATTCATGCAGAAAGAAAGTGATGTGTTGCAAGTTTAAAATCTAACTATAACTACATATTTTAATTGATTTAGGGCATCAATAAAATTTATTTTGTCTGGACAACATTTCTTCAGTTCAAGAAGAAGAGCCAAAGTGTGCTGTCAGTGTAACGACTTCGTAGTTGAAACTGTACAATTAGCTAAGCTAATTCACCCCAATCTCTTGACAATCAATCAGAAACTTTCATTTTCACAATATAAGAATACGCTGACTACACTCCCTATCTCCTGGCTTCGATTTTCCTTCCGACGACATAGTTGACGCTCGGTATTCATTCCTCAACCAAAGAGGAGGATAGGTTTGGCAGAAGGAATCCGGGGCAGGGGAGTTGGGACAGGGGGAAAGGGGGCAAAAAGGGGTGAGGCCGCAGGGGGAACGGCGGTGGAATTCCAGACCGATCAGCTGTGTTTAGAGTAGCCTACAGTGATGCCATCGGAGAATAGCGGAGCCACCTGGCGGGAAGAACGTGCATCTCCCCGAACACATACGTCAGCGGAGGGAGAGAAAGGAAGGAGGAAGAGCGAAGGCGGAAGTGACGTACGCTGGAGGCGCGGCCGCCGACGACCACTCGCCTCAGAACTGTACGGAGATAGGTTCTAAGCACGAGTCGTGCCCTAGTGCTTTTGCCTCTACTCCACCTCTCTCCCCCATCCCCTCAAGCTCCCTGTATATACACCGCGAAGAGGGTCTGACCCCCTCCCCCCCCCTCAACATACCCTCCCCGCGCTGCCGAGGGTGACGCGGTGACTCGCAGGGAGGACGGTGAATCGTGGGCCGCGAGCATGCGCCACCCTCTACGCGGCTGTCGCCTCGCCGTGGAGAGAAGGCCAGATGAAGGGAGAGATGCGGTTTGAGGAGCAGAGGAGAGGATCAGCTGAGTGGCCGGAGGGGAAACGACGAGGCCGAGGGGTGGGGAATGAAGAGCACTAGATTATTCCGACTACGGATGGATGTGCACGCATGAGGGAGGAAGACGCCCCGATGCCGCCTCGCCTTGAGCAGCGGAGAGTCACGCACGGGAATTGCCACTGCGCAGGCGCTCCCTACTCTCTGGATTTGGAGCGAAAAGAAGCTGAAATTTACAATGGACCGACCTTCGAGTGGAATTGAATTGTTTCCCAAAAATCTACTGCTCTCACACCCAAAACTCAAGCGATGATTGATTAAATGCACTCGAATATTCTCTTTCTTTCTCAGTTTTTCAATACAAAAATGGACGAACTGCAGCGTCAACTTAATGCTTAACAAAATGTTACTCTTCTTTCTGATAATTCCTCTTTATTTGGTCGGTGTATCTCTCTTTTAGTCTCTCTTCTATCCTATCTAAGCCCTTCCCTATCCAAGGATAATTCCCTAATTATTACTTATTCTCTTCTTGCCTACATTTTCCTTTATTTGCTCAATATGCCTCCCCTAAGTCTTCCTCGTGAAACTTCATATTTTCCTCTTACGTTTCTTATAATAAATTGTGTCTCAAGGCGAGTCCAGCCCCTTCATTTCCTCATAGTACTCATTAAGCCATCGTTCCCTCTAACTTTCCGTATACTTCCTCGTTTCTCATGAATATCCATTTGATTTCCTTTAATCCTTTCCAACACCACGCATTGGGATCAATTTTTTTTCTGTTCTAATTTTCTATCCTTCTACACAATACGTAAAATACAATTTCAATAACGCGAGTAGCTTTACAAGATGGGGGTGGAAATATTTGCTGTTTACATTGTGTTCTTGTGTGTTTGTTTTATAGAGTTCATAATAAAATAGTTCCATATCGTTCGGTCTGGCACTATGCATTCAAGACAAACAGCACTGAGTGGAATTTCAACCTGATTTTATAATTATGGCCTCGAACTCGGTTCATTCAGCTTTCGTGGGGGTTTCCCAGATACATTATTTTTATCTTCCAAATGAATTAGCACATTATGACGACTCTTTATGGGAAAATTACGAGAAAATAAGAATGGTGCAAAACTGAGATACAATTTCAATTACATACATCATTTCTGTGCGCAATTTCCTAAAAGCACCTTTTTTAATTCATGTGTGAGCTTATGTGCGTAGGTAAACACATAACGATATTACAAAGACACCCACACTTTCATGAACATATAAATAAGGCTATTATTCCCAATGGTGGCTCCATAAGCCCTTCGAGTACCGTCGCCTACTGTACATGAATGCTTATTCGTTGAGTACAACTCACTTATTACGCAGCTAACAAATACATCTAGAGGTCGTATCTCCATCCGCTATCCGGTGCACGGGATGGGTAGCTTAAAGCCCACGGAAACAATAACAGTCCGACAACGCTTACTACTGTGTTCAGGTTGGTTACCAGTTTCGAAATTTTAGGGCGAATATCAACAATAAGTAAGAAGACTTACGTAAACGATTTCAGTCACTACAGCGTGTGTGTTAAATACACTGAACTTAATTAAAAGTTCGGATTTGAAACAAATAATGTATATTTTGGGCGATAAAAATTCGTGGACACGTTTCATGTTGATATTCAAGTGAATTATCACGGAGGACTGAATTTTGGTAAATCCATTTAATAAAAGGCTTTCTATAAATTATTCAAAAATAAAGGAACTAAAATTTCCTGACTAAATACGGGACAATTCTTCAGAGTTAGGTGAACAAATGAATGCCTTTACATTTTTCACAACAAACTTACTAACAAATCTTTTCATTTTCTGGGTAACTAGTCCATCTTTCTCGTGTTTCGAGATTCTCGGGTATTTTATCCAGGAAATATCTAATAACTTATTTCGTAATACTCAGGAATTAGCATACCGCAGACTTGCAGTTCCTATTCATAATGGCGTAAGATACATAACGCTTCTATTATTTACCTTTGTAATTTAATAAACAAAGACCAGGACTTCTCTTAGGAAAGGCAAACTGCTTCAGTTAGCCTGTCATATTTGTAAAAACCGCTTATTGCATTCATATCCCCAATCATTCAAACGAGTACAACGTATTATTTTAAATATTAATTCTGAATCTGCAATCAATTATGTAACATAAATTTAAGTTGCATAAGGTTAAGCCGTTTAGAGAATTTTAAAGGAAAAAACATGAGAATACACTTCCTACGAAATCAATCGTCAAAAATTGATCCGAGAGCACAAACACGGTAACAGGCTCCGTCGACAGTGGCATGGTATTACCTCCAGATAAGGCCTTCGAGATTCCTGATGGCAACCTCCGAGAGGTGTGTAAACAATCAATAACTCAAAGAACTCTCCTCAAACAGTTAGAAATCTCGCGGAAAAAATGAGGTCAACGCCGCAATACGGATGTATACTAATGCTATTACAACAAAAATGTTTAAAATGTAGTTATAAAGCAAGCAGCTAACCAGTGGAATTGAAAGCACCCGTGTAAGCTATTGGCGGCGCTCGCCGAAAGGAAAAATTCATCCGCCAACTTCATTCTTGGAAAACAAGGAATTTTTTTTCATGCAGGCGGAAAAAACTACCGACTTCCCTTCATACCCATCGGTGGTAGGTCATCATATACACATAAGACCAGTGTTTCTATCCTTCGAATGATAAATGACACAATGGAGTGACGAGCTCAAGATAGACCTTCACTCTTCGCTAATTTAGAGTAAATGGCATTTTGAATTTTTCACATCGGGCAAAATAAATATGGGTATGTTTCCCGGGTAGGGCAATTACTGCAGGCCTGATCCGAAAGTTTCCTACTATTCGGTTCATTTAAGGGGTATATTCCGAGTTAATTTGAAGGTGCCGAAAGGAAACTGTGGTAAATGCCGTTTTCACGACCATGTACATGGTCGTACTTGTAAAAATGAGTACACGGTTTGTGTGATTGACTTCCGATTCAAAAATTCTAAAGTTTCGCCCCAGAAAACTGTTGGTGAAGGTAGTGGTAGGATTTTATTTCTTAGAGTTCGCGAAGAACATAAAAACATTATATTCTAGAAAAATTTTACCCGAACATGATCCTACTGCGGTCGAAAAATGTTATTATTATCTCCTATCGATTGTGGAAAAATGACATCTTAAATCTATCTGTTCTACACTTGATCTCTCTAATTTTATTGCCATTATCTCTACTACCGTACTACGATGGGGGTGACATTTCCAACATCATTGCTGAAGAGACATCAAATTTATACAAGAGATATAATCTGTAATTTAACCTTCGCTCCGTGAGTGATTCCCACCCTAGCTACTCTAATATTTTGGATACGTTACTAAGTTTATCATAACTATGCTTTACAAATCTAGCACCTCTACGCTGCACACGATCCAATTCGACAAGTAATCCAACTTCGTGAGTATCCCATATACTTGCAGCATATTCTGAATGAGACCTAACCAACGACAGATAACATTTCTCCTTGAACTTTTCATCACATTTACCAAGCACTCTTCTAATAAATCCTAATTTTTTGTTAGCTTGTTCACATCTTCCACGCAAGTGTTTCACCCAGAATAGATCGTGAGTGGGGGTAACGACTAGGTATTTAACAGAGTCTAATTATGGAGACGTTTAAAACAAATACTTCCTTATTCATGATTTTCTCTTTTGAGTCATAAGCCACCGAGTGAGGATTTAGTTACAATAATCAAATACAACAGTCATATTTGTATTGATTAAGGTCTAAATTAAGACTTTAACGCAATGGGAAAAGAGGGTTTGAAGGGATGAAACTAACTTCGGGGTTAATGGATGATATTTCTCCATGAGAGAGCAAATAAATATTACTTGGCGGACTATCACAGGAATTTTGCGAATTAACTTTTATTCGTTTCGAGTTATTATATCATGCCACCACTTAAAACTCCTTCCCACTATAAATAGTGAGTCTACCATAACTCACAATCAAAGAAATTACCGAACCCAATCTGATAACCTTTCAACAAAAACTGTACCTCGACTGACAATATTAAGGGAACGATTAAGTATGGTGAACAATAATACAATACAAGCAAAACAATTACATTGCAAGTAACGTTATTTAGGTGCCGCAGCTGTTATACATTTTTCTACCACAAGGATATCCTTTGAAACGCACCATAGTATGTATTTTCAGAATGCTATTATTTAGCTGCAGGAAGATGAGATGCAGGACTATTCTCTAAAACAAACAAGCTTCGCGACTGTTCGCGAAGAGACGCATCAGTTACGAACCGATGCGCCCATGGAAACCCGAGATGGATCACAACAATGATATAAGTCGTCCGTGGCTCGAGTAAAATGATGATCGCGGGTATTCTCTTCCGCGTGCGGTGACAAAAGACCACAACCTCACTACCCATTGCTCATGATACCTTTCCACTGGACCGCGGCCGGACCGCGTCCACCACTCAGGCCAAGAGGTCTCCCCGATAGGCAAGGGCTATCCCGCCCCCTTAATAAGCATGCATTAGACCCACGGGATCATATAGTCAATCAACTTAGGAAGAAGGGCTTCGAAAATATCCATCAACCTCCCACAAATAATCATTCACCGTAGCCAAACAGGCGGCTATACGTAAATATGTTAGTCCGGCTACCAAATATCCACGCCTGGATTCCCACGAGCCTATGTGGTGGACAATACCGATACCCAATTTAACCCATTAAATTAACTCCCTATTCAAAACGTCGCAAATAGCTGTAGCTGTCGATCGCCTCACCCGAATGACTTCTGATAAAAAATATAATTTGCACATTTTGTTTACATTTAAAAAAATACTATTTCCACACACGTTTTCAAACATCATACGAGAATGTTCAACACATTTTAAGAACCGCAACAAGGATATGGAATGAAGATTCCCACGAAAAATTCCCGTAGAATTTACTCCCCACACATTGGCTAGTTTCTGGTCTACAATTTACATTAAACGAAATACGACTAATTAGAAAGAGACCATAAAATGTCCGATTGCAGTCCATGAGATACTTATTAAATTTATCGTAGTAGCTATAAATGTATAAAAAGTTTACAGGTCTATATATTTGCGCTATCGTAGCAAGAACGCCACGGAACATTGTCGATTTCGGCGAAACATTTAATTAACTTGAAAAAATATTAGAATTGTTTTTTACACAAATTATGACGATCTTACTACTGTTCATTAATATTTTATATCCTGGTTATGACTCCATTAATATATTCCGCGTTGTACTGAAGTTATTGATTACCGCGATATTATTTTACTATTTTATTTATTAGATTACCGGAACAAAATTAAAAATTGCAAAGATAATAGGTAAAATGTAGGTGCATGTGTGTTTGTTGGCAGTTTGTGCGTTTGCAAGTGTGTGGAGTGAAAGGGTTCTTGCATGAATGTATACCATGTTTGGTTTCTAGACAATAAATTCGTGGCTTATGCATGCGGTTTTTTTTCTTTCTAAATTACGGGTAGTGCCCTAACACCCCCCGCCACACGCCCTTGAGACGGCTTACGAGGTATTCAGTAGATGTAGATGCATTTAGTTGCACTCCCCGAAGCCTCGTTTGCAAATCACAGTTTATATTTCGGATTTCATATGATCGTCAATCTGAAAGTACAATAACAATTATAACAGAGTAATCACAAACCCCTTTTCCGATTTCCACTTTCTGTGCGATTGATGTCCTTGGTTAGACACCAAACATTTTCAAATTGTATCTTTCGCAATTCCCTCTTTTAGACTGAAGATCGATTGTGGTAAAAATCGATTTTCGATTCGATTGGACCCCAGCGGAGAATTCAGCAGGAAAAATTAGTCCTCTAAAATTAGGGTATGGTGTACATTGAAATAATGCGAAAAGAGAATTTTAATAATATGAATGAAAAGAATAGTCGCAATGAAATTTCATCGAGAGAAAACTACAAATGAAACAAATACATGAGCTTTACGATAATGCTCTGATGAAACTCGAGTAATGCGTTCGGTCCCACCAAAAAGAAATTTCACTCCTTCCATCAAACGACTCTCGTTTCCTCAACTCCATCCATCTTTTCCTTCACCTTTATAGCTATGACACGGCACTCGCAAATAGCAATTTATCCATTTCTAACAATCCCGTTATAATGTCCGAGAACTTACGTGAAAAGCGCAAAAAATCAATTCTTTTCCAGTCACTAGGAGGTATCCCGTTATTCTCTATGGCACTTGAAATTGGCCTCAAATTCTCCGTTTTGTTTCCCGTCCGCGTATAAAAGCGTTTTTCTAAAAAAATCGCCACGTATTTGATTAGTGAACAAATTCAAGGGATTCGCTGGTCTTTAGGAATAAGCAACATGAAATTACAGTTGCCTATTGTATTGACCGCAACCCATCAGCTAACTGTTTGATAATCCTGGTGGACTGATGCGAATTTTTCCAATAAACTTCATGGGCCGCAAAAGGGCAGCCAACATTAACAAGGCATCATGCTCTTTAACACAAGCGATAATGATACCAGGAAAAAAACATATAGATAACTATTGACCCTTGACGTATTTTTTTCACGCTTTGAAATGATAATACTCCCACGCCTGAAACTCTCGGCTCTTGTTATGCTAGATTAAGGATGTGAAAATTAAAATAGAAGGAATGAGATATGGACAGAATATCATTTGGCAGGAAACCAAAGACAAACAATTCATCCATTTTTAATGACTCTGGTACATTCTCAGAGCCAGCAAAGCAGAAGGCTATATAGTTTCCAGTTCTCCGATGGAATATTTATTCTTCCCTGCCAGTTTTAAATTGCCGTTGGAATCTCAAAAAGGAAAAATCGAACGGATGAAATTTCAAGGCCCAAAAAATGCCCCATAGAGATTACCGATAGCCTGCATATCGTCTTCATTTTAACCACTAAAACTAGAGGGCACTATATGGTCAGAGTACTAACGTAAGTGCTACTGCTTAAGCACTACTTGCTATCAATACGTTTCGGACCCTAGAAACCATGTTACTTACAGTTGAACTCTTTAAAAAGAGCACAAAATGATGTCCAATGTACAACATAGATATTTTAATCTATAAATTTCAAACTTTGACCGGGAAAAGTAACAGGAAAAATGGGCCACCAGTAGAAAATGTTGATACAAAGCTGATTTAAAGTATTACACAGTAACAATATTCTTGCTCATTGCTAACTCAGGCATAAATATGTAGATCCTTATTCAATCGATATGATTTTACCGAAGATGAGGACATTTCCATCTTTTCTCTTCAACAACGGAACGTTTTCATCTGAATACGTGCATTTATGAACGAGAACGTAAATGGATTTAGTATGCTACTCGAGTTTTTTTCAAATGTAGTACTGCAGTTGAAATATTGAAATTGGATTTTGGCACAGAAAATATCACATTAATACACGCTGCCTTTTGCCTATCCTATAAAGTAGCCATTATCATAATGGCAACCAGAAATTTGAGGCATAATTAAAAAAAAGAGTCTGGCCTGGAAATATTAAGTCACAACTATTTGTATTCTTTACATTTTAAACAGCAATGTATTTATTTAAATTCAATTATTTTAATGGAAATAAGACATTTCATATTTCATCTGTAAATTCCTTAAGGCTTTAGTACCAGCTATTCTTCTGAGTTATCCTCCCTTCCGTGTATCCCACCCTGATCAGATTTAGTAACAAAAAAGTCAAATACGAACTCCCTGAATCTGTAGTTAACTCTGATGTGAATGTGTAGGAAGAGAGCTTTCATTTCCATAGATGAATAGAACACTTAAGTCATTCACTGACGGGGAACAAACTTACGTAACCATGCATCAAACACGACCAATTCTTCCCATTCATTTAACGAATTGCTTCAGTCGATCCCGTCAAAGTTTCAATCAACAGAGATCAAGATATTACGAAGTATGTATATGAGGCATATTTTTCACGTGACCAGCAACTACCAAAGATTTGTTCAAAGAAAAAATAGAGAGGCCAACAAAACTGCGTAACTGAATTAATTTTGTTACTTACAAGATTTAGAGGTAATAATGAGATGATTATACCTTCAGTCACGGGTAAGATTTTTCACTGGTCAAAAACTCGTACTCACCTGAAAAATGAAATGAACAACTGTTAATATTTCATTGAACTACATGTATGACCTTATGCACGATAGGCCCATAAACTGAAATATGTATAATTATACATGTAATTAGATCTTTTCGACTTACATGCACACACGAACTTATACATATAGGTGGCACGAATTCTTATAAAATAACCTTCTAACGATACAGCAAGCACGGTTAGTCATCGATTTTTCGCATACACGAAAACTTGAATTTTGCGTATATCACTGCAAACTTTTCATTGAATTAATCGAAGATTTTCAACCCAATAGCGGAGAGAATATTTAAAAGATGAACAAAGACAGCCTCTCTCGTTAGCCACCTTTTCATTCCATTTTATAATAAAGAAAAAAACAAACCACAGTAAACACAGTGACGCACAGTCAAACCACAATCAACCCGAAGGTCGGTTTGACAGGTGAGGGTAGAGCTCACCCAATACTAAGCCCAACGGCTCATGAAATGCACACAGTTGTGTAGGGGGGGGGGGGTTTCCTTTCCCTGTGCCGCTTATGGTTTCCCAAGAAGTTCTGGTAGGCGAAAAAACAAACAGCTTGCGTGGAGCTGACGGTGCCCAGAGGCGTTACCCGCAATCGACTCCGGGCCCTCCGGTGAGTAGGCCAGTACTGTAGCCGCTGGACTACCACATTCTAACAGTCTCCAAAACAGTATTCTATAGTTGCCATGCGAGGATTGAGAAATGCCAACAACTAAAAAATTGAAGTTTAATGAACATTGCCAAGATAATGAAGCCATTTAAAAAAAAACAATGCCACAAAACGCTCATGCTGCATGTCCTCGCACACACCCATGTCTGATACCAGTATTTCACAGCGAGCATCAACGAGAAACAAGCCAATTCATGATGGTAACGACTGACGGGGAACATATGCTCAAGGCTTCTTTGTAATGGAAACAATCAACTCTTGGAAATCAATCAAAAATCGATTCTTGGAAACAATCTCAGTAGGAAGTCAATAACGTATCCTCTGAAATACGCGTATGCAAAGCGTCAATTGCTCAATATCCTTTCCTCCCAAACGCATGAGGCTCGAAAATGTAATTATCCGCGACTAAGAGATGATTTATTTCCCAAAACACGCATCTTATCTAACGCCAACTTAATCCAGTTGACATTTCAAGGGACGGCGACAACTCGATCAATATCAGACGGAAAAATATTCACACACCCAACCAAAATCACACTTCATGCATGCACTATGGTTCCCACCCTTTAGGAGTCGGCAGTGCTAAAAAGAAGCCTGCCTTTTCGTTTACCAAAAAGAATAGTATGCTTCCAAAAACAAATCAAAATTTGACCCCGTTGATTCGATTTCCAGATCGGTGAGGCACGCTTCTAAATGTGACAAGAGATTATAATATCTATTTTTCGCCGTGCACTTTTATAAGAATGACAATACAAGATATGGAAGTGATTCTTAACGATTGTCGAAATAACAAATGATATTTTTTTTAGGTAATCTACCGGTTAAGGTAGGTTTATGGATGGACACAACTATCAAATAAATATCTTGTGACTCCAAACAAAACACAATCGATCATTATTTACTCTACATCAGGTCCCTCTTAATCTCTGTGTACTTCCTTCCACCCTTCACCCCGTTCGCCTAACATTCTCCCCTTTATTACCATCTTCAACATCCCACTGCCGCTCAATACGTCTTTTATCCATGTTTCCTGCCTCCTTAGCATTTCACCCAACAAACCCCTCGTACTTCCTCATTTGTATCGAATGATATATGTTATAAATTAAATGAATGTAGGTGTACAGAGAAATATTATGTTTTATCACGTTTACTTAAATCTAACGATATGCTTGAGTGATTGCGCCCAAAATCCTCAACTGAAAGTGATCTTCTCTTTCGGTGAAGTACTATTATAGACTTAGGGAAGGCCATAAGACTTCTCCAGTATCTCGAACGAAGTGTATTCTTTCCCAGTAAATACAGCAAACTTGAAAAAAAAAGACCTAGCGATCGCCAACGATAATTACATTTTAACCGTTTAACGCATTGGACTCGGCGCCCTGGCGCCTGGACGATAATAGCCTTCTCCTCATGTCGTTACACCACGAACTGAGCACTTTGCAGACGAGACTTGAAGCAGGGGTTAATAACTTCAACAAACTGTTTTGTCAACTGACATGACGCAAAATGAAATATATCTCTTAGCGCATGAATAACATTTTATCTTTGAATTTTATGGAATCTTGGTACAGTTCCAAAACAAGAAGAATGCATCACGTTATGTGTGGGAGACCACGGAAGTGGGTTAATTTATTTTATTATTCACAATTTATCCACAAACTTCAGTGGTTTACAATGAAAGGAGACAGAAAAACTGCCATCCGATTTTCTAAATGTGGGTATTTAAAATCCTTCCGCAACGAGAGACTTGTCCCTTATTTCAGATCTATAGGCAAAAAATAGTGAAACAGTTCGAATTTTGTAGTTAAGGCACGCTGTACCCAAAGAACTGTTGGTTGTTGTTGTTCAGATGAATCGCAAAAGCGGCAACAAAATTTTTCCTACATCATATATCCGATTACATTGTCAAATAAATTTATTTTGCCGTGGAGCCATTTATCAAAGCTAAGGCTATTTACAAATCCAAACAAAAAACTAAAAATGTATCAAAACATCAAAAATCAATACGAGAAAATTCAGGCATAAGAATTTTCACAGAGATTCATTACCATTTGAAGTGTATGCACGAGGAAACTGCCCACAGTTGTAAACTCAGTACCCCTTTTAATGGATTGCCTCCAGAAAAAGAGAAGGGTTGATCCCCAAATAAATCCTTCTACACTCGTTACATTGCTTGGGTACTAGCTACATTAAATTCAATCTGTCAAGTCACTTTAACCTTATGAAAAAAAAATCGGATACACAAAAAATGTAACTCGATAAAACCACCTAAAGAGACAGTAACGTTCTCTAGAATGTAGTTTGAGCCTCACTTAACTAGAATTGGGGAAATATGCATAGAACAAAAATTCGATGACATTCCCCTCTCAGGTCTTCATACCGGATTAAAGCATTTTCCTGTTAGCCATGAATCTCGATTTCGGGGTGTGAAGACAGATCGCCATACAATAGCCGGAAAAATAAGCTTGCTGATTCAAAAGATCTTGCGACAATTATTCCAATGGAGTCATCTACTGATGTGCACCGAAAATGCAGAAATTTCGGCGTTAAAGTCATTCGCCAAGCGGAACGTTTCCGAAATACCGGTTAAAGTGAACGATTTTCAAACTGATATTCATGAAATCTCTAATATTTCAGTTTTTTTCGTAATAACTTAGTGACAACATCACACTTACAGTCAGTACATTGTGGATTTTCATTGTAAACGATTAGTTTAATGGGGCGCGGTAGTCCATGAGTAGAGCATTGGACTACCCATCGGTAGTCCAATGCTCTACTCAAAGTCATCATCGAGCAAACATCGAGCCGAATCGAACCCATTGGGTTCGATTCGGCTCGACCGAAGCTGCGTGATTTTTCCGGGGCCAGTTCCTCCTGAGAAACCACAGCCGGCACAGGGAAAGGCACTGGCCCTCCTACCTTGGTGTGTGATTTTCACACGCCGTCAGGTTTAGGATTGGGTGAACTAACATCACCTACCAAACTGACCTTCGGATTGATTCTCTGTGTTATGATTTTTTTACGTTTCATTTTACGCATGGGTTTAGCAAAATGATAAGTTAGACGTTAACGAAACAACTGATAATTTATTTTTATGTTTCATAGCGATGAATTTTATTCTGTTGTTAATCCCTAACATATCCGAGTAGTCATCGGTACACTTCATTAGTTTTTTTATGTAGAGTTTTCAGGATTCTGGGCGCTAAATGGCCAAATTAAAAAAATAGGGTACATTTATGTTCACATTTCCATTTTTTTCGAAACACTTCAAGTCGAATTAGAGATATGCATTCTAGCATGGCGATAAGCTAAAACTTGAGACGAAAAAAAAATCGTAATTGAGCCTCCACGGTCATTTTCGCGTAACATGAAGGCGAATGTGAATTTGTACTTTTTGAAAGGAGGCTCATCAGTTTTCTTCAAATAACGACATTATACATTAATTTAGATACCTGTAGGACAACGAAAGAACAGTATAGAAGATGAACAATGCGCTCGTTTACAGCGCACCATTGGTAACAATGTATGCATACTCTAACTTCGTTATGATATAAAACTTAGGTATTTCATTACAAGCCGGATGAACAAATATGTATCCAACAGTGTTTGAAGTTCACTTTCAAGTTTCAATTTACGTGTGTCAATTTTAAATTAACTATGGCTCATGCTATAAAATGTATGGTACCCCACGGTTCATGTTCACAAAATGTGCGGTAACAATACGGTAAAATGAACGGTAATAATTGGAGATGGTATGCCTTTTCACTTTAACTTACCTGGGACTCAAAAGAATTCCCAAGGCTGGTAAAACACCTACCTTAGTTCATTACGTATATAATCCATATTTAGGGATTTTTATGCCATGTATCACACTGATAGCCAAATACTCATCAAATTTATAGATTTGTATCGATTATTTCAGTTGCACGTGAACGAGTGAATTTATTAACAGGTGAAATGTAAACCACTAGAACAATCCAAAATGTTGGAATGGAACACAATTGCGAGAGTAATTGATTTTTATACTCACGTCCAACAAAATTGAAGAAACCTACTTTTGATCCAAATAAAAATTTGAACACTCCCTTGTCGACAATTTGAACTTAGTTTTATTATTTTAAATTTGGTTAAGATACACTAATCAGGCAATAAGCAAGTTTCGTGTTATTTTTACTCTGCAGGAACATCCATGTAACATTTTTTTTCCGGTAACGTAACACATAATACCTTTTTACATATTGCGAACCAAAATTCGTGTTTTATGGAAAGTTTCAGACCCAATTTTTTAGCAGAGCAAGCCAAAACATTTGTCAGGAATATGCTCGTACGTCTGTTTGACTAGACGAGTATAGATTTTCGTAGACTTTTCCTCGTCCAATGAAATGGGCAATTGCGATAGCATTAAGAAAGAAACAATCGGAATGAAGTCAAGGAGTGTCATTTAAAAAAAAGGATTATTTCATTAATCGGCAAATGGGATCGGAGAATCCAAACCAAGTGAAGACAAACGCCGAGCTATCCCAAAGGAGTCGAGCAACATATTAATTATTACAAGGTAATCTACCGGTTAAGGTAGGTTTTTGGATGGACACAACTATTACATAAATAATTTGGGACTTAAAAACAAAATACAATCGAGTAATATAATATACATGAACATATTAATATTAATTAGCAAAATATTTTTACGCAAAAACAAATGAGCCGAGCTCGCTCAGCCCATTTTAAGTATTGCATGCCGATTCGTCTCGCATTTCTTTCGAACTGCTCGTACATATTCTGTTAAATGGTGCAGAATTTTTAATACAGCCATAGCGTACCTATCACACATTCTTGCTCCATTCTCGAATGCCCGGAGGTACATGCGTGGGTGGAAAGCGCAATGCATACGCTTGATAGGGTAAATTTGGACAAGAAGGAGCATGACGTTAATAAAATGAAGAACTACCTCTGAAAATGGTGAGCGATTATTGACCTGCAATCATTTCCCGCGTTAAAAATTCGAAGAGCTTCCTTTTCATCGGACAACCACTAACTCATCGCCATGTTGGAGCGAAAATGAGCTTCTGCAGCACGACATATCGCGCCGCAATGACCTCTTCACCTTATTGGGGAAGAAGTCCAAAACGAGGCGACGGATGACGCAAACGTCTGATTTCCATCAGCAAATCCGAGTAAACATGGCGAGGAAAAGACAACTGAACGGAGCGGAGGGACACGATGCTACTTAAGACCACTATCTAGATAAGATAACGCGATTTACGAGCGGAAAACGAATATTTCCCTCGTTTGTACTGTTAACGGTAAAGTCGAACAGAAGATCCCTTTCGGTGAGCACCCTAATGAGATTTCGAAAAACGCCACGAGAAACAATGGCATACTTAAATACCAGAGGCGTTTATTAAAACGTTGGTGATTTGAGCGAAATTCGAATGACAGCGTTATACCAAGTAACGAAAATAGAAGACAGAAGTTACTACGTTGTCGTGTATTCCGATTGAGAGAATGTATGAAATACCATTTGCAGTTTTTTTCTGATCCCTTAGTCGATAATTTAAAAAAAAACGAGAAACATGAGAGCGACCGACTTAGATGGCAAGTCGCCTCCGCGATATGCTCCGTAACCGACTGGTGGATAAATACCTCATTTCTAGCAATGCCCCTGATACGACGAGCCTAAAATTTATAACCCCCATTACCACGGTGTGCAAAACTGCACATCAGTCACTTAACAGCGACACGCACTCCTTTGGAAGCAATTAAAGGTTGCAAATGTGTCCCAATTACCATTTCATAAAGTTCCTTCGTGATATCTTACGATCATAGTAGTAGTCCACACTAATAATTTACATACTTTTTCCATCGCTAATTGTACATCGCGTGAAGAGATAAAAAAAACCATAAACACAGTAATCAACCCGAAGGTCGGTTTAGTAGGTGATGCTCACCCATGTACCAAGCCCGACGGCGTGTGAATATTCACACATCAGGGTAGGGGGGCCAGTTCCTTTCCCTGTGCCGGTTATGGTTTCCCAGGAAGATCTGGTACCCGAAAAATCAACTAGCTTGGGTGGAGCTGCAGGTGCCCAAAGTGCCTTGCCCGGGAATCGAACCCGGGACCCTCCGGTCAGTAGTCCAACGCTCTACTCACTAGACCACCGCGACCCGGTGAAGAGATACTCCTAGTCAAATTAAAATGCGCTTGGGTTTCACCTTTCAACTCAAAATTGCTTATTTAAACTTCCAAGTGTACGTGTGTAGCAATCCTTCATACTCTTCAGAGATTTCTTTCCCGCCCTCTCTCAACAATACAATTCATCCGTGTCAGATTGGCACACAGGGCGGTCACATTTCAACTCCAAGGTCACATGTTGTTGCCCCACCACAGACATGGACATAAAAAATTACACTATATAGATGACATTATCATTACTATCCACTTAGTTAGGGAGAATAGAAGAGTACCCTTATTTATTTCAACACGCAATTCAGTAAACCTCTTTCCTAACCCGAATTTCTTTTTCCACGATCAAATAATCATTTTAAAAAATATCTGCCAAAAATCTTCCTGTGCCGGTCCGATGTACACATAAATTTTTCTAAATTTCGTTTCCAAATTTAACTTTTAACATCGCAAAAAAATGACAGACTCCTTTTCTTATTGCCCAACTATATTTTAATCAATAAGCGTCAGATACACAAGCGCCAACGTACGAATAAGTACATATACATTGTATAAATTTTATTCACTCGGAATAAATGCCTCTGAAACCGAATTCAATGCTTTTCTCGAGCAAATAAAATTCAAAAAAAGCAACAACGTAAACAAAATACAGATCGAAAACAGCACTTCCGTATCCGTGCCAAATTTCATCCTCCCAGCTCATCTCGAAATGCCTAAAAATACATCCAGGAAAGACGGAATAGATATAATATATGATGATAATAATATTCCCTCTTTGCACAATATAACCTCTAAAAAAATGTCGTCTTGATAAGGTTCATATCAATACCCTCACACATTAAACTTCAAAACTAAAAACAAAAATAATTTTAATAACACGCAGTGACCATCAAAACGAAGTAAAAGCTAAAAGTTAGTTCACAAATCACAAATTCTGAATACAAACATGACCCAAAGTTCGCAGATTCAAATCACCTCTAGTGGCGTGTGATTTGTTTTGATGGCGAGGATACGCATAAATTGTGTAACTGACATAATTCGGCTCAGTGGTGATTTCCACTCCATTCTGTGGTGTCCATTGAAAAATTATAAAATAATATTACGCCGGTGATTACTTTTGAAAAATACTGATTTGAAACATTCGTCATGATCCTCATAAAATCAACTTGTTACTGCCTATAGCACACTCGCATATTAAACATAAATTCGAGGTTTAGAATCTTAGGTCGCAAATTTATGACACTTTATGGTTTTCATGGTAAATTTATGGCAGTTTATGGCCGAATATTTCTAGTCGAATCTTGATGAGACCGTTCGCGCAATTGCCACTACGTCTTTTAGCGGCAAAAGCCTCTCTAAGGGTTGGCGTCTTCAGTCCAAGGAATGTGAAAATAACTTAAACATGAAAGTAATATCATTGCAGCAAATAGGTCACAAGAGCCATGATGCTGCCCAAACAGTGGCAACAAACATGAAGAACAGGCGCGAAACCCTTCAAGCAAAAGTTACTCAATTATGTTCACAGTGCTGATTTGTGCATCAGTCAAGATAGCCTAGAATGTTAGCATGGTAAATTCCATCATTGAAGGCATATCCCTAAAACCCTACATCATTCCCCACTCGACCCAAAGAACAATAAGAATGCACACCATCACAGTCAGTATTGCCTAACACTGTTCTTTTCTGCAAAATAGTTCAACGTTATCTCCTAGGGGCAATATCATCAGGACATCTGACAATTAGTGCACACTGCGAGCGATATCGGAGGGAGGCATATATCGCCGGCCTTACGTAAGCAAGGGTTGACAGTCAACGTGAGACGCCTCGACCTCGCATTCAGCCTCAGCCGGGTAAATGAGAACATAGGGCTGACCCAGCGAGATGATCTCGCTGGCGAGACGCCTATCTTTAACGCCCTTGCAACTTGTACCCAGGACGAATCCTCCTTTTCTTCTGCCCCCATACATTTACCTAACAGTTATTCATTAACTTGAACCCGGTACACTCACAGTCATCAACGGAACAAAACTCTCAGCAATATCCGCCGAAGTTCACCCATTGCACGAAATATTTACCCACCAAGTGGTGAGAGAACGGGAAAACTCCCACATTGAATTAATTTTATTTCGGTCACCGATTGAAACGAATTATCATAATAAAAAATTTCTAAAAAACGAAATACATTATTTGAAATAGATTCTATTCGCGAATAATTGGGTAGGCGTTGAAAATATAAAGCTTTTGAACAACATCTCGGCTATTAGCAAGTTGAAAGCTCATTATGCAATTGAAATATACGCAGCACCCGAAATACTCGTATAACCCCTTTTATACACTCTTCTCTCTTCAACTAACTAAAGACACTCGGATACTTTTCCAGTCCCAAAACGCTTGAAGACAAAAACTGACGATGAGCAAATTCACTACTTCGAATTGTAAATGAATTACGAATACTATAAAGTACCCTTTTTAAGATGGTATGCATAACGCTAATACACTGAATGAAATTGGAAATGAATGAAATTTGAAATGAATGCAATCATTAACAAAGGACCTCGATTTGGGAAGTTTATCAATCCAGGGCCATTGTAATAAAGATTAAATATTAATAGGTGAACATCATCAAATATATTTATAGCATAGCAAAAATTTGGAAATGGTAAATTGATAAGCAGTATTTGAAAACACTAAGCCTTGTAAATAATCCATAAACTAGCTAGTACTATAACACCTATGAAAATATTAATCACACGATCGCTAACTATAAACTACATCAAACTGATATTATAATCAGAACGAAATAGCCACATTTTCACAGACCTGGGCCAAAACCAGACGCTTGCTTAGGACACCACTTGTCCAGAACAAACACAATTCGACAATAAATAGCCATTTGTTGACCTCCTACTTTCAGCACACGAGAGCTGATTTCGTTGAAAGATTCTGATTCAAAGCATTTCAGCAATGCCACCCCTGACCAATGAACTATCAGTTCCTATAGCTTCCCGTCGTGCCCCATCGGTTTGTCCATCCATCCCTCTTGGTGGAACTGCCATGGGAAGAGCTTCTTAGCCTCTGAAGGACACTAGATTAAGGAGCTCTGACGTCACTGGGTCGTCTTGATAAGGAGTGGGGGGGGGAGGGTTTGAGTGTAACGAGAACTGATGTGAGGTTAAGGATACCGGTGGGGGGCGAGGAAGGGGCCAAGAAGGGAGCGAGAAGCGAATGGCAGCAGAAGTGGGATGAGCGGAATGAGAAGGGACAGTGTGAAAAAACTCGAGAAGACAGCACGTTAACAGAGATATTTCTACTGAAGAAAATCTTTCAAACAGACATCGGGAATAACGGTTCGAACATGACTGAGTGAAGTTCAGCTTCTGACTACCAGCCATTTAGCCTTAACCCGGGATGATTCCGGTTTTCATTAAGTGCCCTTGACTTCGGGACAGTGCGAAATTCAACCTTGTGAAAAGTTCTACGAAAAAGTGCAGCGATTTTTTAATAAGGGCATGAATTTATAGAACTTCCATGCCTATATCCTTTGCTTATTAACTGACAAACCGCGTCTAACACCCAATATTGGTGTGCTTAATTCTTTTTCTTCAAATTCATTATTACAGAATCAATCAAACATGCAAGTCACCATTATTCACGAAAAGAGAAATTCTACTGTTATAATCAAAGCCGTGCAGTGGCTTATTGGCATTCACAATGGACTGATGTATGAAATGGATAATTTTAAGCACGGAATCATTGTAGCTGTTAAAAGATAGGGGAGGATAGACTTTCTTCAACGGAATCATTGAATTTTACAAAGCGGACTTCTTACTCGAGTCCTAAGACTTGACTTGCCAGCCTTGTTTTCAAAGTAATGCTAACAAATTTCCGAATCCTTCCTTTTTAAAGACACTCCACCCACCAACTCCCAGGTTCTGGCTCTACCACTCATCATCTAGTTCATAGAAATCTCTCCTAAAAAAAGAAATTACTTCCGACTCCAAATATCGAAAATACTTTCAAACTCCTACTTTATTTTTCAGCTTCGTCAATCACACTTTCGTCGCGGAATGGATAAATCTCATCGGAAAGAATGCTCACGATCCTCCATAATCTTCGCAGCCTTAATCCGCTGACATCTGCCAGACGTGTTAATCATTAAACAACATTTTACTGGTGGCAAACAAGTCAAAGCAACTTTTTTGGGGGGAAAGGTGGATTAGTGAATTCGATCACTGTGATGCAAAATTTCATGACTTAGCCAAAGGAGGGTTATTACAGGGAGGGTTAATCAAAGCGTTACAGCATTTAAATAATTTTTGATACATTATAACAATTTACTGTTCGCAATTTCCTTTTTTTAATTTCATTATGGAGCCTAAATATTTCTGTTAGAGTCTTAGAACAAGATAAATTCAAATCAGACACTACCTTTTCGACTAATGTCACTTGAAGGAGTTCCGAGATGAACCGAAAAACATGATTTGCAACATTTTCTGACAGCTTAAGCAAAGAAGAATGAAAAATAAGGGAACCCCTTTCCAAAATATTTCGCCATGGAATCAATCTGGTCATACCCAGAAAACTCAAATCTGGGAGTAACGATCAACGATGAGATAGCAGAGGGCTTGGACCAGAGGATTTCCATTCCGCATGCAAAAACGCCGCCATATCTAATAAAAACTCACTCGAGCTAAAAGTAAGATAAAAATTCGACATCTAAAAGTGGAAAATGAAAAATATTTTTTGCTCCACTCAACAGAACTTTAAGAAAAAAATTCTGAAAGGAGTACTTGATGAAAACCCCACGGCATTTATGCCAGGGAGTTAAAGAATAAAAACCTACATTTGTTGCCAAAAGAGATGCAGCATGGAGAAGTAATTAAATAGTGTACACAAGGCAAACATCTTGAAAATATATTAGGAGAGCGTAAGCAAAAACAACGACTCAAAACCAAAGGAAAATCTCCAAGGTATCAATGACCCGATGAGTGACGCTATGAAAAACTTTTAGTTCTATTATCGAGCCTAGAGACCGAGATGTCCGTGAATTTCACGGGCAAGGCGAATGATTTTTCAACTGTGAAATTCCTGCATTTTAATACACATTGGCAGGTGACTCCGTTAAAGTCCTTGCCCCAACTCTCTGAATTAAAGTAAAGTAGGTGTTCAATTTACTCCTTGAGCATACAGATATTAATAAATGATGGAATTAACACATTCTCACACAAGAAGCCTCTGATATTCCCTTCTGAGGTGCGAATTCGATCCACTTTAGCTCATTCATGTCAATGGCAAAAATTCTGCCATAACCAGCAATCATCAAATTATTTGCCGATGTCACGGTCATCTACCGAGACGAAATAAATAAAATGGAATCACTATATTTTCAGTAATCTTATCAATACGATAGTGGTATATATAAATACAGTGGGTATTATTCAACACAACATAGTGGGTAATGTCAGTATTCTTCGTACTTAAGTTCACTGAAACTTAAAAAAAATACGCACTAATGGATTTCTGGGGACACAAATCCACACATCCTTATAACTATAGAAAACTTCACTAAGCTGATAAGCCGGGAAAGCATCAGATCATACTTGGTAGTTAAGCTAACATCTGACCTAATATTGGGAAAACATTCGGAATATGAGCGAAGCTTCAATAAAGAAACGGCTTCAGCAAAAGAATGCCGGGGAAATATTGGAATAAAAAATTGGAAGTGCTAAGTGCTACTTCGCACTGGTTAACCCTCGGCTTTATTACGTGTAGTGTTTGTGACCCTATAAAGAAGGACATGATCTCGCAAATATACAGGATACAAGAAAAAAGGGCAGTGTACAGCGTCAGGGTTCATCAAAAATATACCCTATGCCATTACACTACTACAAATAATATTGAACAAAAAAAGTTAACCTCTGGGTGAAAAATCTTTGTGAACTAGCAGAAAGTGTCACCGAATCATATAAATCCGGCAAGGGAGAAAATGAAAGTACCAAGATGATGTGACTTAAAAATACCAGTACATATGACATAAGTGCAATGCAGACGTAGAACAAATTTTAGCGCCACGCTACATTGCTATACAAAACCACAACGAGATGTAAAGGTACATCCACCACCAAACAGACCAGTAGAAGGAATTGTTTTCTCCTTCGCACAATTCGTGATCAGCACAGTATCAAACGCTATAATTCTAACTACCTAAAATTAAAACGATACGGAATGCTAATAATTAATAATTACCCCAATGACAGGCGACCTTACCCCAAACACCATCGGGGTAGGCAGAGTAAGATGACGATTACCTTGAGCGGTATTAACGTGGCTAATTTTCTTTGGAAAAAAATAAAATTAACCTAAATCAAAAAGCTTTCAAGGGTAAATAAATTAGTTTAAGGTATTGTACATCAGTATGTTTTAATTAGCTCAAGGGTTGGTCCTTTAACTATTTCGTAATTAAGACGCATGCATTAATTATATCCAACACTGGCATTTCGTGTAAACTCTGATCTATTGGATCACACAAAAAGGTCTTTCCAATGGCACAATGCCATTCGGGAATTTCGAATGTGGGTTTGTATTACGAGCGGTCTCCCAACAGGGCCCGAAAATTTGTTGCCTTTCCTCTCAGCCAAGCCCTTGCATTCCACAAGGCGATATTATTGCATGCTAATCGGGAAAATATCACTCGCATAAGAACCGTTTCAAGTGTAACCACAGCAAACGGAGAAAATGAAAGAAAAAAGAATTCATGCACATATCCCTCCCAAGGGCGAAGTTGGTACCCCATAGATATAAGTGAACGCTGCAAATATCACAGTAAAAAGAGAAAACAACCAACACTTGCCCAAGGAAACCGCTTTAAAATATTCTGAGTTGCGGCAATTATTGATTCACAAATTTCTCCGATTTCTCAAGGTTATCCCGATCGATTCTCCGTTCGATAATGGTAAAATTTGTATTGAGGACAAAAACTTGGCGAGGAACTGCGGCGCTCTCTAAGATGGCTTCGCTATCTAAGATGCATGACACACTAGATAATCCGTGCAAAACATGTATAATAATGTCTGGATCATCATCATCAATACAGGTTAGTAGGTTATGGACGGTCTCTACCAGCTATTGCGAATTGCGTTTAGAGCAATATTCCTCTTGTTTGCCCAACACTGTCTTTCTTCAGATCTTCAGACTTTCTACCCACCTTTGTGGCGTCTAGAAAGCCTCTCCCTTTCCTTCCTCTTCCCAATTTATCCTCTCTCTCTCTTCCACTATTACCTTCATAAATACGGATACGTCCAATATATCCTCCACCTGCTTTACTCTGCCTCCTTCGAATGTCACCCATCAATTTTCTGTCTTATCTCTCCAGCTTTAAAAAGACATCCTCTCCATCCCACTTATTTCCTTAATTCCTCTCCATAGCCATACACTGGGCGCACGCCTGTATCTCGCAATGGCAAGATTCGAATGGTTTGATCATTCGGAATTATCAACTTGAAGTTTCCCAGAATGACTACATCATTGAATGCACTGCTTTCTGAAAAAAAAAGTTGACCTAGATATTTAACGCTAGAAAGTTTGCTAAACATTTTTTTCCGAAACATGATACTTGTTCTCAAGAGCCAAAAGTTGTAATCGCTTGGATTTTTCGAAAAAGTCATAGCTTTACGGCGTCACATTTGTAAGGCATTGATATCTATCTCCCATTGTTCTGTTCAACTCCACACTAAATTTGGACCGGATTAACTAATTTTTTAGCTCATAAACAACCAAACAGAGCCATTCTAAACGGCAACATACAGATTTATAAAACTTGCCAATTCTAACACCAATAGGAATTCCTAATGTATCTTAAGACTCTCTCTCCACTCATTTTCTAGATTGCCCTTCTCGAATTTTTTCCTGGTTTTCCAGGAGTCCGCGACGTCTTTTTCCTCCTAATTGTTTGGATTCTAACTGGAAATTTCTTGGGAAACATCTGTCAGCGCTTCGCGTGCCGCTAAGGTCACCTAGGTCTGCCCTAGTATTGTATCGGGTTTTGACCTGGCTTGCTCGTACGATGAATCACGACAAACTAGAAACTAATCTCGCAGCCAAACGAAACATTGTTATCATCGGAAACTCCCGAAACCCATGAGAAAATCCCGGTTCGCATATCGACTTCTAATTTATTTTAAATTAACTTAAATAATACCTTTTTAATGTTTTTTAAAATAATTTTACCCACACTTTTAAAGTAATTTGAGTAATTCCCGACTTTATCCAAAATTTCCCGAGTGATTGGCCAACATGTAAGGGAGCGAAATTTGGAGGAATACTGGAACGTATCTTAAAAAGGAATGAACTTCCACGCATGTGAATTAGTTACTGCTTTTGTACGGACAAGAAGAATGAAATGTAGGTTCCTCCTAAACCATTGGTCCGTGTCAAGATATATTCGTCTACGGTATGGACAATACCTAACTATATTGTTTTACCGTCAGCTTATACAAGCATGAACGAAAAATCAAAGCACTAATTTATTCACTCAAGATAATCCACCTATTAGAGACAGGTTGTGGCCGGTCAACGAAAAAATTCGTTAACGCGCGAACTTCAAACATCATTTCTTCCAACATTCCTTCCTACCGGTAGGTAATCATGCCATTTTAAATCATATTCTTTTCCTTCCTCAGCAACGTTAACTTTCCCCCCTTCATCACAGCCTCCAACATCCCACCATCTCTCAATATTTCCGTCACCCACTTTTCTGTGAAAACTTCCTCTCTTCGCCCATCATAGTTAAAATGTCGCCGTTTGTCTTGATCATTGTCCAGATTACGTACCTTCTTCTCCGGACCAAAAACTCAAAATCCTCCATTCTAGCCCCATCCTATTGATCAAGTTTCAGATCAACAAGTGCTACACTCAATATTAAGTCGTTACGAATCTTTTCTATACTTATTTACCCAGCGTACCTGCCATCAACTCCCTTCCTCTTATTTATGCCAATGCTATCACCAACGCTATGCTTCGTATGCCCCCACCGCTACGCCCACTCTCCTCTAAAATACTTTTCAAACGCTTGAACTGCTCCCCGTGCTCTAGTTAATTACCTCCAACCACAATATTTAAATAACCTTCCCTATTTCAAGGGAATCCCGTTACTTTCGTTTCCTTTAAGTTGATCTTCGTCCTATACTACTCGGATTACTCCTGCAAAGGGCTCAATAATATATGCAACCCTTGGCTCTCTGATTAATTACTGATTGGTAAGCCGCAAACCTGACTCAACCACCTCGCCGTCCACTTTTATCCCCACCTCAAGCCCTTTCCAAGCCACTTTGAGCACTTCCTCAGCTGAGTCGGCATCTGAAATCTTATCTGTCGGTTGATATGCTAACAAGCGCTGGTGTAAACTGACAACGCTGTCCTTATCCCTGACCTCACATTACCCATCCTGATTCTTCCTCCGCAGTCCTTGATTATGCAGTCTGATTCATGCACAGATTTAAAATAAACCGCCAAACCCTTCAGTGCACTAATATTCCGCAAAGTTTCCACCAACTTTGCCTACGCTACTCGGTCGGAAACCTTTTCAAAATTCACGAGGCGCATAGAGACATCCTGATTATATTGTATGTTCCTTTCTACGAATTCTCTCATCATTGCGATGGCGTCATGTGCTCCCCTACCATTTCTAAACCCTAACCGAGTTTCACATAGGTAGTTCTTTACGCTATTAAGTAAAGTGATGATTCTCAGAACTACCTTCATTGCATATTAAATTGAGCATATCGTCCTTTCATCAAAACTCCCTGCGGCTTCAGTCTTTTTCGGAAAGGAGATCGAAATTGATTTAATTAAGTCTTCTGGACAACATCCTCGTATGTATCACGTGTAAGTCCAATTACTCTCTTCCTTCCGCTTTCACCGAAACTCCTCATTAAAACTGCCGGGATATTAACTATTCATATTGCCTTATTCGTCTTCATCTTCCTTAGATCTTTTTCCGTCTTGCTACCTTCGCTGCCACGGTAGTCTAGCCACCAATATTCCCGGACCCAAGATATCCTCGTCTAGGTCGCATTCACTTTTGTTCTAAGCTGGATGTCTCCTCCACATAAAGCTCTTCTACGTACAAGGTCTGTCCCAAAAGTAGTAGGACAAAACTGCATTGCCAGAATTGATACAATCACTCTAGAGTCTCCAAAGTAGCAACCCTGTGCATTCACGCCGCTGCCAGCAGGTTGGAGGCCGGTGGCAGTTGGCTCACAGCCTTTGAGGAGTGCGGATCGTTCGTTTGCGAAACCTCTATAACGTCCTTCGTTATGCTCCTTCGGTTATTGGAACAGCTTAATTCCAACAAATTTTGCGTGAAACTGGGGAAAACCGGAAAAGAAAAAGAGACTCATGACATGCTCAAGGCAGCTAATGTAGATGGGTGTTTTTGAGTGGCACAAGTTGTTTCGGGAGGGTAGAGAAGATGATGAAGACGTCGAACATTCTGGGTGCCCGTCGACCTCAAAAAGTAACGAAAAGCAAAAGTGAATGCTTTGTTGAACAGGGATCTCAGATTAAGTGTTGGCATGACTTATGATGAACTTGGCATCCCTAAAAGTGATGTGCATCGACTTGTGACCGAAAACATGGGCATGAGAAAGGTGTGTGCGAAGTCGGTGCCGCGAGTTCTCCCGGACGAACAAAAGGAAACTCGTACGCGGATCTGCCAAGAGCTTCTCGACCATAGGAGTGAGACACAAATTTTTTAGACAATGCCCCACCAGCCTTATTCCTCTTCCCCCGACTCATATTCGCGCTGAAAGGACGACACCACGGCTCGGAGTAAGCGTTACAACAGGCTATAACGAGGGAACTTATTCCGCGCGCCGCGCCGCCTTCAAGAAAGCGTACGACGCTTGGAAAACCCGCTGGCAGCGGTGCGTGGACGCACAAGGGTGCTGTTTACGAGGACTTATGAGTTAATGAATTAATTCTGGTAATAATTTTTTTTAATCGACACATTCCTACTATTTTCGGGAGAGACTTGGCATATCTCTCCTGCTGTTTACTCGCTACCCTTCTCCCCAGTTTTCTATTCAAGGCTACAACTAGAACATGTAGTTGGATGGTGGTAGGATGCAGAAGCGTGATATTAAAAAAATCTAACTATCGCTCTACTAATGCTCGCACTGTCCACATCTCACCTCACAAATTTAATAGATACATCTACAATACATTCTGCAAAACATACGCTGTGTAGACTACCATCCGCCTGGCTCCTACCCTTTGTCCAGTAGGTGACCATATCCATGACCATTAAGCAACCATCATTGCCCTATACAGGTCATGGTAACGCCCAAACCCTTCCCCCACGTCAGCAACCATGCGAAGCAAGCATAAAGTCAAAATCTAATGACGACCATAATCCCTTACAAAGGTATCATAACCGAAAAATCGTAACATCAGGTAGTTGGCATTTAGTTAAAGTTTAAAGGTGGGATAGGCAAAATAATTTGTTGAGATTCGATCAGAATCTGATAGCCTAATTCTTCCAGGAAAGAGCAGAAGCGACGCCACAATGATTGCGAAACTTGCCGGATATTGAGAAACTTCATGAACAAGCAGAGAAATAATTTATCAACAGCGTATAATTTTTCTCACTGACTGCAATTGCTGCCAATTAAAATACTGGGATAACTTCATATTCGCCATCAAATTACACTGGAATCACAGTTTAGTAAAACTACCATAAAAAATATGAATAGGAAAGCGCTGAAGATTAACTTTGCTCGTTTTCGAAGACTTAAAAGCTTGAAAATTGAACGAATTAAAATCATGTTCGAAGAATGGTGCATGCCTAGAATAGGGATAATGAAGGGGGAGAAAGTACCCATCAAGTAAAATTACTTACACTCAAATGAATTCCGATAAAATTCGAAGGCATGGAAATGTTTTCAGCGAAATAGTTTTGAACGAAATAGTATTCGACGAATTTCCCTTGAGTGATTACGCTTAAATATATTATTAATTGCCGTCAGTCCAATGCTCCGGCATTTTTACTCTAGCGTTTCATCAAATAGCATAGTTGATGAGGTAACAACTATATGGTAACAACCGACGCCGAGAACTAGGGCTCAACACATCGAAATAGCACGTTTCAGCAGTATCAAAAATTGCAACTCCACTACTTCACGAGTAGACACTAATATAAACACATACTACCACTTGAGACATATATTATTACACTATTTCCATGAAGGACTGCCACAGGTTTCCACAATTCTAAGTGACACCCGACGACACACGGAATTGTATACAAACAATTAATAACATTTTCACTTAGCACAATGAAAGTATATTACTATCATGTGTTAATTCTTAACCAAATTAAACCAAACACTTGCTATCCATCGTATTAAAAATTTAAACAATTTTTGTATAGCTAAGGAATTTCGCTGTGACCTTAAGAGAGAGAGGGTGAATTTAACAAGCACATTTTGAAAACGTAGTAAATTCCGTCTTTAATCCCATCCTTAATTAACAACTCGGATTCCTACCAGGATCTCGCAACCCAAAGTACTTCCATCCTCATAAGCATAAAATCCTATGACTACACATCACATTATTACGCAGTGAAATTATATAGGCTTAACTCCAGAGCATTTCAAGTTATTTAATTAATTAAATTATATACATCCCCTAGCATTCTCTCATAAAATCAATGTGAATTAAACAGCTAAAACCCATCGAATACCTTTTAATTTGCCCAGGAATAAACTCTCCATCGATGAGCGTTTTCGTCTTTTACTTCAATGGTATATGATTAATTAGGCATCATCCTTCTGAGGGAACAGGTTACACATACATTTTTTTCGTGTTCATGCCTCTCTGGAATCAAAGAGCCACAACCGTACCATACTTGCGCCTGAATTTTCGAACGAATAAGCCTGAGTGATTACAAACTATTTTAATATGGACATCAACCAATTCCACAAAGTGAAACCTGAAAGGGTAAAGTATATTAGTAAAATGAAACGTTCAGAACATAAAATTAAAGATCGAGAACAAGAATTGTTTGAAATGAAAACAATTCTTTGCAATATCAACGCAGGGTTCCTTAACGGCAAGAAGGGGAAAGAGCTGCGAAGAAAAAGATATGACTATGAGCGTATTAGTGACCCCTGTCGAATCATTTCAAAATCACAGATATTTCCCAGTTTTCCTGTTTTCAGATGGGCGGACACTGTGAAATTGTAGAATCGGAGGAATCCTCTTCGAATCAAAACCGTGGTAGTAAAGGCCAGTCGTCGGTGGTTGAATCTATTAAATGGCCGTACTCCGAGTATTAACATAACGTTTTAGAAAAAACACGGCTCCTACAGTACCTAACGAATATACTCGTAGCAGAGGCAAGGCTTCAACCAGAAATACACAAAAGTACAATTCATGAATAAATAAAAGTTGAACAAAAGAACTAAGTTAAAGAATACTCATTAAAAGTAAACAAATCAACAACTGGATGGGTATTCAGAATGCTTTATTCCACAAATTTTTCCATCAGTGCGTTGCAAAATGCAAACAAAATCGGGGTATAATGATCACACCATGATTTTCCGTAAAATCCTGAGTATCAGTCATACAGGGTGCGTTTCAAAAGGTAAAGCACTTATTTTTTTAAAGTAATTTATTTAACAGATTTGCACAAACAATTAAAATTCTTCAAAGAACTGTCCTTGAGCCTCTACACATTTTTCCAGCGACTCTGTCATGACCGGTACCCGCCCTGGAAGGCGTCTTCGGGAATCTCTCGTAAAGTCTGCGTCACGGGTGATTGGATCTCTTCTATGGACGAAAAACGCGTTGCTTACAGGGCTGCCTTAATCCGAAGGAACAAAAAGAAGTCTGCTGGGAGGACGTCAGGACTATAGGAGGGTAGGGGCAGCTCTGGCACCTGGTGTTTGGCCAGGAACTTGCGGACTCGTAGCGCGTTGTATCAAACACCTTGGACACAAGCTTGACGCACACTTTCCTCATAGCTTTATCTTCAAAAACAAAGCGAAACACAACAGTAGCCGAAAAGTCTAGTTCATTGGCCACCATCTTGACACTCAATCGATGGTCAGAGTCCAATAATTGTCGGTCACACACGGTCGGCGCGTAGAGGTTTACAATAACTGACGTCCCGTCACTTCCACAGCTTGGAGAGCACTGAGATCGGTTTCGCGGCAAAGCGTCCCCCCCATTTACTCCAAGTAGTTTGATTCCACTCCGACCAAAAGGTGGGAAATTCAATTGTATTACTTTAGAAACGCACCCTGTTATTCCCCTCACCATTTACAATTACTAATGACGAATCCACAGTGCTAATATTGAAAATGTGCCCTAACTAAACTAACCACCACAACCAGCCCGTTCCCCTCTTTATGCTCTCATTGTGACTTTTAAAAGAGGGGACCGGTACCAAAATCTCCAAAATATTTGCACAAAGTTGAACATATAAATTTTAATTAACCTCGAATCTAATCGAACCTTAAACCCGTGAACCATACTCGTTTATTTGTTGTCTCAGGCGTAACTTTATGGAATTTGGATGACATATTGAAATGAAATACTTTACTTTGTAATTCCACACAATTTATTTAAAAAACACGACCCAGGTTTCGACGTTGAACGTCATCATTAGGTCCTCATACTCATGTATGGTAAGTACTGCCATAATGTAAGGACGAAAGAAAAACTGGCACCTCGACAATGCAGAGGAAAATCCTGGTTCGAGATCTAACTTGAACCGTTTTTTAAATACCGACGGATAACTTATTTTAATACAAGTCTAAATGCACGAAAAATCATTTTCAAATGTTTGGTTGCGCATATATATCAGCACAAATGTGTCTCAATCACTGGGAGTTGTTACTCAATAGCTTTGGATTTAAGATATGAGGTCAATCCAATCAAATTCCATGATAAAAGACAGTACATGTTCGCAAATATAATTCTGCTTGGACTACTATTTCTCAGAACGAGAGAATCTGAAGAGCCGAGAGAATATTTTCATTCGTGGTTACCTTATTCCCGCTACAGTATCAAATGATTCCTTGACGGATGGGGTCATAAATGGTGGCCTTGGGTAAGCTTCAGTAATTAAAACACTCTAAAAGGAATTACGTATTTATTTATAGAGGTATTATTCATATTCGTATGCCTCTGCACCAAGACTAGCAGTGTTTATTACTCATTATTTCGACTTCTAACGTCCTCTTTATCAATCTACAATATGCCTACTGTCACAATATCTAGCGATTCCCGAAAAATCCGCAGTTGAGGAGAGAAATAAAATTGGAATGAGAGCATTTCCTCACTACCTTCCGGTCCGTTACGAAAGTATGGATACGTGTATTGTTGAAGTGAGTAGGTCCGTAGGAAACTAAAAGCGCCAATCAAAATGTTTTCTAACGAATATATTTTTAATTACCAAACAAGCCTAACTTAAAAAAAAAACCCTCATAGGTGCGGAGGCGGTTGGAAGTAAGACCACAGTAGGAAGTAGCTAAAAATTACGACCAGGATTTATTTCCCCCATCAAAATGTATTTTTATACATGAGGGAAAATGACGGTTGTTAGTTCAATCGGGAGGAAATTCGGACAGCACCGCATAAATCGATATCCTCTCTCTAGATTGATCGAGCGACATCCAAATCGAACCGCCCGCATGCATGAAAACTCATCCTTAATTATTTCTCTCTTCGCTCGATGTGCACGATGGCTCATGCGGGTGTTTCCTAAATTACTCTTTTAGCATTGAATATAGTTATGCATTAAAAAGGAGTGTCAGAGGCATCTAGTAACAACACAACCAACCAACATGCAACTGAACAATTTGCAGACGCAATTAATGTAACACAGAAACATTAATAATGTGCTTGAATATAAGAAACGTTGGCTTAAGATTTCAGAAAACACATTAGACCTCCATTCGATGAAAAAAACAAACTTCTATTATCATTCTTGCGATCAACTTTGCAGTGCTTCCAAACGCAAGTGGAAAGACAACACAGTAATAGTGTCTAACTTGAATGATAACAAAAAGAGGAGAATTATCATCCACTGCATGCGTATACACTCTGAAGTACACACTATTAGGCGTAAAGAAATAATATTACTTAACTTAATGCATTTTTTCCCACGTTCTTTCGACTCAGTCTAGGACACTTTTCATTAAGTTCCAACGTTTCCGGTTACTAATATTTTGGAGAATATCTATAATAAACCTGGAAAAAAATCTCTAAATATAAGAAGACGTTTTCTTTCCTGAGCTCTCACCTAAGAAGACGCTGTTAATTACACAAATTGTCTGCATGCTGCTAAATTTACCATGAGCCAATTTAAGCCAGATATTTTTCGGGCACGTAAGTATAACAATTGATTTTATCTTACACTTTATGTAACCCTATAACTTTTTTTAAATACATGGACCAGTTGCTGCACCGAAATTGTGTAGGCATATAATTAAATAATTAAAATCGATGTAAGTCAACTCTGTTTCGGATGCTTCTACTACGTCATTACAGGCTTGTGATATGAGTTAAGGGTTCTCATTCATTTTCATAGGGTCCGTCGATACGACTTGTGAGAATCACTCAGCATGCGATAGATTGCGTTTGAGAATAGCGAACGAAAATTTGAGAAGTTAGCTTCACGTGGTTTGCGTTCAAACAGATTTTTTTAGTAATTCAACTGTTCCTGGACTACAAAAGAGAAAACGCCACAATATCCCAGAAACTAATTTTCACTGCCAACGATAATATCATAGAGTCGATGTGAATAATGTAAAATTCAGCGACTTTAAGAAAATTATATCAAATGCTTCAATGACTTGTCGTACTTACGTGAGGAGTGAAAACAGCATTTGTCATTAATAAACGAACCGATAACTTTATTATGATGATGTTCACACCTCAATAGTAACATTTCTTCATGTCAAATAACAGACTTCATTCGAGTCCAGAGAAATATTTCCCGCAATTTATAAGCACATTCCATAGCCTCACATCTGAGCAAACAAGTTATACAAAAGCCGAAAATGGTGCCAAACAACATGACTCGTCAAGTCTATGAACTCGTAGTACCGATACGTTTTATCTTTTCAGCCATTATAAATATAATTCTGGTTTTTCTTCTGTAAAAATTAACCAAGTATACCGTAAAACTTTCAAGGTATCCCCTGCCAACTTTTTTGTAAAAAACTGCAGGTTTATTTCAATAAAAAATTCCCAAAAAAATTACGGTTATATTACTGATTTCCCCTCACGGGATAACCCTATATATTTGGGCGATCTAATTTCCCGGAATCTTTTATTCTACTCAGATAGGGAGGGGGGGTCCCGATATAATTTGGAATTACTTACATCTCTATTAAAATAAATTTTAAACTATCCGCGAAATTAAAGTAACACCTTTAACCTCAAATTACACACTTGCAAGAAAAAATGAAACCAAAATACATTAATATTTGAAACAAAATATGAATAAGTTCTGCAACTAGACTAAAAGTTGGGTTCATCTTCATTTTACAACCTTGTTAATGTCCATTGGAATCATATTTCAGTGCCGTAAAAAATGTCTCTATTCATGGCTCTGTCACACCAAAAACCTGAGATGAGTTAGCATAAATACCGGCACCGAAAGACAATAACGGCAAAAAATAATTCTTTTCTCCATTACGATATAATTGGGCGTTACATCCATAGAAACATACCTTAAGCACGCCCGCATTCAACCTACATGCTAAAATGAAAAGCAGTACCGTTAAGAAAGTCGTAAATACTTCGCCGTAACCACTTTTGGCAATAAAGATACGCCCAAACAAGGAATTGAAATTCGAATCTCCCAAATAACTGAGCCAATCGAATTTTACACTCATATTTCAATTTAAGTGGAGTGTGGTAGAGCAATACGTGGAGCGTTCGACTACTGATCGGAGGGGCCCAACTTCGACTCCCCGGGGCCTTTGGGGACCCTCAGCTTCACCAAATTTGTGTGATTTTTCGAGTACCAGATCTTCCGGGGAACCATAGGGAAAGAACTGGACCCCTAACTTGATGTGGAAATCTCACACGCCGTTGGGCTTAGTACTAGGAGAGCCCTAACAATCATACCAACCTTCGAGTTGATAATTGCAGTTATGGTTATTTTAATTTTCCTCGAATACATTAATAAATAGGTTATTTGAACAGTCCGACGAACTGAACAAAGGATTCGAATTATTCACACAAAGTTAACAGATATATTTAAGTTGTTCCTTCAAATATTTTTCAATCAAAACACAAAGACGTCCTATTATTTTTATTTTTGGAAAGAACACATGTATGTATTTTCTAATTTAGCCTTCATAGATTCAGGAAGCAACACTTTAATTACTAACACTTGGGGAAGAAACTTTAAAAATCTAACTAAGTTTCCTAAACATGATGAGATGATCTGAGAATAGGGCTTCTCTCCATCCGGTGGAGAGTAAAGAACGATAAAATTTTACATCTAAAACCAACTATAAGGTACGAAGAACTCTTTATTCGCAGTGATATCATTCACAAATCCTTATTCTTTGGTGCCAAGACTATCGGTGCACTGAGTATTCATATTTCGACTCCTAGTTGCCTCGCTAACAATCCATGCCTATCGTCACAATTTCGCGCAATTCATGATTAGGAGAAGTTCTACCAGGAGTCCTCACCTCTACACTTGACAAGGACCGGACGGAATGGCGGTATCAGCAAAAAGATATCAGAAGTTAAGTGGCTAAGAATTTAAATTATCCAAACCGAAGGGTATAACATGTATGATATTACTTCTACTGCCAGCATACATGTTTGTTTAGGAGAGACTGACCGCTTGCGGCGACTTCGATTATCAATCGGTTAGATACGATGGAAGAACGACAATGAGTCAGATATAATCATTGAAAATTGTGTGCTTCAACTGCGTCCTCCCTGAATATACCATTCATTTACAATTATTAACGTCATCAGCTGTTCACATATTTGCAAAATGTGGATTATTACAAGTGTACACTGCATGTTTTATTGACCAGGTTAATTTTTTTCCTGAAAAACATACAGATTATCGGCATTTCATCTTGATATTACCATGTCCATCATCCATCCGGAAGGAAATTTTTTTATTGGAAAATAAATTATAACATTTCCTCGCATGTCACTGACCCAAGCCATGAAATTAAGACAACAATAAATGGTTCCCTCGAGTTTTTAAGAACCTTTAACAATTGGAATTCAGCTATTAGAATTTACCCCTTCCGCCTTTAAAATTGAAAACACCACTACGGAAAAGACGTCAAGCTTTATGAAACAAGTTCCAAAACTATTAATATCCCTTAGATTTGTATGTGAGTTAAGATCTGTAAAAACATCTCTTGTCCTTGAACTTTTCACACTTGAAATCGGAAAACTTTTGATGCCAGAAGAAAAACGCGCAAGATACCACCAAAAGGTTTGAAAGGAAACAAATTCATATCCCTAACGCTAACATTTTCCATAACCGAAGGGCTGGGCTGCACAAATGAATATCAACGCGAATAACCAATATAAATTTCAATTAATTTTACAAAAACATAGGAAAAACATTAGCCCAATCTGTCGGGCATTCTTCAGACAGCAAATCTACAGTCATACAGCCCAAAGCAAACGCTGGACGGGTTTCAACTTTAAAATACCGCAAAACCACATGCATATGTAGTAACTTCTCTAGACGTCTCCAACATTAATCTACCAAAATTGGAAGCCATCTCAAGATTACACCTGCTTTGGCAGCAAGTATCGAAATTCTAAGTAGCTAGTGATCTCTAAAACAACCCGCGATCCGTAACAGCCGCGACCCTTTGCCCCAGCTGTGAATTCAGAATACGTATTTTATTTTGCGAAACAAAACAATACAAACTATAAATGAGAGTCACTAAGTCCGTTCATGTGCTTTTGTATGCACTGAGCCTAATTTGAGTTTTACAAGGTCTTCAGTGGAGGCCGGCTTTATCCTCTCTACGCACAAATACCTAAAAAAACCTTGTGTTTCTACAGAAAAGTTACAACAGTAAAGGCAAAGACTGATAATAACTGTCTTTTCCAGTACTGTTAGAACAACACCAAAGCGAGTACCAAAAAAACTCCCTCGAAATAACATTTAATAAGTAGCAGAGACAACATATCAGACCACTAGGAAAACATTTGACGAAAAACATGTGTGAGAGGAAATATTTTCATTTCTGCGCTCAACCAATAAACCAAACCGATGCCAACTCAAAAATACATTTTTTTCGCGATTTGGAATACACTAAACCGGTCCTCGACACATGGCGCGATGTTGCCAAAGTGGTAAAACAATCGTCAGGAAAACAAATTCAGATCTAACCTCAAGGCTGGGAAGCATGTTTGATACTATCCGTTCGTAACTGGCGTTCTATTCGAGACAGACCGACCCTACTTGCTGCAGTTTATTTGCGCGTATTCTGCTAAATATATTGAACATATTAGTTGACATTAAAAAATGAATTCTATTTACATATATGCTATTTTAACAGGTCCCTGACATGAACTAATTCCAGCACTATTCACGTAATGATAAATAAAAAATTAGCTGGGAAAGAGATTAATCGAATTTCAAATAATGTTTCTGAATACACATTTCCAATACCGTTATGACAATGGAAACAGCTGGCATTCTGGTAAACATAACCGAAGCATTGATAAGACTTTGGATATAATTATTGTTATAGCTCTTTATTAATAACTTATACTAGAAAATGAGCTAACCTGTATGCTAAAGACATGCACTGGAATAATTTTGTGAGAGATGTCTCAATGGTAAGGTGCTGCCCAGGCTTTTCCACTTGTGCCACCGTTGTTGGGACTTGTATTACACCAGAAGAAGAGTTTGACACAACACCCATTTTATTTGCTTCCTCTTCGGGCACTGGAACTGCCACTTCATCTTCATCATCCTGTGCTTCGGCTTCAAAATCTGAAACCATAAAGTGGCCAGAGTGTATTGCTTCTCTTCCAACCTTATTTTTCTGAGACATATTGTCCGATATGTCGGATCCTTGGGTCATGATGGTCACTTTGCGATACATGAACTCTAAGAAACTGTCTTGATTAGTTTGTCAACAAAAAACACGCAAATTCCCTCCCGATAGAGGAGTGTCACAATACGTTAACACTACCACCGCCATATTAAATCTTTCTATGACGTCTGCGCATGCATCCAGCGACATCGCCTCGACGCATGAAAACGGCAACTTTCTGTTAACAATTGAAATGCCGACAGCGTCTACGTCAACATGTCAATATCATCATTTCGTTGCTTAAATATGTAAGAATTTGAAGTGCGGTTCACATGTTTTTTAATTTGAGCCATTTTTAAGGTACGGCTTCAGTTTACGTCTTTAACCTTTTCTTAAACGTGATAATTTTACTGGGTCTCTGAAAAATATATCAGAAACCTACAATTTTCAATTTCGTTGTACCAAACGTCTAACATTTAATTAGATTTTGTCGTAGATGTTCTCCTGGGTTACAAACAAATTTGAGTGGAACATAAGAAATTCATAAGATAAAAAGAAAATATGGAGGAAGCTGAACAGGAAACTGTGGCCGATATATCGAGTAAAACATGGAATGTAATGCAGTCTTCTCTGAAAAAGGAGGGCTATCGAGAAGGAGCCTCATCAGGGAGGGAGGCAGCCATGCAGTCCAGTTTCGATATGGGCTACAGTGAAGGCTTTAAATTGGCTTATGCCAAAGGGATAATTCATGGTTTGCTGACAGTTTTAGAAAATCAGGAAAACTCCGATGTGTTTAAAATTCCTGAAGGGAAGAATGAATTGCAGAATACTATGAATTGTGTTATTTGTAATTCGGGTAACTCGGAAATAAGAAATGGAAACGTCAAAAATGCCCAGAGCTATGTTCAACAAACTGCAGATACTGAAATTAACTCATTAAAAGACAGATATGGGCCATTGCTACAAAGTTTGAATCTTGACCCAGATATAATTTGTAAGAAAAAGTGAATTATTTTATTTTTTTAGTTGTCAAGTGCCAGTGGATTTGATCGTTATAAATAAAATTTTTGGTATTTTATTGAGATTAAACTACAGTGGATGGGTTATTTAATACTTCTTATAATTTTGACCGGTTTTCAGCACTTGTGACATAGAGTGTTTTTGGAGCAAATGAATTCGGAATATTTTTGACACGAAAACAGATGATTTTTTCTGAGGCTTTTTTGGAGTTCGTAATGAGGCATTATATTCCAACATCGTGCTTTATTCACTTCAATTGAGCTAGAGAAATATTCGTGATGTGAATGCAGTTAGCAACATGACATTTTAAACATGTGAATTGAGTAGCTAATACGCGAACGCTAACCTTCCCAAAGGTAATACTGCATTGTAAAGCTAGCATTGCATTGCCGAATTATCAGATGTTTTTGTTAAGTATATCTTTGATCATATTGAAGAAACCACGCCCTCGCTAAGTCATGACATGCAAACATGTTAATCCTGCGATAGTTGCGTCCCGTAAGTGGACAACCACCATGGTCAACCCAACGAGCGGGCTAACAATGATAAATCATTAAGCACCGCTAACGACTTAAGTACGAAAATAAATTGATCTTTTTCATATACTGATGCATAACGTATACTGGCTCTCACCGGTATTCAATGACAAATGACATTCTGAAGAAATTATCTCCTTTTTCCTTCAAAAGGGAGTACAGGTTGGATTGACAAGCATTTCAGATAGGACGGCCTTTTTTCAATGCACGGTTTTCGTTCGGAATGCTGACACTATTACTTGCTCCAGAATCTATCAAATGTTCTTGAATCTCTCATAGATGAGTTATTGCCGGTCTCTCAATATTTTTCATTTCTCTTCTGCTAACCCTATTATCAAATCATTAGAGTTGAGCAGCTAGTGTTATTGTTTTCAAGGCATAACGATTTGAAAAGATTCTATTCCAGTAATGTTAGAAGCACAAATGCCCCCAGACTGACTTGTTTCAGATCTATTTTTTTTTATTAGGTAATCTACCGGTTAAGGTAGGTTTTTGGATGGACACAACTATCAAGTAAACATTTTGTGACTCCCCACCTAGCAAACTAATCTATATCAGGTCCCTCTTCATCTCGGTGTACTTCTTTCCTCCCTTCATCCCGTCCAACATCCCTATCCTGTTCCTACCCTTACCTCGCTTGCCCAACATTCTCCCTTCTATTACCCTCTTCAACATTCCACTATTTTTTATTAATATTGATTCTCATCCCATATTTATCGCACTGAACCTCCAATTCACTCAGCAATGCTTGCAACCTCTTGGCTGACTGAGCAACTAATGCTTGGTCATCAGCAAACCTAACCGATTTTACGAATTCCCCTCCGACTTTCATTCCTACCTCCAGCTCTTCCCATGCCTCTTCAATCATTTCCTCCACATATACGTTGAACAGCACCGGTGACAATGGGCAACCCTGCCTTACCCCTCTTCCCAACACTGCCCATCCAGACTCTCCGTTCCCCACTCGCACCTGAGCAGTCTGAGACATGTACAGGTTGCGGATCAGTCTCCTGTCCCTCCAATCCATTCCTATTTTCTGCAATACACGCATTAATTTTTCCCAATTCACTCTATCAAACGCATTTTCGAAATCCACAAAACAGGCAAAAACGTCCTGATTGTATTCTATATTCCTCTCGACTAGTGATCTCATTACTGCAATGGCATCACGCGTACCTCTTCCTTTCCTGAACCCAAACTGATCATCCCCTAAGTAATCATTTGCCTTACTCTCTATCCTTTTGTTGATGACCCTGAGAATAACTTTAGCGGCGTGGGATATCAAACTTATTGTTCCGTAATCCTCACATGATATAGCCTTTGTCTTTTTTGGAATAGGAACTAACACCGATCTCACAAAATCTTCCGGCCAGATTCCTTCTTCATAGATACTACGAATCAGCCCATATAGGGCCTTCTTCCCGCATTTTCCTAAACATTTCAACAGTTCTACAGGAATGTTGTCCACCCCCACCGCCTTATTTGCTTTCATCTCCTTTAATGCCCTTTCTATTTCATCGTCGAGTATGCCTGGACCTAAGCTATCTTCTTCTACGTCATGCTCCTTTTCTATGTCTAACCTTGTCGGCCTAAGTTCTTTACCATACAGTGTTTCTATATATTCCTTCCATCTCTCTTGGATTTTTCCTGGTTCAACTATTATCTTACCCCATTTATCTTTAACTGTTAGCACAGATCTTGCCTTCTTACTTCCCGATAATAACTTAACCTTGCTGTATAGAGCACCAATTTCACCCTTCTTCTGTAAACTTTCCATATCCTCGCATTGCGTTTTTCAGATCTATATAATAGTCAAAATAATGGCGTCTGTGAAAACATGTTTGTGTTGAGAGGTAAAATTAGTATTGAACTATCAACTTCCGCATTTGATATGATCCTCCCTATGCATTTCTGTCTGAACTATAATCATTTCCTGAATATAGTGTCACAGGGTTGTGTAGTGATAAATGAGCTCTAATGGAAATCAAAGACCACTCATGCCAATGAAAACATAATCTTCGAAATTTGTGACACCAGGATTCACATAAAGCCTATGGTGCTCACTATGTGCATTTTTGAGACAAAATACGTTGTTAGTCTCCGATTGGTGCATTAAACAGAAGTATTCACTGTGAATGTGAAACATCACTGAAAGAGTGGTAATAAGTTGGAGATAATCACTTGCTTACAGAAACAAAGTTGTTGGAATTGTAAAAGTAAATAAGCATCAGGAGCCTATTAGGCTCCTTGTGAGTTTCCTATGGTTAACCTTCTTTCCCTTTCTCTACATATGAGAGTCCAAATACTTGTAATCCTTTTATTGTTAATATTAAAAAAAACATAAACACAGTAATCAACCAGAAGGCCAATTAGGTAGGTATTGGTAGCCCCATATTGTTTAGTAGGGGCCAGTATCCCCATATTGGTAATGTTTGCTCATGTAAAATTCTAGAAACCTGTCGTGCATAAATTACCTCAACTAGAAACCCAAAGACTGGTTGATTGTTGAGGTATTTTTTTATAAATTAGCCAGATCAATTAAAATTAATACATTTTAGTTATGGATGCAATTCCTTCTGTAGCAAGTAGTTTTCCGGAAAGAATTATTTGCCAAAATTGGTACAGCTTTGGCTTAAAATGGAATATGACTGAAGACAAAAATGAAAGAATCTTAAAGTATACCAAAATCCCTAATCTGAAGTTTGAGATGATAAAATATTGAAAAAGCATGCATAGACTGCACTACAGGAAGCAGCATTTCCCACATAGTGAGCAAGTCCCAACAGTATAGACAAATAGTTTACAGCTAAGAATAATGGCTAAATATAGAACTGCTGTTTGGGTTTTTAAGCAAATTATAATATTTGAGATCAGAGAAATATTTATTGGTCCAACATGATTTTAGTTATATCTAGTACTAACACACCATAAGACAGAATGTAACATGTATTAAAAAAGTATGCATCCTTTAGCTAAAATTACGACAAATAAGGAAAACCTAAATTGCAGCTTCAGAAGCGTATATATATTCAGTTAACAAACTCATTAACAGAATTAGAATCTAGTCCAAAGTCTTTGTTGTCTTTGAAAACTCAAGATGCTGGCTTTTTTCTATATTTACTTAGTTTGGCAAATATTATCATATCCATAGTCTTGGGGCAAGGGCATTTGTTCTGATTTTAATTAAGGAATGGCAAACAGTAGTGCCAGATTGTTTTATGGAACACCAGATATTTTGTCTTGTATGGGTCACTATGACCCATATATGGACATGGTGGATTGACAATGCTGATGAAGCAGGTTCTAGCCAACACCTCTTGCTTACCTTATGCAAGCGGTGTTGGCTAAAACACCAGCAATAAGATGAACAATTTTTATTTGAATATTTAAAATTGCAACAGCTCATGGGGAGAACCCCAAAATCAGGATGCTTTATTAAAGTTGAGAATTAAATTCACCCTAAAAGAGCATCAAGGAATACCATGATCCCAAGAAGAACACAAACCACTGACTTAGTGAAACAATTTAATTACATGGCCGATCCAAAGACAGATCTAAGTATTTAGTATAATTTCCAGGAATATAGTCAATTTTTACCTGATGATGTTATGGTATAACGAAACCTGGGTATTAAAAAATCAAAAAGTTTATGTGGAAAAGTAAAGTGGTTTTATTATGAAAAGTCAATTCCAGGAATATATTCCATTTGGGGATTACATATATCTTATCTGGTATTACACATATCACCTGGTATCACAAATGTTGATGAATGGATTAATTTGTTTTATTCTTGTCACCTGAGTACAAAAATTATGACTTGGCCACAGTCAACTTGAGAAAATCTTTCACAAACCAATCAATTTTTAAATTAGCTACCTACAAGTTTAATGATGATGATTAACTCATCATGGTTGGCAGAGATGAGGTTGATATGTTTGCGTCATTAACTAAAAATGTTGATTTGGTACCCAAAACTGCCTGTTGCTAAGAAGATCATGAATGCACAGCAAAAATAAGGTTTAAGGCATCCCCGAGTGACAGTTCTGTCTGTATAGATAAGTAATTATGGCCTTTGCAAGTCATCTACACACATTAATGTCTCTTTTCTCTGGGTATGATATAATCCATTTAATGTGATTCCCGAGATCCCCAGTGAGTGAGTTTATCCAGTATTTATTGATTATTAATAGAGTAAAGGTGTTGATAAATCAAGGAATATTCCTAAAATTTAAGCTATGTTGTCCAATGCAGGCAATACAAAATTTTATGGGTTGATATACGGCAGTGACATAATTGCCTTTTTGGAACCCATGCTGAGACAGGATAAGAGATAATTGGCATCTAAAAATGAGGATTAAAACTCCAAGAATACTTTTTCATAATTGTTATGGAAATGATTTAGAATGGAGGTGGGTCAATTGTTTCAGGCTCAACTCTGTGGAAGTTCATGTTCATTAAATGAAGAATACAATGCATTTCCACTGCTGTTCTATTTCCAATGTTCTGTTAGAGAACAGTGGAAATATGCATTGTGTTCCTCATTTAATGAAGAGATCGGTCAATTTGTTTCCAAATCATACTTGTTTTTTTCATTGTTTTCTGGAGAATGATTTTGGTTGATTTAAATAGTGAAAATGCATCATATCCCATAGATTCAATTATGAGGAATAGGAGAGGGTTATTGAATGTGTAAGAAATATTTTGCAAATGGAATACCATTGATCCCTGGACTAACTGTGCATACAGAATTCGTTCAATGATTTGTGCCTCATGATCAATGTAGGAAGAAAAAAATATGGCAGAGCAGAAATTTGTTGAGTTAGTACATTGGTGTGGGAGGGTATAATTAAGAGTAGTAATTTTAGGAGAACAGAAAATGTTTACAAAGCACTATGATTTGCATCAAGAACCTTATCTTCTGGATCACATAATGGAGGACTAAAATTCAGGTTTAGTATTATTCAGTTCAGTTTGGTGAAAAAATGTAATTAAATCCAATTGTTTATTATTTATACAATGGATAACTTACAGAAAAAAGCCTTGAAATCATTTTCTCCAAGATCTTCAGTATGTTATTGAAATAAGGTTCATTATTAAAAATAATTAAATACTGACCTAAAGAAGAACATTTCAAATAGCAAGAGATGCATTACGCCATCTATAAAAGCTGCTTTATTTCTCATTAGGCTGACTCAATCATTAATTACTAGATAAGTAATATTCTCTAATTGGATCAATTGGTTGTATTATTTTTGTGTTCTATCATTTGATTTTTTGCTTTCTATACATATTACTTTTTTATACAATTAATCTATGCAGACAGACAGGTATATTATCATTAAATAAAATTGTAATAAATGCATTCTGACTTGTTGAATAATTACTCAATGAGCGATTGGTTCAGTATCAAGATTGATACTGGGATGTCGCAAGTGGGATGAATAATTTAAGTGGAGTCTATGGGAAAAATTGACATCGAGTAGAATTGAACACGGTACCTTTGAGACAGAAGTCCAACACCTTGCCCACAGTCAGCTGCAGATATGATAATAGGAGTAGATTGGAGAGATAAGAGACTAATCTGGAACCTGTCCATGTCTCAGACTGCTGAGGTGCAAGTGGGGGATGAAGAGTTCAAGTGGACGGTTTTAGGAAGAGGAGTAAGGCAGGGTTGTTCACTATCACCTGTGCTCTTCAACACATATGTGGAAAAAATGTTTTAAGAGGCATGAGAAAAACTGGAGATAGGAATGAAAGTTGATGAGGAATTCATAAAATCAGCTAGGTCTGCCCATGACCAAGCTCTAGTTAGTCAGTCAGCCAAGGGATTAAAATCATTTCTAAGTGAATAAAAAATTCAGGGTGATAGATATGGGAAGAGAATAAAACAAAGGTTATATAATTTTTCATAAAGAGAAAGGCTAAGTTAATCATTAAAATAGGAGGGCAGAAATTAGAGCAGGGGGAAGAGTTTACCTATCTTAGAAGTGTTTTGGAATAAAATATTCAAAATATTAGGGATATAAGGAGAAGAACTGTGCTAGGCAATAAAGCTTTCACAGGGAAGAGGGAGTTGATGACAGGGTCACTGAGTAAGAATGTTAAGAAAAGGCTCATGAAAATTTTGATGTGGAGCGTAGTTATGTACGGCATGGAAATATGGTCATTGAAGCAGGAAGATAGACGTAGATTGGAGGATTTTGAAATGTGGGTGCGGAGAAGGATAGAGGAGGCAAAATGGACCAAAAGGAAAACAAACGAGAAAGTACTAGGCATGGTGGGCTAAGAGAGCAGACTCTTTGGAGAAATCCTTTGGAGGCAGAAAATAAGGATGAAGGGCATATTGATCAGCAGTAGGATGTTGAAGACTGTAAGAGGGGAGAATGTTAGACAAATAAGGAATGTACAGGAATAGGATTGGGATGTTGGATGGGATGAAGGGAGGAAGGAAGTACACCGAAATGAGGAGGAAGTCGATATGGCGTAGGTTACTGGATTGTGTTTTGTTAGGAGTCACAAAATATTTATTTGGTAGTGGTTTCCATCCAAAACCTTCTATGTTGACTACCCTTCTTCCTACCACTTTATTTAATATTATGGCAACCCCTCGTTGGCTCTCGTCCCCGCCGCTGTATATTATTCTGTAATTATCACTCCAGTAATCCCCGCTATCCTTCCATCTCACCTTGCATAGACCGAAAATATCTATATTTCCTCTTATCTATATTATCTCTTGCTTAATATTCTCCAATTTGCCTGTCCTCAACATGTCCTAATATTCCATGTTCCTATTCCAACTAATTCCATCTTTTTCTTCTGCGTCTTCTGTCTTGGTCCTGTTATTTCTCCCCTCCAAGGGTTTCGTGAGATGACGACCGCAGAAGCCTTGCCTCCTCCACTGCCAGGCACGACACACGGCCGCTTGGGACGAGTCCCGCAGTTGCCAGAATTCAATTTCTCTCTTGTGTCCATCATTTGGTCTTGGGAATGATAATTGAGGTGGTTTCCCATTGCCTTCCTCAATAGTGTTTTTAACGTGACACCATCACTCAATGGCCACTGGGGTCAGATGCCTTTGCAGCCACCTTACTGAGGAACAGATGCTACATGGACTACCTTTCGTCTGGCTCCTAACCTTCGACCTATCTGACATGGGTAACCCCACCAGGAGTAATTGTTATCACTCCTGCCAGCACGCCACTAGGGGTCATCGGAACGCACAACCCCTTCCACCATGTCAAGGATGTAGTCCTTGGAGGGGATGATTCAGAATACAGCACTCCAATAGTGGCATTAAAAAGAACATTTTAAATTGGCGAAAAAGTAAGTTTCCTAATTTGTCTTGCATATTTCTTAATAATACATACATAAAAACATTTTATATTACTTTCATTATTGGGGGATCAGGGTAATTGACACGGCAAGTTTATTCGATAATGCTTGATGGAACGCTTAAAACGCATTATTTCGAGAAGTAATTGTCATTCTTGAACATTTATTCTAAAAATTTCAATTGGAGGTTCAACATTTAAAATATTTCCATTCGGTGGATTGTACTCACCAAAGGAAGGCGGAAGGACATGGTACATTTAAATGATAATGGTATATTCCTGTTAAAAAAAAATAGGAGTTCATCCTTTAGAATAGAGCGATACGGGTTCCTTGTCTAATAAAGAGAAAGGACGAACGGTTTCTCACATGCCTCCAGGGGTCCTTTTTCGCTTGTACCTTCTCCAAGCATTAAGAGGTACGAATCTAGCGAGTAAACTCTTTGGGTGATGTGAATTAACTTGCAGATTTACTCAAACCGTAAGGTACTAATGAATAATTATAATAACGATCTCCATCATACCACCTACAAACTTTCCATCAAATACCATATTTACAACTCCAGGCTTCAGAAGAAGTCTGACAGCAGTGAAGGAACAGAAGAAACTTTGGAAAAGAGAAAACAGAGGGAAAATGAAAACAAAACAAACTGTTAGCAATGAGTGCTAAATCTGATTGATGAAGAAGGGAACATTTCATAAAAACAATTCTCTGCTGTGCCATGCTCAGGGAGAAAAAGAGTGTAGTATTAGAGAAAATATACCGGACATAGTAAGACCAAGTTGAACAATAACTATCAAAGTGAGCCAAGTTCAGTGTACTCTCATGACGAATCCCTGGATCTTAAACTAGAGCATGAGCATAGGGTGACAGAAGGGTACTCCCTCCCAAAGAAGTAGTACTCCCTCCCAAATGGAGGGAGTACTACTAAGTATGCCGGTTAAATTTCAAGAAAGGAAATGTGCTAGAGAGGAGACATTGTATAAAACTTTGTAATTTCGCTATAAAGGACGTCTGTTCGCTTGGGCTAACTTCACTTCGGAGCCCCTGGATCATATACTTCGTTATGAGTATACGGTTTTGCGATTTCCAGTGATTAGAGGGAAGAATCTCCATTTTTGCGACATAAATGCCCTGGTTTAGGAAATGTAGCCCTTTACTGCCTGGAAAAATGTGTTTGTTGGTATCACTGAAAAATCGTTAGGTTGTAGCGTCCGAGAGGCAGTCGTGGGCTAGTTTCAGTTAACTTTTCTAAAGTACGGCGCGGGGAAAGGAAAATTTCGGATCGGTCTTAGCTAATTGCTCTTCTTTGTGTTAGATGTCAATATTTACACCCATGAAAGAACACTTGAAGTGATAAACGGCGTTGAAAAAATTATCGCACCTTGGAAAATACCATATTAGAATTGCCATCATGTTTTATCTAGTAGGAATTGGATTGGGAGATGCAAAGGATATAACTGTGAAGGGTTTAGAAATTGTGAGAAATGCCGAAAGAGTGTATTTGGAATCATACACTTCCATTCTCTCAGTGGGAAAAGAAGAGTTGGTAATATCTTATACCGATGACATCGTAGGCAAATGTAGCCCCGAGGATAGTATGACAACTTTCATTGAAAGGTATCTGTTTTGTTTTTCAGGAAAAATTTTATGGCCGTGACTTGATTATTGCTGATCGAGAGATGGTGGAACAAGACAGTGAAGAAATATTAAATGGTGCAGACGTTGTCGACGTAGTTCTTCTCGTTGTTGGCGATCCTTTTGGTGCTACTACACATTTAGATTTCATTATTCGTGCGAAGCAGAAAAATATTCCATTTCAAGTAGTTCATAATGCATCTATATTGAATGCCATTGGATGTTGCGGACTTCAGGTGTCTGTGCTACTATTAATTAGTATTAGACAGTAGAGTTTTCCGAAGAAAAGGATTGTATGTTTTTATTCAAATTACATTTCAGCTGTACAGCTTTGGAGAAACGATTTCTATCCCATACTGGACAGACACTTGGCAGCCTGACAGTTTTTATGACAAAATCCGTGAGAATAGGAAAAGGGGGCTTCATACATTATGTCTACTAGGTGAGAAAACAATATAAATGAAGGTTATATGAAAGATGGAGTGAAATCTAACATATAACCCAGTTAGTTCTTCATGCATCAAGGTAAATGGAAACACACATTAATAATTCCTTTCATCATCATCACGATGTATTAATCCAGTGATTGGTTTGTTGCTTCTCTCTCAACTATCCTTTTCCGTATAATCTTTTCATTCTCTTGTAGCTCCTTGTATTGACATTTTCCATTACTTGTTTTGTATATTTCATCCTAAGCCTTCTATAATCCTTTCTAGCTTTGCTTCCTTCGATCATGGCTTTGAGAAAGCTGTCATACCTCAGGGTATTTCTAATTAGTCTTTTTTCTTGTAAATGCCCTCCATAATAGTCTCTCGCTCTTTAGATTGCTTCCTTTTCTATCTATTTTCTTTTCATTCCATTCAGTTACACCACAATATCTCTGCTGGCCCTATTGTCCATGCCTCACATCCACAGAAAAGGAAGCTCCATGTGTAAGTTTTAATGAATAACCTTCAATGCCATTCGTATTTGCCTTACTATTCTACTATTTATTCTTGCTTCTTCAGTTGCTAGTGATCTTGCTTCCCAAATAGCGAATCCCTTCAGCTTGTTTCAGCTGTCTTTTCCTAGCCTTATGTGAGGAAAGTATTCCCAACATGAACTGCTAACTGTTAACCTAATTTTTCAACTTGTTTACCTTGGGTTTGTACCTTTTCATTTTCTTCTCTGTATTGGTAGCATCCTTATCAGGCATTCTTTCTTTTCTGCAAGTGTAGCTATGTAATCTATAAATTGCGGTACATGTATCATTTCTCCCTGAATTCATATACCACCTCCTATTTCTTTCTAGGCCTTATTAATTACTTTCTCAATATACATATCAAATATCATGGGTGAAAATTGCCATCCTGTCTTTCTCCTTTCTTTGTTTTAGCATTTTTTTCTTTTTTCACAATATCTAACCACTCATGTCATCCGTCTATATAGTGTTCTTTGTGAATCTCTTTGTCATTGCAGTTCACTCCAATTTCATCTCTCCAAATCTCATTGTCATAGCTTTATCCAGATTAATCAGTGCAATAAAGTTTGGTAGAGAGTTCTGTATCCTCGACTGTACATACAACATTTCTGAGAACAAGATAGCTTATTGTGCTCCTCTATTTCTAAATCCAAATTGATTCTCCTATAAATACCCTTCCACTTTCTTCTCTATTCTTCCTTACATTAATCTTGCTAGAATGTTCGATGCATAGGTCATCCTATTGATTGTTTTCAAGTTTTTACATTTTTCTCCCCTTTTCTTTTTGACATGGTTAATTACACCCTCGGAACTGATAAAAAATTCAGGAAATGAGATTCGGAATCAGTTTTGCAACGTAATAGGTGATAGGAGAAATATGGATGGGCTTGAAAAAGAATACTTTAAGTTTCATTTCTGAGTCTGATTAACTAGTATGTAGTCAATTTGGTGTCTTCTTACATTTCCTGGCATGTTCCAAGTACACCATCTTCATGGGTGGTTCGGTAAGATTGTTTGCTTCAACTAATTTGTATTGTTCACAGAATTCCAGAGCTTTTCTCCTCGTTCCTTTAGTTTCCCCTTATCATATCTTCCTATTGATTCTTCTTGACCTTCAACAATTGCAATCCTGTCTTCAAGTATAATTATGATTTCTTCTCCAAGTTTATGTGGAAAAGCAAAGTGGTTTGATTTATAAAAACATCAGGATTTCTTCTCCCTTGACTTTTTTTGGACAAATGACCTTAGCTGTGAGTCGCACCCCTGTAATTAATGCTACTTTAATTTTTTATTACATACATTCCTCCACTTCAACATTATGGTTCCCTTGTTATATTGTGCTCTTATTGCAGCACTTTTCCAAAATATTATGCCCACTCCTGGATTTTCATTCATGGAGCCTGTGTGGAATGATCCTTCCGCTGCCACCCATTAAGTCTCATTTTATGGGCATTTCTTTTCCCTTTGACCAAAAATATCCATACCCACTCCACTTCTCTCTAGCTTTACATTCTCTAGACTGCAATATGCCTGGAGTGACTAAATGTTCTAAGTCCCAATCCTTAATTGATTTTCACATTAGCTTACATGGGCTCTTGTGTAGTCCCCATTCATTAATCCAGATGGGGGAACTAGTTTTATTTTGAAATATTTTACTCAGGAGGGTTCCATTACATCGATTATTGAATCAATGAAAGAAAATATAAAAAAATATTAAGATGCTGCTCCTTGGAATGGTAAGTAATGTGGTTTCTCATTGCCTTCCATATTGGAGCACTGAAGCTGCTAAAGCAATTTTAATCATAGCTGCAGTGAGATGAGTGTTACTCTAGCTAGCAAATAGTCTACTTTTCGCACTACTGCCCTCTGCTCCACATAATTGGTAGCCAATTATTTGGCTGCAGCCACTCACCAAGTCAAGCTGTATGATTTCATAGAATTCTCAGACCACTGGCCTGCAGATGGTCTTCTACATCCTCCAAATGACACTGTTAATTGTTAATGATTGGTTATTCATTAATATACTCATTAATTTCACTGCTAACCTCAACATCTAGAGGTTGACTTACAACCTGCAACCCAATGAAGACAATTGATGGGTTAAAACTCATCTGTGGGAGGAGTGCAATCCCATTAGGAATTGAATCTGAAGAGAAATTTCCCACATCATTTTAATATCTTTTTTCTGGGAATCGCTTAATATTTTTTGATAATTGACCCAGCTGATGGCCATGTTTATTTGTAGATATTTTTTTTTGGATAGCTCAACCTGGATTTTTTCATAGAGCCTTGTTTTTTGGACAGACAGCCCTGATTGTTGGAGTCTGTCCATTATTATTATTATTATGTACTTTTCAGTTAATCAATTCTATGGTTTTTCATCTACTCTTCTTCTTAAAAAAGAGCCATTTCTCATGTTTGAGGAGAAGTAGTTGTTCTGACCCAGCCCCCAATCTGTCTACAGTGGACTGGATTTTGGCATGAAATTAGTTGAATCTTCCACCAATTATCCATGAAATTTTTTATGGCTTTCTATATTGACATTGAGGTATACAGGATCTGTTCCAAAATTAAATATTGCTATGTTCGTCATCTTAATCGACTCAAAAGGATCCACAAAAAAATTCTGCCTCAGGGACAGACGACAAACAGTAAGTTTTATGTGGAAGTCCTTGAAAGGCTGTGGAAAAGAGTGCAATGTGTCAGGAAGGAGATTTTTGCCAACTAAAGGCTTCATTATGGCAGCATGTCATCCTATACTACCTTCCCTCTGACCAAGCACAAGGTGGCAGCACTGCCCTAGCTGTCCTACAGCCCTGATGTGGACTTCTTTTTATCCTCAAGAATAAAAAGGAGCTAAAAATTTGAAACAGGTCATTCATAACATACCTTAGACCATTGAATAAATGGCACTTAGGATCTTCAAATGTTTAAATATAAACTTTTTTTGGATCCATAACTTCCTTTTAAATTGTATCACTAAATCATAGTTCTACAGGTACTGTACCTGTACATCTGCCTTTTTGAGTATGTTATATAAGTTTGCTAAATTTCATAATTGAACCTTAATTTCAGATATCAAAGTGAAGGAACCAACTTTAGAAAGTTTAATGAAGCGGAAAAGAGAATATGAGCCACCACGATTCATGTCTGTTGCAGAAGCAGCTGATCAGTTGCTCCAAATTCTGGAGAAAAATTCTGATAGAAATGACCAAGGTATTCATAAGCCACTTCTTATATTTACCATGATAAGTTAGTTTACCACAGTCAACCCTAAAAAATGGAATCATTATTGCTATTTTTGGGAATCAATTCAATGGACCAAAATTGTTGATCCTGGTCAAACCTTATTATTATACCACAAGTCCTCTGCATTTCTGGATAGCAATTAAAATTAACAATGGCCTTTGTGTCTTTTTTCTGGATTTTGAAAATTGTATTTATGTAAAATTGTATTATTTTAAAGACATATTAGGTAAATATTAGGAATGACAAGGAACATTGCATGTCTAACCTGTCACCAAATTACTGTCAAAAGTTTATCAACTATCATCCATTAAACTATTAAAATTAAACATGGCAATCCTTTTTTCCATATTTAATCGATAGTACACGGGAAAATAGCTGTAATCAAGAATGACCTTAGGACAGTGATGCCAGTGCACTCACTCATGGTTCTGTGATTTGGGGGAACAGGAACTTTAAATCAAGTGCAGAAAAAATAACTTCTCTGTGTGGTATTAGTGATTAAAGATATATGCAAATCAATGATAAACATAATATCTTATTTCATTGAGCGAGGAGAATTCTGGACCAGGTTTCTTTTGGAAAGAATTCAAAATCCAAAGGAAATTTCATGGACCATTGTCCACCTTGAAAATTATTACTTTTCAATTTGAAGAATTCTTCAACTTTCCTCGATAAGAATTTAATATATAAAACAAGGTTATTAATCACCACAGTACAATATAACATTGCCATCATCACTGGTTGTCATATCAAAGGTATTATCACTTGTACCTAGAGGGGCCAAAGAGTTATTTATATTCAGACTTTCACCCAATACTGAGAGTAAACTGATTGTTTATTATTTTTATCAGTGTGATCCACCAACATCTCCCCAAGGTTTCTCCTAAGTTTTCGTTTTGCTCAAATATATCTGCTTAATATATTAGGGATGTCCTAAGAACTGTAAATGATAGAATATAAGAAAATGCCTCAATAATGACCCCCATGGCAGATATATTAAATTAATTGTGAAAATTGACTTGCTTTATACTTTTATAAAAATGGAAATATTTTCACAAGACAACACCTGAAACTGTCCTGAAATACAAGTGTGAGATACAAATTATATTAGGCTAACATGAAGAAACGCTTTCACTTATGCTAATAAGAACTTTTGCTACTTTATATGCACACTTAGGGAAATTTGAAATGTTATAAAAGAAATAACCCTCATTGAAGAATATTTCCAAAAACACTGCCTCAGGAAGTACAAATATACTACAGTAGTAATTACTAGATGATGATCGGGAAAATAATTCAAATTGCATCAAAAATACTTGAATGTTTCATAATAGATAAGATGGTAAAAAGGTTGATCCTAAGTAAAACAGTGCGAATGTCCCCATAAAGTGAATTTCAAGCAAACAATGAAGAAGAACTTTAGGTGGTGATCTGAGAAATAATAGACATAACAGTTTCAGTTTTAACTTTGGGAATTCCTTCATGAGGATAAAAAAAGAAACTTTGTACTTCAGGCAATGATGATGCACAGCATCGAAATCATGGTCATTTGAAGCATTAAATCTTTATGTGGAAGTGCTAAGTTTCTTTTTTTTACCCTCATCAGCATGGACTACAACCTTGTCGTGGTGGAAGGGCTTGTGTGTTCCGATGACCCCTAGAGCTGTGCTGGCGGGAGTAATAATAATTACTCCTGGAAGGGTCACCCATGTTAGATAGGTCGAAGGTTAGGAGCCAGACGAAAGGTAGTCCACGCAGCGTCTGTTCCTCAGTGAGGCGGCTGCAATGGCGTCTGACCCCAGTGGGGCGGTCATTAAGTGATGGTGTCACGTTAAAAACACTATTGAGGAAGGCAACGGGAAACCACCTCAATTATGATTCCCAAGAATATAATGATGGGCACTATAGATAATATGAGTCCTGGCAACTACGGGACTCGGCCCAAGAGGCCGTGTGTCGTGCCCGGCAGCAGGAGAGGCAAGGCTTCCGTGGTCGTCATCCCACGAAACCCTTGCAGGGAAGAAATAACTTCAGCAGGACAGAAGACTCAGAAGAAGGCGAAAGTAGTTAGAATAGGAACCTGGAATGTCAGGACAATGTTGAGGAGAGGCAAATTAGAAAATATTAAGCGAGAGATGGAAAGAGGTAACATAGATGTTTTAAGGCCTCTGCGAGGTGAGATGGAAGGATAGCGGGGATTACTGGAGTGACAATTATAGAGTAATATACAGCGGCGGGGACGAGAGCCAACGAGGGGTTGCCATAATTTTAAATAAAGGGGTAGGAAGAAGCGTAGTCAACATAGAGCAAGCGACAGATAGAATTTTACTCGTAGAGATTAAAGCAGAGCCGACGAACTTGGTCATTATTCAGGTATACATGCCACCGAGCAACCACAAGGAGGAAGAAGTCGATAGGATGTATGATGAGTTAGAGGATATCATCGCGAGTGTTCCTGCAGGGAAACATTTGATAGTGATGGGGGATTGGAATGCGACGGTAGGCGAAGGAAGAGATGGTGGTGAGGTGGGGGACTATGGGTTAGGCACGAGGAATGAACGCGGGGAGAAAGCAATTGAATTCTGCAGGAGACAGGGGTTAGTCATCACTAACACATGGTTTAGACACCACAAAAGGCGTAGGTATACATGGAAAATGCCAGGTGACTCAGAAAGGTATCAGTTAGATTATATTATGGTTAGGCACAGGTTTAGGAACAGTGTGATAAATTCGCACAGTTTCCCAGGAGCGGATGTGGACTCTGACCACAATTTAGTTGTTATGAAATGTAATGTTCGTTTCAAGAAGATAAGGCAAGGGCGGCGGGTTAGGAAATGGAATTTAGAAGCAGTAAATGCATTAACGAGGAAGGAGTATCAGCAGGCTGTAGAGAAAATGATGGATGACGGTAAAGAACTGAGTACTATCGAAGAAAAATGGGAATGTATCAAGAAAGGGATATTGGAAGCCGCTAAAGACACTATAGGAACCGTTAACGGGAAAAGGATAAGGAAACCATGGGTCACGGATGAGATGATTGCAACGATGGATGAGAGAAGAAGATGGAAAAATGTAAACACAGAGTTAGGCAAAATGAAGTACAAAGAGTTAAACAATAAATTGAGAAGGGCCACAAATAAAGCAAAAGAAGAATGGTGGAAAACGCAATGCGAGGATATGGAAAGTTTACAGAAGAAGGGTGAAATTGGTGCTCTATACAGCAAGGTTAAGTTATTATTGGGAAGTAAGAAGGCAAGATCTGTGCTAACAGTTAAAGATAAATGGGGTAAGATAATAGTTGAACCAGGAAAAATCCAAGAGAGATGGAAGGAATATATGGAAACACTGTATGGTAAAGAACTTAGGCCAACAAGGTTAGACATAGAAAAGGAACATGACGTAGAAGAAGATAGCTTAGGTCCAGGCATACTCGACGATGAAATAGAAAGGGCATTAAAGGAGATGAAAGCAAATAAGGCTGTGGGGGTGGACAATATTCCCGTAGAAATGTTGAAATGGTTAGGGAAAGGTGGGAAGAAGGCCATATATGGACTGATTCGTAGTATCTATGAGGAAGGAATCTGGCCGGAAGATTTTGTGAGATCGGTGTTAGTTCCTATTCCAAAAAAGGCAAAGGCTTCGTCATGTGAGGATTACAGAACAATAAGTTTGATATCCCACGCAGCTAAAGTTATTCTCAGGATCATCAACAAAAGGATAGAGAGTAAGGCAAATGATTACTTAGGGGATGATCAGTTTGGGTTCAGGAAAGGAAGAGGTACGCGTGATGCCATTGCAGTAATGAGATCACTAGTCGAGAGGAATATAGAATACAATCAGGACGTTTTTGCCTGTTTTGTAGATTTCGAAAAAGCGTTTGATAGAGTGAATTGGGAAAAATTAATGCGTGTATTGCAGAAAATAGGAATGGATTGGAGGGACAGGAGACTGATCCGCAACCTGTACATGTCTCAGACTGCTCAGGTGCGAGTGGGGAACGGAGAGTCCGGATGGGCAGTGTTAGGAAGAGGTGTAAGGCAGGGTTGCCCATTGTCACCGGTACTGTTCAACGTATATGTAGAGGAAATGATTAAAGAGGCATGGGAAGAACTGGAGGTAGGAATGAAAGTCGGAGGGGAATTCGTAAAATCGGTTAGGTTTGCTGATGACCAAGCATTAGTTGCTCAGTCAGCCAAGGGGTTGCAAGCATTGTTGAGTAAATTGGAGGTTCAGTGCGATAAATATGGGATGAGAATAAATATTAATAAAACAAAGGTTATGCGATTTTCCAGAAAGAAAAAGGCTAAGCTAAATATTAAAATAGGCGGGGAAAAAATAGAGCAGGTAGAACAGTTTACATATCTCGGAAGTGTTTGGACCAACACGGTCAAAGTGGTAGGGACGTAAAGAGAAGAATTGCGCTAGGCAAGGAGGCTTTCTCAAGGAGGAGGGAGTTGATGACGGGGACGTTGAGTAGGGATGTTAAGACAAGACTCGTAAAAACTCTGATATGGAGCGTAGCTATGTACGGCGCGGAAACGTGGTCGCTGAAGCAGGAGGATAGACGTAGCTTGGAGGCTTTTGAAATGTGGGTGTGGAGAAGAATGGAGAAGGTAAAATGGACCGAAAGGAAAACAAATGAGGAAGTACTAGAAATGGTGGGGGAGGAGAGGGGTTTGTTGAGAGAAATCCTATGGAGGCAGGAAAAATGGATGAAAGGCATATTGAGCGGTAGTGGAATGTTGAAGAGGGTAATAGAGGGGAGAATGTTGGGCAAGCGAGGTAAGGGTAGGAACAGGATAGGGATGTTGGACGGGATGAAGGGAGGAAAGAAGTACACCGAGATGAAGAGGGACCTGATATAGATTAGTTTGCTAGGTGGGGAGTCACAAAATGTTTATTTGATAATTGTGTCCGTCCAAAAAAACCTACCTTAACCGGTAGATTACCTAAAAAAGAGGAATAATAGGTTTTGACATATGCTATATAATATAAATGACATAGCAAAATAGGAACGTGGTGTTCCAGCATGGGTAGAGCAATTCAATTTCACGTGATGCCGGAGGGCACTCTCAACTCAACCAAACAGTAATTTTTTGGGTACTAGAATTTCCTAGGAAATTGCTGTTGGAACAGGGAAAGGAACTCCCAGATGTGTGATTGTTATATGCTGTTTGGCTTAGTATCAAGGGAGTTCTACCCTCACCTATCCAGTCAACCTTTATGTTGATAATTGTGGTTTATAATAGAATGATACTTTAATAACATTTAATTTATTTTCCTACCATTTTGAATATTTTCATGTTTCATATTGTACATGTAAGGAAGGATATTAGTCACTGGTAATATCTGACGAAATCTTTTTTGTTATCATGTATTTTCCCAGCAGTGAATTTGTTGTAATAGGATATTATTGTCAAAAAATCAATCTTATTTATTCTTATTATTATTGTCAGTATTTCAATCCTAAGATTGGTTTACTGCAGCCCTCCATTCTTCCCTATTTAGTGTTAATTCCCTCACCTTCTGATAGGTTTCCTGTTTTATGTCCTTCTTAATTTGCCCTATGTACTTGTCTCTTGACCTTCCTCGTGGGATCTTTCCTTCAATTTTTCCTTCTATTATGTTTCTAACTTATCCATTGTGCCTCAAGGTATGTCCAATCCATCAAGTTCTTCTTTGTCGTAGAGCTCTCCATATGGTCCTTTCCTCTTCTGCTCTTCTATATACTTCATTGTTCCTCACTTTGTCCATTTAATCTTAAGCGTTCTCCTCCAGCACCATGTTTCAAATACTTCCTTGGTACACTTTTCCAATATTCCATGTCTCCGATTCATAGAGTGCCATGCTCCACACGAACGTTTTGATGAATGGCTTCCTTATTTGCAATCTTATATTCTTTGAACTTTCTCAGTGAATGCATTCTTAGCTTGGGCTATTCTTCACTTGATGTCGGTTGAGCTTCTTCCATCCCAAGTTATACTGCTGCCCAAGTAGATGAAGGATTCTACTTACTCTAGTTTCACTCCTTGAATTGTGGCATCTGCAAGCTTCTCTCTTCCACCCATAAGGATTTTCATTTTTTCTTGTTGATTCTCAAATTATATTCCCAAAGTACTTAGTCCATAGTATTCAGGTTTGCTCACAAGTCCTCTTGCATCTCTGCTACTACTGCGATGTCATCTGTGAACGACATTATGTTAATTTCTTCACCATTCACCTCGCCCCCTTTGATGCCCAATTCTTTGCTTCCTTTATTGCCTCTTCTAGATATACATTGAATAGTGCTGGCAAGAGGTTGCAGAAATCCTTTGTTTATTTTGGCTTCTATTTTCCGTCCGTTTTTCATTTGTATGGTTTTTACCTAATTCTTGTAGAGGTGATGGATTATTATTCTGTCATTGAAGTCCATTTCAAGTGCTTCTAGTATCTTGAACATTTTGTTCCATATGACACTGTTGAAGATTGGACTTAGATTAAATTGGATAAATTAAATAAATAACATGTGTTGATTAAGTAATATATTATGCTTCACATTTAAAAAAAAATTGTAGAAATGGTGGTGATTATTACAAAATAGTTTTATTTTAATTAAATGCTGCTGTGTAAGGAAAAGTCCTTAGATTTGAAGATATTGACAACATATTCTTTTTTCAGCATATTCAGAAGATACATTGTGTATAGGAGTGGCAAGAGTTGGATCATCAACACAGCAAATAGTGAGCTGTTCACTAAGAGAAATGAAAGAAATAAACTTGGGTAAACCATTGCACTCACTTGTGATAACTGGTGGGAAGCTTCATCCATTGGAAGAAGAATACCTTAATGCCTTCAGTAATCCATCTAAAGTTTGTGGAGTCTACAATTGAGAGTTTGACGTATTAAAACTTGTTCACTTCACTATTTTGTACTAACTCTCTTAACCATTCATATGAATTTGAAGATATGCAGTAGAGAAGCCGTAATGATTAGCTACAACATATATGCAATTCAACATGAATTTTAGGTGTTTCAGGCTTGAATGTATGAAGCTCTAGAGATTCTCTTGTCAATGCAAGAGACCTCTTTTCCATGAATATGTGTATATCAAATTAAAATTCAGCTATCATTAGTGAAAGTCATATTAATGCATTCATAATATTACTGAATTATGACATTACATGTATCCTCAAATGATAAAATTTACCAAATATGAATGAACAATTGGTGCATTGTTATACTTGGCTCAACAATACTAAAAGGACTGTAATTGTTTCAGGTGGAAGCAGTTTGTATCAATACCAAATTATATTTTAATGGTATATGCCAGAAATAGATCCTAAATAGGGTAAATTTTGTCTTATTCAACGATAAAAAATATACGGACAATTTGGAGCTAATGATCAATTACTTCAATAGAGAAACTTGTCAGCAAATGCCAAATTTGATTGAGTGAAACATCATTTTTCTGCTTCACAATGAGAAATTAAGAAAAATTGATACAGTAAACACATATCTCCCCAGGTAATGTGGGATGATATACATTTTTTCATTTGAATAAAAATATTTCAATGATCTGTTAAATTTTAATTTTTTAAATGAACTATTCCTTTACTCTTTTAATATTGTTTTTCTGAAGGTATCAGAATTACTCATAAGATCAGATGTTGAGCGTGTAAGAAATGTTCACGTAAAAAGAGTTTCACAAGTACAAATTTGAGTAGTTTCAGGTGTGATGTGGTGGAATTCGAATATAATGAAGAAAAGATAGTAACATCTAGATTCTCTAGTTTTTTTCTAATCTAGATCTTGTCAATTTCCACTAGATTTTATTGAGTGGGAAACTGTAACTATGTTTTCTTCATAATGTTTCACAAGCATATGAAAGGTTAAGGCACTTGGTGTTTAATAACTTGATGGTACTATTGACAACTGAAATTTTTTTCCTGACAAATACCATTTTTTTCTTCTGTTACCCCTCTTTTTTGTGAAAAAATATGCTTTTCAAATGTTTCTAATAAAAGTCATGAAATTAAAATCCAAATAACAATTTTCTATATCAAGAGGCTTACGAGAGCCATCAATACTGAAACCTCTTCTTTACAAGTTTTATTGAGTCAATAATTAATGATATCTTAAAATAAAACTCAAACATTTGGTCATTTTATAATGCCAATTTGGGGATAAATAGGGATTTTCAATCAGTTGAAGTTGTATAAAAAACAATTTTAGCAGTAATGAATAAATGAAGACCACATATGATGTAATGTCTGTCAATTGCTATGATGGTGCACATGATTGATGATATGTATGTTCAGAGGAATATAACTAATAATATTTGTTCAGTGCATCAATTATTAACTTGGGGTGCTTTCCAATTCTCACTTCAACATTTTGGCCCCTTAAGAAAAGTTGTAACAATGGAGAAATTAATCAAGTTTCCTCAAATATTCGGACTTTTTTGAAAGTCTCAACTACGATGTGGAAAACAGGACCTCCTGATGATGATGTTCCTCATAGTTGTGGGACCACTCTGTGTTTGGTATAGGTCACCATCCATGCAGAATCTAGTATAAACCATAGTGCGAGGGCTTTAGTTCAGCTAATGCCATGCACAGCAATGACGGATGATTCACTAGAAGTACCCAATAATTTTTAAAATTCAGGAGAAAAATCAAGTAGAGAATGGCACTTTTGTCAGGAAAATTAGGAGCCTTGAAAATGAATGTCTACCACATTCTTTTGGAGCACCAGTGCATTTGATTTCTACTATGTTACTGTGTGGGTCACGGTAATCCAGGGGGTAGAGCGTTGGACTATTGACGAGAGGGTCAATTTTTTTACGAATGTAATTTTTTGGGTACAGGAGGTTCGAGGGCAGATCTTCCTGGGAAACCATAACCAGCACAGGGAAAGAAACTGGCCTCCCTACCCTGATGTATGAATATTCACATTCGTATAGAGCTTAGTACTGAGTGCTTAGGTACTCTGCCATCACCTACTAAACTGACCTTCGGGTTGATTACTGTGTTTATGGTTTTTTTTTATGTTACTGTATCCCTGATCCCAAATGTTAAAGTACCATCAATCTTCAGTTGAATTGCTTCATGTGATAAATGTGAATATGCATCTAGGGAAGCATAAAAAATAACATAGCAGTGGATTACTGATGGAATTACGTAATTGAAGAAGTGCTTCAATTTAATAGGTATGCTGATGGCATTAATGTAATATTATCAACACACTCGTCCCAAACTTGTGGAAAAATCAAGGTCAGTTACACTTGCAATAAACAAGTGGTGAACAGAAAACTATCTTGACTTAAATGTAAATAAAAGTAAAATGGTGTACTTTCGCTCAATAAGAATGTGACAGCCTGCTGGTGGAAATTTATGTCTGGGTCAATTGAACAAGTGATGGAATATAAAATTTTTAGACGTTTCTTTTTGTGCAAATATTTCTTAGGATACACATGTACCATAAAAGCACTTCAGAATAAGCTCAGTTTCATTTGCTATTTATTAGACACCTGCATGAGACTACAAGCAAAACAATACTACTTAATTTATACTATGGGAAATGCATTCAAATATACCCTATAGTATGACATTTTGGGGCTCAGCTGCATTTCTCGAACCATCTTCAAAATGCAAACAAAAGCCATCAGAGTTATCACTAGCAAACCTCAGAATGCACCTTTGAGGCCTATATCCAGGAATTAAATTTGTTACCACTCCCGACCATTTATATTATGTTTTCCATTTTGTGTATAAAAAACAACATCAGCAACTATTCCCCAACTCTGACTATCACCAGATGGAGGCATAAAATCCATTATTGCAATATTAGAACTAAAGTATTCAAATTAGGCAATGAATACAAGTTACCCAAAGCCGTACTCTTGGGGGCACTAGTTAGGGGACACGGGGGAGGGTGCAAAGAATAAGGATAACAAAACTGCACACACTCTCTCACTCCGGTATTTGCAGTACAAATTGACCATCGCAAGTCGCAAACACACACGCACTCAGGGTTTACGGGGGAAAAACCCCTCGCCAGGGACCACACACTCAGACAAGGCAAACAAAACCACACGCACTCCTTCACTCCGGTATATGCAGTACAAATTGACCGTCGCAAGTCGCAAACACACACGCACTCAGGGTTTACGGGGGAAAAAATCCCTCGCCAGGGACCACACACTCAGACAAGGCAAACAAAACCACACGCACTCCTTCACTCCGGTATATGCAGTACAAATTGACCGTCGCAAGTCGCAAACACACACGCACTCAGGGTTTACGGGGGAAAAAACCCCTCGCCAGGGACCACACACTCAGACAAGGCAAACAAAACCACACGCACTCCTTCACTCCGGTATATGCAGTACAAATTGACCGTCGCAAGTCGCAAACACACACACACTCAGGGTTTACGGGGAATTAAACCCAACGGCAGGGACCCTTCACTCAGACAGACGTAAAGATAGAAAAAGTAAAGGAACGGCATGCACTCCCTCACTCCGGTATTTGCAGAGCAAATTGACCGTTTGTGAGACGCAAACACACACGCACTCAGGGTTTACGGGGAATTTAACCCAACGGCAGTGACCCTTCACACAGACTAGGAATACGGAAAGGGGGAAGTACACTGTGATGCACACTAGGAATACGGAAAGGGGGAAGTACACTGTGATGCAGTGTACTTCCCCCTTTCCGTATTCCTAGTCTGTGTGAAGGGTCACTGCCGTTGGGTTAAATTCCCCGTAAACCCTGAGTGCGTGTGTGTTTGCGTCTCACAAACGGTCAATTTGCTCTGCAAATACCGGAGTGAGGGAGTGCATGCCGTTCCTTTACTTTTTCTATCTTTACGTCTGTCTGAGTGAAGGGTCCCTGCCGTTGGGTTTAATTCCCCGTAAACCCTGAGTGCGTGTGTGTTTGCGACTTGCGACGGTCAATTTGTACTGCATATACCGGAGTGAAGGAGTGCGTGTGGTTTTGTTTGCCTTGTCTGAGTGTGTGGTCCCTGGCGAGGGGTTTTTTCCCCCGTAAACCCTGAGTGCGTGTGTGTTTGTGACTTGCAACGGTCAATTTGCACTGCAAATACCGGAGTGAGAGAGTGTGTGCAGTTTTGTTATCCTTATTCTTTACATCCTCCCCCGTGTCCCCTAACTAGTGCCCCCAAGAGTACGGCTTTGGGTAACTTGTATTCATTGCATTCATTCGGCCGTAGTACGTTCCCTTTTGCTTTATTCAAATTAGGGTCCAAGGAAATGGGCATCAGATTATACAATGAATTACTCAAAAGTATAAAGGATACCTAGGGAACTACTGCATTCATACATTAATTAAAAACATATCTACAACGTGTGGGTCAGGGTAGTCCAGTGTGGACTACTGACCGAAGGGCCTGGGATCCATTCCCGGGCAAGTTACTCTGGGCACCTGCAGATCCACCCAAGCTATGTGATTTTTCGGGTACCAGATCTTATTGGGAAACCATAACCGGCACAGGGAAAGGAACTGGCCCCTCTACCCTGATGTGTGAATTTCACACGCCATTGGGCTTGGTACTGGGTGAACTCCACTATCACCTATCAAACCAAATTCGGGTTGAATAACTGTGTTTATGGTTTTATCTACAATGTAATATGTTCTATTCGGTTGATAAATATCTCAACAATATTCCTGATCAATGGGTCTATACTATTAATTTATAGCAATGCTCTTAGTCTAGTTCATATTAGTGCTCTGTGATTTTTAATGGATATTTGTGTGTATGTTACATTTATGTGTGATTTTGCTGCATTTAATGTAATTTTTAGTACCATTTTTTGTATCTCAATTTAGCCTATTTGCATTTTACTCCTTTTTGACATGCCTTATATCATGTACATGCACCATCTACCTGATATATTTTTTAATATGATCTTTGGGTAAATAAAATATATTTTTATTACCATTTACTGCTTTATGAACTTTCTCATGGCAAATTTTCAGTGTATACTAAGCCAGTACACATATTATTGAAGTGGGATATTTTATTTCCGAGAAATGTGTATTTTTTAAAATTATCATGTTACCAGGGTTTAATGAATGTTTACTCTCAACATCAACACCATCTGATGCAACCTAAACCTTAAAAGAAGCAATAGGCTTAGGAATTCTTACAGTACGTTCACAACCTGCAATGTTTTGAGAAACATTTGAAATCTAATCTATAGTTACTGGATAAAATTAGCATGAATGTCATGTGTAATTAACAATAAAGTTGTAATTCATAACCGGATATACATAGTACAATTTAACTTGTACACTGTATAAAAGGACACATTTGCAAATATGCGTTAACATTCATTTGCAACAGGAAAAAATAAATACATCACATAAATCTAAATCATGTGATTCCTAACTTTTTCTTATTTAACCGTTGATAGAGGAATAAAAATAGATAATATTTCTGGATAAATGTAAAAGAGGGAATTTAAAACTTACGTTTTAATATTCACCGCTTCCTCATCATGAAGAGCCACATCCAATCATGTTCGAATCCGGCTCTGACTCTTCCATCAGCATAGGCAACTGAAGAATATTTTTGAATTAGCGCAATTTCGGTTGAAAGTTTTTAAACTGATTTCAACTATTTTTTCCTATTAAACTTCAAGCTATTTATTGAATCATATTTATTCATCGTCTAAAAACACTCTCAACAAGTTTTTTATTGCTAAGATATTAAGAAAGTGTGCTGAACCGTGCGAATAACAGGTTATTCCACGAAAATTTTTTAGGTTGGCATTAGCCTCTAAGTGTTGTTCAATATTGTAACTAATGTGTGATTAATTCAAGTTATTTAGCAAAACTCTTCTCGTACGAAATGATCTTGTATTAATTAATTTGGGCAATATTTATTATAGTAATCTGGCTTGCAAGATATATAAACACTTTGTTGACTTACTTTCTCGCTGGTGCCGTCTGAATTTGCTCTGTTTTATAGAAAAAAATTTTAATGTACGATAGTGATCAGCCCTGAGGTTCCTATATTATCATTTACAAAATACAAACGATTATTCTTAATGTATATCACTGGAGGCTACGACTTACGACGTCCTTAATATTTTAATAATCAAAATGAGTGTGACGTGGAAGTTTTCTTCCCGGCAAAAACAAATATCTGCATGAGTGGTCATTATATGTATTTTCCAGAGTAATTGTGATATGAAAGTAAGCTGTTGAATCAAAGAAAATGTTTGAAGTCACGGAAATGCAAAGTAAGCACTTGACTCTACGTTTATTACTGGTCTATATTTTCTCTAAATGCCATAACTGTTCCCTGTGGTTTAACTCGTTGTTATTGCATATTTTGATGTTAATTATGGCATCTCTTTATCAACTCATGTATCCTCCACATTGGTAAAGGCTGGCTTCTGTTAGATTAATGTACCCTTATTTAATTTTCAGAGATTGGGGTGGGCCTTGCAGGATTTGGCATTGGCTTTTTATTTTTAGGTGTACTCCTTCTATTTGACAAAGGTTTATTAGCCATTGGGAATGTGAGTTGTTATTTTTTAGGACTATATGCTGCTTCATCTTGTTATTTATTTTCATAGGCGTACTATCAGATTTGTGAATGAATAATTTAAGCTCAATACATGCAGTAGAATTTATGCCATGTATTAATATCTTTCAGATATTATTTATCGCCGGTTTGGCATGTGTTATTGGATTAGAAAGGACGTTCAGGTTTTTTTTCCAAAAGCATAAAGTTAAGGGCTCTTTGGCCTTCTTCGGTGGAATCGTTATTGTCCTGTGGGGGTGGCCATTTACAGGAATGATTATTGAAACCTATGGTTTTGTGTTGTTATTTAGGTGAGTTCATACCCTATATTTATTAATAATATTAATCCAGACATCGCAATTAGTATATGAAGCTTACTTTTTGTGTCTACGAATGAATGCTGTTATTTGCATTAAGTATTTTTTGTCCACAGTGGATTTTTTCCTGCGGCTATCAACTTCCTACGGCGTGTACCTGTTCTCGGGACACTTTTAAATCTTCCAGTTATTGGAGGGGTCAGTATTACCCTTTTTAATCTTACATTTTTTTCAATATTTTTTGCATGACACCATGGGATGGCAATGAATGTCACAATAATAAATCCTAGAAAAAACGTAAATATTCTTCGAGTTTCTGATTAAAGTTTCAATTAGAACCTCAATACCTGTGTATTACACACAGTGTGAAGGTTGTGATTTGAGAAATTTTCTGGTATCCAGTTAAAATGGATGCAGCAGTTAAATTCCCTAAATTCCTGAGTTGAAATGGTCTTCATTGTAATCTTCTTGTTAACACCAACCAGTTAATCATTAGCCGCAGCTTTTCACTTGACTAAAAATTGATAGCAGTTTGGGTAGTATTTTTATGATGGCTGATTTTGGGAATTGTAAAAAACGAGCAATAAAGTAGCAAATATATAATTCTTGTATGGAAAATATATCAGACATGAGCAAGCAAAATTATGTTGTTATAATAAGGTAGTGCAGCAACAAATGGGGAATGTTGATCTATTTTGCCCAGGTAATATAAAAGACGTTTTAATCAGTCAGCAAGTGCCAAAAATGGCTACATATTAATGTCACATAGCCTGATTAATCAGCTGACCGTTAACCAGTTCTGTAGCTGATTGATTTTTCTGAGGTCTATGCTGTGCTCATACTGACGTTTGTTTACCCTTTTTTGCTGTACATTTTCGAATTAGTCTTCACAGGAATGCTTACATCTTATTACTATACTATCTAAAATTCGCGAAAAAAATATTCTTGTCCAAGTGTTATCAGTCTTGTCTCATCTCAACGTAGTCATAATTAGTAATTTTCAAACCTGGATTTCTGTGGCTAAATATATTAATGACTTACTTTTTGGATAGCAACTCAGATTTTTCATACAATTGGCCATTTCTTTGCCTTTCCATAATTATTATTACCATATATTAATGCAGTATTGCAGCATCAATTGCCTTAATTAGAATAAACTTTAAATGAAAATGTATTTTTCACTCAACCTTAATGGATTTGAGATTAATATATGTGTAAAACCTTCTATAGTTTACTCATATTTTCTCTCACCTTTCTTACAATCATTTATTTTTTGTTGCCATTTGGCCTGGAAAGCATTACTTAATTGTTATCTTAATTTGGACTTATCTTTGCATCCATTCATATCTACTTCTATTGATTCTTCATGATAAAAATATCGTTAATTTTTATGCTTCCTCATTTTCCTGTAAAATAACTGTCATTGCTTTTTCTAAATCTGCATGAAAACCATAAAATGGAAAATTAATTGATGACTTTATATATTGCCATATCAGTGCATCGCTTCGCACAAAAAATGAAGCAGAAAAAATCTTTTATTTGTGAAAAAGTACCTAAATATTGGTTATTGAATTTTTAAAAGATTTTTTTCATTTCTATCTATTATCATATGTAGATATATTTTGCTGGGGTATCTTTTATTGTTATCTCTATACAAATGACAGAAAGTAATTTGCAAATACTTAATGGTGAACTAATGCTAAATGAGTAGGAGGCTGAAGTATGATCTTGTGCTTTCTTGGTGAATTGCTGTGGAAAAAGCTATTCTGGTCTTCAACTAGGTCAGTTCCCCTGCCAATGATGCCAATTTTTTGGAAAACATGTCATTTTCCATCAGCCCTGAGGATGGAAAACAACTTGTTTTCCGAAATGTTGGCGTCATCTATGGAGGAACTAACTCGGCAGAAGACCCGAGTAGCCCTCTCCACTGGTTGGAGGCTCTGGTAAACCCAAAAGAATCAAAGAGGAAATAGGTGAATATATATTTTGAGCTACTAAATAATAAAATGGATTAGCGGAGCAGCCAAAAATAAATGCATAAGTGTAGGAAGTATTCTTCATGATTGATTTTGGAAACTAAAAAGGACAACTTACTGTAAAATAAGCAGATCATTGGATAAATCTGTCAGTCTTTATCATGGTGCCCTGTGAAATTAAATATTCACGTGCTAATTATGTAATTCATAATTTTATTAATGTTCTAGTGGTGGCCAGAAATCAAAAGCTAATTAATATTTTGAAATGGTGTTAATTTGATATCCTCAGGGATTGTCAAAAAATATAATGGTATTAAACCCAATTATTACATCCAGATGAACTTAAATCCAAGGAAGATTTTAATTATGGTGTGAAAAAGATTTTTCTTACAAATGTAGAAACATTTTTATGGAGTGAAATATTGTTTGCTGGTTTTAGAATTGAAATAAAAAGCACTTCTGAACAAATTCATTAGCTCTTAATTGTTACTATTTATTTGTTCACATTTAGTATGCACGTGAAATTAAAGGAGATACAGTATTTAGCCAAAAATCTCAACATAATCACATCTCTAGGTAAAATCATTATAAATATTTTTATTCATCTAATTACTTTTATGTAGCTTCAAACGTCTATTTTATCATGTCAGAATCTCAATTAAAATGAAAATTTCTAATTCTTTGCAGCTTGTTGACAAACTTGCTGGGGACTCCAACAGAACAACTGTATGATGAAATACTCACTCACCGAATCAAGGCTCTTATATATGTGCTAAGTGCTCAGAGAAGGATGCAATCACTTCTCAAGACTGCTGGAAAAATAATGGAGTTACCCATTATATGTTACGTGATAATTTAATAGGAATTATTATTCTCATTTTCCTGTGAATCTAAAGTGTGGAAACAATTAAACATTTGTGAGCAAAAGCACTCTTGTTTACAAATCTACTTTCAGTTTGTATTATACATATCATATACCATTAAATCCTGACCTTTAGTTAATTTTTGGTTTATGGTGACATTTGGTTTTGTTTGCATTAATCTCGATGGTATATAATCAACTTTTTCATAATTCCTAAAGTCAACATTCACCGCTGAATTTTTGAGAATTTTTGTACTTGTGCATATTGCTACCTCTTAGTAACATAGATGACAAGGAGTGAGTGTCTTCGGACAACTGCCATGTGGATAACAGATTTCCTCTGTCAAAATAACACATAAATACCATCAAGGTGTATTCCTTTTCCAATTTTTTCGTATTTCTCATTATGTGTAATAAAAAATGCCTAAGTTATACTTTTTATGATAATTGTGTATTTTATTTGTAATTCCAACATTCATATACTACTTACAACACACCATTTACTGTGCTAATTTTCATTTTGCCCTCATGATCCACTCCAGTAGCATATCAGAATTTGATACTAGTCAGTGTGCTATGTGGTATTAAAAGGTGTATCCATGCTGGATGTTGATAAGGTCAGAATAAAACACAAAAGGAAAGGGACAGATGCAAGAATATATCTACGTCATTGTTCACTCTGCAGTTCATCTGCATTTTCCCACTTGAGGAACAGTATCAGTGGAGTGGTAGTGTATCAAGGTTGCCATCACACGCTGAAGAGTATTTTACTTGATAAATAAATGGTGTCCTGTCCTCAGCTTTTTGAGGTCTAGTGGTGGCCTTTCTATCCATGTTTAGTCACTTGTAGCCATCTTATTATTGGTTGATTCACATGAAGACACCTGTATTATTTTTATCAGTATTCTATAGGTTAAGTTAGGTTTTGGATAGAAACAACCTATACAACTCCAACAATATGTTTATTTGCCTCTCCTAAAGAAATAAGCTGACTTTCAAAAATGCAGAAAGTCCCTCTTCGATTCCACATGTGTACTTACTTCCTCCCTTCTTTCCATCCAACATGCCTGTTCTATTCCTAACCTTTCCTGGTTTGCCTCATGTTTTCCCTCTCCCACCATGCCTCACTCTTCTCCATTTGTTTTCCATTTCCTCTTTTCCATTCTTCTTCACCTCCACATTTCATAACCTGCAACCTATGCCTATCATCTTCCATAAATGACCCATATTCTGTGCCATGCAAACACATGCTCCATATCAAAGTTCTGGCAAGCCATTTCTTAACATACTTACTCAGCGTCCCAGTCATTAATTCCCTCCTTGTGAAAGCTCCTTTGGCTAACTAAAAATTTGCCTTAATCAATATGAGAAATAATATAGCTGTCTCTGAATTTTCTCACTCACGTCAGCCAAAAGCTGTAGTGACTGCTCTATCATATGTATCAAAATGGTGCTCAATCTTTAAATCTAATCCAACTGATAAGTACCATCATGCTGTCTATTTCTGATTATTGTAGGGGAAATGCTATATTTTCACAACATTCCCCTAAACACCTTTTCAGCATTTGCTCTGATGGCCTTTGATGATGATGATGAACTGAGATGTTCACCTTATTTAACTTGAGTTAATTTTAATATATTTATCATTGTCGTAGAAAACAATAACTTTTATGATAAATAACACTACCACTTTTCACAAGAGCTGGTGTGTAGTACAATTGCTAAAGAATAATCTTTACAGATGCACTTTTAACATTTAAGATACTTAATAAAAACATAATTGAGACTCCTGCTACAGACAATTCAGTCCTTATTTTGGGATCAGAATACACTTTTTTAAATGTAAACTCAATTTAAGATATCAGGGGAATCATGGAAAACCTATAAATGTTCTTAAATTGTAAAGTATTTGGAAAACCATGGAACCTGGAAAATTACAAAAGTGTTCTTCAATTTTGCAGTTACAGTGGCATTGCTTTCTTTATTTACTAGCAAATTAGCTCTGCAGTGTTGTTTCTGAGCGAGATTATCTCATATATGCCACATTGTGTTTGAATTACCTGCTAGAAATTTTAACAAGCAACAAGTCACCTTGCGTTTTCATCATACAAAATTTTTCAAAAACATAATGAAACTTGCTCGGGTAAAAAGAAATGTTATGCTTCTCTTTCATAAGAAATTGGCTTGCCATAAAAACAAGACTATTTTCTATTAGGACATTTTTATTATGGTTCCATGAGGTTATGTATCTTATAAATTGCAAAAAAAACAACCTGGAAACGGTGAAAATTTTGGTCTGGAAAATCTGAAAATGTCCTGGAGTTTTGTCATTAGATTTCTGTGGACAACCTTGAAATATTCCCTAAATGTGAAATTCAAAGCATAAATTTCAATAAGTGCATGAAAATCATACTCTTTTTAACCTATTTCTTCCAAAGTAATTCTACTTGCAATGGGATTATTGCAATTTATATACACAAGCATGTGTGTCTAGGTCACCTCTTAATGTGTATAGTTAATGGAGCATGGTAAAAACTGCAAGCATTTTTCTATTGCATATAGGAAGATTTCATTTAACTGGGCCTGGATTTGTCACAATAATTCTCCACATCATTGTGATGATATTTGTGAATAGCTATAAATTTATCAATAATCACAGCATGCTTTAGCATGAGAAGTTTATGTATTTTGGCTCAAATTGATTCTCATCCTGTATCTATCACACTGAACCTCCAATTCACTCAGCAATGCTTGCAACCCCTTGGCTGACTGACAAACTAAAGTTTGGTCATCAGCAAACCTAACTGATTTTACAAATTACCCTCCAACTTTCATTCCTACCTCCAGTTTTTCCCATGCCTCATTAATCATTTCCTCCCCTTTCCATTGATAAGCAAATTTACCGGACTTTGTCTGACTTGGGGATTCCTTCAGTGAGTTGGGCATACCAGAGGATTTGCGAGGTTGTGAATGTAAGAAGAAAGGTATGCTTTGTAATATTTCATGTGCAATGTGTATTTCGAGTAAGTGTGCTAAACCAGTTATGCTTCCACAGTTACATTTTATTAGTAATTCTAAAAAGTGCACCTCTCTTTACATCCTTTTTAGTATTCAAAATTGTTATAAAACTTTGCATGCTGATTATTAATTAATTTATGAAGTTTTTTTTACCATTAAATTAACCAAATTATCTACTTCATCTTGGTTCCAGAATAAAGAAAAACAACAGAATTTAGAAAGCTAAGATTAACTGCAGGCTCCAGCATCTGATTTTCTAAGTAATTTTACCTGGTATTCCATAGGGCCTAAGGTTTGATCTACACTGTAGATGTTATGATAGGCAAAAATACTATTGTATTAAGGCTGAATTGTCTAATGACGATTAAAGACCTAATTGTGATCCTTGAAGACAACTTGGGAAAATGTATTCAGATTGTCATATTTTGCATGTTCCGAAAGACTGCAATGTGAAAGAATACTTGAAGCATATGTTAAGTCCCTATAAATTGTGCTGGAACTAGGGGCAGAATGGGGATATAGTCCTCTCCTTTCCCCTCTTCTACTACACATTTGAACCCCATTACATAGGCATTAATATTTAAGAAAAGATTCAAAACCATGAAATTGCAGAATTATTATAACAGTGAGACAAAATGTATGAAACATTACCATATAAAGTGTGTCCAAAGAGTAAAAAATCCTATGCATGATTCCAGGCAATATTTTATGCCTCTCAGTTGTATCTCAAATGATTAACAGTTACATGTCATTAAGGGGAAAACTCCCATGCCTGGACTATCTCCTATCAAAACACAATACAATATACTACTCTAAAACTAGTCCCTCTTCATTTCAATGTACTTCCTTCATCCCATCCAACATCCCAATCCTGTCCATTCCTCATTTGCTTTAACATTCTCCCCTTTTACAGTGTTCAACATCCCACTGTTAATGAATGCACCCTTCATCCATATTTCCTACCTCCTTAGCATCTCTCCCAACAATCTCCTCTCTTATCCCACCATGCCCAGTATTTCCTTGTTTGTTTTCCTTTCGGTCCATTTTACCTCCTCCATCCTTATCCACACCCACATTTCAAAAGCCTCCAATCTACGTCTATCCTCCTGCTTCAGTGACCACGTTTCTGCGCCGTACATAGCTACACTCCATATCAAAGTTTTCACAAGCCTTTTCTTAACATTCTTACTCAGTGACCCTGTCATCAACTCCATCTTCCTTGTGAAAGCCTCTTTCCCAAGTGCAATTCTTCTCCTTACATCCCTACTACTTTGACCATTTTGGACCACAACACTTGCGAGATACATAAATTGTTCCATCTGCTCTAGTTTTTTCCCTCTTATTTTAATGTTTAGCTTAGCCTTTGTCTTTCTGGAAAATCATATAACCTTTGTTTTATTTATATTGATTCTCATCCTGTATCTATCACACTGAATGTCCAATTCACTCAGCAATGCTTCTAAACTTGGCTGACTGACAAACTAAAGTTTGGTCATCAGCAAACCTAACTGATTTTACAAATTACCCTCCAACTTTCATTCCTACCTCCAGTTTTTCCCATGCCTCATTAATCATTTCCTCCACATATACATTGAACAGCACCGGAGACAATGGACTGCCCTGCCTTAGACCTCTTCTGAACACTGCCCATTCAGACTCACTGTTCCCCACTCGCACCTTAGAAGTGGGAGACATGTACAGGTTGCGGATTAGCCTCCTGTCCCTCCAATTTATTCCTATTTTCTGTTGTATACTCAACAGGTTTTCCCAACTCATTCTATCAAATGCTTTTTCGAAATCTACGAAACAGGCAAATATGCCCTGGTTGTATTCTATACTCCTCTCGATTAGTGATCTCATTACTGCAATGGCATCACGAGTGCCTCTCCCTTTCCTAAAACAAAACTGATCATCCCCTAAGGAATCATTTGCCCTACTCTCTATCTTTTCATTGATGATCCTGAGAACAACTTTAACTGCATAGGAAATCAGACTTATCGTTCTGTAGTTCTCACATGATGTAGCCTTTACCTTTTTTGGAATAGGAAATAACACTGATCTGACAAAATCTTCCAGCCAGATTCCTTCCTCATAGATTCGATGCATCAGTCCATATAGTCTCTTCTTACCACATTTTCCTAAACCTTTGTGTAGCTTTGCAGGAATGTTGTCTGCCCCCACGGCCTTAATTGATTTCATCTCCCTAAATGCAATTTCTATCTCATCATCGAGTATGCCTGGACCTTAGCTATCTTCTTCTACGTCATGTTCCTTTCCTATGTCTAACCTTGTTGGCCTAAGTTCTTTACCATACAGTGTTTCAAAATATTCCTTCCATCTTTCTTGGATCTTTTCTGTGTCAACTATTATCTTACTCGACTAATCTCTAACTGTTAGCACCTTCCCTTCTTACTTCCCAATAGTGATTTAACATTGCTGTATAGCACACCACTTTCATCTTTCTTCTGCAAACTTTCAATATCCTCACACTGCTTCTTTCACCATGCTTCTTTTGCTTTATTTGTTGCCTGTCCCAATTTATTATTTAACTCTTTGTACTTCCTTTTACCTAACAGTGTTTTTCCATTCCTCCATTTTCTTCTCTCATCTATCATTGTAATCATCTCATCCATGATCCATGGTTTCCTTGTTCTTTTCCCATTGACTGTTCTTATAGTTTTCCTATAACTTTTTGCTACTTTCGATATGCTTTTTAGATATATTCCCATTTTTCCTCAACAGTACTCAGTGGTTGTCCCTCATTCATGATTTTCTCTACAACCTGCTACTACACCTTCCTTGTCAATCCAGTTAATGCTTCTACATTCCATTTCCTAACCTGCTGCCGCTGTCTCCTTTGGAATGAATGCTACACTTCATAACAACTAAATTGTGGTCTGATCCACATCCGCTCCTAGGAAGCTGTGGTAATTGATCACACTGTTCCTTAATCTATGCCTAACCATAATATAAGAGATACCTCTCTGAGTCTACATTCTTCCATCTTCTTCTCTCATCCATCTTTGCAATCATCTCATCCGTGACCCATGGTTTCCTTATCCTTTTCCCGTTAACGGTTCCTATAGTGTCTTTTGCGGCTTCCGATATCCCTTGCTTAATACATTCCCATTTTTCTTCGATGGTACTCAGCTCTTTACCGTCATCCATCATTTTTTCTACAGTCTGCTGATACTCTCCTCATTAATCCATTTAATGCTTCTACATTCCATTTCCTAACCCTCCACCACTGTCTTTTCCTTTGAAACAAATGCTACACTTCACAACAACTAAATTGTGGTCAGTCCTCATCTCCTAGGAAGCTTTGGTAATTGATCACACTGTTCCTTAATTTATGCCTAACCATAATATAATCTAAGTGATACCTTTCTGAGTCACCTGGCATTATCCATGTATACCTACGCATTTTTTGGTGTTTAAACCAACTGCTAGTTATGACTAACTGCTGTCTCCTGCAGAATTGCTTACTCCCTGTGGTCATTCCTTGTACATAAACCATAGTCTCCCACCTCATCACCATCTCTTCCTTTGCTTACCGTCGCATTCCAATCCCCCATTACTATTAAATGTTTCTCTGCAGGAACACGATTATGTCCTCTAACTGATTGTATGAGGGTAGGCTGAGAACTAATGCACACATGGTTGTAGAGAAAATATAAAATGATCTTCAGAAGCATTCCCGGTGACATATAGTAGTAACATTCCCCCTCATCATGCATGTGTAAGTTTGAGATCGTTTCACTCATCCAGTGTATTTTGAGGAGTGGAAGTATTGAGACGTGTTCTAGTGCTATGTCAACGTTAAACAGAGTGTTGTCGAATTTTTTAATTGTTGAATAAGTGACTCCTACAGAGATTCATTTTTGTTTCAAAGCTGTTTAAGGTGACGATGATGTTGATAGGTATACTGTAAATCGATGCGTAGTAAAATGTCATGGTTACAAGCCTGAAAAAGCCATAATTGTGGATAAAACTTCTTTTGATTGTGTTTGGGATGCTAACCAAGTTTATATGACCGATTTTCTGGAACGAGGGGTAACAATAAACTCTTCTCAGCATATACAGACTCTAAAAAACCTCCGACATTGAGTTTGTTGTGTCAAAGGCAGCCTGGTGTCAATAATCTTGCAAGATGACAACACTTGAACATATACCTCGTGCGCAACTGGACAGGCTCTGTGAAACCTGAAATTTGAACCGATTCTAAACCTTCCTTATTCCTATGATCTTTCGCCTTGCGATTTTTATTTTTTCCTCAACTCAAGAGACACTTCAAGGGTAATCATTATACTTCAGACGATGAGGTGAAGGCACCTGTTATGTCCTGGATTCAAGAAAAGTAGAAAGATTTTTTCAGAGATGGAAGGAAAAACTTGTTACACAGGAGAAATGTGTTTGCCTTAATGGTGACTATGTTGAAAAATAAATATATGATTTTGAAACTTAAGAATTGTACTTTAATGCACTTTTTGCCCAATCTTGCTATTTGATTGTTTGGTGGCATGTATGCCTGAACAATAACCAAGTTCTGCTTTCATCTCTACTAGTAATATTATATCTGTTGCTCGTTCTTTGTTGACTACACTTCTTCCTATCTCTTTATTTAATATTACGGCAACACCTCATTGGCTCTCACCCTCACCACTTTATATGAACCATGAACACAGTAAGCAACCCAAAGGTCGGTTTAGTAGGTGATGGTAGAGCTCACCCATGTACTAAGCCCGACGGCATGTGAATATTCACACATCAAGGTATTCACCTGTGCTGGTTATGGTTTCCCAGGAAGATCTGGTACCTGAAAAATCAACTAGCTTGAGTGGAGCTGCAGGGGCCCAGAGTGTCTTGCCCGGAAATCGAACCCGGGACCCTCCGATCAGTAGTCCAACGCTCTATCCCTTGGACTACCGCGACCCTACCACTTTATATATCACTCTATAACTACCACTCCAGTAGTCCCTGCTATCCTTTCATCTCACCTCACATAAACCTAAAATATCTATAATTCCTCTCTCCATCTCTTGCTTTACTCGTATACTCTCCAAATTTCATGTCCTCAACATTGTCCTAACATTCCAGTTTCCCATTCCCACTAATTTGGTTTTCTTATCCTCCGTCTTCTGTCCTGCTGCCGTCGGTTTTCTTTTGCAAGGGTTTTGTGAGATGATGTCCGCGGAAGCCTTGGCTCTCCTCCTGGCGGGCATGACACATGGGCGATTGCCGAGTCCTGTAGTTCCAGGACTCATATTCTCTATTCTGTCCATCATTATAGTCTTGGGAACAATAATTGAGGTGGTTTCCCATTGCCTTCCTCAATAGTGTTTTAAATGTGACACCATCACTCAATGGCCACCCCACTGGAGTCAGTCGCTTTTTCAGCTGTCTCCCTGAGGAACAAATGCTGTGTGGACTACCTTTCCTCTGGCTCCTAATTTTCGACCTATCTGGCATGGATGACCCAATTAGGAGCAATAAGCATTGCTCCTGCCAGCATAGCTCTAGGGGTCATCGGAATGCACAAGCCCATCCACCGTGTCAAGGTTCATTGGAGGGATTCCTTTAATATTTTCATTGTAATGGTTTGTACCATGTGTGTTGTGATACAAGAACAAATCATTAAATTCGAATTCCTATTAATTTTAATGAATGAACTATTGTTAGAAATTTTTGTAAAGATATATTTTTATTACCCCTCTTCTATGCATAAAGAGTCCCATTCACCCTGTTCCTCTTTCCTCCCCCTAAACTTTAAGCCTTCAGCTAATATGATGCATGCCTTGAAATAAAACATGAAAAGTGTGGCTGTGAAATAAGAACATCAGCTCTTAAGCAGAGCTGCATTGCACTGCAAAATCCAGGGGCCAGCCCTGAGATTTTTGGCTCTGTTTATTGCAAATAGAAGTAGTCATGATAATGAGATCAAAATTATTATTTGTTCAGTCAAATTATATTAGCATCTTTACCTGTGTGGGAATAGACAAATTAGTAGTAGTCGTTTTTAGGGATGGCGACTGACAGCTGAGGTCATTTGCACCATTAGGGATGGACAGGAAAGGCTGAAGGGTGAAGAGAAACCCAGCGTTGGCATTAGCCTCCTCTTAACAAAAGGCTCCAAGGGATTCCCAGCTTAATGTTCCCTCTGACAGGCAGCGTACTCACTCAAAGTGCCCTCCACAAAGCACCTGAAGTAGGAATTGGGATATCACTGAAAAATATAAACCACCTCCGGGATTTAATCCTGGGCCCTCTGAGGTGAGCAGCCAGTATATTAGCCACCACACCATCTCAATCCCCCTGAATTAGTTAGCTTATATAAGTATTATATAGTTGAGATGAAAAAATGTTTGGTATCACAGGCTGAAGATCTGCCTTCCTTCTAAAATAAAAACTGTCCTATGATACAATGTGTTCAAAAGTAAGGTCACCAGTGAAGTATGAAGGTCCGAAGTTAAGAAAATGGATGTAGGGACAGATCATGGATCTAGAGCTCTCTCTGGAGGTTCTGTGGCCAACTTGGTGCTGCTTGGTCTCATATGAGTTAAGTGAACCATTCTTCACATACAGTGATGAAAATTTTTCATGTGAGAAATGAATGATTATTTGGCTCGGCAAGATATAATACTTCTACTTTGGGTTTAATTTGTTGTTCACTACCCCTAACCCCTTCATTCAATTCAAATTGTCCACACTCTTCTTTCCTCACTGTTTCACATGTTAGTACTAGGCAGCAACTAAGGAAGTGGATCCTTAGAGCATCTTATTAAAAAATGTAGGTATGTAATATTCGCAAACCTGATAATGGTCAAAGTTCGGAAGTGATGGTTTAATTAAAAACTGATCTTGATATTTACACATTTATTACCTAATCCTCATTTAATAAATATTAATATTGATTAGATTATAACCATAGTTTATATTTTTAGATCATGTTTTGACTGTCTCAGGCTTAACCATGTGAAATGTATCCATATTCCAAGGATGGTAGAAAAAACTGTAATTCACAATTTATGTGCATTTATCATACAACCATGGTTTCGCTGCTATTCAACATCATAAGGTATTTAATGGAGAACGGAATATCAGGACTTTATTTCAAACCTTTCTTGAATAGATTTTCTTCTACCAGTTAAGAGGTGTTTTGGGAAAGGTTGATTATGCTTGTTAAATGCATACACTGAAGATCTCTCTTCTAAAGGGTTATCTTTCGCTTTTGATAGTTCCTCAAATTTTTTTTTGCATTGTAATACTTTTCTTCAAGGCAATCTAACTGGCTCTCTGCCAGACCATATCATTCAAGATTATCCGTTCTGCTTCATGTAATGAGCTTATCAGTGCCATGAAGAGTAATAATAGGTAAAGTGAGATGCTATCCCTCTTTACATACCATTCATGGAATTTCCATTTAATCAAAGCATATATATCTCTGTCAATTTCACAAATTTGAGGTGCTCAATTGCATTATATGGATTTTACCCTGGAACATCAGGTAAATACATGGGATGAACCACCATTCTCAAATGATGATTCTCACGAGTGCCATGATGGACAACATCCTTCTAAATTGTGCAGTAATTTTCTTTGTTGCTAAAAGTGAAGTGATTTGGCCACTCAAAAGAGCTCAGTTAGTTGTGGTTAACTGGTTTAGGATAATTTAATTAATCATCTACATTTGCATCATTCTCATGGACTCTTTATTAATCATAAGAATAATCCATTTTTCAAAACAAGTTACAAAATTTTATTGAGAGGACTCGTGAATATTAAACTGGGAATGTAATTTTAGCACACCTAAAGCAGCTTTTTATGGTCACTAATTTGATTACCGGAGGGCAGGGTAGTCCAGTGGGTATAGTGCTGGGCTACTGACTGAATGGTTCAGGTAATGCCTCATGGCACCCTCAGTTCCACCCTAGCTGTGTAAATTTTCTGGCAACACATTCCTGGGAAACTACTTCTTTTCTTTAACGTGATTTCCACCTCGATCCTGCATTAAAATGTTTTTTCAGATAATTTAATAGGAAAATAATACAAATAAAATGTCATCATGACATTTTTAAATAAGTCTTAAATCTGTCCTGATCAAGTTCAATTTTGTTGGACATCATATCTTTTGGACTACCATCACAAAAAATGCGAGTATGTGTGCCTTTCTACTCAGGTTTCTCGCATAACTCCATGGCAAAGGGAATATTTTGCTCATTTACGACCAAAAGAGATTTTAAATTATTGATTTTGGATTTTGATCAATGCCTTTCTAACATCACAAAAATGAAAGATTCTTTTATTTTTCTTCATGTGAATTATTAGATATCTTCTAAGTATATCTCCTTCATCTTGAACAAACATGAAAAATATATATGCAATATTCAAAGTAGAGGATTCTGTATTGGAAGTCCTTATTTGCTTCTTGAGGAGATATTTTAGAAAGTCAGAATCAGTTATCTAATAAAAATATCAGTAAATATTTAGTATGGCATTGGTCAATGTCATTGTTTAAGCTTACCGCACAAAGATGAGGTATGGCCACCAAAAATTCAAATTGATAAGTATTATCTTCAAATCTTCTAAGTTAATGATAATACAATAACATATCCTAATTAATTTAGTCTAATAAGTGAAACAAGCAACTACACTCATCTCAATGATGTATCAAGTGCAACCGGCATCCACCCGTGTGGAAGGTGGGTGAGATGGTGGATAAGTGGAGGAAAGAGAAGAATTTCTGAAAGAGACCGGGTAAAAGTTGGTGTTAAAAATGAAGGTGTGCAGGAAAAACGATGTGACCCCCCTTCCTAATACCAATACTACAGTTTCATTTTACAGTTTGCGTTCCAAAGGTAAGGTAATCGAATTTCCCGCGCCGCTCCACTTGGTGTAGGTAGGGGGGGGGACGTAAAGCTTTGCCGCGAAACCGGTCTCAGTGCTCTCCAAGCTGTGGAAGCTGCAGGACGTCAGTTATTGTAAACATATGCGCGCCGACCGTGTCACGAAAAAAATGGAATCGACGATCGAGCAACGTTACAGCGTTATTACGAGCAATTATTAAGTTTTGTGCTAAATTGAAAAAATCTCTTGAGGAGGCTAAGAAAATGATTTGTGAGGCTTACGGGAACTCTGCTCTGCCCTACTCACATGTTTCGAGGTGGTTAGGCCGAGAAGACGAACAACGCTCAGGGCGGCCGTCAACCAGCAAAACTGACAACATTGTGGCTCGTGTTCGATAATTGTTGGATTCTGACCGTCGATTGAGTATCAAGATGGTGGTCGATAAACTGAAATTGTCGTCTACTGTTGTGTTTCGCATTGCTTCTGAAGATTTAGCGATGAGAAAAGTGTGCGCCAAGCTCGTGCCCAAGGAGTTTGCCACAACGCGCTTCGAGTCCGCGAATTCCTGGCCAAACACCAGATGCCAACACTGCCCCATCCCCTCTATAATCTGGACGTCGCCCCAGCAGACTTTTAGTTCCCTCGGATTAAGGCAGCCCTGAAAGGAACCCGTTTTTTGTCCGTAAAAGACATCCAATCACCCGTGGCGCAGACATTACGAGAGGTCTCCGAAGACGCCTTCCAGGGCGCCTGCGGGTCATAGAAGAGTCGCTGGAAAAATGTGTAGAGGCCAGAGAAGGACAGTGTTTTGAAGAATTTTAAGTGTTTGTGGAAATCTGTTCAATGTATTACTTTTGGATCGCACCATATGTATTAAATTATACTGCACTTCATAAGTCAAGTAAAAAATTTCATTTTTAAGATTTGATTGTCCTTGGAAATACTCTCCAAATAAGCTATAGGCACTTGGATACTGACACAATAACTTGTATAATGTAAAACGTTGGTTGACATGGCTTCAGTATTGATAATACAGCACTAAATACTTACACATTACGCGGACTGAAACGAGTAGCAAATGACAATCCAGCTGGAGGCGCATGAAGAAAAAACCAATCACGAACCTACGATGTATACTTCATCAATTCCCTTCCCTTGGGTGCGAACGGGAAGAAGAGCGACATTTTCTGCTGTTTGGAGGTAGGACACAGAAAAACAGTCAATAACTGCAGGAAAACCCTCATTAGTGACACCTCCGTTGGGGCGTGGGTGGGAGAGAATTTCCTCCCTGGCATCAACATATCGTCAGGTTCACCAAAACTGGTCGCTTCGCCTGTTTTCATATCTGTTTACGTATTCAATTTCAGAAGCTCCAATGAGAACGTGATATTTTTCTTCAATGCATACCCATCTTCGACTTTTGTACTTCACCGAGAAAATTCTTAGGCGTTTCTGGTCGCAGGACTAAAAAAACAATAAAGTTCCTAATAACGATTTATAATACGAGATCGTATCGTAGATCGTGATCGTTTGCAAGAAAATGCAAAGTGATATGAAGAATACAAAAGCCTTTCTGCTTCTTAGAGAATATTATAAGCAAAGCAAAAGGAAGGATGTTGTACGACGGCACACTTAGTAGTGACAAATGCCATTTCCCTTATAGTGAACATCGCATCAGAGAACATGGAAAGCGCAGAATTTTCAGTTTCTTCAGAACCCCACTAATTGTAGTAGTGAAGTACTTCAGTTTAACTTTTTATTCAATTATTTTGATGCAGTGAAAGGGGTGAACCGTTTTCGTATTCGACGCCAACAATATACCATGGCCGCTTCTGCCATGTTTATTTACATTGGCTTAACAGTTATTTTTCTCATATGTAACTATTTTATGAGAACCAAATATCAGCAAGGGAGGTTTAATCCACTTCCTAGTCGTCCTTTCCCGAGACGTATCATGGATGTGGCACGATGTGGATGTGGAGGAGTATATTTTGCCGCAGCATCGCTTGCCTACGCCAGGTAATTTTAATTAAGAAACATTTTACATTGTGAAAGTGCTGGTAGCTAGACGAGCCAAATTAATTTTCACTACCGTATACTTTTTATCAAGAAATTTGTGTTTCTCCACTTTCCTTAATTTATGACGAGTTTTATAGGATCGTAAAAATAGTAAGTTAGTGGAATGATATCGCTAAATATAAAAAAATAGCAATCAAGGGTTGAAATTCGCACACAGTTAAGTCAAGTATTTGTATCATTAACAGATAGTTGGAAGATTGGACACAAAACATGGACATGTTTAGATCTTGGGGGGTTTTTAAAAACACAGAATGCGTAAGTATTCGTCTTACAAGTTTCCACGATAAATATTATTGATTTCAAATATGTTTATAAAATGAAATGCCATTTAATCCTATAAAATAACATTGAGTGATAGTCATTAACAGCCAACATTCAGATTGCTGTATACTGTCGATCAATTCGAAGAGCATCCGCATCCTAACGCCCTAAACTCCGCTGTGTGAACTTGTGGAATAAATACACCCGTATGAAAACCTCATACACAATAAAGTCTTCTGACAGTGATTCCCTAATTCAAGTCATTTTATATGGTTCGCATCCAGGGTAATAACAGTCAACGCGAAAAAAATGAGGCGAGATTAAAATATGCCTTATTAATTTTTCTATTCCAGAAACGGATAATATAGTTGAGAGTTGTAGCCATAGTGTTTATGTTTTGCCATTGAGCTGTAAGAATCGTCGAGAAAGTGAATAAATAAGGACTAACTTCAAACTTGGGGAGTGTGGTCTAGATATCGGACAAAGGCGCGTGACCGATTTAGTTGCTATTTACGTCTACCTCTGACGCCTGCCAAAAAATCTCTTCGAAGGAGCGTGTGCTACGGGGAGGTGGCTTCTGCAAATGGAACAAGCGAGGGAGAAGATTTCTCGCTCCCTCTTCCTTAGCACATCTCAGTGACCCTTTTTCAGTATGTTCATGTCCTATAACGCACCTTTTTGCTCAAGTGTGAACTCAGTCTTGCATTGCTAATACAATGCACTTGCCGGGAGGTCAAAGATCGTATCTCATTATGGTACCACCGTTTTACTAGAGATAAAAAAAATGACAATTATAAACACCTACAGTAGAGTATCAATCACGTGATTATTTACGAAAAAGAACACAAGAACCTTTCCAGATAAGGTTTTCTGGTAACAGTGCGCATAATGTAGGCATACAGAATGGACCAAAATCCCTTCAAACAAGCAGGACGACATTCTAAAGGAAGTGTAAAAAAATGAGTCTTCTCTCCGAAGCATTCTTTCAAGAACTGGCAAAGCTTGGTTGCACCATACCACTTAAAATAAAATCCAGTTGAAAACAATACTTTAGATTGGGAACGGACAATGCAGGAAAACTCAGTAAAATATGATTGATTTAAGCAAATTAAAAATTTGTAATTCACAGTTGCTTACTTTACATGATACATCATCTGCTTCCAAAGCAGGCTCATGCAACAAATCACTCACAAATTTTAATGATAACCATTTGCCATCTTCTTCGTAGTGTATTCCCCTACTCAAGCATGGGAATGCACTAACGGTGGATTCTTGATTCTGCCTGCTTCTAGCCATTTTCTTCTCTCATTCAACCACGTCCTCAATAACATTCTTGAAAAAAACGCTTCTTCTTAACACATGCACTATCCAATTCACTGTTCCCTTACCTTACATTCCCTCAAAAATGTACTCTCTTCCTTGATCCTCTAAAAAACTTCCTCATTTCTCACCCAATCATTCCAAATAACCTTCGGAATTTCCCATCACATTCCACATCTCAAATGCTTCAACACTCTTTTCCTCAGTTTTCATTAATGTCCTCGCCGATGTCCCGCCCAGAAATCCATTACATAAAAGCATCGCTCTTTCTTAAATCCAGGCCTAACGGTTCATACACACTATCCTTAACGTTTTCAAAAAGGTTCGCTTCTTCCATCCTCAGTCTAATCTTAGTTTATTTCTCCCTTCTCGGATTGAATGTAAATAAAGAACCAAGGACCTTAAATAATTCTACCCGCCCAATGTGACCATTCCTGTATTTAATTTATCCCGCACCGTTAGCACATTACTGTCTGAGGTGCTTGCAATGCTAACGTTTTACAATTTCTTCCAGTTTATTGACAGCCCTTGTTAAGTCCTTCTACCAGTATTACCAAATCATCTAGAAATCGAACACTATTTTTCCTCATCTTGCCAATCTCAATTCATAAACTCCTAAGTTTTTTGTCAAATTACCAATCCTATGTATACTGAATTATACTTGTGATAAACAGTACCCGCGCCCCACCCTTCTTTATATTTCCACTCTTCGAGACTCTCTGCCCCATACTTTTACAAACGCCCCCTACTATATGTACATGTTCCAGATAAGGCTCCGTTCCTTTCACTCCATTCCATCGCCCCTTAGGATTGTCATAACCCTACTCCATTTTACCGAATCCAAAGATTTTTCAAGCTCGACAAATAATATGAAAGTTTTTCCTATGGAGTGAATACATTTTTACTGTAATTTTACATGTGATTAGGTAGTGGAGGTGAAAGCAAAGAAGCTAAACGATAAACTACCATAATAAACAATATGTACTAAAGTTGTAATGTTAAATACTGGGAATATATTGCCTATTCAAAACATGTCAGTTGCCATGGTGTCACTGAAGCACAGGTCACCCATGAGCGATGCTCGAAAAACTTTCGGAAAGGAGAAGAAAACGAAGTACTAATCTCGCGAGGTGTGCCAACAAAATGGTAAATGTTGAAATCTAAGTCATCTTGATAAAAAAATAAATTTAAAAATCTCACCCAAAATGTTATATTTCCGTGATATTCTGAATAAACTTGCAGAATTCCGCCAGCACTAATTTGCCTGCCTTACTACCTTAATTCACCCTAAGATTGATCTAATATACCTGAGTTTTAATCATGGACCAGTTTTAAGTAGAGAATTCTGTTTAATGATACACGTAGAAAAACTATTGTTCTCGGATGTTAATATTCTACCGTACTCGAAAATTATCAACGTCCAAGAATTAAAAGGCGATTTTGGCGAGAGCTAAACAGTAAAATTACCCCTGACAGAGTATTTGAAAATATAAAACAGCGGAATTCATTGATAATGTCTGAAATGAAAAAGTATTCAACTCAGGGTGATGAATATTGAATTTCCCACCCACCAGCACCTTGATTGGAGGGGCTTTGACCGTTAGCAGGGACATCACTGAGCAAACAGTACGTCTCTCGGTCGGGAAAGCACTACATCAATCGGCGCTAATTGAAAGCCTAACGCAGCCTTTATTCGCACCTATCTCTGGAACTCTCCGATTTTCTCCGGATAGGACGAAAATGCATACGCACCATGTAAGAGTTTTCGGTCAAGAATTCTGTATGCACGCTGCCTTCCACAAAACATATGTAGTAGACGTCCAAAAAGAGAGAATAGACAGATAATCCAACTTATTTATGTCATTCAATGAATCATTACAAATACATGATATTTCTAATCATACGGGGACCACCGAAATTATCCGTTCAGAAAAGCACGAACTTGACCTCAAGCTTTTGACCCCTGAAAATACGCATTCTGCCACGAGGGTCGCATAACTTTCAGGATACGCGCACAGCCAGATATACTCTCATTGATTTTCCACTTTTCTAGAGAGTATTTATGCATTAAAAAGCCAACGGAAATGTTTTTATTCAGTACTTAAGTCCTAATTACAGTTTGATACGAATTTAGATGACACTTTTAACTGCGAAGTAATTGTAAAAAAAGCAAGGAACCAGTTAATTCTACCACCACCTTTTAGAACCGCGATCATTTGATTGGTAATTATTTATTACTGCTATCCATCCACTTGGGGATATTTTAACACCGTTGACAGTCATTTATTTTATGGAAGTTTTAGAGCATTTTGTTTGAATCATTTAGATTTTATTACAATATTATTGGCGCACGTTATTCCATCGGGATCATTACTCGAAATAGATAATGCACGGATATAAACTTTCCTGCTTGTTGGTAGAACCGATACTAAATGCATTGCTTTATTTTTGACCAACCTATTCGACATACACATCGAGGATGTATTGACCTGACCTGTGATATGATAGCTTTCTTGAATTTAACTTAAGTTACGACTTGGCTTCGGTAATCACGAGTACGTAAAACCTAAGTCTTGGTACAGTTATCTTTCATTTCAGTAATTAGTATGTGGTTCAACTGAATCGAATAGTCATTTGTATCTGTCGCATTTCAGAAATGTCCTTTTTCATTTTATCCACATCATCATTTCCAAATCTTTGGTAGCAGCGTTTTTATGTATTTTAGAGTATATTGAAAGCATTATTTGCACTATTTAACTTTTTCTTACGGGAAAATTGTAACTATCTGTTTCTCAGATGTCTCACATCTACCGACCGTACCGGTTGATTAATGATGTTTCCCCCACAATTTCCTCCTTTTACCGCTGTTTCGCGCTCGACTTCTTTTCCTTATGCACGGAAAGAGAAATTCCATGTGTACCTTCTCGTATAAAAGTCGATGGAGGGAAGGAAAGAGACGAAGGCGAGGCTGTAACTCGAGGCAAGGGCGAAAGGAGAAATGGATGGTAGGAGAATGAGAGGTAAACTATTGTGGGAATGCCTCGGACGAAACCTATGCAAATTAGACACTTTTAATTCAACGAGGAGATACATAGACTGCTACAGACATTCACTATAAAACCTGAATGAAAGGGGTACATAGCCGCAAACAGCTATAGTAAACGTTACAGGTGTTAGGTCCTAGAATTGCATCTGATAAATGACATTGTCTCAGGTGAGAGAAGCAAGTTAACCACCAATTGCATTCACATAAAGATGGCTTAGCAGAGCAAATTGGGACTATAGGAAAGAAATTACGACGTTCTTCTAAGACGGCAAAAGATATGGTAGCAAAGCCAAGGCAGTCTGTTGATAAAATGAGGGTACTTTACTATCATCAGATTAATATTTTTTTAAATCCGGTCTGTCGCACATTTAAAGTATCGCTTTTGTGAGTATTGTCATATCTCTAATAAAACGTCTCTCACGGGGTCGAGAGTCTTACTTCCTCCCCACGAGTGTAATGTTCCCCCTTTATGCATTTCCGCTGAATATAAAGAGTCGTTTCTCACCCACCCAAGATCTCAAGGCATACAACATCGGCGTATCCTTCAACCCTTTGACACTACTAGAGTCCACTCCTCTCCCCTCTTGTGAGTATTCTCGGTTTCGCTTTGCACACGTGATCAAAAGCGTCACTTATGAGGTCACAAACGCGGGCCTCTCTCAATCAGTCTCGCGTACGAAACGGTGGAAGGAGGGGACTGGACAGAGATTTGGCATCGCGGCGAAGATTGCGTTGACTAGGCCACTTTCTTGCCGGAGCAACGAATCCCTCATGACTCTAACACGCGCCGGCTACCTAAAAGCTCTATGCGAATGAATTCACCTTCACAAATCGGTACTAACGGATGGATTGAGCCTGCCGGTGCAAGTGATGCGAAGATGGTGGGAGAAAGGAATTTTTTTCTGGGATCGCAAATAATGGAAGAAAGGCTATGAAACACTCGACCCTTCGGATGAGTATATAACTGCTGCTGAAGCGACAGATTAATGAAATGTCTTCCTCTAGAATGATTTTTTACGCTATTGTTTTCAACCTAGATCTCGGGGAATCACTCCGTGAAAGGGCTCTTAAGTATATTTTCTTTGATCAAGAAAAATAAATATCAGAAGCAGGGAATTTCCAAATTATACTTCCTATGTATATTTTTATTTAATTTTCATTATTTAATAAGATAAATAATTGTTTTAATAAGAAGATAAATGATACTTGATCGGCAATTGCCTGAACAACTAAGTCTGCATACATACATGTAATGTAGGTGCCTCGATCATTTTGCCAGACCATCAAACATGTTCGGCAATTCAAGAACTTCCAAGGCCATGCTGTGGACATTCGATACTTTATCAGAGGTAGATCGACGATTGCAGAGAGTGCAGACACCAACAAGTGTACACTTATCGGTCAGCCAATAAATGAACCTGCGCACCAGCGGAATGAAACATCGCTTCGAAGAAAATGATGATCCTGGGCCTAAAAGAGGGACTTGAGAAACCATACTAGAAAAATATGACGTGACATTCCTTTCTGATTCAATGAAATATTCATATGGAACTATCCCTTTTTAAGAACCAATCTACTATTGTGGCTATTACTATAAACATATGTAAACATACACAATAGCGCAGATATAAAAAACTCATATGTATACTACATCCATACATATTTACGAAGAGAACTAAGTGGATCAACTATCAATCATAGCGATTAAATCGTAAACAGCGGAGAGAAAATTTCCCGTAATCAGTGAATTAAAAAGAAAGATGAAAATTTTGAAAAGTATTAGATATTCGCTTTCAGCTCCAGCAGAAAATAAACTCCTCCAGCCCCAACTTTGCTAAGTACTAACGAACAGTTTTGAATCTTTCACGACGGATAAAATTCGCTATCATTGGTCAAACCTAACCAAGTAGAGAATATCTTTCGCTGAACGCTATCATCTTGGCTGTTCTATAGATAACTAAAAATAGAAAACTTACTTTCGCTGAGCAGTGCAGGCGGATGTAATGGCGGAGAAAATCTGCATAGGCGGTGGGTTACTATTGGAGACCACCCAACGCCTAAGTAGATTGGAATTATCATGAGCAGGACAATAAGAAAAATATTTTACCATCTATCTCTAAAATTTTGAACGAAAGAAGTGGAAGTTTTCTAAAAGGTAGAAGGCTAATTTAAACGTTAAAATTGGAGGGCAAAGCCTCGGACAGGTAAGACAATTTATCCATCTTATTTTGGACCTAGATTGTCATAGTGGTAGGGCTATCAGAATAAGAAATGCGATAGGCACAGAGGCTTTAAAGAAAAGGAGAGACTTGATGACAAGGACGCTGAATAAGGGTGTTGAGATAAGATTACCAAATACTTGGACATAGAGCGTGGTTTGCGAAATTGGTTTTAGAGTGCGAAAAATTGGTCGTAAAAACCTGATAAGAATGGAGGCTTTTGAGAAACGAGTGTGGGGAAGAATGATAAAAAATGGACAGTAAGGAAAACAAAGTAAGAAGGACTTCGAATGAAGGGGGAGAGAGGATTGTCGCGAGAAATCAAAGGAGGTAGTAAATGTGGATGCACGGAATTTTGATTGGAGATGGAATTTTGACGACTGGGACACATGGGAGAACATTAAGAAGGCGAGAAAAAGGGATAAAAGGAAGGCATCTTGGACGGAATGAAGGGAGGTAGAATGTATGCGTAATTGAAGGGTTGAGTATGGAGTGGGTTCGGGTTGTCTAGTGTGCGAGACTAAGAAATGTAGGGGTGTTAAGTTTGCGTCCGTTTGCCTCAAACGGTGGACTACCTAAGAATAATAATACCGAAAATGAAATTTTACCTCACGGCACATTCCCAGACCACATTTTTCCTACCATCATAAAAATCGTTTTTTCCTCGTCTCAATCATAGTGAGGTAAAGTAGAGGGGTAGGTAATCTCAGGGAACAACTCAGGAGAATGTTAAAAAGTAAGGGAGGAGTATAATATTTATTCGAGATAAAAGGAAATCTTAGTCTTGCTATGGTTCAAATCACAACAAAATGAATTTGCGCATTATGAGGACAAAAATATGTAGATACTGTTAACTGTCGAGGAAGTGATTATTTATTTAATACTAGAAAATTCATCATTCAGTCTCTTCAACTATAACGTAATCTGGACACGCACCCATTTGATTGCACTACTGAAAAACGAGGTCGCCGAGCTGGTTTCATATCTACTATAGGAATGACGACGATAGCATTCCCCCTATCATGCCCGTTATCACTTACTCGTATGTGCAATATAGACGAGTCGATAGTGATCTTTTAATTAAAAGTGTTCCTTCGTCCTTTGCCTTATGCTCTTATTCTTCAAAGACGCTTCAACAATCTCTATTATTATAAAATAATTATAATAATAAAATAAAAAAGGTCATATTATAAAAATTAGACGCTAAATGTCCAGTGTTTTCGTGTTGATTGCATATCGAAACCCAGAATTTGGTAAATATTTCGAGCTAGAAACCAAATAAGTCACTATCACAAAGTTCGTAAAATCGTCAGTCACTAATCAGATAAACCTGAGAGTGTAAAGGAATCTTGGGGAACTCATTGCAAAACTTCAGGAAAACAACTGTAGTATCTTTCTTTTTCGTAAAAGGTGATGTATTTAAATATTTAACTTCATAGACACCTAGAAAAAGAATTAAAGAACATTTAACTAGTGTGACGGGCGTGACTATTGAACCTTGTGACACATGTATGTCAGTTCTCCACTAAGCCTGATGTTCTCCCTAGTTGGCAAACATTAAGATAGGATGCATAACATATGTGCAGCTGTACTGAATGCCGTTATAAACAGTGTTCTCTTCATTGTTATTTAACAGTGAGCATTGTTGTAGGGATTTAAAACAATGATGGGAAATTGATTTTCCAAGTCGATGTTAAAGGTTATTTTCAGGAACATACCTCCGCTGTCAGATTAGAAATAAAGGTAATCTACAGATTCAAGATTACTACAACAGGATCATTAATTCAAAGTGATATTTCATTCCAAGATTCATATATCTATTGGAGAATTCTAATCAAATCTAACGGACAGAGTAACTGAGTATTGTTATTCATACACAATTACGCATTCTATCTGCTAGAGGTAGGACAGTTGTGTATGTGCCGAAAATTTTGAGCCAGTCAAACGTCATTTAATCGTTGTTTCCCTCAACAGGCTTCAGCAGTGATGGTAAACTTTTAACAAGCATTGATTCTTGCGATTTAGAAATTAAGTTTCTGTTAGCCCTCTAGAAGAGTCCTAGTATTACAAGAAGGTAAGAACAATTGTAGTAACTGAAACGAAATCACTTTAGCATAAAATCAGCATGGATAATTTTCAACTCTAATAGAAACTCGACCGCTTGTCTATACAACTAAATGTAATCATTGGCCGGGAAGAATTGTGGTCAAATTCAATCTCTTTTATTCCACAAAAGATTTGGCAAAAGAAAATTAAAACACTTGTTATCAGCTCAAATTATTTGGATTGCATTAAATGCTAGACAGTTACCTTGCAGGAGCGTGGTCGTAAAAAGCTAAGGAAGTACGAGAAGTATTACTCGGAAGTAAAGGGTGTAAATGCATGTGCGCGTGGTCAGGGAAATTCAGCACCGAGGGTGAAAAAATGTGAGACTAAGAAAGGATTATATTTTTTTTAATTACGCAAAATATATCCAATGCTGCCACTGGCTGCATAGTGAAGACCCAAGACGGATCAGTAAATCCAGGGCTTTCATGGAGCCAAACGAGAAAAGCGAGGGAGAAATAGGGGAGAGAAAAACGATCAGGCAAGAGATAGTCGCAGGAAAAATTTGAGTTCACCAAAAACCAGGCTTGGGGGAGGGTCAGTGTAGGCACCGTGAACAAGGCTAGCATCACTGTTACCATTAAATAACAACGACACAAAAAAACTACAAAAACATGGAAACCAATACCCAAACCAGCAAAACTCCAACAACACTGGCACCATCGAGTGATGAACGGTCATCTGCCCTGCTTCGTCAAGAACAATATGTAATTTAATAGTATCACAATAAGTAAATAAGCACTAAATTGAGAGCCTGTGTATTCATTTGGAGATCCATGCCCTTTAGACCCCATGAAAATACGTGGTGCCTTAAAGGACTGGCACTAAAAGGTTGTGGTTGCCTCTCCGCCACGTTCCGAGCATGGCAACTGCCGTGGGTTTGCCTGCTTTAATAAGGATAGGCGTGGCTTATTGCCGTGAGTAGATCTCGTTAAGGAGATCCCTGTCCTGATGGGTGACACGAGGGCGTATGCTAGGAGTAAGGATGCCCAATCGTAACATATTGAAAGGTTAGCCTTGGGGAGTAGCAGTGATTTTAATGATTAAGTGTCGTACCTAACAACCCGGAAACAATCCAGTATCTTAAAAAGAGATGTTTCCGAGGATAGACCACTCTACCACATGTAATGGTCAAGGGATTAGTCCAAAAGGCCGCATAAGAACACCACTTAGTGCATTTTTCCTCAAACCGGCGACAAATTTCCCCAGGCGGAGGGGTCTAAGCGGAAATAATCCTGTCCTCTAGCTGTACAAATTTCTGGGATGATGAATCGGAAAATGCATAAAAAAATTGGACTAAAAACTTCAAATGTTGTAGCTCCAGGAAATCCTATTAGCAAAGTTATGCACAGGGACGGGAGAGAAACAATAAAGAGTACTAATACGAGGAATTGGGAAATTAAAAATACAATAATTCAATTATCGATCAAAGTAGTTAGCGTCATGTTTTCAAGGTAGGAAGAAGCGCAACGAATGCGAGAGGTGAATAGTAGAAGGCGGTCAACAGAACGTGATCTACCATAAGAGCTTTGCTTGGGGTCCTCTTTGCTCTCAAGGTCAAATTGAAGAGAATATGCTGCCGATTCTTCGCCATAACGAAAAAATGTTTCCTCGCGTAATGACCTGATGTACATAAGCTTTCTTTTTTAGGTAATGAGGGCGAATTCGTAAGGACATTTTGAACCATCGTACAGGAAGAGGCAAATCGACAATAACGATATCAATCAGCATATCGACCACATATACCATTTCAATTACCGATCTTGCCAAAAACATGGCACAATCCTTTATAAACTCAATAATTTTAAAGATGAGTTAAATTAAAATTTTGGTCTTCAGTGTAACATTACAAGACGGGTCAGGCAAATGAATAAATTTACGGAGACGGAATTCCCATTCATGTGAACCTGGCACCACTCACGATACCCGGAAAACCGATCAACGGCGGCCAATTGATTTCGCAAGATGCAGTAATAATGCAATTATTTTATCCTACGAACTTTCAACAGTCAAGTGGCAGATCAACGTGCAACACTAGTTTAAGATAAAGGATTGACATCTGATTGAGCGCAGACGAAACTGCAAAACTGATAGACCTTCGAAGGAGAATGAGTAACAATAAAAAAAATGTCGGCGATTCTGTCGTTTTTTAATGATTAAACTGACGAGCCCTATTTCAATTGTCATTCACACATGAAATTTAGCCCGTCGATGGGGTACGAGACGAGGTTTTGCGCAATATAAAAGCTCTATCTAAAAAGCAGTAGTCTTATCCTTAATCCTATCACAGGCAAATAATGATGTTCGATCACATGACCGACCCTAAACAAGTTCAATTCAGTGTGTAAGCTACGAGGGCAATAACAAAATTGATGTCTCCAATTTATTTTAGAAAATAGAAAGTGCCTTCAGAGACGATGATAAGTGTACCTTCAACTTAGGAAACAAATGGTAGTCACTGGGTGCCAAGGCCGGACTATTGGGTGGGTGATGATGGCCCATCCAAACAGTTGTACGAGCTTGAAAGTGAGGGTTTGACGGGCGACGCGACGGTGGGGGGAGCATTGTCAAGAAGGTTTACGACCTTGCTCAAAATTCCCCTCCTCTGGTTCTCAATCGCCCGTTGAACTGTTAAGTGTTGCACAATACCTGTCAAGAGCCATTGTGGGTCCAGGAGCCATTAAGTCGACCAACACTACCCCTTTCGATCCAAAAACATAGTTTCCATGATTTTACAGGCAGACTGGGATTGTTTGAATTTCCGCGGTTCGGGTAAGGAGGAATTGTTTCTACTCCTGAAAAATTGGGAGACCACAATTTTGTGTCTACTCTCGTACTTTTCTTAGACCATCCAAGTGACAGTCGCAAAAAATGTACACTAGGCAATTATCACAAAAACAACCATGCTTGGTTTAAATAATGAATTTCGACATCAAATTAGTGGACAGATATTTTATGCACGAGGGTACTAACAATATAGTCCATACGTGCCTAAAGGGAATTGAGATAAATCTGCATTCATGTGACAAATTTGACTTTCTGGACCAGAAAAAAAATACAGTGCTTCCATCACTGATGCCATCGGTCTACTAACAGCGTTAGTACTCGTATTTGAAAAAGAAACCCCCATGACATTTACACAACGTACTAAGCTCCAGTTTTAAAGTTATTTCAGAAGCAGAAATTAAAAAATGAAAGATTTAAAAAGAACTAGACTATAAAAGCCACAAAAATTACGTAGATATCTAATATTTATTATCATTGCATAGTACCCTGCAAGCCACCGCTAGGGTTGGTGGCAAGGGATGATTACACAGACTACTTTTCATACAAAATACACGCACATGTGCTTTTCCCCACAAGCGCGTTTGTAAATACGTTTATTTAATAAATACTGCGTGTCAATTTAAATTAGCCTTTGTACATTCAAACAAGGTCTATGAATTTCATATTATATATCAACGCTACGGTGTTTTTAATTTCTGTTCTTCTTACGAATTCGAGGAAAACTAAGATATTTCACGGAGGTTCGTATTATCCGCGTTTACCCACCTAATAATTGTTTGAATGTTCCCTTTATGTAAAAAAATGTAAATTCTTACTTCCTACTGTGGACATAGCATATGGGACCATTGGTAATGGACGTATCTATACTTCCAAACCATAAACCGAGTAGGGGAACATTGATGTTATTCTGATACCCTATCGTTCGTGGGAAAAATGGCATCTCAAATCTTATCTTTTCTACTCTTAATCTCTCTCATTTTACTAAAATGATCTCTCCTACCGTGGTACGCTTGGGCTAATAATTTAGCCAATCTCTTATAATTTAGCCAGCCTCCTCTTATAATAATGATGCGCTACTCAGTTTATCATAACGTTTCACAATCCCAGGTCCTCTGCGCTGCTGCCGATCTAATTCAGCAATCAATCCAACTTCATGGGGATCCCACATCATATTCTAAATTAGGCCTTGGGAAATGAGAGATAACGTCCGGGAAAGAGATTATACGTTGATCCAGAACATGCTGGGTACGTCTACACTAAACTAATGATGAAAATGTCAACTAATGTGAGGGAATTCATCCAAGATGATGCTGTAAAATTTAGGGTCCCCTACTCCCTTTATTGCTTGGTTGTACAGGGACATACTAGTATCCATTGCCAATGGTCCACGTATACGCTCTCCGCAGGAAAAAAGAATTTACTTTTGACATAACATTCAAACGAATGACTGATCGGTGGGAAAACACACACAATACGAACCTCTGTGAACTATAACTAGTTATTCCCCTGCATTTGTAAGAACAAAATAAAAACGCTGTAGCGTTGATATTTAATTAGCAATTTATAAACATAGTTGACGAATATCTACCCAGTCCAATTTGTATTTACACACACTATTAAATGAATTTATTTACTAACGACATACATCTTTACACAATGAATAGCATGCGGTGTGAAAAGGTCCCGCTCACGTGGTGCAATGTAGACTGCGATATTCCTAAGCTTACGTAAACAAGACGAGCTTTTCGATGATCATGCCGAGTTCGACTCGCTAACCAGATTTTGAGCAATGCCAGTTGCTGGAAAGTTACGACAAAAATATAAACTCTGATAACTCGAAATCTAGCGTGAGCTAATTTCAAGATCGGAGGAAGTACTTAACTTTCGATCTGATGATATTACCTGATATATAAAAACATTTTCTATGGCAACTTTAAGTTTACACAAACCTAGGTGGTCCAAATTTATTAGTATTGCATATTACCTTGCAAGACACCGCTAGGGTGCGACTTAAAACGTGCCAGTACATGAAAATCACAATATTTATTTCGCCCTACAAGACCCATCACCTCGTAGTGAATTTGATATAGACGAGACGCCTTTCGAGTGTTTAAGTTCCCTCCAGTCCGTAATTAATTAGTGGAAACCCAAACCACACGTGTCCGTTAAGTAGAAAGATTTAATCTCGACTGCGGTATAATATAATGAAAATACTGACGTTCGAGTAAGGAACAACCGCAAACGGCTAGATAATGCAAATACAGGCATCGCGAGTTAAAATGCGCGCATTGCTTGACCACTGGCTTGATCCGTCGTAGCAGTAGTTTTAGGGGAGGCAACTGATAGTTTGCGATCATTTGCTCTATTACGGATGGACAAGAAATGACGACGGGTAGACAGCAACCTGGCGTCGACATTAGCCTACTCTTAATGAAAGGCGCCGAGGGGTCCTCATCTGAACTTCCATCCGACGGTGTATTAACTCAAAAGTGCCCTCCACACCTCAAGTAGGGATCCGGACACCACTGAAATGTCGCCGCCGGGATTCAAACTTGTGCCCTCAGGGTAGGCAGCCTGTACGTTAGCCACCGTACCATTCTGATCTGTCCTTCAATCACAACTCATGCCGAAGTGGCCATGACCATGACCCGACGGGACGAAACTACCAACACAGAACTTTACTCACTAGTTAAAGAAATAGGACCCGCGAACACCAAATTCACTTGACGGGCAATTAAAAACCATTCCATTATCTCGGTGACCTTGCGTACTGATAACTTCTCATCGTGTTTCACCCGAAGGGTGAAAGAAGGGACTATCTCAGTCTCAATCTCGCCCCAATAAAGACACTTTATTATTATTATTAAGGGTAGTTTCGGGGCAGAAATCACGCCTTTCATGCGTCAGCGGATTCCTAAAAAAAACCCAGTAACAATACCCACAAATGGGAGAATCATCACTGCAGGACTGTGGTCTAGCTTTGTAGCATGTGACCACAAGGTCAACCAACGTAACTAACAAGGTAACCCTTTTTCAGGGCGGCCTCCAGTCACAAATTAGATACATGGCCATCATGTGAGGCACAGTTTGCCATGTATGAAAGAAACGCGCCAAACGCCTGAAAATAAATTTAGATAACGATTGCACTTAATACTGCAACTATTTCACTTGTAATGCATGAATGGAATTAAACCAGTTGTTAAGGCCTAAAAGAGAAAGTTCCTAAAAGTATTGCATTCAATGTTGTAACAGGTATGAACAGCAAACTAAATCTCAGTGAAAACCAGCTCGTCCGCGAATACCCTACCTGTCTAATCAGTTATTCCATCAATAAAACAATATTTTACCCAAACATGACCGTTTACCGGTTTAACTAAGGGGGGCTAAACCACGCATCGGACAACATTTATAGTAGCGACCCGAGAATCCCGGCGAAGAATCGCAGCCACGCGTTTGGCGGCCATTCAAATGCTCTACGCAACAGCTGGCAACGAGGCGAATTGTGTCATCGAGGCACGCGTAGCCCTTCAACGATGTCGTAACTTTGCCCCAATTCGGCATCTCCAAATAGAACAAAAAGAAAATGTACTATATTAAAAGGAAAAATATTATGGGTCACAGAACCAGAATCACCAAGACTTCTTTCGATGCTTGTAGGCACCACGCCCGATTGGTTTAACACCTGTACAACGTAAGGTCATTTGCTCCTAGGATTCTTTCGTTGGCAAAGGCATTAACCCACTGAACATGAACAATCAAACATTTGATGAGGTGAGTGGCCAAGATCAGTTCTGGCTCTTGCGGCGACATTCCACCCCAAGACACGCGGATGAGAACTTGCACCGACACACAAGTAGGCGAATGCATACTCCTCGAATCAAACTATTTGGCCAAAAAACATTTTTAAGCATGAAGGAAAGGACCTTCGAATAAGTACGGACCATTGTTGACTAGCCCAACTAATCAGATTCAAGAACTTTACTGGTCCAACTTGTTTCTCTGCTCATTCTGAATCAAAGAATTCTCTCAAAAAAGGCGAAATCAATGGTACACGGGACACCATTCAAAACCACATTTCAGTACCATTACAGAACAGACACACTTAAGGACGAATCAACAACCAGTCAAACAACTGTCAATCCTAGTAGTAACCCTCGCTACATAAACGCTTCGTAATAGACAAGTGGTTTAACATAAAAATTCATACCAACATTGAGTCGAATAACGTAAATACATGCGTCTATATTTGATCGAGTGTGTTCACCGAATTAGTTTCGATTACGTACGACGCCAATGAATTACTTTTTACAAGGAATAGAGATGAATATATCAAGAGGGTAAGAAAATAAAAGCACAACCTTGGGTCTTTCTATTTTTATTGTCATCGAAGACTTTGACAGCAATATATATACATATACATATTATTTAACTCCTACCTTTTTTTACGACAACGCTCCCAAATGGAGATGGAATTTTTTCTGTACTGAAGAGGTGGTAAGGCGGGAGGTACGGAGGTAGGCAAACAACGGAGGAGGTGGCAGTTTTTTTAAAATATCATTCGTCGATTGTCCGACTCATTGGGGGAAACTCGCAGGACCTGCTGCGATGCGAGAGAGATGAAACGGGAAAGAAGTGCCGTGGAGCCGGACTCCTGAGGTTGGGTTTTCTCAATAGGCGAGCAGGAGACGAGGCGACACTACCACGGTGACCGTTCTTTCTCCAACTCGAAGGGCCGACTCTAACACCGTCCACACACACTTAGGCAACAGTGAAGCGCGCGCGAGCGAAGGCTTCATTCAACGAACACTACACACACACACCCCCACCGAAGATGGACCCAACTGGGTATTAACTCGCCCCCTTTTTCTTTCCTCTTTCACTCTCCGGGATAATGCTCGATTGTGGCCAAAATGGGGACTGCCGTGTCGTCTGGAGGGGAAAAAACTCGATGACACTTCAAAAAACGAATGGAAAAATCGAAATCAAAGCGCTTGCTTGGGCATCCTCACGGAGCCAAAATATTGTGGTGCGCATAAGCCCCCGCTCGCTCCTAAAGAACATTTAAAAGTGGTAAAGAACAACTACACATGCCCCCTACGTTCCTCCCTCCCTCCCGAGCCCCCCAAGTCAATTTTTGCTGCCGCCCCCACAAACTTCCCTCCGCACCATCCCGCGGACTGCTGCTTCCGCGCTCCCTCTTCCCATATCGCTCTCTCTCTCCCTATTCCCATCCTCCCGTCTGCATCCACATTGCCCGACTTCTTCAAAAGTGCTCCTCCCGCCTGTCTCGGTGCTGTTCAGTGGCAAGGGGTGGCAGGCTGGTAGTGTTGGGAGGGCGGGTTGGGAAGGACGGAGGGCCGAGAAGACGCCCTTTAGAAGATAAAGGCCTTGATCTCGTCGTATAGTACGAGAACCAACGCTCCACCAGTGCCTCGAAGGACGTTGGAGAAGGCTCCCTTGAAGAAAGCGCCACCACCTTCGCTTCGGTAGATCTTACCCCAGCAGTCAAGGGTGCTCTTGTACATGATCTCACCCTTCGCCCTTCCAGACTGCATCATCATTCTCCTCCTCACGGTATCGAATGGGTATGACACGATACCAGCGACGGTGGTCACGGTCTGAAAAAAACCACCCAAAAAAAATCGACTGAAATATAACTGGGGAACCCATTGAGGAAACAAACGGCAGATACCACCCTTTCCACCAAATTTTGAATCATGAATTTCGCCTGGTCTTATGGTTTTCTAAAAAATTATCCTCTAGCACAAATATTTACTAAGTACAACAGTTCAATACTTGAAAAAAAATATCAACAAAGCACAGATTGTGGAATTTTGCATCTGAGATTGTCAACCTTTTACTGTGATCCATGTCTTCTAATGCATAAATAAAAGGCACCTACAGAAAGTTGATAATTGAAATTAGTCTACCATCACATCAAAACAGGGATAAGTGACTGTAAGGATGTGAAAATAAAATGTAATTAAAATTGAAACCAATCGCCACATAAAGGGGTTTTAGGGAGAAATTCAGAAATAAGAAGGAAGCATGAAGGAAGGCATGAAAAGCTTAAGTCAATGTTAGGCAACCTAAGCAGTTAAGCAAGATAAGCAAAGAAAGTAGGTATATAGTATTCAATGAATTGAAAGTGGGTAATCAAAATTGCCATGTTCATTGTCAAAATAGTGTTATACTGTGTCTCGTAACTATAGAATGGACGTAGCTGTGGTCTTGAATCAATGGAAGGCTTTAGCTTTTTCATACTGAGTATCGTTCAGTAATGCTTTGAGGCATAGTGGTGGTTAGCGTGACCATGTAAAAATTCTGATGAACCGAAATGTTTTAGTTCTCTGCATCATTGCGTCAAGCTAACATTGAAATTTAGAACATGGTAAATTAACGACTAAAATCTACTATGATAATAGTTTGTGTCCTCCTCAGCGGAGGCTGATGTTTGGCCAATTATGTTACAGTAAAAGAAATTTGAGGCAATTCATTTAATGTTACAGAGAGAAGATGCCATGAATGGAGGTGAATATTAAACAGACCTACAGGAGAAGTTATTGTAAAAGGTGGTAGCAGGTTTAACATTTTGTACACAGCTGGACAGTACAGTAGTCTGCCATGAAAGTGTCCACCAAAATGCTGCTAAAAGGAGGAAGAGCAATGCATTTCAGTTTGACATTAAAAGCAGAGGAACTAGTTTAGTATCAAGTGACTCAGTACATCAGAATATCCAAAACTAAAATGAAGTCTCCCAAAAATTGAAATTGGGACCTCAATATGCAGTCAGTACAATGCCAATTATGGTATTCCTTTATTCATTATTTCTGGAATTCAAAACTAATAAATATAAGCAGCAAGAGAAAAGCACTTATGAAAGAAACTTTCGCAGGCCTAATTTAACCCAACAAAAACCCCACACAATTCATAACCCAAAACCATAAGGCAGTATTTTCGTAAAATATGCTAATTGTCAATTTATCAAGAAAGAATTGGTCCCAATTGATTTAAATATTATGAAAATTTCATTTAAAATTTCAAACAATTATGTGACCTGAACTTTTGTCTGCCAGAGCATCTCCACCACAAAAAATCTCCTTCACATTGAAGTGTACCATATGCGACGACATCCAATTAAGGAAATGAATGTGAATAGAAGTAATGTTTACCTCAAAATTACCCCAACGGCTTGTCTAGCAACTTTGATTCCTATAACAACTTAATTTTTGCTGGAAAAGTAAAAAAAAAAAATCGCAGTTACAAGCAATCAGTTTTGAATAGGAATGAATTTAACTTCAAACTGACACATTAATACAAAACCTACGAGAAGCTACTACCACATATTTTGTGCTACACATGATCTTCCAATGCATACCTACTAATCCCTAATACCGAGGGAGGTTTGCTTCCAAATGCATCCCTTGATGTCTGGAACAAGTAAACCACTGAAAACCCAGTGTATGCACTTACAGTTGCATTGCATGCAGTTACATTGACAATTCATGAATTTTGTCTGCTACCACAATAGTAGACTGCATTCAACACAATTGAATTAAAGCTATAAATTGATATTATGGTTTTGATCCTCTACAAAGATTGGTTTGATGGCAATCATTTAGCAACAATGTAACAAATCATCAGCAGTTGACCAATCCTAGACTTGAAACTAAAAAAAAAACCACAGCCATTCTACTGATGTTACAAGACCTCCAAATTTAAGTCAGTAGCCCTCCAATTGGCATCCTATTCATGACATTGTGTAACTTTTTTGCTCTTGGTTGACATTTAAATGTCGAGAAAAACTACCATGTCTGCTAACAGTTAAGCATCCACCAACTATTTTTGACCATGGAATGGTGGCATATTTTGGAACACTTCTGGCTGAAATGAAACCATATTTGCTAAGCACTTGTTATAGAATTTTCACAATTCACTTCTAAAAGATTAAGACAACCAACCTAACATCTCAATAACATGTCATCAGTTGTAGTTTACTTTGAAAGCCTTTAAAATTCCATCTTTAGTTGGGAATGATTTTAAAACTTGGTAATTTTTTGTTTACTGAGTAGCATAATGCTTGTTAGCATTTGAACATCAAGTCAACACTTGGATGTGGAGAAGGTGAAAAATGTCATGCCACTAACTTTTACCAGGTTGATATCTCTTTCCTCGTCTCACTAAGATATTTAGAGCTGCATATTTTATCAGAAAAAGTCCAAATGCATTTGGTGCTCCTCAATCAAAACTCTGAGGAAAATCATTCCATTAACATTTTAATTAACACAAAATTTTAGCTTTAAACCGGTTTTTCACATACTCTGCATGCATGGAAAGAAGTAACCATTGAGAGTTACTGTACAAACCTGTCTTTTATAGTCACTACCATAATCATGGTTTTCACCCTAGATTTACTACACCTTTTAAAAACTGTAGGTTAAGGTAAAATCGCGATCAATTAAAAAAATTGAACAAATGTAAAAACCACTAACTAGAGAAACCTTAGTTGACGACAGGTCAAGAAATGGCGTAGCCATGCACAAGAGTAATACAAAAATGTGTCAATCCCAAGCTATTTAACACCGTTATCACCCAATATCACATACAATGAAATTCGAATCAAGAACAAAACGAACATCCGCAGACAAACCATCTGCACAGCACGAAAGGATGTTCCAGAAAATAAATTTACACAATCCCTCAATTTGCAGTAACTAACCTGTGCAATGGCCCAAGATACGAGGAATGGAGTTGTTTTGGGATTTGGCAGCATTCCCTTGGCTGTGTCAAAGAAACCGAAGTACGCAGCACGGTAGATGATGATACCCTGTACGGACACTCCAAAGCCACGGTATAAACCGGTGAGTCCATCAGACTTGAAGATTTTGGCCAAGCAGTTTCCCAGCCCACTGAATTCTCGCTCTCCCCCTGACTTGCCGATATCGGCAGCCAACCTGTGCAAATGAAAAACGTTAACGTTTCCTTTCATAGTTACTTGACATTTAAAAATTCACCGAAGAACAAAAAATACCTTGTTCGGGCGAAGTCAAGAGGATACACGAAGCAGAGAGACGTTGCACCAGCAGCACCACCAGATGCAAGGTTTCCCATAAAATAACGCCAAAACTGGGTGTTCTTATCAACTCCTCCAAGGAAGACCTGCTTGTACTTATCCTTAAAGGCGAAGTTGAGTGCTTGGGTGGGGAAATATCTGATCACATTGGCCAAGTTACCTCTCCAGTAGCTCAAAAATCCTTGTTCCTTTGGGATACGGACGAAACAATCGACCAACCCTGAAAAAGGAACGCGTTTCATTAGCAACACGGACCGCTAACCTTCATTAATGATCAATATAACTGCTCCCTTAACCAACGCACAACTCAAATAATAACAATATGGTCGTATTTTCAAAGCTTCTATCAAAGTGGTGACAATTGGGTAAAATATTTCGGTGACAGTTTAACTCGGAATGAGTAAACCATTGCATACTGACACGAGAACCTACCGATTAACCGAATTTCCACAAACCTTACAACTTAGCTACCTCAACGTCGTGTTGCTGTCATAATAAAACAAATCTAAAAATATCTCACAAAAAGAAGAAAATAGCTCAAAATTTGTAGAAGTAATGCCGAGACCGGCCATTGCGAAAACTAAAAACTGCACCAATGCCATCTGAACTAAGTTCTATAAATCAATTATTATTGCATTGGTGTGCTGTGGAAACAATCTAGACACTTATTTGCACCCATTTCAATCATCAGCAGATATGAATCTTAATTATCGAGAACACCTAGGTAAAAAAATGTTATGGGTGCAAAGCAGGTACTATTAATTAGATTGATCTTAGTTGAACCAACCAGCATGGCCACACATACTTCCGCAAAAAACTATTCGAACTTCCTTTTCTCCACTAAAATAATATAAAATAATTTTTTCAGTTTTCCCTTTTTGCAGTAAACGTGGGCCTTCGTTAAAACTTATCCAATATGGCTGCGCCGGTAATACCACTAAATTTAATAGAACAAAATTTGCGCTACATCTTACCTTTAAAACATTAACACAACTCATAAACAGGTAATTCACTTACCCTTGTACTGCATTTCTTTGGAAATTTGCTTTGATGCATGTTGAACCTGAAGTAGCAGCTTCACACGCTCAATGGGAGCGACAACAGTTTTTGATATGGCGGCAGATATTCCACCGGCGACAAAATCCTTCATAAAGGCAACGGGATCCGTGAGGGACGTCATTTTCGGTTCTAGAAGAGGTAAACTAACGATTACACCTTGAATTAACTATATAATCAAGGATTAAGTACTTAAATATAATAGTCCTTCCAGCACCTGGTGTTCGTACGTCTGCTCTGGATGAAGAGAGTGCAGCGAAAGGAAGAGGATTTCGTAGGTCGGGTGGTGTTCGAAGCGCTGTCTGTGTGACGTGTTAGATATCGACGAATGCGGAGAGCCCTTCCCCTACTTCTCCCTCCAGCTCCTACTCCTTCCAGCCGTGGCCTCATTCCTATATCGTACAACTTAGCACACGTTTCCCCAACCATGGTATCCTGGCAGCAATTTCCCCTCCGCGGTTTAGGTGTTACGTCACTTCCCTTTCTCAAGTCTGCAAAGGTGGAAAAGTGGGGGAAATTATATTTGAAATCCTATTATCATTAAAAGTGACCCGTAATTGTTAATTTAAAAAAAATTATTCGTGCATTTTTGTTGCATTCAGTTACTATTAGGTGCCATGTTGCACTCCTGACCCACTTAAATGTTTAGTCTTGTTTGTAGTTTAGGTCCAAAAAAAACAGAACTATAGTAGATCGATCTTTACAGACGGCTTAGTGTTTAAAGATCATTGCTTCTAATATCCACGTGACGTAAAGTAATCTTTTCTCGTTCGTGAAAATGTTTTTCATTGACCTGTCTGTGGTGTGAGTGCTAACGTGAAAATATATTACGCCATGGTATTAATATGTAATGCTGGTTTTGGGGGTAAAACTTGTATTTGTGTGCATAGTAATATTTAAACGTTGCTTCTAACTGATTATGGCAATCGATGGAGTATTACTTCATTGACCTAGTCATAAGTGGGTTAGTCGGCTATATTTAATTTTAACAAGCCATATCCAAGGTAGTTGGTCGATTGCATTCATTGTTTATGTTGTAAGACTTCTGGTCATTTCCGTTTATCCACTCATTGACTCTATTCCATTAATTTGTGTACATGTAATTGGATATCCGTGGTTACTTATTTCGTTTTTTTTATGGATTTGGGTTTTTTCTTTAAAGGAGCTAAAGTCGACGCGTTAAGTGCAAGATGCAAAGACTTCTGTTTTCAACGGTTCTTAGCTTTCCGTTTCGTATTTCTCAATACATAAGTTTGTGTTGTTGGGACTTGATTAGTTATTGGATGATTGTAGTGTGTGTAGTGGCGACAAGCGGATTGCAGTGATGCGAAAGCATTCCATGATCAGTCGTGACCTCTCAAGGTTGTAAACGTAATTTGAAAATCATTATCCCCGTGACTTAATTAAGGCCGGGGTATTTAATAAACTTTCAATTTTTATGTTGACTGATATTTTGTAAGTTGGTTGTGTTATAAACTAGAAGTCAGTACTTTAAATTTTCGTATGTTGTCTTATGTGGAATTTTCCTGCTACAAAAATGTTACATTCAATGCATTATTAATTCATGCACGATGCCTAGTCGAAGAACTAAGTGAAATTTTTGTTCATCATTGACTTTTTACGAATTTTTAACTCAGTTCGTTGTGATAATTATCATTTTAGGTGCTTCAAGGACCAGAATATCTTAGAAATTTAAGTTGTATTGTTTAGAATTGAATTTGCAGTCCTGCATTCGTGCGTACAAGAAAAATATCCTGCGCTGACAATTTTCATGATATAAGGTCTTCATGGGAAGGGTTTTTTCTTCGGCGCTCTTGCTTCACCTAACGCTAACTAGATTGGGTGGAAACCAATCTGGCCTTAGTAATCCCCTTCCCTAGTTTTCCATTAAATAATGAATGTGGAATACTTTTTTCTCAGAGTTGAGCTAAAATCAAGTCGGATGTATATCACTGTATATTTTGCTAGATTCTTCATCAATTGCAGTACCTAATTGTATTCATGTAATTAGCTTCTTTTCAGGTTATTTCATTGTGCAAGGAAAATATAATATACATCTATACTCCACCCTGTCACATTTCTCTGATTTTGTTTCCATGCAGGTTCTTATTAAACTCACCTTTAAAATTTTTAACTTTTATTATTGTCCGAGTTCTTATCCATTTAAATGATGGAGGAGAAATTTTGATGAATTAATGGGGAAAATGCTTGGAGGGCAATTGATGAGCTTTCCATTCCATGAATTCACGTCAGAATTTCTTCCACATTGAAGGATTCCACGAATAATCCATGAATGTGTTTATGGAACACAGCATTTTCTTGGGGGAAAACATCAGAAAAGCATACAGGTGAGGATTCAATATGATGAGATTGTTAGGAGATGAGACTAAGTATTATATGTTTATCATTTTCAGCACTGACATAATTAAACAATTATTCCCATGGAACACCATGCATTTGATGTGGGATAAATCACCTTGTGCCCTATTTAAGAACGTCATAAACAAGGTTTGCAAAGTCCAAACCATAAAGAATTATGCCTTTTTATGAGTAATTAGCTATTGTAGTTGATGACTTTGTTGTCGGTATGCATAACATCATCGGGTGCAAGTTGAAATGCACTCTGTTGTACCAGTTTGAATGGATCCCATAGCTCGGGTGTGCAATCCTTGAAGGTTTATGAACATGGCATTTCTGCATGAAGAATCAATGTACTTGGCCTCAGTTGATGGTAGACCCACACTTAGCATTTGACTTCCCCTCTGGAATTCATATCCAGTTACCATGAATGTCTATAAGTCCACAAATATTATATGTGCCTTCATCATTTATTAACTCTATACCCAGTTCACAAGTTGGACCTCAACAGAATAGTTAAATATTGTCAGTGCACTTTAGTATGACATTTGCTAAATTGACTGACTGAGGTAATTAGTCACAAAAGATGGTCAAGTCAGGAGTATACATAGAGATAAAGTAAACTACCATTTTTTTGTTGATTAATCCTTTCACAAAATTTATCTTATGTCTAGCACATGGCATTGTTTTTTTAGTCATAGCCTACCAGGTTAAGGTAGCTTTTTGATGAATCCTAGTACTATACACTATTGTACTATACATCCTTATTAAAATACTACAAATATCTATAAATCATAGGCTATACATTTCAGTAATGTGTTCTCTAGCTCTGTATACTTGCTGTCCCCCTTGTTTATTTTATTTTGAATAAAATATTTTAAATAATCCAAATAAATAGGTAAAAGAACAATGGATGATATGCATTGAGTACACATAGAGGATATTTTAATTCCAAACAATCTTTTCTCAAATGGTATAACTCATCTTCATTAAGTTCATTAAACATTTTTGCTTCCAAATTATGGTTACTCCAACTCCAACAATTTATAAACTGTTTGTGATAATTGCCATTTTGCAATTTAATATTTTTACTTGTTATGCATCAGTGCCTAAAATTGTGTGACAAACAATTGTTCATTGATTGACAACAACATGGGTTTGAGGGAATTTTTCAATATATAATCAATTAAAAATATATTGAATATATACAGAGAATTTTTTTGGTGATAGGAAACCATTTGCACGTGTATGATCATTGAAAATAGTTCCTTACAATTATGAAGGGAAAGATTGCACTGTTGTATCTTTGATACCATAAGCTCTGATTCAAGTTGAAAATATGGCATTGAAAAACTTTATTTTTGAATATGCTTATGTCTCTACTGGGAACATTATGAATATGGGAAAAGTAGGTTAAGTGGGATGCATTTCTCGTAAATTGTATATATCTCTTCTCTGCAAATCTCATACAATTTACCGTAGGTGACACCTGAAACGTAATTGGCAAAATATTTCATGAGAAATTGAATTCAATTTTTTTTTCACTAGGGTTAGTTCCCGAGTTCTACTACCCTAAACTGAGTTGTTGTTGGTCTGAAGCCCTGTATCCAGTACTGAATATCTGTGTCACTGATCTCAAATTAAGACCTTTCCATTTCATTTTATCTATTATATATTTCATGATTGCTATGATGCATTGCAGGTCATCATAGCTTCTCATTTTCTCAACCTATCTATCAAGGCCACCTTTCTCTTCTCTCTCTGTACCTAAATTACTACTAAGCACCATAAACATAATATATGTATACACAATCATGATATGCCCATGTTCCCAGTGAGGTGATGATAGAAACTGATGTACAAAGGAGAAATACTTGAGGCCTAGTCTGCTGCAGAGAGTGAGAGATATGGAGATGGGCTTAGATAAAATTTTACTCTAGCAATATGTAATAAAGTCCACACAGCTATACAAAGAGGGGAGAGCCGGCTGGTGCTCATCCCTTCCATACTGAAGCCCTCTGGCTTCCTCTGTGTATGTATGGTGCATGTTGTGATGCTCAGCTCAATGTAAAGCCAGCTCGATGATACAGTAATAGTAAGTTTTCACTGCAGTAAAATTCTTCAGCAGTGTCAAAATTCTCTGATTTAGGTTTCTGGCTATACTAATTAACTGACCACTGATAGTCTCTAAAGAGTTTTAAAATGATATTTTCCCCTAAGCCCCCTGCTTAAAAATAAGGATGATTATAATAACTTGCGTTAACAGCAGTTCATCAGCCATAGAAGAAATGTATACCAAATAACTACAGCAGAATAAGAAGGAAGAAAAGCATATTTTACCATAGTTAAATGTGTTCATCAAAATTGAATATTTTAATCAAAACAAATATTACACACTACACAACATTATTATTGTTTTATACTTTACAAAATTTGTGTGATTTCAAACCAAATTCAATTATGTACATTCAAATAGTTGTTACAATCATGCAGGAATAATGCACATCAATAGGCTTTCATTTTAATTTCAAATCTTATAATTCATTGAGGAAATCAATGCAATGCATACAAATGAGAAAGGTTTCACAATTCAAATGAATACAAATTTACAGGAAATTTACATAGAGAACTATGTTACAGGCTCACCTATTAGTATGCTTTTCAGTATAAAAATTGGATATGGAATGTGGTCTAATTAACTATGAAAAGAAATTGTTTCCAGCTTGTTAAATAAAAAAACAGTGTAAAACATTTATTGCACATGACTTTCACTCCTAGCTCAACACTGAAGAAAATTCCATCATCAGAATCAGACAACAGGATTAATATTATTTCACCATAATTACAATAAATTTAAGTGTTGAGCGGAACATTGCCAAAAATATCCAAATTTCAATGCCTTTCTATCTTTGCAGCCATTGAACAATAGATGAAACATTTAAAAATTGAAAAAAGTCAGTTCAAAGGGAGGGTAAATGAAACAATTGGGTTTTTAGAAGTTTCATTCAGATAATACTCCTGCCAAGAGTCCCTTTGTGTTGGCTCCATTTCATTATGGCACTGGAATTTGATTGCCATGGTAGCCTGTAGTACAAAAATGTCATTGTAACATTTTTCACTGGCACGTCTACCAGAACAGCTAAAGGTAGTTACTATTTCTGGGTACGAGCTTAAAAGGAATGGCTCATCCAAATGGCAGGCCTGCAAGATGAGTAGAAAAGAGATCATTATAAAATTCAAGAAAGATTATGTACCAAAAAATTAATGTCCACTACTCTTTGAGGGCATTTGAAATCTCAACTGGAGAGTTCATTAAAATTTTTGCTGCAATCACATAAATACGACTATTTTCTAAAGGTTATCTTTCATCTGAAATAAAAAATAAAATTATATGCTGTCAAAATCAGTCAGTATGATTTCGAATGTGTGTGTATGTATTCTTAGTCACTTCCTAGAGGGATGATGCATGGTATTATGCTTAAGTTGAACCTAGACCTTTGATGATGAAAGTGATTAGCATGACTGTCCAGTGTTTGGAAGATCTGGCCACAAAACCTTGGAATGTTGATTTAATTCTTCATGGAGAGTCTTCAAATAGTTCTGTATGAACTTACAGTCCTGCTTGTAAATTGTTGGTGTGTCATTTCCCTTGGAATTATGTTTAATTATAATGATGATGGCGTACCCTAGTCTACATTCCTGGTATTATTATTTTTAACTATTGGTTACATAAATTTTAAAAAATTAAATAGTTTTATTACCAACCACTTTGTTCTTGTTCAAATGTTTTCCAGTCAATACAAGTATGTTGTCTGCTGCAATTAATTAAGTAATTCAACTAATACCACCATGGGCCTTTCCATATTATAAGTTAATTACATAGTCTATAAAAATACAGAAATATCCACTTAATCTACAGACAAAGGTACAGATCTTTAATTCAAAAAATTTAATTTGGCCAGTAAATGTACAAACTTAATTATTTACATTGAATGTAAATAATTGTGACAAGTGACATAGAATTACCTAAAGTTGCTTAAATTTCTCTTCTGTTACAGAATTCATTCCACTCAAAGGCTTTACCAAACACAAACTTTACAAAAACAACTACTTCATGACCAATCTTGTGTAGAGTGTCACTACTGATTCAGTTTATGCAGGCCTTGCAATGCTAACTTTTTAATCACTTCATTTTCTCGTTCAATACTTTTCAAGTTGCATTCTTTTGGACATAGTCTTCAAAAAGGTTCGGGTTTCAAAATGTATTGCACATACCACAGTGATAATTATCACTTATTGCCACCTCAGTCCCTTAGATCAATCAGTATGATAAATCCATAATTGTAGGTTCGGTATCTTATGTATTCTCTATGCAGCAAAGTCTTCATAACTACCAAAGAGCAGTTTATGGTAAGATATCATTTTTTTGGGTATGGTATGTTAAATTAATTTTGCTGTAGTATTATTTGTTTTTATGGTATGTTTGATTTTTATGTTTTGGAAATAATTATAGAAATTATAATTTAAACAAGCAGGTTTAATATATGATAAAGGCCATGAATGAATATGGGTTTTTGTTAATATTTTACACCTATATTGTTTGTTTGGAATTTTAACTTAAAAAAGTCAAATGTTTTCATACTCACAGATAGCAGTTGTAATGTGCACTCACTATTTTTCCGTGCTTTTTTAATAAATGCGCTAGGATGGATCCCCAAATAACTGGAAAGCAAATATCGCCAATTGTTAAGAGGGATCATTTGTAGTATTACATTTAAAATAAATTAATTAGAGAATATTAGGGCAACTTCAGCTAATTAGCTCTTTTCAAGAAACTGTAAAAGTAACTTTAACGGAGTCACCCGCTATGTGTGCATTATAATGCAACCATTTCAGAGAGTAAACAAGGTGAATGATTTTTACTCTCTGAAATGGTTGCATTATAATTAGCTCTTCTTTAATTCATACTTTCTAAACATAAATTAAAACTTTCTTGTTATTCCACATTAATCAATGCATTTGGGTAATTAGACTCTTATATTAGATCTTGTTTTTTAACCAAACTAATGTATATCTCGTATATATGACAGTTGTGCACCTTTCAGAGATTTGATTGTTTTTGAAGGAGCACGCAAGATATATCTTCTGTGAATATTTAAATGATTTTGAATTCAGTCATTGTTGGAACTAAGTAAGAATTTGGATATTTCACTCACATTTACTTGGAAGCTTGTCTCTAATATTGAACATATTGGCTCAATACTTAATGCATATTATTGCTTCAAGCATAGGATGCTCGGGATGTTTCAGCAAAGTTTTCCAGAGTTTTCTTTATAAAATGCAGTTAAAAATTGAACATAATGAGTGACAGGAATGCACATATGGGAGAATAGAATTTCCTTGTTTGTTTTTATTTTCCTCATATGTGGTTAAGGCGAATGTATTTTTTTCACACAATAATTTTAATTCAATATTTTGATGGAAATACAAGGTTTGAGATCCTGTGAACACATATTTGACCATTTTCTGAATTATGCATATATGAACCCTTTTGTATAGGCATGTGATAGGTCTCTGTGGAAGCAATAACTCAAAAGTTAGCTTCCTGAACAGCAAGAAGTTCTATATTTAAAAACCTTATTATAAGTGGAGAAACTGATTAGATGTTAACCAAAATCCATCTACCAAAAGTGAGTTTCAGCCTTCATTTCAAAGCGTGTCAGGGATTCTGCTACCAAAAAATTATTCCAAAGTAATTGCATTGATACACATGGAAAATGAACTGGAATTATGGAAGATATCATATTATTATTAGGTAATCTATCGGTTAAGGTAGGTTTTTGGATGGACACAACTATCAAACAAACACTTTGCAACTCCAAACAAAACCCAATCCAGCAACCTAATCTACATCAGGTCCCTCTTCATCTCTGTGTACTTCTTTCCTCCCTTCATCCCGTCCAACATCCCTATCCTGTTCCTGCCCTTTCCTTGCTTGCCCAAAATTCTCCCCTCTATTAGCTTCTTCAACATTCCCCTACTGCTCAATATACCTTTCATCCAATTTTCCTGCCTCCATAGGGTTTCTCTCAACAAATCCCTCTCCTCACTCACCATCTCCAGTACTTCCTCATTTGTTTTCCTTTCAGTCCATTTCACCTTCTCCATTCTTCTCCACACCCAAATTTCAAAAGCTTCCAATCTATGTCTATCCTCCTGCTTCAGTGACCACGTTTCCACGCCGTACGTAGCTACACTCCATATCAGAGTTTTTATGAGTCTTGATATTAGATTATATTATGATTAGACACAGATAGAGAAACAGCATGATTTAAATGGACAGTTCCCCAGAAGTGAATGTGAATTCAGATCATAATTAGTACTAATGAAGTGTAACATTAGATATAAGGGTATGTACATAGGTGAAAAGTCAGGATAGGGAGATGGATACAATAGAACAATATGTACACATCAAAAGCTGTAAACAAAATTATAGGAACAGAAACTGGAAAAAAAGGACAAGGACACCAAGGATTACAGATGATATGATCAGGAAGATAGATGGAAGAAGGAAGTTGAATAATCCAAACATAGAATTAGGATGAAAAAAGTAAAATGTGTTGAATAATAGATGGAAGCTGGAAACTTTAAGGGCAAAAAAAGCATGATGGAAGGGAAGGTGAAATTGGTGTATCATGCAGGAAGGTGAAAGCACTCTCAGGAAGTAAGAAAGGGAAATCTGCTCACTATCAAAGTTGCAATAAATATAGTGATCAACCCTAAGGTTGGCTTGGTAAGTGATGGTAGAGTTCACTCAATACCATGTGAAAATCATGTGTCATGGTAGGGGGGCATTCCATTTCCTATGCTGTCTATGGATTCCCAAGGAGTCCTGGCTCTTAAAAAATCACACAGCTCAGGTAAAGCTAAGGATGCCCAGTAATCAAACCTGGGTCCTTCAGTCAGTAGTCCAACGATCTACCTCTGGACTACCATATACCCCTATCAAATATACACCAGAAAACTTATTAATTGAACCAGAGAAGATTCTATTGAGTTGATAAGAATACAAGGAAGATTTACATGGTAAAAATATTAACCCAGAAATCTTAGATAAAGAAAGAGGATATGATGTAGATTGGGGTAGCTAAGGTTTCAGAATTTGATGGCAAGATAGAAAGGGCATTTAGGTACTTGAAATCACATAAGACTGAGGGGATATATGACATTTATATGGAATGACTTAAGGATTTAGGAAAATATGAAAGGAGTTATTATGAATTAGTTTATAGTATTTATGTGGGAGCAATTTGACGGGAGGATTTCATCAGATAATTGTTTGTTCCCATCCCAAAAAAGGAAAAAAGCGGCCATATGTGAAAACTTGATATTGCAATGATAGCAGAAAACCTGGAGGATCTTCAAAGATCACAAACATATTGGATCAACTTCTACCAAGATAAAACATGAACAAGACAAAGACTAAAATCCTAGTATGTGGAAGAGAGAAGCGGAAAATAGTAGTCACACTGAAAGGACAGAAATGAGAGCAAGTGGATTCCTTCACCTATCTCGGAAGTACCATCACATGGGACAGAAGAAGTACTACAGACATCAAGCAAAGAATAGCTCAAACTAAGAGAGCATTCACAATGAAAAGATAACTACTGTGTTCAAAGAAGATAGAACTACAAACAAAGAAACAATCTGTGAAAACATTCATATGGAGCATGGTACTCTATTGATCAGAAGTATGGACCATCGGAAAAGTAGACCCAAAAAGATTAGAAGCCATCAAAACTTGGTGCTGGAGGAGGATGATCACGATAAAATTGATGGATAACATAAGAAATGAAGAAGTAGAGAGAAGAATAGATGAAGAATGGACCATATGGAGCACCATAGAGAAAAGAAGAACCAGATGGATTGGCCACACCCTGAGATACAATGGATTCGTGAAGAATATAATAGAAGGAAAAGTCCCGAGAGGAAAGCCAAGGTCTAAATGCATGGGACAGATAAAGGAGAAAGTACATTACAAATAATAGCAGGAAGTAAGCCAGTTAGCATCAGATAGGTTAGGATGGAAGGCTGCAGTCAACCAATATTAGGATTTAATGACCAATGATGATGTAAAAACTACAGAATAATAAGCTCTATCTAGCATTCAATTATGTGAAACTTAGGATCATAATTAAGGAAGGAGAGGAGGACTAATGATTACTGGGGATGATCAGTTTAGGTTCAGGAAGAGGTGAGGCATGTGTCATGTCATAGCAGTAATGAGGTCACTAATAGTGGGGAACATAGAATACAATCAGAATGTAATTTTCTGTTTCATAGATTTTGAGAAGGAATTTGATTAAGTGAAGTAGGTAGAAAAAATGAATATATAGCAGAAAAAAGGAGTAGATTGAAGAAATAGGAGGCTACTCTGTAAACTGTACATATCTCAGACTGCTCAGTTGCAAGTGGAGATGCCAGATGGGCAGTGTTAGGAAGAGGAGTAAGATGGGTGTCCATTATCACCCCTGCTGTTCAACATGTAAAATAAATTCAATTCAATGATTCAACATGTAAAAGGAAATGGTTGAAGACTAATGGGTAGAACTGAATATAGACATGAAACTTGGTGGAGTCATAAAACCAGTTAGGCTTGCTGATGACCAAGTTTTAGTTTGTCAGTCAGCCAGTTACAATCATTGCTGAGTGCATTGGAAAGTCAGTGCGATGGATATGGGATGATAATACATTTAATTAAAACAAAGGTTATGTGGGTTTCCAGAAAGAGAAAGGCTAAGTTAAATGTTCATATAGTAGGGCAAAAACTAGAGCAGGTGGAACAGTTTCTGAATCTCAGACCAAAATGGTCAAAGTAGTAGGGTGGAAAGAAGAAGAATTTCATTAGGCAAAGAAGTTTTCACAAGGAGGAGAGATTTGTTGATAAGGCTATCGAAAAAGGATGTTAAGAAATGGGTCATCAGAACTTTGATATGGAACTTGGCTTGTATGGCATGGAAATATGGTCATTTAAGCAAGATGAAAAGCATAGATTGGAGGTTTTTGAAATGTGGATGAGTAAAAAGAAAGGGAAAGGCGAAATGGATTGAAGGAAAAACAAATGAGGAAGGGCTGGGAATAGTGGGGAGGAGAGGGGATTGTTGGAAGAAATCCAAATGAGGCTGGAAAACTAGATGCAGAGCATTTTGATTGGTGAGGCGATGTTGAAGAATATGATTGAGTGGAAAATGGAAGAAGGCAAGTGAGGGGTAGGAATAGACATGATGAATGCACAGTTATGAAATATGTACATTCAATAGAAATCAAGAGTATATTCATGCTGGATATGCATTATATTTGCTTTAGATGAACTTATTTTCTTGTTTGAATAAGGTCACAGTAGAAATCCCATTGTTGGTGCTGGCTTATATCCTTAATAAGGTGAGTGCTTAACACATTTCACTCCGAAAACAATATTTTTCTAAAAAGAACTACTTTTAATCGAATAAACTGTTGTTGGAGATGATTTCAAAACTTTATTTTTGTTTTTGTTTTCTAGGGAATAATGTTTAAGACTCGAATTAGGTGGTAAGCTATGCCAATTCTGTCCTTCTTTTTGGTCATAAATAGAAAACCTAATGGAGAAAGCAGTATTCTGGCTACGTCAGATATTTATTATTCACTGCATAAATATTACAAAAAGAAGTTTTTTGTTTATTTCTATAAAATAATAGTTACTAGTAACGTATAGTAATATTTACCCTAAAGTATAAATAGGTAAAAGTATAGTAATATTTACCCTTCCATTATCGTAGTCACGCCCACCTCCAATCGTCAGTCTTGCCTTAGCTTTCATTGCATCTGACAGAGGTATCTAGAAATAATGTGAAATATTATAAATGGATAAATTTTAGAAGTTTTGTACTCATTGTAGTTACAAATTGGCTGAATTATTTTCCTGATAAATAGATACTTGAAATGTAAACACTAAAACATATTTTTTTAATGTCAAATAAAATTATTTGTACATTAACTATTGTTTCCTACACTAATGCTATGCAGGCATGACTCAGAGCAGAAAGGATTGATAATAATTGAAAAATAAAGGCATTTGTAAATTAACCAAGATAAAAAATAATATACTGATCTCAGGAGCACTAATTATGTATTCATATAATTCTTGATTACATATATTCAAGATATGATAACTATGTTGCTTCATAGAGTATTAGAAAATGAGAATGAATAATATGAATAAGGTATGCAAATTACTTGGAGTATCAGTTTCAGCCAAAGTGAAGACAAATAAAATCCACTCAGAAAGGATGTCAAGCCTCAGATCTCCTGAAAGGTCACCTTGGTACAGGCACAAATGATATTTTATATTTGCCCATAATATCATTGTCCCCCTGATCCAATAGTCCATTGTTAAGTAGAGAATGAGCACTCAATTTGAAAATGGTCAAGGAATTAAACTTTTTCTCATTGAGGAATGTAAAAATTAATTACTACAAATGGTGAGTTGGACATGAAATGACCTATTATGACTATATACCACCTACATTTGACTGTCTATCAGCCTCCATACCACCACCATCCTGACATTTGAGCATCATATAAAAAGCTTTTATCTTGGTACACATAACATTGTATGGAGATAGTAATTGCATTATCAATTTCTTCAGTGCGCAAGTTTCAAAGTCACAGCTACGTCGCCAAGTCACTCACTTTTGCTCGGTTGGCTTCAACATGAGATTTGTAGCAGAATTCAAGGAGAGCAACTCCCATTGCCAGGATAAGACCACCAATGAGAATGTAAAATATTCCAGCAACATTACTTAAGGATAGTTCATTGCGTGAAGCATCCTGAAATACGAATTTTTACAATTAGTAATGTACATATAAATATGTACAGCAAAGCACGATGATAAGAAAGAGAACTACAACACTGCCTTAAAATTATGGTTATAGTGATAAATTTTACACTTTCATTAGTCGTTAGTTAATACATGGGAAAATAGGTAATGGTGATGGGGTGAAACATGAAAAACTCAATACACCAGGGTTCTTCATTAAAATAATGATAATAATAATAATTTACAAATATATGTTTTTTTATGTGTATACATATGTTTTTTTATCATACAAGCATAAGGCAGGTCAAATATAATAATTACAGCATTATGCAGTGTTGAGGTATTAGTTAAATAAACACTTCTCACCTTTAAATAAACTTTTTTGATTTCTTATTTTATGATATGATAAATATATCTTCTGTACTCAAGGGTGATCATAAAAACTTGCATTGAGATGAAGCAATATCTGCTGGTGCTCAAGTAACATTCCACAAAAAGAAAGTTTCATCTAAATGTGTAATTGTCTAGGTACGTACATATTTTCCTATATTGTGCCAATAATTTATTATTATGCTTAAAATTGTCTGCCACCAACATAAACATGCTTGAAACACTTTAGACTTAATATTAAATATGTGTTAGATGGTCAAATTGTAATACTTTTAGAAAATATTGAAATATTTGACATTTTTAGTTTATATCATCATCATCCATGCACATCTCTCTGGTTAGTAGCACTTTTGGATTTCTTAGAGCTAGCAGATTAAAATCTATGCAAGGTAAAAGGCAAATAAATCTTTTCCATTAACAATATCCCTCCCTTTCCGCTTCTGCTTTTACAGGTATTGTATTACCTTAGAGAATGTATTAATAGTGGATTTTACTGACTTGGTTAAAAAATAAACTATTACACAAGGGAAATCACTCAGAATAAAGTAATTTTATTTGCCATTTGAAAAGATAATCCTCTTTTTTGAAAGAAGGACATATAGCCAATTTAAAACATATGACTATCATTATTGGTGAGACTTAAAATATTATGCAACCTAAGTTCCATTTTGCTAATTTGGATAAATATGTACTTGAATTTTGCATACCTGCTTATCACCATGTCGACATTCAGTTCTGTCATACCACCAGCGATTTTTTAGTTTGGCTAATTCTCCATTTTCTTTTAATGATAACACTGCCAAGTTAATGCCATCCCTGTGAGAATGAAAATAAAATTAGTGCATTAAAAAAGAGATATAGATGAAGTAAAAGCATATCAGTAAAAATAGATATGCAACACTTAATTCAGGAGAAAGAATTCTATCTTTATCAATCTCATCTCGACCATTAAACATGACTGTATGTACAGGACAAAGAACACGGCAGAGATTTTCCTAGTAGTACTATTTTCTGTAGAATGGGGTTTTTCAAAACGCATTTAACCTTCTCCATTGCAAACTGAATGGAATCCGTTTTCACTTGAGCACAATTTGTGATGCTATCTCAATATGTTTGATTGCTATCTCAAAATTTTATTAGTTATCTGCTGAGATTCCCATGGGATGAGTGAGGAAACTTCTGAGCAGATCCACAGTGGGCCTTATAAGTAGCATTCAATTATGGTTTGGGATGAGAATAGCAATGAAAGTAGGTAGTTTCAGGGATCTATTACGATGAGTAGGCTGCACTGCATGCAATCACTCCACAACTTCACTTCTCTTTAGTGAGAAAATGTCTTCTGGCAATAAATATGACTTGCTTAAGTTTGGGCAAATTTTGAAGAAAGAAATATTTTCAAAGGTTACCTTAGAGGGGAGCCAAGAGGAGTTGCTACCCCAAATCCTTTTGCATCCAGATTTCTGCCCACTTTCATGGTATCACACGGTTCTCTTTCATTGGTGTAATCATTTTTTGGTGACTCTATTAATAGAGCATACTTTCCCTTTGATTGCCGCACTCTCCTTATTCCTTCATCATAGGTTCGAACAAACACATGCTTTCGAGAATTCATGAACTCCCACATTTTGCTGTACAGGGTGATTTGTGATCGCTACAATTACAGAAAAAGTAAACAAAACTATTAGTTCTCAAACATTTAAAAAATATTATATAAAATATTAACTGATTTAATTAACTGATTAAAAATTCAGATTAGTTCTAGAGTCTCTAGAGCTGTCTACATAGACTATTTAGGAATTTCATGTGCTACTTGTTACTTAGAATATACTCTGATATGCACATGCATAACCATTATAGTTCTCATGGACTGGGAACTATTTAATGGTAAACACTTTAGCATTTAACAGACATTATCACTCATTTAACAGACATTCAATGTCCCATATGAATATAATTCAGTGAAACATAGAGGATGATGCTGAAATGTGGAGAGAGTCAAGCAATGGAATCCTCATACCACATACAGCATACATACATTCAGAACAACAAACAATTACTTACACGAAAGAAATCCCAAGTAGATCCATGATATAGAGTGCCATACTGGACTTCAGTTTGAGAAGCCAGATCTTCTGGGGAATTTATGGGAGCGACCATTCGTTCAACTGTCAAAAATGCAGCCAAATTGGCTGTGTAAGAAGATATGAGTATCAGAGTGAAGAACCACCAGACACTGCCAACTATTCGGCCTGATATAGATCTGCAAATAATAAGTCATCAGGGTTAATAATATTCTTAAAGATAATGCGCAATATTTCTGGTGTTTCAACAATATTTCTAAATATAATTTGGCTGAATATATGCCAGGAAAAAATGGATCACTTTTAATCAAATCATCTTTTGAAAAGACCAAACGGTTCTAAATTATCTCTATTTATGCTGCAGAGCAGGCTTCAAATATGTTTGGAAACCATTCCTAACCCTCTCCACTCTCACCCTGCGCAGCCCTATTTCAAAAAAGTAAAATTTTCATTTCAGTCCCTAACCAGAGCCAATCATAATTTGGGAATGGCTAATTTCTATCATTCTTTCAGGCCCACAAGAAGGCTTATTTGAGGTTGGAGAAGAGAGAAATCTTGTTCCTTTAAAGACCCCAAAATTTTAGAGTGTAAGAGGACGTCTCGGTAGCTTAATTGGTTAAAGCACTCGGCCGGATATCAAGGGATCCGGGTTCGAATCCCGGTCAAGGCGAATGATTTTTACTATTATGGTGTTTATCAAGCCATTAAATTAATAATAATGATTTAGATTGAATATGAGAGGAATTAAGTGCTCATAACTTCTTTAGAAAGCTCATGTTATATAAGCATAAAGAATAATAAAGAAAGAATTTCGAAGATACTATTAAGGAAAAATATTTGTTTTCTTAATTGACACTGTCACCAGTAACGTCAGTGCCTGAATTTAATGACTGCTACAATAAAGTGGAAATCATGTGGCTGCTAATATTATTTACACAGTTTTATTGAATTGGTGGCCATTTTTCAGTGAATTGCATTCATAGAGAGGTGGAAATACATATGTGGAAAAATCCAATGCTAGAATCAATCCATTCTGTATGAATTGTAACTGGAGATTTTTAATCAAGCATCCTATTTGAACAACAACATACATGCTGGTACTCTCCATTGAGCACTTGAGCAGGCATCATAATTATACTGTTCATCACCACCACAAATGGAACCCAGGACCTCTGAATGGAAAGTCATTACTCTAGTCACCACACTAGTTTAATCCAGTTTAATCCATGTGGCTCCAAATCCTTCTATTATATCTTTTCAGCCACATTTCTTTATTTGAATTTTTCTTTCCCTTATGTATCTATTCTGACTGCTTAACTATGACCAAAACCATAACTAGGAGGGATAGAGGGTGGAGAGCATGTTCCCATGTGGTTCACTGGAAGGGGTGTCAACATTGAAATATACGTAGTTTCTTGTAAACTAAGTATTTCTTGACACTCATGATTATTCTCACAACACAACAAATGCATTAAAAGACTTCAGGGATAAGAAAAGTCAAATTCTACAACATATACAATTTGTACAGTGATTGTGGGATGAGGGGAGGCACAGGAATCCACTTGCCTCAGGTTACACATTCTAATCACGACCCTGCCTATGCCTTACCCTGCTAGGGTGTGCATTAATTATTTCAAATAATAAACAGTCACACTAACTTCCATTGGCACTGCATAAGGGGGTATTTAAAAGGGTTTCAGTACAAGAGGTTAAGCTATCCTATTTGTCTATACCTATAAGACAGTGCTCATTCTGACTGACTGAGACAAATTCTAGACCACTTCCTGATCCTCTACATGGCTGAAAATTCCAAAGGTTCTTCAGGCAATGCTGAAACTGGCCAGAAAATATGGAAGTCTCAAGAAAGTTATCATGGTTTGAGGCAGTGACCATAGATAGTTATATTCCTAATAAAGCAAAAGGGAACGTACTACGGCCGAATGAATGCAATGAGTACAAATTACCCAAAGCCGTACTCTTGGAAGAGTATGACTCCAAGAGAATGACTCCAAGAGTACGGCTTTGGGTAATTTGTATTCATTGCAGTTATATTCCTCCTTAAGAAAGTCTGGGAGAATGATTGACATTTCTGTGCATTCCAATTTTTTTTTAAACTTTAAAATGTAAAATAACTGAGTGACAGGTATGAGAATTAGACTGAATTACACCTAAATGATGGAAATATTTGACTCTTACGATTATTTATTGTATATTTGTTGAAAATGAACAAACATTTCTTTGAAATTTATTTTTTTAAAAATTTCCTTATATTTCCATGTGCGTAAGCATGACCACAGTATTGTTGTTTCCCACCTTTTTTCTCCATATTTATGTTTGCAGAATGCAAGTCCTTTCTACTTGTTGGATTATAAGGTTGAATGAAAGCTAAATATTTTTCAAAATAACTTCCATGTTTGAGATTAGGATTATGCACCTGTTTGGTACATACCTGTGCACTATTTTCATAAATAGTGGAGGGAGAGGGTTGAGCCTGCCTGAGCATAGACCTTCTGAAATTGTATTTCTAGCAATATTTAAAAGTGAGCATGATTCAAGATAACATTAACTGAAATATTGTCAATTACAGTCTAGTAAAAATTGGTGGCTAGTGAATACATGCAAAGTTATAGTTAGCAGAAATTTACAGCTTAATTATGTATTTGTTACTTAGCCAACCCTTTTAAAAATATTTTATCCTTTAAAAGAAAAGTATAAATGCTCTGAAGAATACAAAAGTAATAGCTGAACTATATCAGTAAATGGCAACAATATATTATAATAACAGTTTATTTTCACAAACATTAAAAATCTTTACTTCAGATATGGAATATAACAATAAAATTAATAACTACAGTTGAAAACACTTATTAACTGTTTTCACTGTGATAAATACTGGACAATTTAATTATTACAATAAAAATACTTTGTCATGGCAAATTCCATTTTGGACTTTTTTTCTCCCAAGTAACAGAAAGTATTGGATTATTTTGAAAATAGGTAATACACAGCTATGGTAAAATGTGATGTGATATCACATATATTCTGTTTTAAAAGAAATTGCACAGGCTGTCTTTTGTGTGGGGAAACTTTATGCAACAAAGCTAACAATTATACAGATGGAAATGAAGAATCTAAACATATTGTTTTGGACATCCCTCTTTCTCTTTCTTCAGGACTCTTAGTTAAGGGAAATTAGTAATTGCAACTAACATACTTTAGTACGACTATGGAACCATCAGGTAAAAGACTGAGCGTGCATGGCTAGCAGGCTTGAGAAAATGGATGCTAAAATGAACACTGAAGTAAAATTAAAAACAAAGTAATGTAATGCAAGCAGATGAAATGAAAGAAGGGCTGTATGATAAGGGTACTACTTTCAAATGTACTATATGTGCAAAGTGATTTCTTCATTAACATTGAAATATCTAAACATAAAGTTTTCATGAGAAAATGAATCCTATGGGTTTCAAAGGAGGGCCCTTCGTTTAATTCATTCCATTATGAAAAAAAGAAGGGAAATCTATCCTTTGTGTCTCTTTTCCATTAAGCAGCGAAGGTGATGGACAAAAAGAGTGGGGAGGTTGCCACATCAATGATAGCAAATCAGTCGTTAAAAACGTTCATAAACCCCTTCCCCCAACACCCATTACTACGCATTATCTCACACCCTCACCTGGGCGATATGTCGCAACCCTGCTGCATGAAGGCACCCAGCGCAAACCACAGGGAGTTGAGGACACTGAAGTCATTTGCCACGGCCGTCCCAGCAAGTGTCTCTTCAACTCGCCATTCATATGGTGAGAATCGGGATACAGTGAAGAGCACAATTGACACTCCCACATATGAGAAGATGACGCAAACCCAAATCTCCTTTGAGAGTGGGTTCAGGAAGCTGAAAACGCCTGGTTTCTGCTTCACTGGCTTCTTGATCATGATGCTGATGCCCAAGGACATGAAGGGCTTACTGAAGTCGATGACTCGCTCACGTTCAGAGGTGATGGTCATCGAGGCAATTGCGATGTCCGCCTCCTGTGGCATTTTTTTTTAGGGTTTTTGTTTCAGAGAAGTGAAAAGGGGGAGATGGCATTCATGCATGGTATGGAGTGCAATACAAAAAAAAAAACGCATGAGTTGAAGGTGAAATATTTAGAGAGTGAGTGGTAAAATAAGCCAGTTGGGTGTTAAAAATTTATGAAGAGTATTTGGATGTTCGTGGGAAGCAGCCAAAACAAAATGTAATATACAAAGTTTGCATGCACCATTCAGTATATGTGTGAGAATGATTCAATGGTTCATTCATTCACAAATTCATATAGTACATCATGTAAAGCAAGCACACAATCGTGGAACATTGTGCAAAGTAGTTAAGCAGTGAGCAGCATTGCAAAGCGATTGTTTGCAACAGCATTTAAAGGGGTGACATTGGATGGGGTGATGAAGCCCAGGTTTTGTAGAAGAGAGAGAAAGAGATGGTAAACACACCTAATCAGAGTTGGATCTGTGAGATGTATCTGGCTTTTAATATTTAAGCCAATTTGAGCAAAAGGCAGGAGTGAATAGTTAAAGCTTCAATCATTCTTTCCCTCACACAGAACTCACAATAGTTTGTCAAGTTGGTTCACACTGGGAACAGTTTCATAGCTTCCAATCTATTTTTATTTCAATCATGGAACATTTTTAGAGTTTCTTAGAAAAAATCATTTAATTTTGTGGGTGAAAAACTGGTAGGAGGAGAAGAAATTATAATTCCAAATGATAAAAACCTCTTTTCTAAAATCCTCTAGTCACTTTAAAATGACTTTACTACATTCATTTTAACTCTAATACAACAGTTAATTCCTTATAATGCACAGACTAAATTCTCTCTCTCTCTCTTTGTTTATCTATTTATGACAGAAATTCACATTTACTTGAAATAAGTATCATTCATAATCATTAATTCCAGGAAGAGAGAATTGTTGCTCCTGATGTTCCATGAAAAAAATATTGAAGAAGACTTCCCAGAATGACACCACTTATTTATGACTTATATTCTAAGAATCCCAGAGTCAACGTAGCCACTCAGACACCAGTCAGTACCTGGGAAAAATGAGGTTTCCCTGCTTGAAGGCACTCCCGAGGGTAAACCAAAAACAGTCCTTAAGACCAAGACCTTCAGAGGGTCTTGTGATGAGAAAGGGGCTGGAATAGAAGGAGAGAGACATCCTACGGGAGTGAGAACACTGCTGGCATGTGCACAGGGGTTGCTGAGCATGGGTGGAGGAAGTCGAGGCAGCAGTGGAGGTGGATGGTGGTGTGCTTGGCTGAGAAGCCATTCGACAGAAGGAGGGAGATGCTTGGGAAGAGGTGAGGAAGGAGCCCAGCCGGAGCACGGTAACCACGACCAACCCGGCAGCTACCGTGGCAGCCCAAACTTCGAGGGCGAGGGGGCTTAGGAAAGAGAAGGCCCCTGGGGGGCGCCTCGCAGGGGTGCGCACCATGATGCTGATGCCAAGCTCCATGAAGTGCTCCGAGAAGTCCAACACTCGCTGGCGAAGAGCTGTCACTGTCATGGGTGCTACAGCCATATCTGCCTCCTGAAGGGCATTTGAGCTCCAAGGGTCTCAACAAATGGTTACCTTGTCCTTGACTTCACCATTAATTTAGTGTATACACTATGAGAACATGCCTATAATATTCCTCTAGGGGGAATTATTAATCACTTACAAATTTTTAATGACTTTTCCTAATGCAAGATAAAGCAAGAAGAAAACTTTTGAGCATGGGTTAGTTGTTACTTTCATGATGTTTCTTAGAAATTAGAATTTACATGAATGGAAATACTCTTAAGGCCAGTTATTTGAGAAAAAAAATATATGCACACAAGAACACATATGTACTTTAATGCACTAATAAAATATATACTTTCCTACAATATTCATTATTTCTGAGTTAACTCTCACTTGTTAAGGTATTAGAAAATTGAAAACAGGACTGAAAGGTCTAGTAAAAGTTCAAAAGTTCTTTAGATCGGTGTTTCTTAAACTTCTCTTATTAGAGTATCATTCACTTGTATGAGCAATAATAATTGGCATATGAGTTGTAATTAGTAGGTCTTAAGGATATCATAAAAAAATGAACATTAAGGTTTAGTTCAGCCTTGCTGAACATTAAACAAACAAAGGATTATTCATAATCTATTCAGTACCAATTTACACTTATAATGTGGTATTTGGTATAAGTAGTCAGATCCGATTCATGGGTATTATCATTACTATGTATTTCCTCTTCAAGAATCGTAAGACAGGTCACTGGTCAAGATAGAAATTGTAAGCATAAAATTTGGAATATATTTAAATGCACAGGCAAATAAAAAGAATTACTGGGATAATAAAATAATCAATAGGTAATATTTATTTTTATATTTAGGAAGAGGGCACCCATAAATGAAATGTGGTAGAAAGAATAAGCATAGAAAACATTCATAATTCATGTAAAACATGAATATATAATGACAGTTGGAAGATAGGTATTCCTTTTTGCTTTTGAAAAAGGGTTTCATGAAAATAGGTGTGTTATTTCCCCCTCCCTACTTGATATGTTTAACTTACATATACTTGAACACCCACTCGATAGAAAACCTGGGCACTCTGGTGAAGGGTATGTATACTCATGTGATAAGACAGGTAATCCAGTGGATCTTAGTTTTAAATAGCTGTGAACCTGGCAACCCAGGTGAAAACTTATCCAACTGGGGTTTACACAAAACCTGGGTTTCAACACCATTGATATTTGCTGTTGATTGACGTTTTTAATTCCACAGATTTATTTAGACCCAAATATTTTGTTAACAACCAAATTTACTTTGGTTCATGGAGAGTAATTTTGATGGTTATTAAAAGATATTAAGTTTTTTTCATGTGACTATTCTCGATTCACATATATTATAAATACAAGCTATAGATGAGTGCTATAATTTATCAATACCAAAGTGGTATCAATTTGACAAGGTAAAAAATTACGATTCTTGCAAAAATAGCCATCAATGCCATTAAATAGCTATCCAAATCTGAATTCTTTATTTCTTCTTAGCAGAAGCAATACGCTAGATTTATCACATTTGTTACATGCATGATAAAGCTAAATCATTAAAAAAGATGTTACAGATGCATTGATTTGCTGTGATTCTGATCTACATGTATGGTATGAAATATTTTCCCTTGTAAACCCAAATAATAACAATTGTTAAAAAAATTGGACAAACTGAATTCCCTTCAAATACAAAGCATTCATTTGACCAAGATTTTGACAGGTTTTGTGGGCAGTAAATCTTTCTTTTTGAACATATAGAGATACCTTATAGTGTATATAGCCAATTTAACCTATGCATATTTCTGTCCCCATTACTGAACTACATAAATATGACCTCGTAACTCCATCACATTGAGTATTCAGTCATACTTTAGTTTCATTGGACATTTTTACTTGGTTAAGTATTAACAAAGAATATTTTCATTTTCAATGCCCAAATATCACTTTTACCTGTGCTGCAACTATAATCTAGGCATTCCATAAAAGTTTTAACTAGTAGGTAATCATAAAAAAGCAAAGGAGTTCACATACATTTGACATTGGTGTAGCACATAAAGCTTGCAGTATAATTACAGCTGCATGTCATGAATGTGAACTTAAATTTGTGAACATTAGGAAATAATGGAATATTTAAATTTTACCAAGCCTAATGATTTACAGGACAGACGCAAAGTTGAATGTCACATGGCTATACTGAGACATTCCAGACAATGGGCACAGGATTAAATGAAAACCACTCAAAGCAAAACTGAATTAAGGTTTATAAGCTCAAAGCGTAAACTGTTATAAAAACATCAGGATACATGAATATGTACATATTTACATGCAAACTGTAGCATCTTAGGTCACCTTCCTTCAAAGCAAAATAATGTTATAACAAGTTTTGAACAACTGTGAAACATATGAATCAGAACTGCAGTTTATGAAAAGTTTAGTTCTCTATACATGAAAAGATATCTTTGTTGATAAGTAATTTTAATATAAACAAACATCAATTTTCTGCATTTAAACAATTCATGCTTTTCTTTCTTAAAGAATTTTCTGATTGGGAATTAAAAAAAAATTTGAGGTATCCCTATGCATCTAGCTATGACATATTTTTTCTATAAAATATTATTTTTTAAAGTTAAAAAACATTTTTCATGATAGTGCACATGTTGTACGTAGCATAAGATTTAGCTCTTGATTTACAGGAATAACTTAAAATCATAATTCACTATGACAATGAAATATGTCATAACATATACCTATGGGTATTTCTTTACCATGAAATGAATTACTCATTTCTTTACCATGAAGACTGTTTATATTTAACTCTGAATTACTGTAGGAAGAGCAATATAATACAATAACAGTGTTACCTAGATGAAATAAAATTGTGAACCAGACTCATTGCCTGATCATAATAGAAAATATAACTTAAAGGTATATTACAGCTAAACGTGGGTTCCTTTTTGTCACTATGTACTTTTATTGACATATAGTATATCAGAGCTAATTCAATAACTTGTGGTAAGAAAGTTAAAAGATGAGGATATCTCAAATAGGATCTGCTTTTACTTATTGTATTTCATACAATTTATATATTCATACAAAATATGCAAGTATAATATGCATATCAAATTTTCAGTCAATTGTATGAATAATATTCCAATTTAGGAACACATTTTTGCTAAAAAAAAGCTATTGCTTACTTAAAGCTAAAAGCATCAATGCTATTTAAAATTGAAGAAAAACGAATAACAAATGGCATAATTTCAGGTCTAAAAGTGGGATTCCACCATTTGTTGATACTTGTGCCCAGATATTGATGTGGGATACACAGCTGCGTAAATATAGTTATCATTGTTCCCAAAACAGCAAGCCATTATCTGATGTAGGAATGAACCTTTCAGCAACTTTCCTTACTTCTATGTGTCTGCATTGTGACTGCAGTCTAAGTGGTTGGGATTCAGACACAGATAATCATCTGGGAGATGGACTGAAGAGACCACCTCAATGAAATAATGCTGGAGGAGTCAATTGAATCTAATCTCAGCTTCAGACACAGGACTCACTGAGTAAATCTATCATTAGTGATGGGAGTTTGTAAGGATAAATAGGATTGGCCATCAACTACGTTTAAGCAATGACTTTATTCAGCCATCTATGTTGTTGATGTGATTGCCTACATCACCTAAATAATGAGATTTAAAAAAATGATCAGTTGGTAGGAGCTCCGATGATGATAGAGAGGTGAATTATCTGTTATCGTGGAAACAAACATGCAGTTATTGTGATAAATATACTGAACTGAATGAAAATGAAATCAATATTGTGACTATTATTGAAAAAAGTATTAAGAAATAATAAAACAGAAATCACAAATTAAATGCAAATTATTATTTTGTCAGAGGTATAAAAATTGAGAATAATAATGTAGAACAAAATTTTAATTCTGAAGAAAAAAGAATGAAGGCCATTAGGAAAACTATAAATATTTAAGAAGAGAATTAATATGGCAACATAATCTATTTAGCACTCACAGTGTGATCATATCATCATGTTCTGTGAAGAAAATACTTTCTAAGCTTTGAAGCAGAGAAATATAATTCCTAAATACCTGTTTACACTCTGAAAAATTAGGTAGAAAATGCTAAATTGATGCTTTCAACCCACTTTAAAAGGGTAAAATTACTAAGCTGAAGGCAAAAAAGCAGACATTTAGCTATAAATCTATAATAATTACACCAATTTCTGAGGTACCATTAAACCTTAACTTTACATGAGGTCTACAATGTGACTGCAAGAAGTTAACTTCATTTAATAAAAGTAAAATAAATGATGATAAAATGAATAACACCAATTTTGCTGGCAATTGAAAATTGAGCATTAGTTATTCTTCCACTTAAATTCCATTTTAGACAAAAGAAAAGGTAATACAACAAGCTACTAATGAAATTTAATGGCTAGCTAAGATGATTATTTTGTTCTGCTCTCTTAAATATTTCATCTATTGAACCAATGCTAATTTTGTCTCTTTATAACAAAATTATCCATAAATGTAAGTACGTATGTAATTTGGGGATTATTTTGCATTTGATAAATTTAAAAAGAATAATTTAATTCCATCCTTGGGTTCAGTATAGATATTTAATATCATCTTTGTGAAATAATTGTGAAAATTAAGTGTTAATATTTCTCAATGTGCATAAATATGCTTTCCATTTCAAATTTTTTAATAAAATTGTATTGCTTGTGAAATTTTCTTTGATTTCAGGAAACACCTGAAATTATGACTTCTGGAGCCTAGGGGTCCTGCCGTGAGGGAAACATGAGAATGCAGCATTTCAATCTCAATGACATAAAAGGATGCCAGAATGAGATTCTGAGAGAATGAAAAAGTATGAAAATATTTTTGATGCTGAGTAAGTATTATCAGGATTAACTATTCAATGATCAGAAGTAAATCCATCAAAAACTAATACTATTTCTGTAGAAAGCAAAGATAATATTTAATTTCTTAAGTTAATACTATTTAGTTCCATTAAATCATATGTTTCACAGAAGTATAAGATTGCATAATATCTTTGGGTATTGGCTTTATTAAGACTTGCCTTTCTGACCAGCTCTCCAACCATTCCATCCCATCCACCTTTTACATCTGGATTTTCAGCTCCATAGCTACCATCCTTGACAATACGTAACTCATCTACAGAAAATGAGCATGAAATACACACTGAATTACAAACACATTCAGGCAAGAACTGTGATAACTAATGGATAGCATCTAGTAAAAGCATCTTTTGGTGCAGAAACAAAAAAAATACCTTTGAATTTACCAACAGTTAGCATTTAATTCTGCTTAAATATCAGGAAAGTAGGATCAATTCTACTTATTGGAATGACCTATTATCCTATCATTAATCCTTTCATTGAGAGCTAGGAAATTCAAAGACTAATAATTTTTAAGGTCTTTTGACTGGAAATAGTCATAACACATGAGGATGAACATTATATGGCCGTCATAAAGTAATATTATATTTCCCATAACCTTCCTGAGTCTTTTAAAAATCCTATAATTTGTTTTTATTTGAAATAATAATTGCTCATGCAGCAAATTAATAATATACACTTATTGTACAGTAGTTCTGGAGTGCTTGGTAGTTTAAACAAGATGCTATATTTTTCTAACATACATAAGACTTCTGGATGAATGAATAAATTTTTCACTCACCACCAGAGGGGGATCAACAGAAAGAATGAAAGATTAAATGGACAATGGCAACCATGTTAATTCATTCTAATTTGATGAAAGTATTATTTTCAATAAGTTTATAAACTAAATTTCTAAAAACCAAGAGCATAACTAAATAAAAATGATGTACAATAACAATTAAACGAATCAAGGCATCATGAAAGAATGATCTTACAATTTATTTCCAGCTTTTTGGCAATTAAATCAGCTAAATCTTTGCAGTAGCCTTCAAATCTGTCATTCCCTGTCAGATTTTCTCCCGGTTCTGGAGTTCTCAGCATTATATATGGCTCTTCCTAAGAAGAAAAAGTGTTAAATATAAATTTTATGGATAGCATTGGAAAATCATATTACAAAACACTCATGTGAAAAGAATAGCAGCATTTAAATCAGATTACAATTCTAGATGTAGGTTAAAGTTCTCATAAACTGATGATATGAAACAAAAAGAGATAACAACTTAAACCTCACATCATGAAAATGTCGGAAAAGGAAAAAATCTCACAGAAACTGGATTTTTACCTATTAGGTCATTCTATTCATAACCACATTAAAATATATTGTGTGATATATCTGGACAAATTCATAATGCAGCATGTACACCTTTCTACTTTCAAGTAAAATTATTTTACATGATTTAAATTTATGCAAACAAAATTTCAGAGAAAAAATTCCTATTTCATCGTGTGATATCCCTATATTGGACATCAATTTCAAGTTGCAATGACAACAGCAAAAGTAGTACTGTTGTCATTGCAACTTGATCCATATTTTCTAAGAACCCTGGATATGCTGGTATGAAATTCTTGAAAGTAATTACAAGAAATAGATAATTTTTTGTTATTTAAGTCTAAACTATAACAATTCCTTTTTGATAATCAACACTATGCAGTTGATGGATTCATGTCCCTTTCTTTAGGTAAATGATTTGCTTCAAAAATAACTCCACAAAAATACTCTTGTAACTGCACCTATTTCCTGTTCTTTTGTTTTTACTCTGTACACCTACTTATATTTTTATTTTGAGACTTTTTCGGACTTTGTAATATCCACTCTGTGATGTCTGTAAAGCATATTAGCAGACAGTGTGACGTGTTCCAAACATGTCTTATAAGAACCAATAAACATTATTATTAGGAGCCAAAATGTCCCACTTGTCAAATGATTTCTTTTCTGTACATCCTTTCTTAGCAATTTGTACAGGAGGCATTAGAACAAATTTTTGCTCCCGGGGACACACTAATCATGTCCTTGGGTATTTATCACATACAATATGAGGTTAAACAGTAATTATTTGTGTGAACTTGGTGCAAATATTTCTTTGATTGTGACACAATTGTGTGCATAATCTAAATTTTACTACAGTACCTTTTTTGTCATTTTGAAATGGTAGGTGTTTATAGTATTCATATTGGAGTTTAATATGATGTGAAATATTACTGGAATTAAAATTTAGGAGTACCCCTAAATAAAAGGCCATCTTTTAATATACAAGGTAAGTATGTAGTTATGATTTATTTGCTTAAATTAATCCTTCTACTAATAAAATAGTTTCAGATTCTACTAAAGAGGAGAGAAAAGTGATATGCATATCATAATTCAATGTTTGATAGAAGTAAAGGTGATACAGCTTGATTTCTGTAATGCAGCTTAGGTTGCACTAACAAAATTGAATTTTTAAAGCTTTAATTATTTCATTTTGGCTTGAATGAAAGAGAATATATAGTTATTTTTTTAACTTAAAATTATTTTATCTTAACACTATTTTAATTTCACAATCATTTCATGCAAGAGAATGAGACCTCCATGATGGATCTCTGTAGAATTTTTGCTAAATGTGCAATGTTATCTCTCGTGAAAACTTTCACATAAAAAATATGGATTTTTATGATATCTTGGTGGTGAGCAGTACTTTGGCACACAAATATTTAGGTGAAATAAGAAGAGCTAATAGAATAGTGGGCATGTATGGGACATAATGCATGGAAAAATCTTGGACTGAGGTTAAGAAACCCAGCCTTTATATGGAAAAAATGACATGTCATACAAAACTTTTAAAAAATAGGGCAAGCAAAGGGAAGTATCCCTTTGTATATAAAGGCATAGCAGGTTGGAACTCATTACCTGGTGAATACTTCAATCCTGTACCTATCAATGTCAAACTATTGAAAAATAGAATAAAGAGACACAATAATTTAAAGGTTTAAATTAATGTTGACCTTGCCACTTGTTTGTAAACCTATCAGCTGGTGGTTTAGAATTAACAGAAATTATTTTTGGAAGGCCACATTCTATTTTATATAATTAACATACATACAAAGTAAAAAATTTTGTAAAGCAAAGTAATATCCCATTAATTTTGATTAGTTAACATTCAGGTTGAAAACAGAAATAAGCAACATGGGTTCTGAAAAAGATTACAAACTAACCATTAGGACATAAATAATATAAATGTTACAGTGTTTTCTCAAAAGAGGACCAGAGAAAGAAAATTTATGTGGATGGATCTGAGATGGAATTAAAATTGAGCAGGGAAAAGGAAAAGAAGAAAAAAATAGTAAGACATGTGCCATCTGAATTCATATTTGAGTTTTCATTTAGGTAATGAAAGTATACAATTTAAAGTCACCAAACCATGAACATTTCACCATAATATTCTTTAAATTTGTCTTTGAGAAAATTTATGCAAGAGCAGAGGCATAGTTCTTTAAAAAAAGAACAGGCTTATTTTACTTGAGAGATAATAACACTCACCACAATTGTTGTCACAATGTAAGTGCGATTTTTCTCAATATCAGCACTAGGTCGCAATCTCACATACTTGGCTGCAATTGGAGTGAGACCGGTTTCATCTGACCACTCAGCGACCTGTATTAATGGTTGCATTGCATTATTTTTCCGTAAAAATTCAATGATTTTTAACAGTTTTATACAATCATATATAAATAATTCAACATGATTAATAGAATCTAACTTACATTATTCATGAAAAATTATTTGTAAAGTTTGTCTCTAGATAGAGGGATGCTGAATAGTGACAATTTTGAGTTTGAGTATTAAAACTATTCAAATTATTGGTTCAAAGTAAAAACTGTAATAAATAAGATTTTGAAAAAGTGTAAGCAGGTGAACAATCAATCTACAATACCCATAATATTTATCACTGCCATATTAATGAATATGAATTTCCCAGACAATGATAATTCAATGATAATTTGTATGATTTTAATTTCCAAAACTCAATCCAAATTATCAATAAAGGCTACACTAACCTTGACCATTGCACTGTTGACTGTCATCTCTACAACATGAAGAGTATAGTTTTGCCTGTGCCCATCATCATTAAATCTCACCTCACCTGTGAGACCCTCAAGCTCCACCTTAAAATGATAATACATTGAATGAAAGATGGCTTGAAAAAATAGTTTGTATGCATGAATTATATATTACAACATAATCGAATACAATCCAGTCGCACCACAGTGCAGTTGAGTAGTTTTCTTGTAATTTATGCTGTTATAAATCAGTGTTACACCTTGGCTATACCCCAGTTTCCCACATTTTACTCCTCTCCTTTGAGAATGAATTTGAAACTCAATACTCAGCATAATTTTAACTCTGCAGATTGGATTCATCCCAATATCTTGGCAGATCCAGAACAGAAACTTTTTATGTTTGTATTAATTTCACTAATATGCATGTCAGATCACAATGAATTTCTGAGAAATTTACAAGCCATACTATTTTACTTTTTTCCAGAATTAACTGAAGGGAAGGCATATTACCACAAGCTTAAAAATATCACCAGCACATATAATTCAAATGGACTGATACAAACTCTCTTTTATTGGTTTTTTGTTAGGATATTATCCCTACAAGAAAATGTAGAAAGACTTGGGTGAAACCTGTAAATGCACACCATTTTGATGACAAATATATGTTACTTATAATAATAATATGTGCATTCACTGAACTCTGTTTAATAATAAATGTAATCACTTTTGAAGTAAAAACGAGGATCCTAAATTTAAATAATTTTGTGCAGCTTTTTTTTCCATTGTAACAAGTTATTTTCTCAAATTTGTCAAAGCAGATCAATATTGAGGCAGCTGCTGGGGAGTGTTGACCGTTATGTGGTCTTTCAGTGATGTGATGACAAAATATACCATAGACATTAAAAAGAAGAAACAGATGACGTACCTTGCGTAAAAACCTAGAAATTTTGTCCCCATGCTCCCAGGGTGTCACCCAACCACGAGAAATGTTGCAATCAAGACCACGGCTTCCATTGTTGAATATTTGGCCCCTTCGGAAATTTCCCCGAAATAAATCAGGTTTTTTTCTGAGTAGCTTATGGAATGCTTCAACCAGCACAAACACAGCATCATACATTAGCGCAGCCTGAGCCTAAGAAAACCAAATGAATAAATGAAAAAGAACATGACAAAAGGGCAAATTTGAGCACCCCCAAATTAGGATGTTAACTTGGATTAGCATATATCTTATGATTTGAATTTTATTGTATAATAAACTCACTATTTTGTTTATGTATCTACTATTACATAATTCTCCTCAGAAAATACAGGTTTTCTAGATATCTGTGGCAACATTCATTGTTTTTAATTTATATTTATTTACATTATTTGCATTTCTCAACTTTGAAGGTATTATTTGACTCCTCAGGTTTCCATGAGAATATAAAAAAGCACAATTTACATTGTCTGTGAGGTCATTGGACCTAAAATTTCTTTCTATTCTGGGTGTTAAGATACAATTAAATGCTCTTTGATGTGACCTGAACTTTAACATTGATAAAAATCACTCCTTTTACAAAACAATTACATCTGAAGACTTCCTCTGCTGTTGATTGTTATTTTTTGGTGTAATCAGTTATGACAAACAGATGGCATTCTCATAGTTCATTAAACTGGCTCATTTCATAACAACTAACTGAGGTGAAATTCAGATTGATAAATTTTTATTTCATTTTTTTAAACACTGATATAGTGTACAACACATGAACTTTCAGTATCACAAAAAATAAATAAAATGATTTTATGCTTACAGATATTGTATCTCTTGTAGGTGTTCCAGGCGGAGCATTTGGATCAGGTTTTCTCCAGCTCTCGAGGAAATCTCGAACATGGCGCTTTGATAAATCCACTATTCTAAATCCTGTTATGTTTATCGCACCATATTCAATTACTTCAGATTCCCACCGGTCATCCATTATCTTTGGGAAAAATATTTTAAATTATAATAAAATATATTTAATTTGGCACAAATAAATGGTTAGTATATTCTGTTCGATTGTATATTGATTTCAATCCATTGGTGACATTAAAATCAAGATCCTAAAATTATATGAAAAATGCCTTTTGAATTGAAGGTAAGTTTTTGTACAAATTAAATAGATCAATTCAAATAAGAAAGATTTATATAATAATTTCATTCATTTCTCTAACTGCAAAGTCTCAGTTCATCACTTGGAGCAAATATTTGCATTTAACTCAAAAATAAGTTTTCATTTATATTTGACTTATTTTTAAAACTCTGGTCACTAATTTTAACTTCTCTTACTACTTGACAAATTTACTGAGTTTTATTTTCCAACAATTCATGTTAATGGCTGAACAAATAAAATTTGCACAAATATTTGTATTTAAATAATGATTAAAAGTTAAAAAGTGCATGAAGAATGTGCCTACAGCATAAATAAAAGTTTTGGATTCCTTCTTTTCAAATTGTACAAAATTATTTCTAATATGTCAGAATATTTGGTTATAATGATAATTTATCTCCATTAATGACATTTAATTATATTAAATAATATTTGCATATTTTCACATTTTAATTCCATTTATACACATCATTTTCAAATTTTACTCCTTTAAACACATTTTATCTTTTAACATAATTTGTATAACAGTTCTTAGCATCATTTATTCACTCTGACGTAATCATATATTATATTTTATTAGAAAATTTTCAGTGAGAGTTAATAGCCACTACTTTGCTCATTTCATTTATCTAAGAGTGATTCATCATGTAGCAACATTTTTACAGCTGTAGTTCATATACATAACTGAAAATTAAAACAAGAGTTTTGTATTTTAACAACAATCATTTGATTTGATAATAAGTTTCACATCTGGCTGAGCTTACCTACTGATGGAAGTATGGGACTGTAATGGTGAACCATTTTGAATACAAACATTTCAAATTTAAGAAATCAGCATTAATATTACAAAATACGTAATTTAAAATGGCAAAATAGGATCTAATTAAAAATTTGCAACAGCATTCAAATTCTTTATATGATTTTTAAGATCCTGAATGTAATAATGCATGACTTTTCACCATATCAATCATCAGCAATGAAATCTCTGAGACTAATTATTATTTGATAATTCACCACCTCAAAGAAATGAAATCATTAAAGTTAGGAAGAGTTGTAAAGGATGCTCTTTATTTACAAAAATTGATCAGAGGCAGGCATTGTAAATGAGTGCTATAATTGTTTAACTCATACAAATGAGTAATATTACACCAATCATATAGTGATAATTAGTTCATTTCATACACATTAAAATTCTAGTAAAATATACATAGCCATACTATCTTGCCAAAAAAAGAAAATATCTTCAGGATTTGAACCTTGGTCTTTATGCAATTGGAAATAGTTTCCTAGGAAATTCTAAGATTGCTGAAACAAAATGCAGTTTACCAAATATCTCTAGGTCATGCCAATTCAGTGACAGAAATGGACGGACACTTCCAAAATTATATATTAAGATTTGCATCATTATCATTATTGCCATCACATTTAAATAATACATAATTAAACTCCAGAGCTGAGAAAAATGAAGCAATACTCACGAGACCACTGAGAAGATAGTGATATGTTCTTTTGCCAAGTGTTATGTCCCGGACATGAGTGACAATGATGTCCTTGGCCATGTCTGTTGGACAGTCCAATACGACATATTTGTGAGTCCATCTGAGGAAAAGTAAAAAAATTATTCTTACAATCTTAACAGAATGGAAGGGAGGGATCATTTAGCACTTTAACAACTGGAACTCAACTTTAATCACAAACCATATTTGTGTTTCAATAGTTCAATACTTTGGTAGAAATGAAAGTGGAGGGGTTTAGCACAAGAGTGCATTTTGTTTAAGTATGAAACTTCCAATCCCTGTATATAATACATTTAATGGTTGCTTAAGGTGACAGGAAATAGTCATGGATAAGATGTCATAATATCACCAATAAAATCCATTTGCAATGGACCAAATATATCAACTTGTATTCATTAACACTTTCATCCCTCTAAATTGTTATGAGGTAACACTGCACTAATTCGCAGGTAGAAGAAGTCACTGATACTGATACAAAAAAAAATGGTATCATATCATTGGGTTCGGGAGCTAATGTATTTTACAAGACTTTTTGATTGTGAGCTTCTGCAAACAAATGATATGAAATCAGTTTGAAAGTTGTTCTAGATGTGTGCTCAAGAATATTTATTTCAATCCTTCTGAAGTTAAATTTTCATTTCTTCTTTCATAGTCACCTCCATTATAAGGCCTAAGTTAAGGTTTGATTTGTCTTGCTCATTTTAATTAAAACTTTGAAAAATAAATATGACTGAAAAGACACATTATTGATAACCAACAGAGTGCACAGATCAGAATTTGAAAGAGAATTATTTCAATAATTATTTTCGATTTGGAGTAAGTGTAATATAGCTTACATTAGATATGGCTAGACATCTCATTCATGTGTGTAATTTACACTGCATATGCACTTTATCTGGTGTTTAACCAAGTATTTGTGAACACAGAGTCTGTGTGCATGCATGAGTACATGTACACAAACTTATGATCAAAAATACATTTTTACATGCCCATCAGTCTGTCTGGAATGGGTGTCTTGATGGAAACTTTAGAAGTTATCTAAGATATGCCCATAAATATTTATCTAACTGAAACATAACACTTATTATGTTTTTGTAATTGGCACATCATAATCTAAATTTCCAAGACACTAATTAGTGATAATGAAAGAAAACTTCCACAGTTTGCTAATTCATGCCCACAAAAATGTATTTAGTTTATTTAGTATTATATTTTAAAAATAAATACTTTGAAGTTCTAATTTTGAAAATGCAATGGAAACATTAAATTAAAAGCTTTCCTGTAAAATTTGGCTAATATTTGAAATACAGATAATCCATAGCATGATTTTAATGGCCTAACAAGAAACCGTAGGAGAACTTTTATGTAATGCTTTCTTTGCATCAAGATATTTTGAAGAACAATTTTTTCAGTCCCTTGAATGGCTAAATAATGAGGTTTGACAGTGATGCTAATATAATATCATTAATTTAACCTGCTGAGTTCTTCTAGGCTGTGCAGGAAGTCAATTGCCTCTGACACATTTTGAATCCGCCTTACAGCTTCAACCTGAATGGATTCATTTCCTGGTTTTAGGGACTGGTATATTTGCTGTAGCCGAAGAAGACCTAATGAATGAATCAAAGAAAAATAAAGTTAAGCCGAATAGTATTTTAATGCCTTATCACACATGCAGTTAGCTAGAATGTGGAAAACTAAGAGAATAAAAGTCCTGGAATAGGATAAATAAAATCAGTTACTTCAATTCTAAATAAATTGCTAGCTATTTTTCAGCACTTAAAATGCAGGAGATACTCCATTAATTACAAGATGAAAAAGCTCTAGCTATTATAACTTCACTTTAAGAGTTAGTATTTCTTACTCATGTTCACAAAATTAATGTAATATGCAAAGTTGAGAAGCTTCTTAAAGTGGTTACCAATTAAATGCCCAGAGAACAGGGATTCTTCTACTATTTATTAAAATTCTGCTCACTCCAAATACTATTGAGTAAGAAATTCTGTGATACAGCCTTTAGTATGATAATCAAGTAGAGTAGATGTATTTGCAGAGACTTCATAGAATACATGACACTAATTTAAAGGATGGATAGTTAAAAGAGATACTACATTGCCCATGAAACAAAAAAATATTTAGTTGGAAAGCAAGATATGGACAATAACTCTACTGTCAGATTGACGTTTTTTTATAAAAATAAAACCACTTTGCTTTTCCACATAAACTTTTTATTCTCACGACCCAGGTTTCGTTATTGCATAACATCATCAGGTGATCATCATCAACGCCTGATGATGCTATGCTATAATGAAACCTGGGTCGTGAAAATAAAAAGTTTATGTGGAAAAGCAAAGTGGTTTTATTTTTATAAAAAAACGTCAACATGAAGATTTTCCACCAAGTTATGCCAGAAACTGTTTTATATATCTACTGTCAGAGCCTGGAAAAGAATCAGAAGTACAGGATTGGAATCGTAAATGGCTCCGCAATGAAGGGGGACAGGGCGAAAGGTAACAAGGAGGGTGGGAAGAAAGAATAGAAGAGGGAAAGTGATTGTGTGATGGGAGCAGTCAGTGGGAAAGCACGATGAAGAAATTTCAGACAAATTTTTTTTATCTTGGAGAACTTCGCTAGAATGAAACAGTTCCACATATTTACCCCAAAAAATAAAATAGATGCATAAAAAATCCAATATTAAAGTTGTACAAACATTTTTCAGAGCTAATTATAAGACGACATAAGAGTATTGCTACCATAAGTATAGGGAATTGTAATGTATGCTGATGTCAAAGCAGAAAACATCAAGCAGGTGATGGAGAGAGGAAATGTATCGCACATAATTAACTTGGCAAGAAACTAATAGATAAATTGTACAAAAAGAAAATGGAAAAAAGGGCTGTAAAATTAATCTATAGCACCGCCCCCGAAAGAGACAACACGGCCAAATGGAAGAGATTCCTTTTTCTAGGAAAGCTGTCCCTGAAAGTCACCAGTAGGATACCAAGGGATAGGTTCATACCCGCATTTTACAATAAAACGAATTTAAAAAACTTAATAACCAACGGAAAGGAAAAAATCCCAGATCTAGAGAAGAGTGGAATATACAAACTCTCCTGTGAGTGCTCAGCCGTTTACGTGGGACAAACGGGAAGGAAATTCAAGGAAAGGCTCAAGGAACACCAAGCCTCCTTCAGTAACAAGAATGGTGCGTCCCAATTTTCGAAACATATTTTGGATAACGGACATTCTAGTGATTTTAAGCTGGAAATTATGCATGTGGAAAGAAAAGGACCCCGGATGGACGCGCTCGAACAGATGGAGATCATCAAGAGTGAAAAGACCAAGTGCAAAGTAGTTAATGACGTATTATACACCTTCAGATCACCTCTCCTCGACCTTTCACTCCCACATCAACCGTTTCCTTCCAACAGCCCCGAGAACAAGGGGGACCCCCCTCCCGTTCTCCTTCCTCTTTCTACCTGCCTGCCCAAAGGACTAACCGTCCCCACCCACTCTCCGACCAAATTCCACTCCGTAATCCCTCTCCCCCTAGCCATACTGACCAATAACTCTGTCTCTTACTCCTTCACCTCATATTTTCAAGCATTGCAATGGTATATATATGTGTGTATATTTCTGTAAAAATTACCTGATGATGACGATCCTCGTCGAAACCCGGTCGTAAAAATAAAATATTGTGTGGAAAAATTAAGTAATTTAAACTAATAGATTGCAAGAACATGGTGGATAGAACAGGTTGAGGACATGGAAACTTTACCAAGAGAGGGTCTATGGGTGTACTGTACAGGAAGGTTAAAGGAAGGACAATCATTAAGTAAGAAAGGAAAATCCATGGACGGCATCAGTGATATGACAGGAAAAATATAAACAGAAGCAGAAATAATGCAACAATTTCAGAGAGTAAAAATCATTCGCCTTTCGTTCGAATCCCGGTCAAGGCGAATGATTTTTACTCTCTGAAATTGTTGTATTATAAGACACACATAGGGGATGACTCCGTTAATAGTTACTGTCGCGGCATCTCCCGCAGTTTCTTGAGAAGCAGAAATGATTCAAATGGGATGAATAGAACACATAAGAAATGTGGAAATTATATGAAACCAGTATATTTATACATGCTAAAAAGAGAATATGATATTAACGAGGATAGCGATAGGTTCAGTGATATATCAGTGATAATCTGTGATAAAGAAGTGATTCATAAAGAAAACTGAGACAAACAAGGTTTTGGTAATAGGACACATCCCGGATGACCTATTTCAGAGTTTAAGAAAATGTCAATGGTGAAGTTTTTCTGAGCTCATTCATGGACAAAGAACAAGCACTAAAGCGAAAGTTCTGAACTTGATAAAAAGAAAGTAAATTCCCATGCTTACTGATGAAAGGAAATACATTTATTACATAAAAAAATGAAAACTATAATATATTCATTTTTTCTTGAGGTAGAGCCTTGTGGGGAAGGGGAGGTCAGGTCAGGGTTTGAAAAGTAGGGTCCTTCCATAAAATTAATAGCTCTTAGAATTTAAGTCTAAATCACAAGGTATACTTGTTAACAAGATGCATTTCGAACACGGAAAGGAAAATATATAAGGGCATAGTCGATTAATTAATTTCTTACATACGTGGGTGTCCAATGAACAACTATCTAATTTACACCTAGCGTGAATAATTGGAGATTAAATGTTAAAACAAATTTCCCAGTTACATGAAGTGAGACAGGAAGGAAATAAAGTGAAGAAAAAAAATACCAGCAACGAGATCACCGCTACATGGTTGCTTTGAACTCAGCAAAATATTTTACCATTCTTGCGTTCATCACCGCTCCCAGCTACGCTCGTGACAGAGGACGCACGGGAGAAAGAAAGTGACAGGCTATGGAGGTCTTTTCTTTCGAGGAGGACTTGTTAATCGGCGGGGGATTTTTTTTAGCATTGCGTGCTGAATTGAAAAAAATGAGTCTGAGCGACGAGCACATTGCGTGCCGGCAGTATTTCACAATCAGTTCCACCGAAGCGACATCACCGAGCCTAAAGTTTGATGAAAGCCGGCGACAAAAAGGCGAAAGTTATGCTGCTGCCACCACATGACTACAGTTAATCCCTTTCACCAAATCCGAGGATAGCTTAAAGTTCGCATATTTTTGGGCATTTGAACAAGCGATATCGAAATCGAGTCAACATTTTCTCGCATCACAATATTTGTTGCAAAACATGGATCCAAACATCACTTAAAAGAGTAATTTTCCCGTTCTCACGTGGCCATTCGCCATGGAAGTCCATCCGATCGTTCTCTCAGACGTACTATCTCGTAGAACACTGTAATATCACCATTGAAATGCTGAATAAGATCAACACATGTAATTTGCCTCTATTTGAAACAAGTATGGAAAGATCCGAAACGAAATTGGAAGGACATAAACAGGGCTGGCCATTTCATGACATAGCCGGTGCACCGTCATAGGACCTATAGGTTAGGAATTCAATACGCACCCATGAAATCGTGACCCCGCATACGAACTCCACAGAGATTCATAAGTTTAACTTGAGAAAACAAAAAGTCCTAGAAATCGACGCTTATGCCAGCTCCAAACATCCGAATAGCATAATGAAAACTTTGTTGCAATTTTCCACAGTTAAAACTTTATTGCCGACCATGGTTTCGATACACTGTATCATCTTCAGGTGAGGGAGAGTACAGGGAGAAAGGATATATATACCAAGGAGGGGTGGCAGGGGAGGAGGGAGCGGGTGGGAAGGGGGGGGTGGGGTTTTGTCATACAAAGAAAGGCAGGAAAAACCAATGGAACCCCCCGAAGTACGGGCAGCTCACTCTTCGGGGGGGGGGGGGGGAGGGAGGTGTCGCCATAATGGTCACTGAGGGAAGTTAATAGACAAAAGTGGGGAGGGGCAAGAGAGGAACTGAATGTCGTTAAGTAGCTCTATCTTCTGGTTTCTCCGTTGGATAATCTCTAAACTCTCGAGAGCGTCCAATTTCTTCCTCTTTTCGAATTTATGCAACGGCTTAAATTCAAAATCCGGGGAATGGTTCTTCTCCAAGAGGTGGGTGGCAAAGATGGATGTGGTGCTGCCTAACGCATAACAATTCCGATGCTCATTGATGCGTGTGGCGAAATTTCGTCCAGTCTGTCCCACATAAGTCGCATTACATTGGCACTTTAATACATAAACAATGTATTAAAGTGTATACAAGTGCCAATGTAATGCGACTTATGTGGGACAGACTGGACGAAATTTCGCCACACGCATCAATGAGCATCGGAATTGTTATGCGTTAGGCAGCACCACATCCATCTTTGCCACCCACCTCTTGGAGAAGAACCATTCCCCGGATTTTGAATTTAAGCCGTTGCATAAATTCGAAAAGAGGAAGAAATTGGACGCTCTCGAGAGTTTAGAGATTATCCAACGGAGAAACCAGAAGATAGAGCTACTTAACGACATTCAGTTCCTCTCTTGCCCCTCCCCACTTTTGTCTATTAACTTCCCTCAGTGACCATTATGGCGACACCTCCCTCCCCCCCCCCCCCCCGAAGAGTGAGCTGCCCGTACTTCGGGGGGTTCCATTGGTTTTTCCTGCCTTTCTTTGTATGACAAAACCCCACCCCCCCCTTCCCACCCGCTCCCTCCTCCCCTGCCACCCCTCCTTGGTATATATATCCTTTCTCCCTGTACTCTCCCTCACCTGAAGATGATACAGTGTATCGAAACCATGGTCGGCAATAAAGTTTTAACTGTGGAAAATTGCAACAAAGTTTTCATTATGTCTCGATTCCACAATATCACGCCTGATTCTTCACTTTTCATCCGAATAGCAGTTACATAATTAACCTATTGCAAGGATGATTGTCAAAGAATTTTTCCTGGTGGCATTGTTAATTCCGACAAAACATGAACCAAGAAAAGATTTACTAAAATGTATGATTAGAACATACCCAAATGAAGATCTAAAATGGAAAAAATGAGGGCAGGGTCTATTAGTGCGAGATAAGTTCGTTGAACTGCGAGAATCAAAAACATATATTGCAGGAGTACATGAATGTGGTTGTATATTAGAGGTTAGAAAGATAGCCAAGCATCAGGGTTGCCGACTTGGTTAATTTGGGATGGAAGAAGCAAGGGCGGCCACCGATGATGGGGGAGAAAGGGACAAGCAGGGGAAGGACCTAAAAAACGAGTCGGGGTAGTTTAAAAAAAATCAGGCTCGCCTGCGTAAAAATTACACCCAATAGACCAAATTTGGGGCCAGCAACCAAGGAGTAGTCTCAACTGACGAAATTCATGACTAGATGAGGCAATATGTCATTATAGTTACGTACAAGGACGAATGCAATTGACTTCAATAAATAAGGCAAAAAATTTATACAATTGATTGGAAATAATTTAAAACCTCTGACGCGGTGACCGCAAAGAATTTTATCTCACAACGGAAAAAAGGCTGTATTTCGACCAGACCAACTGGGAATCTGCATTAATACAACGCACCGATAACACATTTCTCCTGAGAACAATATTTCTTATGTTGAACACCCAATTCAAGAATGCCATGCTATTGGAAATGAGAAATGCGGTAGCCTACGAGCTGCAACTCGTTTGGGTGGAGGGAAGGTCATGATCGATGACACGCTATAGAGTGCGGAGAGGAATCCAAGTGCTTTATTACAACAGATAATATGTGATAAGTTCTCGATGACGAAAAGCGGATCGCTTGCATAACGAACGTTTATTGAGCCAACGTATCGTTTCCTCAACACCTCTAGGTTTAAACGATGGGTCTCGCACTCGCTTTCGGAAGACTCTCCTAAATGAATTAAACGAAATTTGCCACCAATTAACAAGTTACGTGACGTGAATGGTAGTGGGGAGGGGAGAGTCAGCTTACTGTCAACACTGCTTAAGCTGGTTTAAGGAAATCTGTTTAAACTTTGATTTGCCTTCGCGGCATAGTTAGCCTTAAGGTAAGGCCTTAAGATGTCGGAGAAGGAAGCAAAAGAGAGGGTCAGCGGAAGATGGGGAGGGAGAAGTTAAAAAAATTGGGAAAATTCACGGGCGGGAGCACGTGAAAAAGAACCCCGAAGCTGCCGAAGAGACAATCGGGAGGGAAAGGGGAGAGGGGACGGAGGTGGTCGGCCGACGGAGCCGGGGGAGGAGGAAGAAACGGCGTCTCCTGCCCGTTCGAAGTGGACGGAGGGTGGACATCAAAGGGTCGCCGCGATGGGAGGAGAGGATATCTTCTCGAAACTCGCTCTGCTGTTCTTCTGTAGTCCCCGCTCCATCACCGTCCCACTCTCTCCCTCCATCCCTTACACACGCACGACTCGATTTACTCTCGAATCGTATTTTCCAGAGGTCGCCTCACCCAAGGAGAATCTCACCTCTCGTGTCCAAGACTAGGCGTCTTTTCCCCCAAGGGTATCCCACTGCCACCCTTAGTGTCCCAAAATGGACACATATCCTTGAGCCAGTTGGCCTTGCTCCTCTAATCCCCATACCCTTCCCGTCCGCTTGTTCTGTTACCAGGAGAACACCGTGATTTTTCTGTCACAAAGCTAAGTGCACTCTTGATGGATCTCCTCTGGGAAAAGTATCATAGCATGAAAAACTCTCCCGTTTATATAAGTGCCATAAGGGATAATCGGCTCGTTAGTAGCCAAACTTCTCCAATCAACTATGGTCCGTCGAAACTGAGAGCGATTGCAATGGGCATAGCTTGAGTTCGTTGAAAGTGTAAGGTACCAAAGAAATTTTTCGCCCCATACATCTAATAACACGGGAATGAAATTCAGTTGGTAATAAGAAGATTAATTATTTTACATTAAAACGTCATATAATTTTTTTGGCACGCTGTATAAAAAGAATATATGAAATATTGAAAGAAAAAGAAAAGTGAATAGGCCAATTTTATATTGATGATGAATATGGATCATTAAAGTTTCAGTTCTAGTAAAACAAAATAATTATATTTTTTTGTTAAAATATTTTTGCATAAATGATGAATGATCGTCGTCAAAACCAGTGACATAAAATTAAATATGAAATTTTGAAATATAAAAGTTAAAATTAAAAAATAATTTAGAAGCGAAGATAAAAATGTAAAACAGGCTTATGATGATCACATTTTCTGTTGTGGAGAGCTTTAAATTATTTATCACTTTGACGACCCTTAGGAAGGCTCATTTTTACTGGTCAATACGATTAAAAAAGCTTTTATTAAGCAGCTCAATCACATAACCAACGTTCCGCAAATGTACGCTGAGCAAAATTTTTATCCAAAAAGATTTTTCAGAGTGCTTTAGAGATCTTTCGGTCATCTAAATTCTATTATATACGATAAAAAGTGCCTTACAGCAATACTAGAAAAGTCTCGGTGACTGATCGCGGGCGCGTGTACGTAATAGATATCTCCTGGGTTCTTTCTAACCAGCTCCCTTAGAAAAGGAAATTAAAACTACCTTTACAAGTACAAATATGGAACGAATATCTGAAAAACCTTCAGTATTCACTCTCCTTCGGAATAATTATCGTGGGCACACATTTTCATAAGGTATACTTTACGTGCGATTACTCAAAACGTTAAGTAATCGATTTTAAATTATATTTGTACCCGAATAATAAAATAAATTACAGTGCAAATATTACGATGAACGATTTGAACCAAAGGAAATATCTCGAGAAAAATAATAATTTGAGAAAGTATGGATACCTTTGATCAATATTTGACCGGAAGACCGATTTTCTAACCGGACGATAGAAAAGTAATTTTCTGCGGAAACGCAATTGCGCGGCATTCATAAATCTTCTCAAGATCTCAGCAAGGGAAAAATTGATCCCAATTAAACGAAATAAAAACAAGATTAATCGAGTATCATCCCACTCGTTCATTCACATAAATCTGCAACATTCTTCACCGCACTGGACAAAAAAAGGGCCGACTTATCTCTCAACTTCCGAAGCGCTTGAAATTAAAAATGTCGTTCGAGGTCTGAGAGGAGTCGTCGCCGAGTAGTAAATTGGGGAGGAAGTATCGCGGGAGGATCGCGCGGGGATCGGCCCTGCGGTGGGAGAAGTGGGGAAAGGAGAGGAAAGTATTCGGGGTTGCGTGTATTGATCCCCAGAGGAGGAGGAGGAGGAGGAGAAGAGGGATGGAGTGGGTGGGAGGGGCTGGAGGGAGGAAGAGAGGATCTCTGAGGAGATGCAGCGTTGCCATGCCTACGTCTCCCATTCTCATCGGGAGTCGAGGAGACGCGGATCACTCCCTCTTGACCCCCCCCTCCTCCTTACATCTCCTCCCGCCAAGTCCGAACCAAACTCCACACGCATCCCTTTCGTGATGAACGTTTCCTCGACACACTCCTCCACCTTCTTCTTCTTCGCCCCTCCTCCTTCCCGTCTCCTTCCTCCACGCCGTACCTTCCACACCACTCCGCCCGACGCCGATCCTTCCCATTCTCTCCCCTTCCCCCATTCACAACCCCTGTTCCCTCCCTTCTATCCCTCATCCACAACAACAACAAGTCCCCCTCCACAGACCCATTCTAACTCCCTCGATCACCGGGATACGTGAAATTTTTGGGCAGCGCTGATGACCTACATTGCGCGAGTCACTCGTTTCCTATGGGCTAACACCCTATGAAGCGGGAGTGGATGGGAACACGTCGCGGATGAATATGGAAGAGATGCTATCTGGGGCCCTTTCGCGAACAAGTACAAGTCAATTTACAGAGTCCTTGCGCCTTTCTCATGCGGGACCACATGGTGAAAATAAATCCGTTCCGACTTTTATTATATGTGATTCAACAAGATTTGATTAACGAATGTTTATTTTAGGACCTGTGTAAATTGACTCTTAGCTTTAATTTGAGGAATACGAAAGTCTCCCGTGGATAACTTAAATGTTTGCACGGGATAATATTTTTTCTCCGAGTGTTTTTCTCCAATCTCTGACTCTAAAATTAATTTAAAAAAAATAGAAAATTCAGGACAAACTATGCACTTGGATTAAGAATCTCTAGTAAAGGAAGGGCCACCAGAATATCAGAAAAATAAACAACCAGAAAAAATATTTGCTTGGTGTCATTTTTTCCGTCAGTTTTATTCCTGCTTTTTACTCTGAGCACCAAGCATAACTTCAACTTAGGCATACTTATGAAAAAGCGCATATTTGGAAAAAGAATTACCGGAGAAGCTGAAACTTGAACAATTCCATTCTGCAATATAGTTAAAGTAATCTACTTCCTCAAAGGTCTCCTCTATATTTTATCCGAAGTAACCTTGGGAAAACGGATTCACATGTCCAAAACTTGAATTTGCATATTGTGGCATTAAATAATTAAGAAATGGCGGCCGAGGTAAAATTCTTTTTTCCTAAAGTTAAAAAAATATCATGTTATCTCTTATACAGTTTATAACGCCACCGTTCCGCGCATTGTATTATTGACATATAGCTACTACCCAAAGGGAAATATCCCACTATCTGACTTGAATAGAGATTACAATCAATATTTCAAGATCCTGTCAGTTACAAAATGTACTGATTGCGATTTCAAGTAATAGGCGTGGCCTTCTGTGTGGCGATCAACTGTTTTAGCTATGTAAAAAAATCATATTCCATCAGTCGAGCCACAGTACCACTAAGCATTTCATATGAACAAAACACGTCTTAATTTTTTTCACGCTTTTTATGACAGTACCAGTTTTGATAGATGCTTGTCATTATCAAGGACGCTGCCATATAAATTAAGCCTAATCCCATTAATCTAATAGCATTTAGTGACTTATTACTTTCGTTATATACCCTTTCTGCTCGAACAGAGTCATTAGAGGAGTAATATCAGACAAATAAAACCAAATCCTAAAGCACACACATTTTGTGCTGCGGGCAGTTCATTTCCCGTGCCGGCCGCGGTTTCCTAGAAAAGCCCCGTCACCCACAGAGGTCGTCGGATTTAGCTGGGCGTGCCTTAAGTCTTCGCCCGTATTTAAAGGCCAACCCTCAAGCCACCATTCAAACGCTCTGCCCGCTGGGGTACCACGCCTTGCTGCACTCGTTACACACCAGTTAAAAGAAGTGAATTTTTTTAGTGCATGCGTATCCTTCACGCCGTTCCCTTCGATATCACTTTGTGGATGGACATGGTGGTAAATACATGATTTTAGGTTATGATACGAAACTTTCTTACTTTTACTGATTATTTTCCTTCCTGTCCAACTATACATTCTTATTTCGCCGCTGTCACAGCCATACAATGTTTCAGAAGAGCTCTTTATTCATTAGATCCCCCCTAATGTTCATCATCTTGAAAATGTCCTCAAAACACATTGAACCACGATATTCTCAGTCTCTACCCTTTCTTCTCCAAACCACCAAACACCAATCTACTAATCACTCCTCCCTTCTATATTCATCCGGTGATTCGACTAGCAGACATTTCCCCAGCTAGACCGAACCAGTGTAGCATCCCACACCCACAATGTATAGTTGTCGTTTATGTTCTCCCTGGTACACCGATGTTTCCCTTCCATATCTGGGAAACAGTATACTTTGAGACTGTAATTTTTTTCTAGAAGCATTTTTTGTTGGACAGCCGTTCTATAGAAGCAATTTTTAAAAATGTTAGTTTCAAAATGACACTCTTCGAAACATATCGTGCTATATAGCGATAATTTTACTATGTACACTTGATTAAAAGTTTTTTCTCTGACTCCTGTGAGAACAACGTAGACAGGGCATCCTCCGTAGCATTTTCAGCGACAGAATTTTTCAAATCAATTATTTTACAATAGAATATTCAATTATAATCGAACAAACTAAACCTTCAAGCGTTGCGTTTTAATACTAATGGCGTGAAATGAATCGTTATTACGTAGAAAAAACTCTCTAGCAGTATTATAACAATCAAAGGCTCACTATTATACGTCGGATTCACGAAAAATGAGTCTCCTGTACTAAAATATTTGATCAACACGTGATAAGTAAATAAAAACTTACTAGAAATCAATCCATTTAAAATAATACTGTGTTACTTTAAGACGGCTGTCTATCAAATTTTGTACGTTACACGTGGTAAACGTGTTCTGCCCACTTAACGTGTTGTTCACACTGGCTTCAGCTCCGCGGCTATCTTAACTCTTCCTGCTCGAAACACCCTCCTAGATGGTTTCACTGGCCACCATCAATATAAAATAACTCTCAAGAAACAAGAAATACCTCCGATGAGGTTCAAACCTAGTTCCCAGGAAATCTTGAAAAATTCGTGATTCCGATTAATTCATTACATGAACTAATAATGTGAACTGCATGAAAAATTACAGAAATTAAAATTTGGTTTTGTCTACATTGAAAAAATCGGCATGAAAATTAAACATTAGTTGACAGTACCAACCTATTCAACAGTGATATCGCTAAATGGACGAAGACTAAGTCATTTAACGGCATATCGCTTTAAACTGATATCGTGAGCCTCCGTAGAAGTCTCTCCATTCATTATTCCAACGCCACGCACGCCCACATGAAATCCCATTTACTAATCAGGGGATCTGTTATTTCTACGAGGGAGACACGGCGTTGCGTGCTACGTGCGTCTCTGACATCATGACACGAAACCTTCAGGCGTAGCGTAAAAAAGTTTTGCGACGAAAAACATAAACATTTCTATGAAAAACGATTTTGACGCAGGCAAATTGGACGATGTGATGATGCTATTTTTATCACAACAAATAGTTTACCTCATAGAAAAATGTTTCGGAAGGATGATAAAAATGATCTATGCCCTTCTAAAACACTTCTACACAATGATGACTCCTTACACTCCACAACATCACCTTCTCCAGTATTCGCACAGTATTATTCAATCTTTATACGGTTCAAAATGCCTATTAAATTCCTCTCTCTTCCACTGCTAAACAATAGTACCACATCAACAACATCCTACTATTGTAAAATATACCCTCAAACCATTTTTGAAGTAGATTTCGAATTTATGTCAAAAACTTTCGCCCTGTTTCAAACATGCCAAAACACTTTTTCGTTTATTTTCCTCTTTATTCAGATTATCTCAATCTTTGTTTTAAGAAAATTATTAACTTAATTGGAGCCATGCATTCCTCCTTACGAAGGGATTTATGTTTCCAATAATAAATTATATTCAGAGAAGTTCCACAAATGACCAAAAAAACCCCAGCCACTCAAAGGAAGCGTAATATCTAATGGAATTGTTTTTTAGCGTTCGGTCTGAATTTCCATCAAGTGACGTTAGACGAAATGACACCTAATGCTGCCCGCGTGGAGTCAAGACTATTTATTGATGTAGAATGGAATGGAACGTACATTCGCGAGCAAGAAGTTGCTCGGCCTGCCCGGAAGAGAAGACGCATAATCATGAGTGCCCCGGCCCGGTGATGAGCATGACCTCCTCCCTGTACCAATTTCTCAGAGAATACATGAGTTATTTTGGAACCATGTTTGTTTTATCGCTCTTGCTGGCGCTCTCCTACCACCGAGCCTGTATACTATATGTGCTAACACTTATGAAAACACACATAAAAGCACTGAAGTTTAATCACGTTTTTCCAACAAATCATCCTAAATACCTCTACGGTACCTAAGGGGATGTACATTCAATGCTTTATTTGCTACTGAAACACAGAGACAATAAATTTAATTGACCAGTTTATGCTTCTTTAAAATATGAGTCTTAGCGACAAAAAATCACAAAGTCTACTATGGAACTATCGACAAGGTCGAAACCCAGAACAATAAACACACTTAATTCAATTATGGACTTCCATGGAAGAAATAGATGTAGACGCAAATGTGTAACGTTAACGTAAATTGTGGCTTCTTCATGTAACTCACAACCTAACTTCTCATTTCTGCCTTTCCGGAATTACTTTTTTAAAGAGAAAACTCACCAAATCCAACATCATCTCACAATTTAATTTATACTCTACAAAGTAAACAGAAAGATTAAATATTTTCATTATGAATTTTTATCTGCTAAACTGCTTTACATTCTCCTCCTTTTCTGCCTTCCATAAAAAGGATTTGAGGTGGAGAGAATGGAATTCGGGTTGGGATGGATTGAAGAAACGTGAGAGGCCAGAGAGAAAAGGGCGTTGACTTGCCTCTATTTGCTAGCGTATTTGAAGAGAGTTCTGGAGCGGGAGATGCTGCCCCGCCAGTTGGCCGGCCATTGAAGCGGTCTTCGACCGGCGATTAACGATGCCGCAGGTCTAAGCCGGAGATGAGCTCTCACAAATTGCGTGCATTTCAGACGATACAAAATGCCGCCCGGGATGTGGAAAGGATACATATATACATGATCACGTAAGAAGGATAGCTTTTCTATAGCCAAAGACAGAGTGATATTCTAATTTTCTTCGTGCAATAAGGAACAAGAGTCGATCCAAGGACAGTGCGTTTCGTGGCACGCATAGTCAGAAGAAAGAGACGAGCCACATTGGGCAAATACACATTCAAACACGAAATCCCGCCATATGGCCCACCAATATTCATTCACATGGAAATAGATATAAGGAAAAGGAATAGGAACGGATATAAAGAACGAACACAGGAGAGGTGGGGAAGGAGGAATCGAGCAGATCATCTGAGCAAAAATATTTCCTTGACCGGGACTTGAACACCGGATCTTCCGATTTGCCGGGCCAATTCTCTAACCACTTGTCATAATTATATATATATATATATATATATAATATATATATATTATATACATATTATATATATATATTATATATAATATATATATATATTATATAATATATATATAACATGTAAAAAACGTACGAGACATCACCAGTGAAGTCTTGTATCGTGACATTATGCAATTATTAATATAAATCTGACAGACTTCTAAATAATGCATATTCCGAACATTATGATCATTCACCTGGTCATAATTTTAAACATAAACTGCTTGTTGCTCACGCAACAACGTTACTGTCTATTTCGCTAATAAAAAGGAAACAAGGAGTCCGATGAAGAGACTAAATGCTTTATATAACCACCAAGCGCTCTAATTCAATTTCAAGTTGAAATGTTTGAACTGTTTTATGGGAAATTTATTCTAACGTAATTGAATAATACGCTATCTTTGGTTGATGTACGTATCACTCTGTTGGAATGGGATCCGAGAAACCTAGACACCGGCTATGCTCTCATTGATGTGTAAAGCGGAATTGAGAGTTGAAACATTTCGGCTGTTATGGGAGAGGGTTTATGACATTAGTCACTCATGCTTTCACAGAGCAAAAGCAGGCAGACTCATGGGTGGAACATTTTTTCCTCTGGATATGACAGACCGAGCGGCCGAGAGCATTCACGCGTTCCTAGGTTCAGGATAAATGGGGAGACCGAGAACACAATGAACTTTCACGGATGTTAAGAAAAAAACAGAAGATTCACTGGGGAAGAAAAATGATAAGGAGCACTCTAGGCGAGCATTCATGCACATGATGTGTCATCCGTGCATTACAACCACCAAAAATGTTTTCCGAGCAGAGGTAATGCGTGCGAGGGATCATACAAAACGCCCAGGATGCAGGAAAAAAACTTCGCCACTCACCGTCGTGAGAGTCGTACATGTAGATTATTTTTTTCCATCCATAGTACCGCATCACGTCGATAATGGCGCCATGGTAGTCCGGCCTCATGCTAATGGCGTAGTCCAGAAAACCGGAGGATGGGGTGAGCACCTGTTTGGAAGACGGAAGCTATTGTCTGGTTAGGCATGCACGCACCAAAATCTTTGAAATATTTCACAAGTAAAACACGAATAGAATATTATGAATAATTTTTTGCACCAAAAAGCCTAAGACAATGATTACCAATTAAAAAAATGATTTACTTTATAGAGCTATCTTATTTTGCTGATCGGTTCATTGACTGGTCTGATAGCATATCACAAACAATTTTGACAAAAATTATTTCAAAGATCACCCATATACGTGTTTCAGAAACATTTTCCAGAAGATATAATAGCAATTCATGAATATTAAATACATTAGATGCCTTTAATTTTATTCATTATTATTACATCCAAATTTTGGTTAATTGTATCCATAGTAACTTTGTGGAATTGCTTCATATCAAAATGAAATACACTATGTTATCCCACATAAGAGCCTTATTGTACGACCCGGGTTTCGTCGAAGATCGACATCATCAGGTACCTGATGATGTCGATCTTCGACGAAACCCGGGTCGTACAATAAAGCTCTTATGTGGGATAACATAGTGTATTTCATTTTGATTGTTTTGAGATTAAATCCAAAATGTTTTTAACCGAATGAATATCGTAATTTAAAAGATATTATTCAACTGAATGAAAAATCATCAAAGCCGATTTCTTTTGTGAACCAATTAATGAAAAGAGACGGAGAAGATACGTGTTGACAAATTTGGAGGGAAAAACTATTCCTCTAAAAGCCTCCCTAACAAAAGTCGTTTAAACTGTAGCTTAAAAGTCTAAAAATTATGTGATTAAATCCATGGTTATCTACATTACAGTGAAATATATACGAAGTACGTCCATTAAATGTGTCAAAATGCATACAAAAATAATCTTTGATTAAAATCTTTCGCAGATATTTTCTGCGGGCTATCCCCAAAAAGATTGTAGGGTAAAGATAACCTTAATTCCCTCACTTTGCTTACAGGTGAAAAAATCAGTTAATTGAGAGCTTTCTATTAGTTAAGTCCCTAAGGATGCTTTTTCTAAGTTATCCTGTCACTAATTAACCTGTAAAAAAGGTTCATATTTCGCTCATAATCGTTTCTTTTTTATTATCCAAATAAAATAAATGGTATAAACGAAAAAAACGAGCTAAAAGATGGTTTTTATGTTTTTGAATGACTAAAAGTGTTCGGAAGGCTCATAGTGCATCTAGGTCAAGTCTAAACACAAAACAAAACCACGCCCCCATTGTATATTCAAGTTTGTTCGTACGGCAGGAATACGCAGAAACTTTACTTCTGATGTCAATAATGACTAACGATAATTGCTGTCTAAAAGTAAAATAATGTAGGCAATTAATAATAATACTTATAAGAGTAAAAGTCTTGTCTTTCATCCGCTAATAGTCACCTTCAAAATGTAGCTTGGCAAAAGTTCCACTTTGGTGGTTGATGTTTTAATAATAGAGAGGAGAGATCGTAAGAATGAGCCGTGAACACCTACCTTTTTCAGCAAGCAAAGCAAGCTCAAGCTCTGGCCTAAATGGATGACACATTTGTCAGGGCGATACGATCCTTTTAGACGTAAAAAAAGAGGATGATCTTTTCCGCCGTGCTAGTATGCAATCTCCTTTACTCAGGAGCAAACCTGGATCGGAGTTTTAAGGGGCTAAAGCGGTACACCACACCCGGGAATAAGCACACTGACTGAAATTAAACTCCTTGAGCATGAGTCTCTTCGTCAGTTTCTCTCTCAAGTTCTCTTTTTGTCTCACAATAGTTTTCTGCCCCTTCTTTTTGTTTTACCTTCTGAACATGCCCTTTCCTGCCCTAGCATATCATGCCCTCTGTCGCTCTTTTGTACGCGTGTGCTTTGCTTGCATACATGTATTTGTGTGGGTTGCTTTATTATACGAGGCTTATTCTTAAAGTAAGTACCGTTTGCTTATATTTAAATATTGGCGCTTCAGAACACAGTTTTGCTTCTGCAGCGCCATCTACTAATTCATTGAGAAGCTATAGCAGCATTTGTTTTGTTTCAGAAGTCGTTTGCTTGTCCGTGCATGCAAACAACAATGTCCGCGACAATCGTTGATCCCGCCAGCTGTGAAGTGCGTTCTGTCATACGATTCTTGTATGCAAAAGGATTGTCGGCTGCTGAAATTCATCGGGAATTATGCCTAGTTTATAAACCTACAGTTATGAGTGAAGGAAAGGTTAGACAATGGTGCTGTGATTTTAAAAATGGACGAACAAATATCCATGACGAAGAGCGAAGTGGTAGGCCCAGTATTCTGACCGATGAAATTGTTTCGCAAGTGGAACAAAAACTGCGATGTGATCGTCGATTGACAATTAATGGCCTGGCTGAACAATTTCCTCAACTTGGACGCACTACTGTCTACAATATTGTTACGGAAAACCTCGGATACCACACATTGCGTGCAAGGTGGGTACCGAAAATGCTCACCGACCACCACAAAGAGCAAAGAATGTCCAGTGGACGAGAGTTTTTGGGTCGTTGGGAACTCTTTTAACCACCCACCGTACAGTCCTGACCTTACACCCAGTGACTACTTCCTCTTCTTGCACTTGAAACAGTGGTTCGGTGGACAACGTTTCGAAACCGAAGAGGAACTCAAGAATGGCGTTGTCGATTGGTTCAACCCTCAGGCGGCGAGTTTCTATGCAGAGGGGTTAAAGAAGCTGGTGCAGCGGTACAAAAAATGTTTAGAAGTGAACGGCGATTATGTAGATAAGTGAAGTAGGTTTGTAGCTAACTAAAAGTGCCAATAAATGTGTTTCATATGAGTATATTTTTTCCTGTGGCCAAACGGGCCTTACTTTATGAACACGCCTCGTATCTACTCGTGTATAGAAAAAATTAGGTAGTTTTTTTTATTAAAGCTAGAGGAGAACACATAATAAAGGAAGAGATAGAGCACGATATACTGTGCAACGAAGGTAAGACGTAGAATTCGCAGTGAAAGGCGGATGGTTGCCCATCCCAAAGGAAGAGGGAACGGGGAGGAGTGTCAAAGAAGGAGAAGCGGATACTAGCAGATGATAACACATCTGATAGAATTCTCTTAAACAACGGAGATATTTCTTAGGCATGGACACAGGGATAGAAAATTAGGGGGAAGACTATTAAATGGGGAGGTGCATCATGTCATTGGAGATCACAACTGCTATGAAAAATTCTACGGGTGACAAAGCGGTATGAATAGTTTGACACACAAGCTGTTCTGCTACAACACTTGCACGAATAAGAATAATTATGTAACAGAGTCTATATAAGAGTCCCACTAATTTTTTTTCTTCAAAATTTCAATCAGTTAGAGTTAAAAATGAAACAAGAAAATTTTAAGAGAATCAAAGTGTTAGTTTAATCGTGCCTGCAGCGAAGATTTTTCAAGAGTTATTAATTACGGCACGAAAAAAATAAGGAAATAAAATGTAGCAGTGTTTAATGCATCACGGAAAGAAAATTTGAGCGTAAACAGCAACAGGGTGGAATATTCTGAAATGTGTTGGTGATGCCTTAGAGATGAATGGGGTTTATTTACTACGAAGTAGGTCACAGAAGATACAAAGTTTTACTAAATTTCCTGATAGAATGAGTTTAAGAGTAGTAGAGAAATACAAATGATGCAAAACCTTGGAATTTTTTTTGGAAGCTTTTGGAAAAGAAAACATCATGTTATGAAGTATTGTAGAATTGGCACTAAAAATTGAAGAAAGAGACTGCTCCAATTGAAGCTTATTCTGTTTTATATTAAACGTAGGTGTAACTTAAAAGAGAAAAGTGACTTTGGATATGTTTTTTTCGGAGAGGAATATTTAAAAACAGATTACGTAGGTAATAGTGGGAGTAAGAAGAATTTCCAAATATAATACAAGAGCGAATATAAATGTAGATGAGGCATACAGCGATGTTCAACGATATTTTGCGCGTACAGCTGAACAGCATTGATGATGATGGAATCAAAATTAATGACTCGCAAGTGGGATGCACATAGAGGAGAAAATATGATGGAATCTACATCTACATAAGTACCCTGCGAGCCACCAAAAAGGTGTGTGGCAGGGGAATCTGTCGCCTGCAGGCACGCTTAACACGACAAGGCATTGAACTCCAGAGTTTATATTTCATTTTTAATCTTATGCTATTATCTTATCTTGGGTCCATTCCAAAATTCCATGAACCCATCGTCGTAACTTTTGAAGTACACTTTTCGAAATGAGATTTGATACGTATCGTCACAAAGTTACGAAAATTCTGAAATTCAATATTGGAACGTGATTATGACATTCATTTAACGTGAGGACAGAGTAACATGAAATATAAGCGTTCCCAGAGTAAAACTGTAGACTCATTCGTTGTTGCTATTCAACGGCCCGAAATGACAACTGAAATGGATAGCAATAAATACAACATTCGATAGGAAATTGGGTAAGTTAGTAAACCTTGACGGATAATATCCTGTTTTCTCAGGAGAACTCTTCGATAGGTTCGAACTTACCCAGCAAATGCACCCTGACTATGGACAGAGTTTTGGAAGGGTCCCGTCTATCTCACCTCATAAAATTTTATAATTAGTTCACTCAAATGGTTGAATCATAACCATTGAAAATGTAAATGTTCCACCGATTTCCACCGTTATAATAACGTAAATTTCTAGTTCTGAATTAATATTCGTGATACTTAATGAAGAACGAGGACAGTCTTACCACGAATATAACCCTGATGGCTTGAATTATTGCCAAATGGAAGGCAAAAAGGAGGCAATTAAGGACTCCGGAGCTCTACCTACCTTCTCTGGAAACCACGGAGTGACGAAGGGCATCTGAAATGTGTTCGAATAGGAATGCAACGTATCAAAGGAATCCGGACTGACGGCACCCAACATGGCGAACACACCTCGAGTGAACTGGTTACAGACTGGAAGAAAGAAGAAAAACAGTGAAACATAAAGCTACATTTTAACTGAATATTAAAAGACTACAACAATTGAAGTGATATTTTCAAAGCCATTGCTTGAAAAACAATTTCGAAAATACTTTCCAGGCAAATTCAGAGGTAACTTACTTTTTTTTGCTAATAGGGGGAGGGCAAACGACTCAGCAAATGATTTTTCAATAATTAGAATTTTCGATCATTTTATGAAGTGTTGCGGTAAAATGTGCGCGGACCGTTTGATAAAAAGTTAATGTACATTTTTTGGGTAATTTACAGTAAAAATAATTTGTTATTATATTGCTAGTTTAAATCTATATATATATATATATATATATATATATATATATATATATATATATATATACGGGCATTTACATATTTACATAAATATATGCACATGTATATGCATTATATATATTATATATGTATATATATAATACATGTGTATATATTTATGTAAATGCCCGTATATATAATTGTTTTTAGTCCAAGTTTCATTGATTTCACGCCAGAATTACGTCAGAGGCACCCATTGCAAATTGAAACGTATTATTCAGTTCACCTACGATGGAGGCAACACGCGACAAGCAATACACTAGATTGACATTTTGTTTTCGGCCGAACAAACTGTCAGCCGAGGACTAGGGAATGCCTCAAGAGACTCCTGAAGCGTCTTTCCTTCCCTGGAGCATTGTTAGAATATGAATTAAAAAGTTAAAGAGAGGAAAAGATTTCAAAGGAAAGTGGATCCTGATGCCCAATCACTGTTCTTTCGTAAGTTAAAATTAACACATCTGATGACATTGTGAGAAAAAATCGTCGAATCACGTTGGGAACACTATCAGAAACATTAAAAAATGTCTATGAATCCCACCCATACATTCGTAACAAAAAGAATGCGCATGACACATATTTGTGGACATGGCCTTCGCGTGCAAGTTTGTTCGCAGTTGAAGTTGATGTTTCGGGAAGTGTATTTCGATGGTTAGCGCTGCAGATGGAACTTGGCTACACTATTTTCATGCTGGGAGTAAACAGCAAAGCTTTGTGTGGAAATATTGGGCATCGCTAACACCAAAAATAACCAAAGTAGTGAATTGTCCTGGGAAAAGTTATGACCATATGATTTTTCGGTATTTAGGGGATGGTGTACGTATCTGCAGGTCATGTCAGCACCTTCAACTGAAAAAGGAGCATAATACGTATATGTACGAACAAAAAATTCTCCAAGGCCCTTTCAATGATAAAAGGCAACATTTCAAAGCAACAGGCTGGATACTGCACCACTAAAACGCACGGCCGCGCGTCCTAAACGCTACAGTTGAATATCTCGCGACAATCACTATGAAGTGTTTTTTCATCCTTTTCACATTTCAAAAGTAGTCCCATCCTACTTTTTTCTGTTCTCTAATGTGAAGAAATACCATCACCAAAATTGTTTTTCATTATCGGAAACAGACGTAGGCGAATTGAACGGCGAACTTGTTTGAACATGTAACGGTTGCAGCCGACCAAATACTTGAGTTAAATTAATGAGAAATGTATTACACATGCACAACACATTAAGATAATAATATAACACACAATTAAATTTGTCCAGGATTAATTGTGCGATTAAAGAATTTATGATAATATTGTATTGAACAGCCATTGTATACGTGTTAATAAAAATGATAAACATCGGTATTTACATTTCCTTTAGTATATAATAAAATGGTTAAATAACATGAAAATATACGTATTTTAGTTTTAAATTTAAGAAATCATAATTTATCTTTTAACGAACAGCGGCGCATCAACTTACGGCTCGCAGGAAAAAAAATTTACAAAGCAAAATTTTAGTGGAAAATAAAATTATAACGAATCCGATCCCAAGGTATCACATTTATTTTACATTCAGTGTGCACATGACTTACGGATTCGAACTCCTAGCATGAATTTTCCGCATTCCGAGATTTTGCTAATGGTGTATTCTCTCTCCTCGTCTCTCTCATGTAACTAATAATTATTACGCTTAAAGGATCAAACATTTATTTTGATTATGGATGACCAGAAGCACCATTTCCTTCTTGAGGAGTTTAGTTCACTAATATGATGTCGGGTAACACTGCAATGGGTTAATGTATCAAGATTTAAACAAAATAATATCTTCTAATTCGTTCTGATTGTTTCAAAAGACAAAATTTACGCCATTCTATTTACGTGCAAAAATACTTCGGATCGCAAGACTCTCAGCAGGGAAATTAAGTAATCGACCTCTGATGGATTAATAGAATATTGGGAATGATGATGATAAAGGAATATAAGGCCATAAAATTACATAATTAACACCTGTACTTTCATATGACTGCATATTTATTTACTAGTCCAATCTAATTTCATCATTCTCTATTTACAACGGCCGCCATGTTGTTAATTCGCCATCAATTTTGCCCAAGAGGTATATTTGAGCATTGTTCATTACAAAGCGGATAAATCGCTCGCTGACTAACACGATTATCACTTCGAGCAGGGATATTGTCATGTAATACGCTGACTTTCTTGTTGCTCTATTTCAGAGCGATCTGGCCAAAAGCATCGCGACTGCTAATAAAATTAATGACACACAATGCTTGGTGTTGACGGGGAAAGTGGATGGGCAAAAATGAATTACTGAGAGTAGGTTAGTGTCAGAAGCCTCACATGTTAGAACAACATTTCTCTAAATAATTTCCAGCTCTAAAATTCCGACGAAAATACACGCTAAAGAAAAAATCAATAATGGGTACTTAATTGTGTTGACGTAGGCTCGTTGAAAACTTCAAAATATACCTTATTTATATGTCGATTGAAAAAATCAACAACAGCCGCCAAAAAATTTTTAGGGTGTGGCAACGGTATTTAAAAAGAAATCTTGAAGTTTTTTATTAATTTACAACACCTTTGCAAACTAGCATGTATTTTGTTGAGATAAAACTAATGCTAACCTTTTAATATCCCAACTTATGATGTTTTAAGAGTGACATTTCATATCCCTAGGCAACGAAAATTGCGAATAAATTTGTCACAAATTTTGAATTATTTACTTAAATAAGTATTTAATTTTAAAATGGATAATATACAAGACATCATCGCGTGCTCTTCTGTGGGTTTCTTAAGCCGTCTTAATCATCATATTCTTCACCGAGGACACTTAATTTGTTTGATCCAGTTGACAATTAATTCCGTCATTTCATCTTTCAAAATACTACCTCTGTGGTTTAAGCACAATAGGACAATGCACAAATTGAAATGTTTGAAGTTAAACTTTTACTTAGCAATTCATCAAGAAAACTTCGAATAAAAATTAACCTGAACCCCACGTACTTATAAACCTCTCCTAAAGAAATTTTAAACGAAACCACTAGATGATAACTAGATTAAATTGTATTATTTTATATATTATATTGAGTATGAAATATTATGATTAAGAGAAAATGAGTAGCACAAAGAAGCAGATAAAAGACGACGTTTTAAATATGGCGGAAAAAGTGAGGATGTTGCTATTGTAACTCGATGAAGGCATAAAAGTGGGCGAAAGAGCCACTAAGATACGGTGGGGCGGCGAAGGTCGTGCTGATAGGAATAATGATGAGTATGCGGAGAAGAGACTTTATGGATGGTGTGAATGCAGACTGAAGGTATGAAAAACTGAAGAAGAAAACAGTAAAGGGCAAACGAGGAGGTACCCGCAATAACGGTTATTGGGGATCATCCTTAATGTACCTTTAGGATACAAGGTTACCCAAGAGGATTCTGAGAATCATGATTGTTCATTTCTTAAAAATATTCCTAAATACAATGCTAATGAAATACAATTTCATAAAATAAAACGTATACAGTAACCACAGCACAAAATAAAACACCCACGTATCAAAAAAAAACATTCAACTCAAGGTAAAAACAGAAATATTGCGGGTTTTCCCAAGTTTCAGAATGATATGGGAGAGGGAAGAATTCCGTAGATACATAGTTCATATCTGTGCTCGCCATATTGAATGGAAAAAGCAGGCGGATTTGGCACACGTGGCAAAAGAAGGTACATCAGAGGCGAGGAGGTGAGGAAATAAAAGTCGGTCCGGGCGATTTCGTTCTCGCCAGGATATCCCAGACCGGCCTCTCATACAGCATTCTTTTCTCCATCCTCCTTGATGCCTTGCCCCTCGATACCCATGAAATATGGCATGCGAATCCCGTGCTCCCGATCAGAACCCCCTGCCACATTGACGCCCGACTCTTTGTGGTCTCCCGGGATATGACCCTTCCCACTTTCAAATGTGTCCCGCCCTTCCGCCCCTTCCCAGACGAATATATAACAACACTCGACCCTTTTTCGCACGGCGTTCCTCGCTTCTAACGTTTCCTTTCCCGTCGCTTTTACGTCCTTGCGACCAGTTTTCAGAAGAACTCGCTGAATTATTCGCACCTATTTCACCATACAAAGTTTCCGCTCGTAGCTTTTATCCAGCACTTTAAAGTGAGCTCCAGTGACAGTGAACGAAGGCATACGTGAGCGTGAGCGGACGCTTTTGTTTATATTATTCGTATTCTACAATGGGATACTCTAAAAATCAATTGGCATCGACAGTATTTCCATCAATTTAAATACAGGGAAAATTACGAAAAAAAGTGGGGGTGAAAGATTTAAAATTGTGGCTGATAAAAAAACAAGACGATGAGGTATATAAACAAATTTTTTTATATTCCTACCTCACTAAACTATTCGTCAGCATAAATAGTCTAATTCGAAATAGTGGAAAGTGTGATTACTTATTTTTTTCAAGCTATGAATGCTGACGGAATACCAAAATGCAACAAGGCAAATCCTCTGAAATTAAACGTACTCAAGAATCGACGTTAAACTGCTTTCACGGATATACATGTATACTATTTCACGGGTATACCATATATAGTATATAGATGATTTCTTCGTTTACTTCTTGATAATTCCGTCGAAATTATCAAGAAAGAACGTGTGAGGTTTCCTTTTATGTGTTCTCATATTGTGTGTTGCTGTCAAAGGTTTTTATATATAGTATATACGTGTGTGTATATATATAACTTTTGTGAAAATCTCGTGGATGTGAATAATAATGTGATCACTAGCGAACAAAAACAAAAACACAGAAACAGTTTTTATGTGTTTCTGTTCGCTAGTGCCAACTTGATAAACATTATATATATATATATATATATATATATATATATATCCTATACCTTGTTCCTTTGTTCGTCTTTTATGTGTTCTATCCATTTTCCTTTTACCTAGTTCCATATGAATGAATATGTGTTCGCCATTTGGCGGGTTCTCGTGTTTGAATGCGTATGCAAATATTAAATTCTTTCCATAACGCGCCCTCTACGCAACTTCTGAAGTCGGTTTAATATGATTCAGATCTCCTACAGTTTCCCCATTTCGTATCCCCACGCACGCCACTTTTTCTTCCTCCCACAAATTTCAATCGATGGAACTACCGCCAATGAATGTACTGCAGTGACCAAACCTTGGCGTAATGGGAGCGATGTGCCCGCACATGCTCATACATCCTCGGACATGACTACGCGATTAGGTTACCATTCCCGGTGAGTGGTTCCGGAAGTGATTGATTCTCTTCTAGCCACACGGCGTGTTGGGGCGCTCCTCATTGCTGTGACACCATAGGAGAGACCAGCGTGTCCCGGTGGTTTCCTGACAGTCACCCGTTAGGATGTCGCGGGAATGCTTTCATGTCATTAAAAGGGCAGAGATCCGCCGACGTCAATGTTTCACTCTTCTCCTCTACCTTGAGCTTCTTTCCTCAGACCGTACCACTTGCATCGATTTACATATTCCTCCCCTCATCATTCATTTAGTCCTTCATCCCGAAGGATGGTTGCTCGTCTCTCGAAAATACACACTCTCTTACGCCGTGAGAGCAGTTTCGCCTCAATGTAGTCCCTTGGCATTCCTCGGGAACTCTGCCCTTCTATTATGCTCCTAACAAATGAATTGTGTCCGCAGCTGCGCTCGATCCATCTGGCTCTTCTTGTCATTTATATCATGTGAGAAGATAATGCCTGCCGTGGATCACCCACAAACGCTACATCTCAATTGTTCCAGCACCATCTTGTCTTCACACAAGTATGCACCAGCTTTGATTTTAACCGAACCTTGTGAGCCAACTCTTTGTTGGACGAAATCACTCCTTTAAGCCAAGAGAATGGTCTAAGTGTGCACAAAGAACCTCGTAAAATTTGAGTCAGCCCACGAATACTTTACCGCTATTATCTTTTCTTTATCATGATAACCTTGTTTGAAAGAATGGCGTAAAATTTCATTACAGTAGCATGAAAAGTTTGGCTTACTCTTGTAAAACGTCCAATTTACCTGAATTCTTGGAGAAGAATTTCTTGAGAAATCTCTTAATTAATTCGGAAAGAGGATCGCGTGAAATTAGGCTAGGGTATGCACGCAATCTTTAAAAGCATCCATTAATATGAAAAAAATATACTAAGCAAAGTAGGTCGCACGAAATAGCTCGCTTATTATTCGAGGGAAACTTACCTATATGGTATTTGCATTTATTTTAAACGCTAGTCTGATTTTAACCCATCCCCTTCCTTAAAATTCGATGAAACACTTAAAAATCGTAATCAAATGAAGATTTTACCTGATTTGAAAAAAAATCCCCACGTTGATGGTTTTAAAATTTCAAATGAAACTCCGTTTGTCTCCAATCTTTGACGGAATTTCCCATAATTAACCAACTGAATGCTCTTTCGACCCTTTTCACCAAAGTTACACCTTGATGATCCCACAAGCATGATCTAAACATTTTTATTGATCATACTATGTTGCCAATTAGGGCTCACGGGCCATTTTTGTTTCTCTTTGCAAAATTGCCCGTGATCACTCGCTCTCTGGAGGCAGCTGCATGCTGTTCAAATTTAACTAAAATTGCTAACATTACATTTTGTTTCATTTCTGCTCACCGGTCGTTGTAATGCAGAAGGCTTGTTTTCTGTTCCTTCGCGAGGAACTCCACCGAGATTAAGTTGTCACAGTGGATTTTATAACCAGCAGGTATTACAATAATAATTCACGGACTCGAGGCCGAGATGACACACAACGGCCTCATCGTGATGGGTCGCGGAATCCCCGTGCGCCGAGCCGCATGAAATCGCTTAGTTGGGCTCGGAGAGGATGGAGAGGAAACCGCAGGGTGAGATCCGGAGGGAAGGGGGGATGGATCTCGGCAGATCCGGGAAGATGGAATACGGACGGTCGGCGCGCTATGCGTTGATCCGCCACATCTCTTTTGAACCTGACACCACTTGGCATCGACGCTCTCGTCGACCTGACGGGACACAGATTTCCATTTCGACTGACGCTGAAGAGGAGAGAGGAGTGGCGAGAGATTCCACGCTGGGACATTCTCCCGTCTTCCACCCGAAATTCCATCGACCCCGCTATATGCTCCGCAAAAGCTACATGCCAGTTCATTAGTACTCAACAACGGATGAATGTTTGGAATGTTGTCTAAAACTGTGACACAGCGTACATTAGTAGGACGCCACGCAATAACATAAAATAACAACAATAATGGTACTCTACCGTTTATGGTAGGTTTTGGATGGTCACAGATAATACCGCTACGTTTCAGATCCTCGCCTGCCAAGACAACCGGCCACCACACAATAAAATAAACACTTCTTCAACAACCCACACTTTCCACCTCCTCTAATTCCGTCCAAATTTCCAATTAATTTCCTTATCTACTTCTCTCGTCTAACGTTCTTCCCTCTATCACAGTCTTCGACGTGTCATCATCAAAACAAAACTAAAATAAAACAAACACCAAAGCATCAAAACGCTGAGCATCCACCTTTCCTTCCCCTGTTAGGTATTTCCCAGCAAGCCCTCATCGCCTTTCCCAGTAGTTCTTCGTTGTGCGAAAATATCATGTGAAAATATAAAATATTTTAAGTTATGTGTTGATCCATGATAAAGGCTGCAGGAGTTGTACGAAAATTACCTGCGAAAACTTTAAGGATTCTTCACATGGCTTTTAGCTTCGAGAAAAAGGTCCCTTGTCGGAAAAAACGGGCACCTCGTTGAACAAGAGGAAGAGGTTGGTTGCCTTATTGGAGCAGCTAGCTCCACGACTTGAGATGCTGGATTCCTTACCTTAGAATGTTCTGTTACCAAAGCTTTTACTTGACGCGGTGACAGACGCCAATACTCGTAGAACATACACAAGCAAAGCACGATGAAAAAGGTGAAATTGTAAAAACGTGCTCGAAGCTTAGCCAACATTGAAATATAGTATTTTTAGTGATAAAGCGTGTACGAGTGTCTTCAAAACATGCTGTCGAAGGCCGACACGTGGAAGAACAGATGGATAAACAAGCACGCATGCAGATGAGTGGAAGAACGAATACGCATTATTGAACATTTTGTGGAAGAGAAGTACCAGGTAGATTTGGTGCACATCAAGACATAAAGCTTTTTCCTGAAGGAAACAGAGGGGAAAATTGAAGGAAAGATTCAACAAAGGGAGAAATTCTTTTATCAATAAAAAGAAGAGTATGTGATGAAAAGCCATCGGACCGTAAGAGAGCGTTTGATATGGAAGAATAGGGACAGTAGTAGTCAACAACTTTTAGAATGAAATACTGATGGCGAGACAGTCGGTGAATATGACAGAAAAATATCGTAATTACAACGACCGGGCAAGGCAGACCAAAGTTTAAAGCGTCGGCGATAGTTTAAAATAATCACTCACTGGAACTAATTATTCAAACTATTATTCTCTCCGAGCACTGAATCGAGCTCCTCTAGTATTTGACCAGCAGTGAAAGAAATTTTCTCGATATGAGTCGGGTCTCATATGCGTGACAACTAATTAATAGACTCGCGAAGAACCAATCTAATGGGTGCCCAAAGGTAATAAAATTTTGTCGGAGATGTGAATTGCTGTCTCTGGATCTGTTGTTTTGAATGGTGTGCTTACAATTGGAAACGACCAAATACTCGAAGAAGTTTTAAAAATCATTCTTTGTACTCTAACTGTAACAAATGAAGGTACCTACTTGAGCTTAGTTTAGAACATCCTACAAAAATTATTAAACCATATCATTAGTTAAGATACACTAATACCAAGCTTATATTTAGTTTCAGATAATGAATTTAACTCTGTTTGAAATTGGCTTTATTAACATCGTGGACTGTGGCGCGTCGCGCACGACTACGAATGCTTGTGACATTGTATGTACGGTATTTCGTCATAACATCTTGTTCCTTTAAAGCCCCAAAATTTCAGAGTGTAAGAGGACGTCTCGGTAGCTTAAATGGTTAAAGCACTCGGCCGGATATCGAGGCATCCGGGTTCGAATCCCGGTCAAGGCGAATGATTTTTACTCTCTGAAATGGTTGCATTATAATGCACACATAGCGGGTGACTCCGTTAAAGTTACTGTTACAGTTTCTTGAAATTCCCCGGATTTGTACTAGAAGCGTAAGAAAACAATGGGTCACAGATGAGTGAGTATAGTATTCGTTCAATTCCTTCTGGTATATGATATGAAATAGGTGAGGAAATAACGTGTGTGGCAGCAGTTCAACCGGGACAATATTCCAGAGAATCACGTCGACTAATATAACTTAATTTGACTATATTATCTTAAAGCATTATTAAAAATCGGATACAATAATAATTACATTTTCGGGTGATGTAGTAGAATTTTAAAACACCTATAAAATCGCTTGCGTAGTATTTCATAGTTTTAGAAATTATTTGGGAATATTACCGGAATCACACGTCATCTGTGCCACTGGAGAAGTAATAAGAAATGGGTATAGTGGGGCAATTTGTTAAAGTAAGGGCAAGGGAAGAGAGATTCTTAGGGGTCGTAAGAAATTCAGTGCCGGAAGTACTTTCAAGGCAACACTGAAAGTCGTTGAAAATTTCATCTCCCACCCGACGGATGAATGCTGCACTCCAAGTAATTAATCTCAACGAAACATAAGTAGAAAACGGTATGTAATTCACAAATTGACACCTATTTTATTTATTAATTGACAATTATGGTAAAGGACTTTCAACCAAACCCTTGGAGTGTGAGAGAAGCCAATATCATCAGCTATTACAGCAAAGTCATCCAAACGATGATTAACTAGAAAGACAGAACTAGGCTAATTGTCTAAATTGCCATCTGAAATCGTGGCAGCTCTCAGTAACACGGTTATGGATGCGGTTCATATTTCTCGGAATTATAATTCTCTTGACCGCAAAGGGATAATAAGTCGCTCCCTTTGGTTATGTTTCGCTTTAATTGGAAAACATCACTCACTTCTGAGGTTCATTTTTATTGTAAATGACGAACAAAGTTTCTCATAATCGTACGTAAATTCCACAGACAATTGAAGAGCAATTCACTTAAATCATAAAAACCAGCTTCCACACAAAAAAACAAATGGGCAGAAAAATCGCGGAGAGTACTTCCAAGTAGTAAAGTATTATGTTCAAGAGATATCCGGATTTTATCTTTAATCTAAAAATCATTGTGGATTATATGAACACTAGTGCATGATAAAGTACTCTTCCATTTACAAAATCTAAGTGCCACGTCTTTGCGAGCGATACAGGAGGACACACAAGCCGCGTTCGATTCAAGATTTATGACCAAGCCCAGAAAAGCAATAAATCAAATGAATTTTTCATTGAGTTTCGAGGATCCCTCGCAGAAATTTTATAAAAATAGTCGAGCCATGTGATTCGGCGGTTGATGGCGCCATTAATTAGGTGACGTTCCCAAAGAGTTCTCCCCGAAACAATACTCCCAGCTTCACGCCAGGATCCGTTTCATGAATTAGAGCCATACATAAACGTCGAGTGGGCGTTACTCACATTTGGGGCTGCGAAGCAAAAACAAGAAGAAACAAAAAAAACGTGGAACCCTGATACCAGCACTCTCTTTGCCTTAATTCAACCGAAACGTTATCCTTATCTTTCTAAGCCATTAGCGACCGACGATGTGCTCCAATCGGACAGCTTGATACTGGGAGAGTGGAGGTGGAATAGTGAGTGAGTGAGAGAGAGAGAGAGAGAGAGAGAGAGAGAGAGAGAGAGAGAGAGAGAGAGAGGAGCGTTGGCAAGGCTTGGTGTGGGAATAGAGACGGAGGGGTCGGGAGGACCTAAATACGGAAAGGACGTCGCGAAGAGGAGCGAGAGTCAGGAGTAAGGGCGAGCTGCGAAGGGAGATGGTGGACATTTTGAATGTGGGGTGAGCGTGCAGAAATAAATGACAAGCGAAAATGGGCACGTTTAACGGGGCGCGTCCCAATAACCACCGTGTTCCGATGCCCACCGTGCTCGTGGGTACGGTTTAGGATAAAATTGACTCCGGAAGCTCTGGTTGATCACGAGTGACCGAGGACAGTGGCCGAAAACCGTCATGGATTGAATGTAGCCCTAACTATTCAAGGCAATTTCACCAATTGTGGCGATAACAGAGGCGAATCAACAAGAGAGAGAGATGCAGAATTTAGAAAGCAATTATTAATTTACAGATTGACTATGCTGCAGTCATTTTGTATATACACGTGGACAAATAAAAGCGTTGTGAAATGTTCTTTTCACCAGACTTAAATCGATTGTATTGGAAAAAATGAGTTCTTGTTTCAACACGCCACAAAAGGAATGAGAGAAAACAGTAATTGGAAGAAACACACGAGTTTGGCGATGCAAGAATGAAATTGGAGGCTAGACCGCAAGAAACGATCTTGGGAACTTTAATACCGACTGCTCACAGCTCAACGCTATAGGTCAACTTATATGTGCTTGTAACGGGCTTTTGCCGAATCTGTTAACGGCATTGGCTCATTTTTTACAAATTGTCTGAATTTCAATTAGTGTGATTAATGTAATTTTTACTATGCTTACGATACCGTTTCGATGAACTGTTAATAAATGTCTTTCGTTTTTGACACGCGGTTTCCAGATCTAAAACTGCAAGCGGATAGATATGTTAACTATAATGGGCTTTACATATGAATCTGCTTTGCGCGCCTCATAGACTACAGTCCCAAAAAGAATTGCGGAATCATACAAGTAAAACAAAAAGGAAATTTCAAGCAAAACGCAACTTGTATTATCAATTTACAGCGACAGTGTTAGCTATTCCCCTTACTGCGGAATACATGCTGTACTTGACGTTCTTCATGTCACGAAATCCATGTGGGATTTGCAGAGAAACCGCAGAAATCTCGCCGATAGCAGAAATAACACATTGGACCTTTTTTATGGTAGGTCCTACCACTGACCTCATACAGAAAAAAACTAATTCTATCCGTTGTAGAGGAATCATGGAAATCAGGATAAGGGCGTCGGGATGAGCTGGTTCAAGCGAAACGGAATTTGCGAATAGGGTGAAAATTGTAGGGGTGTGATAAGTAAAATTAATTTAGGAAAGGGAAGCATACTAAAAATAGAAAGGGATTAACAAAAAATATTGCACTTAAAAATATACTTTTCCGCTCTTAATTTAGAATGAGGAGGTTATTATTTCATTTACAAACAAGTAAAAGCGTGAAAAAGTAATGTTACAAAATATTTAAACGGTAATAATTGGATAGTGCGGGTTTGGTTACAAAGTCTAGGAGAAAATATCTTTAGGTAATAAACAAGTTCCAAATTATTAAACACATAATTCGAGGTTTGAAAGTAATTTTTCAGGCGCAAGAAAACCCCGCATCATATGCTCGTATGCTTGATTTATAGTTTGTGCATTCATATTTTTTTGTATCAAATGACTTTTTAGTAGACGAGTTTATTTCAACTGGTTTCAACTGACTCTTATCAAGGATTTTAACTATCACCAAAGAGCGAAAACGGTAATTTAATAGTGGACTGTGACAAATGTATGTAAAGTCTCATTTTCTGATCCAATTGATTCCTTGGAAAATATATTCATACGTAAAAAGAGAAAGAATCTGGACGTGTTAGCATAAGTATATTTGCGTATAATGTGTGCAGCAGTTAAAATAGAGTATATACGATTACAAAATGGATACGTAGTGGCATGCATTTTCATTTTATTTTCGGACACTCATTTCTGTTGATATTACGTACTGCGCAGCCTTATCGTGACTACTCAACAAAAGTTCCATAGACGTCTAATATTAGGCGTCCATGGAAACGTAAACTACATACTGTGAGTGTCCTTTCTTACTGTATCTGTGTGTGTATATACATGCATATATATCATGTAAAAAAATGTATACACTGTACAGTGTATATACATACAATATATATATATATATATATATATATATATATATATAAAGTTTCCTTTTTTGGTATGCTTCCCTTCCATTGCCTAAATTAATTTTACTTATCACACCCCTCCAATTTTCACCCTATTCGCAGATTTCGTTTTGCTTGAACCAGCTCATCACGACGCCCTAATACTGATTTTCATGATTCCTCCAAAACGGATATATATAAAGTTCATTAATAGTGACCTAAAAGTGGAGGTTGAAGTTCATAAAAATCCTCAGTTCCTCCTTTCTTCTTTATCCAGTATTTTCGATGATTTCCTGGCAGGGAAAGCTGGAGGGGGAATCCAACCACTTGGCCGGCACTAATGGGCCAATTTATGGTTACAAGCCCCGCACGTGAATCATTGCATTTCGAATACGCCCAAGCTAACGATCCGTCTCCTGTATCGCTGAAATGACTTGAGAGCACTACCCCGTCCTACCAGTGGAGCGAAGCCCCATCAGGAAGAGCCCACCATTGCGAATTGGGGAAGTCATAACGTGTGCTGTACTTGACGAAAAAATTGACTTAATACGCATTCAAACATACATACTGATTATAATTAGTAAATTTTCCAAATTACACATGGCCGTTTCATTAATGATTTCGTAGCACTTTCCGATGAAGCGGATTTCTCCCCCTTTTCCCGAATATAATCCTAAATTCATTCTGGAAATGTGAGCTTGACTCGTATGCTTCGTGAAACATGGGATTAAGGATAGCAGGATAATTTGCAGGCTATCGAAGAATTCTCATGTGCGTCCTATTTCGGGCTCCCCGTACGTGGGTTGAGTGAACGTGTTCATGATTTACCCCGGCGATGGAGAGATTTTGGTTACCATTCCTCAGGTCTAACCACTCCAGTTGCTCCCGCTATCTCGATTTAATGAAAGGAAACCCACCCTGCTATCGCCGCAAAACCCTTTTCAGAATCATACGCTTGAACAAATCGCGAAAAGTGAGAGACAGGAGGCAGGACTAAAGTCTAATGGTGGTTTATGTTCAGATAACAGATCGGAGGACAAACGGAAGCCCTTCGCGAAATGAGGATATCCACAACAAAATTAACAACGCGAACTTCCTCAGAGAAATATACCAACAGAATTACGGGATTGTAATTTGCTTCTTTCGTAAGTGTTTACATTAACCTGATTGCATAATTTTCAATATACTTCTCCGATGTAATGAAAAACAATAGGAACAATTCATTATTACGAGTACGTTAGAAATTTAGGTGTTTTGGATGGCAGTTACAAAACACAATTTAGTAGCGCATATACTTCACGGCCGCAAACTGTATTTTCATGGATACTATTTTAATCATCACTGCAAGGGTACCTATAACGATTGGGTAGAAATTTAAGATGAACATGAGAACTATTAAGCACTGAACCTTAGGCGCTGGCTCGAATAAAGCGAGCTCCGACAGACAGAAATGGCTATTATGGAATATTCGTCAATATTTCCGTGGTGCATTTTGTTATTACATCGGTACTCAAGGACAGAGCGTAGATGATAATGCAAAAAATTAGGGGTATCTAGTGACACAAGAAATACCAGCACGGGAAGTTCCGACGCACAAAATTCTGAACACTCCGGCGATATTTTGTGGAAAGGAAACATCACAAAGATCACAAAAATGAGCAATTCCACAAGTTAAATATTTATCCTGACCTAGATTGCGCTTATTACAGCATCATCGGGTCCCTGGTATTGAAATTGGGGTTCCCACATCCTTCCGTCGACCACCAATGACAGTGCACTCCGACGTTTCGCCCCTCCCCCTCAACCCTAACCGTATATACGCTCGTGAACACTATAATATACTTACTTGATGATACTTTAGTAAGCGAAACCTATGTCGAAATAAATATTTTAACTTGAAGCAGTGATCAATTTTATAATCACTTTATGATGAGCCGACATTCTATGTTGATGGTACCGAGTTAGATAGACCATGGAAGCGTACTGGTACACCGACCGAGGGATGTAATTCCATTCCCGGGGGGGAGAGAGTGGATACAATTCCGGCCTGTATCTAATGATTTTGTGGTGACCACTTCAAATAATTCAAAATAAATTACAGCAAGTCTTCGTGTACTTGATCCATCACGCCTATCATACATAATTTACGTGAAGTACCGCTTTATTTATCCTTAGCATAGTATGGGTAAAATTATCTTGAATGTAACGTTATTTGGCATCAGTAAAAATCATATGATGCACTGATGAATATGAAAATGTTGGGAATTCCCGGATTCGATTCATTTTTCCAAACTGCGATTTATTTCGTGATCACGTTAAGGATTTGAGAACTATCAGTCGGATGGCAGGACAAAATACGTGATATATTGCGATTTAGTCTCGGTCTCGTCCGCTGAGGTCTTCACGTCTGACCTTCATTGGAAGCATCGTACGTGGCTTCGATAATAGAGATATAGCAAGTGAGATAGGGGCGGAAAAAGAGGAAACGAACGTACCGTAATCCCGTCACCTCAAGAAGAAATGGGAAGGGAAAGAACAAAGGAATTGGCTTGTTAAAAATTCGAATAGCTTAGGGTAGATTAAATCAGTAAATCTTGTTATCTCATTTGGAGGAACTCGTTATCCCTCGATCTCAAGTTCACTTTTCTATATTGATGCCAAACAGAAGATATTTTTCGCTAAATTTTCAATTGAATTTTCCGCTTATTTTCAATTCAATTACAATCGAAATTTATCAGGTTGAGAAAATAATGCTGTTTACTGAAAGTGTATTTCATACACAAGGTGAACGCTCACATTCATCAAAAAGCTCAAACAATAAAAAAGTAGCAGGATGAAAAACATTATTCGACCAAAATAATATGGGCTCGTCCAAAAAATGTACCATTTCGAGAAAGATCAGAGAGATCCGGCAACTCGGTGTACTGATTGATCAAAAAGACTGGGAAGGAAGGTGGCAACTAGCATCAATAATAGATTTATCTAATCTAATAACAGCAATATTTTTGAGTCACTTAGATTTTACGACGGTTATTTCATATTATCCGTCTATTTCTGCGGAATCAAGAAGCGAAAAACGAAAAAAAAACTAGGATCAGGAGAAAACACGAGGGAATGCATGTTATATTTCGACGACAAGCGCGAGAGGAAATGCACAACACTTCGGGCTCTGTCTGCGGGACAGCCATGGTCGCTAAAAAGTTTCAACTCTTGCGGATGGACGGGAGAAAAATCGTCGCGAAGTCCCACCACAATTCACACTTCGGGAAACACTTTTTTGAGACGGTCGGGGAAGAGAAGGGTTCATCATCGTGCGATTACCGGGCGAGGGGGGTGTGCGCGCGCGGGCGGAGGTGTGGTGGGGGAAAGAAGAGCGAAATGGGCGTGGGAGGCTTGATGTTGGGGGGGGAGAGGGGATGGAGGCGGGGAAATGGGCGAGGGAGGGGTGGTGGATTTCGCGCCATCAACGTACGTGCAAGTTGGTCGGAAAGCGGAAGGGGAGGGGTAGAGAAGCAGGAGAGCGGTCGGGTGGCGGTGGAGGTGCCGGTGAGGGAGTGGGATAAGCTTTATATGGGGTCCATATCCCCTCGCCTCGCCCGTAAGCGGCGGCGAGCGGTTGCGTTGCAGGGGGAGAGAAAGAGAGAGAGAGAGAGGCCTCCGCCAACAGGGAGGGATACTGAGAGAGAGGGAGATAGAGAAACGGAGTGACTACGACAGATCGATGAAACCGGAGCGCGCATGATCGTGGACCTATCAGGGTTGGGTTCGTGGGTATAGCGAGGAGTGGGAGGGCGTGTGTGTGTGTGTGCCTGTGATGTTGGGGAGGAGTGGTGGGAAGGGGAGGGGTGAAGGAAGAGGCTGCTGCAACCAGCCTTCGCTCCCGGACGAAGGAGCGGAGCGCTCCCATCACCTCCTCCTCGCTTCTCCCCGAAGAGTCCCACCGCTGCCGGGCGTTTGTGCGCGTGTTTTTACGTGCGTGGCCATAGGTACTCTCCCGTGGCGGGAACGAGATGGAGGGAGGAATGGGATGGAAGAGGATCGGGAGCGAGTGGGATGATTGATTGACTGGTTATTTCATTCCCTCTCACGGGGCAACGAAGGGACTCAAAAAAAACGAGGATACATATCCGCGAGTCTTAACGCATAACCAATGGATGAAAATGGATAGAGGGGGAGTAGACAGGAGTCGAAAGGGCGAGAGAGTATATTAAAGCGGAATGGACAACTGATGATATTATTGCAGTGACAATGCGAACCACGAATTCCAAAAAAACATTAATGGCGAATGGGAGGAAGTTTTCTTCGTCGAGGACTTCTTTAATTTTTAATGCAGTAGCTTTGGTTTTTTAAGGTGCTTTAATGGTTGATGCCAAATCGAACTGTAGAGTCAAAATTGCGATTGCATGCCCTAGTTGGGATTCGAACATATAAAATTCGAGTTGTCTAGAAAATTACCGACCAAACCAACTGGGTTGAATATCAACTCTAGCTGTATAATTAGTTTCTCTATGTTGTTTTGGAGACCATAAAACGCAAATGTTTTTCTTTCCTTTGAAGATTGGTATGAAAACTTACTATGCACGAATAGACTTAATGAAAAATAAGTCATAATTAGAAAGGGCTTAATTACAGTTATCATCATTAATAAGCTAGCCTAGGGTTGTTTTGTTTTCAATACCCATTTGATTCTAGTCCCCGGCAAAATCTGTCCCCCTTTTCGAAATTCACAAGAAAACACTACCATTGAATAAGAAGCCACAAAAATTAATAATTGATGAGTTCCCTTTTTTATTGCACTCAAATCACTATAATAAAGGTCTGCTTGAGATGAAAACTGCAAGCAATCGTTTAGTTTACACAAATATGCAAAAACAGCGGTCCAGTAGTGAATGTGGATGCCGATATTGTTTTTGCGGTCCATGACAAAAAAGGTTAATTAAAAAAATTAAACGATTTATTTTTCGATTTTAGCTAATTACGATATCATATACAGCTACATTTCCAAGACGGGAATGTGAAAATTATCGCTTGGTCAAGTGTGTGTGTGTATGTGTGTGTATCTATATATATATATATATATATATATATATATATATATAGATACACACACAAATATAAATATATATACATATTTTTATATTTATATTTGTGTGTATATATTTACATTCAGATGATATAGATACAAGAAAAAGGGATAGGAATAGGAACACATATAAAAGACGAACACAAGAGAGGTGGAAAAGGCGGAATCGAGCAGATCACAAGTGCAAAAATATTTGGGTGGGTGAAACAGTCCCTAACGCCATCTCCTGGCCAAAGAATCAGGGCACTTGGTTACATAAACCCCCCGCAGATTTCAGCATAAATTGCGTTTCCTCGATAGCTCAAGTGCTTAGAGCATCGGCCCAGCAAGTCGAAAGATCCGTGGTTTAAGTCCCGCTAAAGCAAATATTTTTGTACTTGTGATCTGCTCGATTCCGCCTTTCCCACCTCTCTTGTGTTCGTCTTTTATACAGGTAGCTACAAAAGTCGTGCAAGAATGTTGTATCGTATCATGCCCGGATGGATTCACCCAACGAAGCCAATCTATGTACCTACGGGATGTAATGATGTTCCACATATCAAAAGCTTCTCCTTGGCTCAGCACAATACCCCCAGCCTTCCACTTCCCTTCCCGCTGCTCCTTCCCACCGCGTCTCCTGTCTCCTAGTTTCGTAGTGGTGGGGGTGGGTGGCGGCGGGTAGGGGTAGACGATGCCCCGGAATGCCAGCATTTTCAAGATGCCGAGCGCGCTCCCAGGGTTCATCCGTCGATCGGTATTTAAAAAAAAAGAAAGCTCGATAGCTAATCAGAGTCGAAAGACGTGGGCCAGGTCGGGACTAAAGGGAAACGAACAGCTTATCCATCGGCAGAAGGGAGGGAGGAATATTCCTTAAAGTGTAATTTCCCTATCGTAGAGACTTTATTTCTTGGAGATGGAATTAAGAGTGGTTCTAATAGAAAAGTATTATGAGTGAAATGATCCAAAAGCGATGTCTATCGCTAGAAAATGTTTAAAAAATAACCATTGTCAGAAATTTGTAGCAGGTAAAATTTTGGGAATTATCTCGCCATCGTCATCGGCCGATGACCGTCTCTGCACCCGTCAGAGGAGCGATTCTTATAGTGAATAATCGGTTCTACTCAGCAATAATACTTATTCTTCTTCCTGAATGACTCAGAAATAATATCATATGAACTGAAAATCAGACAGTTCTTTCACTGGCCAATCTAGCGTGCCGTAATTCTCTGGTTTAGGTTACTAAAGATGGTATCGAAAAACTTTTGGAATATGAAATACACACACAACTACCAAAAGCTTATAGTCTAACATATGACAAAATAAGCATCTTAGCTATGTTTAAAAAGCGCTAACTTATAAAAACACAGCCCCAAATTTTCAATATTTTCACTAGGTTCTTAATTTGTTTTCAATCATTTCAATTGAATCAATCTATAATGGTTCAATTTTAAAACTTTGAAGACTATTCTATATAACTTTTAAAGTTGAAAAATAAAACCGTTCAGAAGGTTCACCTCGAGAAAATACTTCGTTTAAAATGCTGGGAATATTTCTTCATTAGTTCAATTCGTGATCTTGATTAATTTCGGTGTTATGCCGTTACCAAATCTCTTTCATCTTAAAATTCATACGTCTGACAAAGTTCCATGAATTATTAAGTTTACTAGTTTGCAAAGAGGCGTCTTAAAATGACCTAATTTAAGTGTTCCCATATCCTTCGACAGTGACTCAAGCGAATTCTGATTACCAATCTGGACTAGGCCGAAATGGGTCCAAGGATGGTATGAAAGTCCACATACCAGCCTCCCTTTCTTTGAACGAACCGTTAATCGAACTGTGAAACATCTCTATGCCAATCTATAAACTCTTTCAAAATAAAAAAAAAACTATCATCGAACTGTTTTATGTACTTGAACTACTAATTACTAAAAAACTCAAACATCGCCATTCATATAATATACGATATGGCAACTAAAGTTTCAAGTTCCAATAAAGCACGAAAATCGCTACCCGTCTGGATTACCGTCACCGTTGTTTCCTTTTTATTATTTGTTACAAGCAGGTAAAATTGACGTAGCGTCATTAAATGATAACGTTTCATACACAAAAAGGTTCTTTTTTACGTTTTTGACAAATTAAACGTTTTCTCAAGCCTATGTGCTCTGGATTTATTTCATTGGAATTGATTGAGAGATTATGCATCAGATTATTGTTGGTGTCTGTGAACGTAAACGTTTCATTTCTATCAGTAAAAAGTACATTCAAGTCATTGAAATGAAAAGTTATTTATAACTTTGATTTTATTATCTGGATACGCTCAGATTCGTATTTATGTAGAAAAACTACGATAATTTCCTACGGCACCGTAGTGCATAGAGCGACGAGCGAGAAGAGTGAGATTGTTTAAAAAAACAAACCTGATTTAAAAAGTGACCTTCATAGAGGACTTCGAGAAACGGCCTTGAAATTCTAATTGAATACTACAGGATCATGATAGGAAAGCTCCACTTAACCTGCATTACACGTGAACGCAATTAAAATGCATTTTTCCAATCACATTCCAAGTAATTTATAGGCATTCTGTTTAATCGCCTCATACCCTCTGTCTCCCTTGTGATATTTTCCCTCTTATTGACAAACGAATTAATTTACTGAAAAAACAACAAAGTACACCGCAACTTAGGTGTTTTTTGTAGTTTTGACGAGGATATAACGAGTGGATGTATACGAAATTATCTTAGAAGGCAGGGTATAATCTTAGCAAGTTTCCGAGGCCAACGAAAGAGACCCGAAAAAGTTTATACATTCGGCACAGCATCTGAGAGTTCGGAGAAATAATTCATGGTTGAATGCTGATAGAGCAAATATGAATGTTTAGTTTACACATTTCAATCCAAATCCGGTATGCATGACTTCCCGAGAAGGAATGCCAAAGGCCGCAACAGATTTGCCGCGAACAAATCGACGGAGTAATGAATCGCACACAAACACGCAAAGGCTCGTTAAATATGAGCCTTACTGAGGAACTGTGTGTCCTCTTGTGATCGGCGTAAATGACATAATTTTAGAGTTTCTGCCGTCACGAAGCCAAATCTGGCGAAATGGAGGAGATGAAAATTTTGAGAGAATTAGTGGGCTGGCGGAAAGGATGGAATTTGGTTCATTCCAGGGTCCGCTTCATCACTCTCTCCTTTCGTGAAAGCACGACCCTCCTACAAATTAACCTGTTCACACCAAACTATTTGTTCAAGTAATTTCCTCCTAAACCCGAATTCGACGTAGGACAAGAGGAGAATAAGTCACAAGATCCACACCGCGAGAATTCGAGAAAATTAACGCGGCAGTGTAAACGACAAGGGAGAAGGGTGACGTAAATGAGGGGCAGAAAAGACAAAGTGCAGTCCACCTGAGCATGAAGTGACCCTTTTTTTTGCGTGCCGATGGGATATCTCTCAGCAATTATGTGTGCAATCCGCTGCCCTTGCTCTTGACCATCCCTTACATTTTGATCCTAATTTAAAAAACTCTATTTCAAAGGGAACAATAAAAACAGAATGTCTAGGATTCAAACAAGCTATGAGATGACGAGAACTGAATTTGCGACCGAGATGTACGATAGTGAGGGGTGTAAATTGAATACTTACGAATGGATATTTACAGAGGATGACAATTTTCTTCGCCCACTAGATAAAATTATCGTAGTTTCATTTGGCAGGAAAATAAAAGAAGAATGTGAAGCGCAAAGAAAAATAGACACGAGTACTTTGCGTATTTCAACGGCTAACCGATCATTTTGTTGGAGTCGAGTATCTTTCCAATTGCTTTTTTCCATCTCCCCAACACAGTATACGAATGGGTATTTGCGCAATCCAATCGATACCTAAAGATATCGTAGTCCGGAAAAAAAACTTGAATACGCATTCAGACATACTCCTATGTGCCTTGAACAGGAATAATCTCTAATAATTTTAGGAGTCATACGCGTGTGAGGAATATTAAGTGAGCTAATGTTTGACATTGCCTATAAGAAGTTTTTTTTATGGAGCTTCGACAACGAGCACGGAAATATGAACCGCATTAACGTTTTATAGACTGCAATGAAAAATTTCCCATTGAAACAAACGGTTTGATGTAGTTATAACTTCTAGGAACATTTCACGTCCAGAAATACACTCGTACGGAATATTGCGAGTCAAAATTTTCATGACTTGCGTGATATAACATGTTGTTAAAAAAATACACCCACCACATATTTGGGCAAAAACACGGCAACGAGGTCAACAAGTGGTCAATGAAAAGGTCATGCAACACACTTCACTAAAATAATGAGACGCGAGGGCAGAGTGAAAGGAGAGATGTTGTTTTGTTTCAGTAAGATTTGAGTATGCTTCAAAAGTTTGGATTCCAACAGATGAGGGCTTAGTCCGTGCAATAGGGAAGGTATAACGCGGCTCTCCCAGCTCATATTTGTATTGGAAAGTGGACCGTCAACAGGAAAGATGAAAAAAGAGTTTGACTAGAACCCTTTCAAAAACTTAAAAGAGTCGAGATTTTCATCCTGAAAGCATTTAATAATATAGACGGGACTCACCAGGAATGAAAAATGGGAAAATTTGCTGCAGAATCGAAATATGTAATAAACCATTTTTTCCACAGAGGTTCCGCAACCCGAGCAGAGCACATAAAATCCCGTTTCAGGAATGATAAAAGTTATATTTACTACCAAAAACATATCTCTCGACCTTTTCTAACTTCATTCTTTTCCTACCAAAACCCTCACTTGCCCTTCATTTTTCCCATTATGTGCATCTATGTGAACATTGATATATAGAGGGAGTACCTGTATTACAAGAGGGAGAACAAAGAGCTATATGCTTAGGAATTTTCTAAAGACCCGAGGCGATACCATCGGTACATGTAGTACTAGCAGTCAACAGTTTGAATAATGGATAACTGGAGGTCATTCGCCATACGACGTAGTATCCGGTCGCGAACATCATGGACACGCATTTGACGAGTGCCTAGATAAAGTAATATCATGACTTTGCACCGTATTTAAAATTTATATTTAAACATATATCACTGATCTCAATCTTATTCGGGATTTCTTTCTATGAAATTGGAATAAAAAGTAAAATTTTCGTAGCTTTTACAAAGAAATACGACTTTTCAAAGTTCGGACGATTTCTCAATGTTCTTATGGGAAAAGGATAAGCGATCCATGGATTTTTTTAGAAATTTAAACTGTGTAATTGTATGACTAGAAACACTGAAGGCACTTTGTAATCTCTGAAAAGATAATCGGGGAGAACTGTACAAATAAAACCAAAATTGTCTTTTGAATAATTGAAAACCCAGATATCAACCACAGCCTTATGAAGTCGAATTAATTCGATTACCAAGGAGCGAAAGCTGAGCACGCCCACCACAATAAACGACAGAAGTTGTTAGCAGAAGTGCATGACTTCCTTTCAGAACTTCGACGTTATTTACGTAGATGGAAGAAATTAGTTTCTAACATTAAGTTTTCTCTGCTAAAGTAGTTGAGTTCTAGAAAGACCTGCTTCGTGTGATAAAGCTGTTTGCGTTCAACGCCACGTCAAAGTTATAGCATTATGATGGTTATTCACAAGTTCAGACGGATATCTGAGCGTAGCCAAACGAACTTACAAGAATATTCAGTCCAGCAGTTATTTCACCGGGAACAACTTTCATAGGAACCACTGACGGAATCAAAATAGCCTCCATAAATGCTCATGCTCAAGCTATTACAGCTCTAGGAAAAACGGGAAAAGTAAATTATTATTTTATCCCGATTTAAATGCCTTCAATTAAAGAAGGAGAAAAGGTGCTAAAAAATAAACCATGTATTAGATATCCCAGAATTAAGATTAAACTTCTGATTTAAGAACATGAAAGCTAAAAACTTCTGCATACGTTAATACTTCTCACCTGCGGTGTTTCATTGCGAGGGAAGGCGTGATGAAGCAGTAAAAATTAATCATTGAAGGGACTCTGAATTTGTGGGCGATAGAAGTTTATAACAAGGTGTCGCCCTTCCATTGCTATACAGTTAGAGGAGAAAATATATAAAGTATATATATAATACTTTAAGTAGTATATATATATATAAAACCATAAACACAGTAATCAACCCGAAGGTCGGTTTAGTAGGTGATGGTAGAGCTTACGCATGTACCAAGCCCGACGGCGTGTGAATATTCACACATCAGGGTAGGGGGGCCAGTTCCTTTCCCTGTGCCGGTTATGGTTTCCCAGGAAGATCTGGTACCCGAAAAATCAACTAGCTTGGGTGGAGCTGCAGGTGCCCAAAGTGCCTTGCCCGGGAATCGAACCCGGGACCCTCCGGTCAGTAGTCCAACGCTCTACCCACTAGACCACCGCGACCCGCTATATATATATAAAGGAGTCCTCGATCATACGCTTGGACGAGGGTAGAGGTCATCTTCTACTTTCCTAGCCCAAAGACTCGTAAAATCGTGTAATGTAAATAGCGGTTCAGTTCCTTATTTTGCATCACTTATGGACTTACAGATGCAACCTATCCAGATTATTATTTTGGACAAACTCAACTTCCAGAGCTTCCCTATTCAACGTAGAATATTTCTATTCAAACAAAGACATTTTAAAGCATGCATACATTCCATCATCCTCGATTTTTATAAATGTCCTTTTCCTTCAAAACGATGAATATTTAGGCATAAATTAATATTTTTTTCTCACAGATCACGCTTCACTGAAACCTGCAGATTTTATTATTTATTAAGATTTTAATCATTATGGAAATTTATATTACTAGTGAAAGGAAGGTAATGAATTTCGTAAGATATATGAAGGCTAAGTTAAACTAAAGTTGGAAGTCATGAATAAGAGCATAGCATCCCTTATTTAGGAAGTCATTTAGAACAACAATGGGCATAATAGCTAGAATGAGATACTTTTGCAAAGAGAGGATAGTTGATAGCCGGGGACCTAAGTAAAGATGTAACGAAAAGCAACTTAGATATGGAACGTACTTTTGCATAGCTCTGAAAATTGTTGATTGAAAATTTTGCTAAGATTGGGGATTTTCGAGATACGGGTGGAGGAGAATAGCATGATGAATGACTGGAGAAGGGTGGATACAATAAAAGAGAAAGGAAAACAAATAAGGAAGTGCTAGTGACGGAAGGGAATGAGAAGGTTTTTGGGAGAAATTCACTGAAGCAATAAAAGTGGAAGCAGGGTATTTTATGGGGCAACGGAGGGTTGGAAACAGTGAAAGAGGAAAGAATGTTGGGGAAACGAGGAAAAGGATGGGCATGCTGGAAGGATGGAAGGGATGCAGAAAGACATAAAGTTAAAAACATGTTTGCAAGCTGTTTTTAGGGTGTTTAGTGTCTTATTTGGCAGGATTTTTAAGCGTAGCAGTGTTTGTTGGGTAAGTATATGTTTCCAGATCCTACTCTCCGCTGATGCAATCTGTGATAGATTTGAATCTCTTCTGTTTTTGCTCGGTGACATTCGTTATCCCTTTTGCATTTCACGGTGAACATTTCATTGATTACACTTCTTTCCCATACATGATTCTAGCAACTTTCCTTTGTATTTCAATAAAATCAATTAAACCAATTTAACAACGTCCTAACCGTTATGAATTTTGAGTCGAATATCATAAGCACTTAATTACACATGATTCGTCAACATCCGAGAGGCAGTGCGGATCACGGTGATACTAAATGTATGCTAATCTGATTAGTACGTCTAGGAATCGGTGTCCAAGTTCTTTCGGTGTTTAATCCAAGCATTCATTATTACTGAATAGCATTTCTTGTCAAAAAATCTACCGTTTTCTTACCGTAGTTATTCCTTATTCCTACACCACACAGATTACTCACATCGTTTCCTACCGCCACCACTACCTTTATCAGCAATCAATATCGAGCGTTTTCTTCCAGAAACGTTTCCAAATATTTCCTCCTCTTGATCAAATCTACCACTTATTTTCTCCTCCCTATGAATGGACATATATCGGCGTGTACACCCAGGTTAGAACAGAAAATCTGGTTCTGCTTTTATATTTAAATGTTTCATTCTCTTTCTCACTATTGTTCACTGTCCCTCTTACCCATCCCGATTTTCTGTTAGGCATTAGGGCTGCCCTCTGTTCACTTAGCTCCGCGCGATAGGTACATTACTACTCTCTCTCTCTCTGCAAATACCTTTCTAGAGATACCCATTTCATCCAATTTTACCTCGCACAACTTTGATTAAATATTTTCACAACCTTAAAATGCTCTTTATAATCTTTTTTTTTATATTTTCTAACTTTATTCGTTTTTCTCTGTCTTCAGCATCGTCCAATAATTCCATGCCATTACTCTTATAGTTGCAGCTCTTTGGTCTCTATGCCTTCTTTAATTGTGCCACTGACTCGTAAGAGAAATGATAACCTCTGATGATATATCCAAGAGTCCATTCCTCATCGGACGCGCCATCCGGACCCTTTGAGCGATGAGATCCTTAGTTGTCAGGGCTGAGGCCGGACGGCTTTTCTGACGTCTCACCGAAAAACAGCTGCTCCTTATTTCATCTATCTGGCATGAGTGACCCTACCAGGGGAAATCAGTATTGTTTCTGTCGTTCAAGATATAGGGGTAATCAAAGTGCACCTTCTCCCACCAAGTCAAGGTTGTAAATCTACGCAAAGAATCCGTGTGTCGTTTCTGCCTATCTGAGTTTCTATTAAAAGGATGATCCTAGAATGAAAATACAATCATCTCAAAGTACTCGGTTATAACTCTGTAGATCACTTGACAGAGAGTACCACGAATCACGTAAATGCAGAGTCTTGAGTAACACCTAAAAGTGAACAAGACAAAAACGACAAAAATAGTTTTATATTCACAATTAATAAAGAGAAATACGGAGGAATAGATATAGGAATTGTCACTGGCAACGAGTATCACCATTATGCAACTTAACTATGCTATTTACAAATCGTTTGATTTGAATTCAACAGTAAAACACACAATTTATGTACTTCACGAAAGATTTCTTTAAGCATACTCCCCAAATTCTTCAATAGTAATTCTCTGTTCTCTGTAGTGTTAACTTATGGTTTTAAACTTTCTGAGTAATACTGTTGGTGAGCCAAGGTTTCGTTTCGTTTCCATGATGATAATGAATGTTTCACCATTAAAAAAATCATAAATGAATTGACATTATTTTTAATTAAACCACTTTGATTTTCCACGTAAAATTTTTATTCTCACGACCCAGGTTTCGTTATAGTATAACATCATCAGATGATGATTATGATATGAACATGATCTGATGATGTTATGCTATAACGAAACCTGGGTCGTGAGAATAAAAATTTTATGTGGAAAAGCAAAGTGGTTCAATATTAAAAAACGTCAATATGACGATTTTCCACCAAGTTACGCCAGAAACTGTTTTATTTATGAATGATTTGGTTAAAATATCTTCTAATTTTGCCCATGGCAACAACAGCAACTGTTTTAACATTCCAGATAAAAAAGATGACTTATGTCAGGAGCGGCATTTTTCACGCAAGTATACCGCTGCTGGTACGAGGTACATTTACATTTTTTTAAAGTCTACAGTAGGCGGACGATTTTTTTCTGAGAACATAAAACTAGTTGTTCTTAGTTGACAATGTTAAACTACAATGCAACAATTTCAAAGTGTAAAAATCATTCGCCCTGACCGGGATGATTGACCGGGAGAATGATTTTTACACTTTGAAATTATTGCATTACAATGTGTATTAGCGGATGACTCCATAAAAATTTAATGTTGCGGCATCTATCACAGTTTCTTCGAAAGTTGAACTACATTCCATCATTCCGGGGATAGGTAGGGCGTGCAGTGGCATTCTGCGTTCCGAAAAGAGATAATTTCTATTGGCCACTTATATAATTTAGTACGCAGTCAAACTCATGAAACGATCACTTTCAGATGGAAGACGTTCATTTACAGCAGAGTCTCAGAAATAATTTTTTCAACAAACTTTACAAGTATTGTTTTCAATAATTTCTAAAATATCTAACGCACACGGTTTTACGGAGTGTTGAGAACCAGAACATAAAATAAAAACTGAGGTAATATTACATTTGTAAGCTACTGAGTAGATAAATTTCAATAAATTTGTATACTTTGGACCTTGTTGAATAAGACTTTCAGTGCATGTATTTACTCGCGTAATACCGCGTTGAAAAATAAATGAAATTAAACTAAAGTTTAATGCGATATGAAAAGAAATCACATATTTTAGCCTCGCTTCACTGTGCAATTTTGTTGTAAAAGTCATTCTATTCAGTGAGGAGAAGGAAGAAAACTATAAATGCCAATCCTTGAATTCGAGATAGAATAGCTTTGCACCCGCCGATTATTAAGACTGAAATGAGGACGTGATCAGATTTTACGATTCCGTAAAGAGGATCATTAAGAGAATTGATAAATCTTAATGAAAAATGCACACTCATCTGTAAGAAATGACGTAAAAACCTTGTCGTCTTAAGTGCACATAAATTCGTCGCCCCAGGACTAAAAGTACATTTAATCTTTTTTACAACTTTGGAAAATAGGACGGGAGGTGAAGAGACATACGAGTTTGGAAAATTATACAAAATACTTATATTTTCTATTCAATTTACTTCACTGAACAGCTCCATTGCACGAGAAACTATAAAAAAAGAATATATCAAACTAAAAACAGATTCAATACGAGACATAGAGAAGCCAAGAATGTACTGGTTCGTTAATTCAAAGAATATTAAGATAACAGCTAGTTTATTCAAAAGTATGGACAATTTATTCTCTATTTTAGTGAAAAGATAACAACGATTGAAGAATTTAAATGACCTTATCTTGTTTTTATCATATTATAAAAACTTCGCAGAAAAAAGTTGCGTACCCAAAGAAACCCAAAGGTAAAAACAATCCATCAACGAAAAATATGTCACTTTAAATTTTCATGCATTATACGACAAATAGTCCTAATCCCCATTTACGCTTTTTATTTTGTAATAACAATAAAAAGGGATTCGGAAGCAATAAGATGTGCACGTTTTCACCGATTTGCTTCACTGAATTCATTAGTTTTCTGAGATATTGCGAAACGAGATGATATCCGACCGAAACCCCGTTTGTTGTGGAAGAAGGCTTTACGGAATGCAATTGAGGTCATGGATTTTCCTGAAAATAAAATCGCAACCAATGCCAGATGTGTATACTTACTCAGTCTGGAAAGTTTGAAGGCGTCCGCTGTGTTGATGACGTCGACGTACGCCTGAAGTTCAAATCGCCTCCCGGAGGCGTTCTGGTTGTGCGCCTGCACGGCAAATGCAAAGGCATTGCGGACCTCGTCTTTCCCCTGCTCGAAGATCGCCCCTGTTGCGAATTGGAGAAAACTTGCGTTATATAAGATCAATTTTACTTTTGATCGTGATGAATAAAAATAACTCATGCACTACTAACTAAAGGATGATGTTATATCACCAAGGCTCAGCACATTAATCCTTTTTAAGCAACCATGGACCAGCCAAACGTTTTTCTGCTAGAGGACAAAGACACACTCTGCTTCTTTCTCGTAGTGAAGATAAACAGTCGGGATAATCATAAAATGTGATGTTTTTTCCACAAAAAAAGGGTACATAAACTCACGGTACCGAATTTTTTAATTTTCATGCACATGGTTAAAAAAAATTCGGCATTGTTTATCTTTTGAGCGAATTTAGTAAGTTCCAAAACTCGCCCACCGAGGGAAGTGCTTTAATAAAAAAAACTGCTGTAACATTTATATTCATCGGGCTCAAAAGTTAGAAAGTCACAGCTCAAACAACGCCATAAAACAGTTATAACCTTATATTATTTTACTTCCGCGGACACGAGGGTAAGTTAAAAAAAAATTAATCATCCATTCCAATTCTCTTACGAGGAAACTTATCGCTACGATGGAAATTTATCGTGGAAAGGTGATGGTTAAAGTAAATATTAAAAATCGCCAAATAGTGAAATATGTTAAACTGGCAAATTAAGCCATAAAAATACGAAATTTAACACAAAAGACAGCATATTAATGGGCACATTATGTTTCCATAGAATCAGAATAAACAATCCATTTTAAAAGGCATAAATTAATAATTATGACGTAAGTTAATAAACGCTCCGATTCAAAGCTGATTGGATGCTAACTAGAATTCTCGACGTGGTAAAAGCGGTAGAAAAAGTGACTTGGAAACTAAAAGTGATAGTGGCATCGGCGACCATATGTTGAGTAAAATTTGGAATGACAAATTCAGCTTGCAGGGCTTTACTATTCAACGCAGAATATTTCTATTCGCACAAAGACAATTTAAAACATGAATACATTCTATCATACTTGATTTTTTATTAAAATCTTTTTCCTTCGAAATGATGAATATTTAGGCATAAAATCATTAATTTTTCCAACAGATCACGCTTCGTGTATTTTGAGGAGCGGAAGTATTGAGACGTGTTTTAATGCTTTGTCCAGTCCAGTAAGAGGATTTTAGCACCAAAGATGGGAATGAATTCTCAGTGATAACTATTTTTTACAACGATTTTCGTAACGAAAATCGACCCTTGGGAATGAACCCCGTAACGCCATTTTGGGCGTCTTGGCAATGCGAGTTAGACCCCAATGGAAAGCCAGACTATGGCTGCAAAAGGATCCCAGCGTTGATTATTACAAAGTGCTACACTGACCACCCACTTTATGGTGAGTATGGCAGTTCAAAGATATTTCACTATTGAGTCCTGTAAATCATACAACACGGTCTGGGATGCCATACTACTTAACCGGTAGAGCACTAAGGAATGGCATAACTCGGGGATTCTTAAACGATACGATCGTATAAGTGATGAGAGAAAAAGATGCTGGAGATGTGGAGTCATTAGACGAAAACCTTATGTCAGAAAAATTTCATTTGAACGAAAGAGAAGAAAGTAAATCACTATAAAGGAATGTAGAAGAAATTTGATAAGAATAGGTTGTAACAATGTGCTAACCTGGGAATCCGAGTCATTTGCATCCTTTGCTTATTCCCCTATAATTACAATTTTTCGAAAATATTATACACATTTTTATACATAATCATAATTACTTGAATGCAAACAATACTCACATACAATGAAGGACATAACAGAAACGGTATTTGAATATTAGCACGCAGCGCCGTAAATAGCGGGGGAGCAAGACCCGCAATGCGGGGGGGAGGGGGGGGGGGGCATGCCTAAGCCAGGGAATATAACTTTGTATTTTTAATAAAAGTAGCATACTCATTGGAAGTAATTTATTTTTATGATGAATCAGAATTAACTAAGAGGCTTCTAATTTCACAACTCCCCTTCCAGAAAACAAATTCTACAAAGTTTTTAATTTGTTATACTAACTAGGCTCTAATGGGGGCCCCAAATCATTTTAATTAGCGAGAGAGGGATCCTAAATCTTCTTACGTACATTTCTGTCATCACGTACGCCTTTGAATAATTTGATTCGGGGAATATTCGATTTCAGCATGATATGGCAAGATGTCAAACGAGTAAAGAGCACAAATTTGACATGTGCCAATTAAATCATTGGATGGGCTCAAAAACGAATTGTCTCGTGTTCCGCTTCCACGAAGGTTATGCAATTTAAATTCGAGTGCCCTAAACGTTGGCCATATTTCAATGCTGCGGAAACTTTCAGGATATCCCAATATGGGATGGTCTGAGGGTATGCACTGAAAAGAAGACGAATGTTTCTTTTTTTATTCAGGATGCAGAATCGCAGTAGTCGTTACACATTTTTATTTTAAAGCTTATAATAATTTATAAGATAGCAAAATATACTAGGAGCAATTATTCGACTATAACGACTAGAAATAACGTTCAGAAGCCTACCTAAGACTTCTCTCGGGATAAATTAGGCAACATAGGCGAGTTGACACTCAAAAACTCTCAGAATGGAGAAAATAAGTAGGACAAAAGGGAAAAATAGCGACGAATATTTAATATGATGGAAAAGATGTGTAAGGTGAAACTCGAAGAAGAGAGAAAAAAAGGAGCGGATGTGATATTGAGCGGTAATGGGATGTTAAAGGCCGTAATAAAACGGAGATTGTTATGTAAGCGCGGAAGAGGAAGGACGAGAATGGGCTCTTTGGACGGTATGAAGGAGGAAAGAGGTATGAAGAACTTAAGGGGGAAATCATGTGGGGTTGATAAGAGGAAGTAGACGTGACACTCAAAATGTAATAGTTGTGATAGATCGTCCAAAAACTTTTGCAAATAGGTAGTTTGCCTATGATTATGAGTTTACCTGAATGACTGGTCTATTTATATCATTATTGCATGCAGTATGAGCTTATATTGGCACACAAAATTCCGAATCAACATTTGTAAAATCAATCAGCACTGCGCAAATTTCTTCAAAATAAAGATATGGCAACTCAAACGCATTTGTGTGTCTTCGTGAATGGTCTGTGAATGCGATAGGAATTACAAGAATGTCTCCAACCCCTGTAGATAAACCAAACAATAGAAATAGATTTACTGCATATATATATACATATATATACACACAAGTTACGACAAGCATAAAACAGCTGAAAAAATAAGATAAAAATAGAGGTTAACGATGATCCACGTGATAATGAATTTAAAGTAATACAAATGCATAGTAAATGATACGCAACGAAAATATCTTATTTTAGGGCCAGAGACTGTTTACACAAATTCTTCGCGGATCATCTTATGTAAATGAACAATTTAAAGACGGCAATGTAAAGATCACTAAGTCAAGAGTAAAAGATAATATGCAGGGTATATGAAGAGAAAATAAAACGTATCCAGCTGCCTTAATAACCTAAATAAAATATGAAAAAATATAAAGTAACCATATGGGATGATGCAATTGATTATGAACTTCATCAAAATATAGATTGTGACGATTGAATACGCTCTTCATCCGTCCCTAACATTCCACTTGCTTTCAAACCACTAATATTTTATTGGGAAACACCGGAGTTATGCGATTCAAGGGAGTTTTTCTCGTAGCATTTATAATATTATTATACGCAATCAAACGATTAAAGGTGAGTACCATTAAATCCTTGAAAACTAATACACATCTTTCTAAACCACTGCATACGGATTTATAAATCTTTTACGGGCTAAATAAACATTTACACCAGCAATATATCCTTCTTCAGCTTCAATTAGTGCCTGCTACCCCCTCATATTGTACGTATAACATACCCTATCCTTTTTCCTACTTTCACATTTACCTAACATTCTCTCTTCTACGAAAGCCTTTCAACAGTCCCCTTCCACACGCCCTAGCGGTGGATTGGAGGATATACATAAATAAATAAATACCTCAATGTCTTTAAAAAATATTAGTTCCAACTACTTCTAATTTTCAAGTACAACTTCTATTCTGCAATCATGCTTAACACTCTTTCGTTTGTCTTAATTATAACATGTTTCATTCTCTCCGTCCTTCTTCGTGAACACATCTCAAAAGCCTCCAATGTACGTAAATTCTCCTTCCTAAAAGGCAACGTTAAGATACCAAAGAGCGCTCTTCTCCATGTTAGGGTCTTTAATAATCAATTCCCAACGTGTTTACCATACGTTCCGAACATCAATTTCCTCCTCTCTCTAAAGTCTTTAATGGGTCTAATAAACAAACAAAGAAAAAATCATGAACGCGAGAAAGCCGACGACATTTCATAAAAAAGTGCGCAATTTGGAGTTTTTCTCGCGGACTAGATCGTTAGTCTACTCAAATTGCCGAGAGACGAGCGTGTTTACATTTTTTCCTTCAGTAATCGCGATAGACGTGCGGCAGGGATCGCCTTCGGGCGATCCGGGTACAATGCGGGAAACAAGCGTTACCGAGGGGATGTCCGGTAACAGCTCGGGTTGACAGTCGGGCGAAAAAAAAACTACGAGACCGGGATGCCTCCCGAGAAGAAAGCAACCGCTTGTCTTCGAAAGAGGGGGTGGGAGGACGAGAGGGAAGTGTGAGGGGGCAATCGACCTGTTAGCGGGAGGGGGATGCGGAGCCGAATCAAGGCGGGACGTGACGAGCGGGGGTGGAGGTTGAGGGTGAGGGAGGAGGGGGGTGCGAGGAATTTGAAAATGGAGTGGGAAGATTCCACTCTTTTCCACACAGTGCTCTCACCCAAGGGGATTTTGTCCGACGTGGCGGGCGTGGCGTGCAGGGACGTGATGAGCAGGGCGACGGACAGGACGAGGGTGACGGGGGGCGTGGCCCCGGGGGGCAGGGAGCCCCGGGCGGGAGCGTGCCCCATCCTCGCTCCCTCCTCCTTGTCCTCTCAGGGCTTCCTCGGGCAGAGCATCCGGAGGATGGAACCGCGGAACCTCCTCTTCCTCGGCGCCCCCAGGCAGGTGGGCTCTTCTCCCGCGACCCTTCTCCTCGACCGCCGGCTCCGAGGACGGGAGAGGATCCGATCCGGGCAGGTGTCGATGGGGGAAGAGTAGCGAGAGGAAGGTTCCGATCGGACGAGGAGGTTTTGCGGACGAGCGCGCCGCTACTGCTCCACGGGCGGGCGGGATAGGAGATGTCTCGGCGGAGGAGGCGGTTGAGTGGAGTGGAGCGAGGGGGAAGACGGGGGGGGGATGGCATGAGAGAGGTGTGGAGGGGGGGATTTCTGGTGGCGGCGGCGGCGGCTTCAGCGCCGCTCGTGGCGAAACGGTCAATGGCGGCATCTCCCAAATATTTCGATTGAAGCAGCGCGATGCTGCGATGCGCCGATGTTCCTAGGACATCGTTGGAGAATCGGTCCGGCCTGTTCTTTTAACTTAACTCTTCCTGCGTGTCGTTTGTAATTATCGACGGTCTAATTGCGAATAATATGGTGCATTAATACCGACGAAATACACTCCACTCTGAAAAAATTCAGCCACTTGAGGTGAATCACTTCCAAATTTGTATGTTCTCTTCCTGCCCACCACATCCTTCCCTTCTAATCCATGGCCAACCTAATATCACAATACGCGAGAGCTCACCATCGCCAAATTGTGTTCGAACTGCCTACCTGTAATCGAAATGTTCTTTTAATTTAGTAGGCAACCATAAAAATTAACATATAAGTGAAAAATATATCTTGGAAAAAGTATTATCAATTCATATTTTTTTTATAAAACCGCATAATATTCATGCTCTGAAGAGTCAAACATATAATGTGGGATGGCAGACACTGGATTTAGACAGTAAAATTTTCTCCATTCAAAATTGAATTTCCATCAGTGCATACGAACGGTAGTCGTAATTTTACTTTCGCTGAGTACAGATTGCACCTGTCTTAACCACAGATTTTTATGATAACGCATGTCTTAACCACATATTTTTATACTTTGGTTATCAAAATTAATTTTGAAAGCTTGAATTTTAGCTACTTTTAATGAAGAGGCACCTTTGTTTAAAAATAACTGAACAGAAATATATGAAATGGGGTATTCCGTACACTATTGTCCTGTGTTTTCGCCAACAATGGGAATATGGCATCGTGAGATGGTTTGCCCGTATACCATTATCATCAGTTAACATGGTGACTTTTGCCGTTCGGTCCGCTATTCATGTTATTAACCTTGAAAATGATACTCGAATTCAGTGAAGCGTACCCTGTGCTTTCTTGAGGTGTGTTTTAGTACATTGCTTGAGAGTACACCAAATATTTCATCACATTTAAGAATATCTTGTTGACTTTTTGAATAAGAGAGAATTGTGATTTTAATAGAATAAAATATCTCAAAAACACTTCCTCGTTCTATCCACTTTTTCCGACCCATTTGACTTTGAATAGGATATTGAATCATGGCGGTAGTAGCACTGCCTGTACGGTCCTCGCAGGCTCCCCTCGGCCTTCCAACAGCAATGTTCTACAACTCCGTAACATGACGTCTTGAAGGTGAACGCTACACCCGACACTGCGAAACTTCAAAAATGAATACTAATTCCCTATGAAGCACATTCGGCACCGACATTGCCAATTGTAAGGCAAAATGTTAAAAAACAATTCTCAAAACATTTTAAATACCACCGTGCGTTGTTGAGTGATCGCAGGTATGATTTTGCTCTTTATCCCGCTCTCTTTTTCCTTCCCTCTATTCAAATTCCCCTGACTATTAACATAGGATCATCCCCCAGTTCTAATCACATTTCGACAAAAAAATTATATTGAACAAAATGTGAAAACCTTTTGCAACATCGTCGAACTTGAATGAGAACTTATTCTAATGCGCTATCGTAAGATTAAACGGAAAGTAGTGCAACACAAATTGAATTATTTCTCAATTATTATTGCACAACTTGATTATTACTATATTCGGTGTTTTTCAGGCTTAACTTCGTGGAAATCTATTATTACTGAAGTAAAAAAAAACAAGATATCTTTATAACAAATTTTGTTGGAAACCGATCTGCATGAGTAGCTTTGTAACCAAGGATGACGCCGATGCGTAGAAACTAGTTGTACTGATTAAAAAATTTGGTGGAAAGATACATTGATTATTACTAGTTGGTTTGCAGTGAGCCTTGAAAACTAAACACCCACTGCCACTCTCTTTGTTTTGTGCCTTTCCAGCCAGACAACAATCAGTATGAAGATTTTTATTATTGCATATGTATGGTCTGGTCAAAAATAATCCGGATTTCGAGTCAACAGGGTTGCTGTGCGCCATGAAGCTTATGCAAGTGTACAGTACGTATATGCATCGTGTGTTGCATACGCGTTAGGACATGGCATCGCAATAAACCATTCTCCGCACACTGGCACGATTCTTGGCACAAGGAAGAGAGAGGATGCTTCTAACATCCATTATTCTTTACGCTGAATCCAAATGTATGATCAATTTCTTTTCTCGCCAACAGTTTCCCAGCGGTGAAAATGGTCCACCTATGCAAATCATTGTCCAGCATGACAATTAATTTAACTACTGACTCTTGGCTTCTTTTAAATATATTTTTCCTTTGGATATAATAGTTATAATACGCCACAATTGTTTTCCTCTGAAGTTTCATAGCATTGATTTTTGTGTAATTGAAAGATGGCACCACAAACACACATCATCTGTAGTTAGCTGTGGAAATGATAATTAAAAGCTCCATAACTAAGTTTGACTCCACAAAGTAATAAAATGTTATGAACTGTATATTTTGGTTGAAAACTGAGGGGTCAAGATTTGAAAAAGTAGTCCCCTATGTATCCTCTTCGACCTGTGTAAAATTTCTAACAGAGTAGCCAATATGTTCCTGGCTAATCAACCTTTTGACATGTATGATGTGGCATTAACAGCATCATTTATTGGACAGCTATATCTGCACTACAAACACACAAGGAATAAGTAGTAAATCCAAACACAAAATAAAATACTAATATTTTCTATCTACTATGATGCCAGTTCCAAGCAGTAAGGAGTTAATTGTACCACATTCTACAACACATCAAACCACAGAAGATGAACATTTGGTACATGAGGCAGCTGCTGAAGTTCACAATGAGAAGAAAGGTGATCTTACATTGGAAGCAAGTATCTATCCTTTCATGTAAACCTCATCTGTTAACTCAAGGTGACTTAAATGACTTTGAGTAGCTTCAGGCGTGATGTGGTGGAAGTCGAACAGAATGAATTGATATCAAGTGGAAAAGTGCTACCATACTACCTCGAACAAAAAGTTCCCGGAATAACCACCGTGTGGCGCTCCCATCGTTCCGATTTGAGTTCTGTTTTTTTTGTTAAATTGGTACATCTGTTGTTGATATTCCCTTTAAATCTTAGTGTCATAACTTGACATTTGCAAAAGTTACGTAGCCAAGAGTACATCTATCTCTGTGTGTGTTGGCGATTTTTTACAATTGCAGAAATGGATTTAAATTTGCAACAACGAACTTGTATTAAATTTTGCGTAAAAAACGGATTTAGTGGCGCACGGACGTTGGAAATGTTGGAAAAATGTTTCGGCAACGATTCTCTAAAAAAAAACGGTCGTTTACCAGTGGCACGAGCGGTTCAGAAGTGGTCGTGAGTCAATCGAAGATGATGAACGCAGTGGCAAACCATCGACATCGAAAGTCGGTGAAAAAATTGATAAAGTAAAAGAAATGTTGGTCAATAACCGCAAATTAACCATCAGAGAAATAGCGGAGGACTTGAACATTGCCTATGGATCCGCCCAAGACATTGTGGTTAATGATTTGGGTTTCCGTCGTGTAGCAGCAAAGTTGGTGCCAAAAGACCTCAATTTCATGCAAAAAAGAGACCGTGTTGACGTCGCAAAAGACATGATTTGCGAGGCTGAATCCGATCCCACATTCATCAAAAGGATCATTACTGGAGACGAGACGTGGGTTTATGAGTACGACACGCAATCCAGACATCAGGCAAGTGAATGGCGTTCACCAAATGAGCCGAGACCAAAAAAACCACGTCGTTTTCAGTCAAAAAAGAAGGCAATGCTGACGGTTTTCATGGATTACAACGGTGTAGTGAATCATGAATTTTTGCCAGAAGGCCAGACAGTAAACAAAGAGTATTATTTGGGCGTTATGAGACGTTTGCGTGAAGCAATTCGCCGAAAGAGACCAGAAATCGTCGCACAGTGCGTCGAGACCGTCGCACAGTGCTATCATTATTCGTAATTTTTTGACGAAAAATGCAACAAATACCATCCAACAGCCACCGAATTCACCTGATTTGGCTCCCTGTGACTTCTTTCTGTTCAATCGAGTTAAAAAACCATTACGGGGAAAGCGTTTTAGCAGCCGAGAGGAAGTAATGGAAAAATCGCAGGAAGCACTGATGGACATACCGAAAACCGAATATAAAAAATGTTTCGAGGATTGGATCAAGCGCTGGCATAAGTGTGTTGCAGTCGATGGGGATTACTTTGAAGGGGACAATATAGATTTAGATGAATAAACTTGTATTTTTAATTTTCTGAATAAATTCCGGAAACGTTTTGATCAAGGTAGTATATCATTCATGAAATGACTTTGTTTGGGGCTTAAAATTTCCCAGAGAGTGGACTGAAACATTTGAGTTCTAGGATGAGGGGCTGGAATCTATTTCAGCATGAAATTGAAGTGGTTTGTTTCTTTAGTAATAGCGAGGCAAAGTTTCAAGATTTTTATTCCAAAGGGAGTGATTTCATTTATTGTAGAAACATTTGCACAGTGATGATAAGCTTTATCGTGAACATAAAGCAAGAATGGAGACTGATGACTCTTCTAAAAATTAATGCAAAGGCATAATGGAAAAAACTTTCATTTGAATAGAAGTAGTTTATTAGAAGTATTTAAGTTTGAATAGAAGTATTTTAGCAGAAGATAATCCTCAATCTTGATGGACATGCCTTACCTATCAGTATACTTTAATTGTGAATTTGCATTTCACATAAGAAAAATTTCAACCAACTGAACCACAAATATTCAAACTAGAATATTATAAGTGAGTGCTTGGATCTCTAGTGCCTAGAATGGTTAAAGCCAAGAGCTTCTCCAAACTTGCTGAAATTAATGAATATATGTGATGCTGCTCTCAAGGCACTTTCATCATGGAATGCAGTAAGCAAGTGAAAAGGTGCTTTGAAAACTGGTCATAAGCAAGAAGTATTGAAGCAAAAACTTTGTCCTTGCAATTGAAAGAGGACACAGGAGAACTTCAAACACTAGCAAAACTCTGGGTGGGTCACCCGTTAAGACAGAAGAACTGGAAGAAATTGATCAACTCGGAGTCACCTCCAGATATAACTATACTAAAATCATTTATCTAAGAGGTTATTTTTGTTTCATAAGCACAGTATCATTAATATCATACATTCAATATTCTATGGACATATAATCAAAGAACAGTAATTCAAAGCTATTTTACACATTCATTCTCCTCCTTGAAGCAACTTAATTGCCATCCAGGGCAACCATTATTAATTGGACTCGCAGACAAATTGAATTCTGTTAAAACCTTTTTCAAGAAGTTTTCTGCTATTAAGACCTCTGTGAAGTAGTGCCAATGATGAATTTTCTTTCAAAGGTCTCCTCTGCATTTGTTATAATCTAAGATGCCACAGTTTTTCCAGTATTTCAATTGACAGAAACCAACTACAATGACAGCAAAACTGGATTGCCTTGAATTAATAATACCTGCTGATGATATCCGAAAAAAAACTAATCTTCATACTTGTAAATTTCCTTAGCCATAAACATAAGTTATCTCGACAACTATTGCATATATATTTATATAAAAATTATGTACTAAGTTATGGCATTGTGGGCAGTACTTGAGATTTTAGTGGGCATTAAGAAAATTATTGATAACTTGCAATCAGACATATGTATCCTTTTCCTTGCTAGGATATGCTAGTTACAGATAACTATTAGACCACTATACCAGTATTTTAAAACTTTTTACTATCATTAATAAACACATATGCACATAAACAATTATTCAGCTAATCATGAAAAATACTATAAAACTAATTAGTTCTCAACAATATGGATATGAGATGGCCATTAAAAATTTGACCAAAGTAGACTAAACTAAAAAATAATTGAAATTATGTGAATGTAAATTAACAATTCTAATGGCCAGAATAAACTGTATTGCAGAATCAACTTTTGTAAGAAGTAGCTCTACCTATTTAATTCACCCTATTTTCATGTTAGTCAGAGTACTATTAAAGACACTAACCAGCACATATACCATTCTTCACTGAGGTATGTCAGCTCCTGGGTTTAATATGAAAGTCTTGGCAAAAATTCAAAACCACTCATCTTCGTGTTCATTCATCAAATAGATTAACCATTTGCTTTCCTTATTCATCTTCTAAATCTTCTAGCATGAAAATCAAAGTTGAAATAGCATATGTAAAAAGTGCAAATTTTCCATTAATATCCTATTTTGAATTCATAAAACTATGCACTAGTTCTGCAACAAATAGACAGCTGGCACGAAAAAGCAAAATTCAGTTTTTTAAAATACAATATTCAAAATATAAAAATAGAATAGAGAAGAGTAAGGTGCTAATCAAATAGAAAGAGTGAATGAAATAAAACAATAAGCAAAGATATTAAGCATGTCTGCAGACACATTGATTCAGAAGTTATGGACAAATGAATTTTAACACATTAGGTAACAACTGCAATGGAATAAAAAATATTCATTACATAGAAAATGGGAGAAAATACTCAGCCAACTGATTTAGACAGCTGCTGTATTTGAACATCACAATGTGACAAAACATGATTAATGCAAAAGTATTCACCTATTGATATCTCAATAAATGAATGACATGAAAACATTACTGTACCTCAAATGACATTTTTATGACCTTTCAGGTCCATGTAAATATTTTATATAAAGTATCAGGTTTTATATTTTCCATATTACTTTTAACTGTTTTAGACCAACAGTTATTTCAACATTGAGGACAGGTATCTAAAATGGAGATATGCATACCCAAAGATTTAATTCCATGAACATCATATTTATAAACTTGAATGAGCCAAAACATTGTGGAGGCATAGAGAAGGAAAGTACTTAATCTTTTCATATTGTAAGCATTCTACATTTGAAGGTGGCAGCTTTGGAAATCAGGGAAATCTTAAAATTGGGCTATGTAAAAAGGACATTTAGAACATAAAGCTTGATTTTTTGGTCCACCAAACCACGGTATTCAAACAGTAGGCTGGTTTGAATAGGTGAGGGTAGAGCTCACCTGCCACTCAGCTTTGTATGGCATGTGAAACAATAGAGATAGGGGGTCCAATTCCCAGCTCTGTGTCAACCATGGTTTCCTAGAATGATCTGGTACCTAAATTAAATCACAATTTGGGTGAAACTTAGGTGTTTAGAGGTACCACCAAGAATCAAACCCAGGTTCTCCAGTCAGTAGCCCATCACTCTACCAACTGAACCATGACAACTCCCTTTTCATGGATTTAACATTGTCAAATAATTATTTCTTCAAAAAACATTTAAAAATTATTTTCATGGTGCATAACTTCCAGATTAATACAATTTCTTGTTGGATAGTGCATCCTAAATGTCAATCATGAAAATGAGTCCATGGTTTCAGTCTCAAGTTTCATACCTTAATTGGTTTGCTGGGGCAATAAGTGCTCATTATAATCCAAAACTACCGGTTAATCACATGTGTAAAAAGAACTGGAAGGATTACGTTTTCAATTATCTATGAAGTTTTTTGGGGGTACTTTAAGGGAAGAAGTAGCAGGAGGTAATGGGTGGTAATAGGAATCTAAAGACTGTGGTATACTAAAAATGAAAGGTTTGAGTAAAAGTGGAAGGAATAAAAATGCATTTTGGATGGGAGAAGAGGATATAGAAAGTATGCATAGCTTATCAAGGAAAAATGTTGAGCAAGAAGTGTTAATGATGCACTTAAGTCCATTAGAAATCCATTTAATGGGTGCTAGTTAAAACACTGTCTCCAATCTGTACGATGCCTACAATTGATTACAAGTGATCTAATAAATGTTGGCAACTTGGTCATAATAAAAGTAGAGAAAAATGAAGAAATAAAGGAAATGTTTTTTTTTCAATTTCCTTTCCTAAGAGCAAAGATTTTAAGAGGAGAGCAAAGAACTTTGTCTAACATCAAATGTAACTTCATCGGATACAGAAATGCCATTGAAAAATCACAACATATATTTATCCAGCAAGTAATTTTTAATATGGAAATAATTCAACTTTTTAATATCCTTTTATTCAATAAAAATTAATTCTGCTGATTTTGACCACAATAGTTCATACCACAGACTTTGAAGTTACACTGTAAGAATACCTATTCTATATCTTAGGCCATTAATTGTTCATTCTATATTAGGTTTGAGGTGCCTCTTTTGGTAGTTTTTCCATTCATTTTCCTTCACAGGCAAATTTCCTTGTCAGCTATTGTGCCTCAGATTATATATTAAAAATAAGTAAATCCCTTATCAATTCTTCCATTAAGTCATTCTTATCCTATTCAAATAAAGCTCTTGTTAGTTATTTTAACTTCATTATCCTGTTGATATACTAAATTATCATTGTTCCCGATTAACTTTTGCTAATGCAGGTATATTCACGGTCTAATGCAGCCCACCTTCATGAAAATATGAATGACCTACCTAATATTGAGCTCAATAACATGTGAATTCATATATTGTCAGTATGGGCACAGTTTCTTTATGTGCCAATTGAAATTTAACTTAAAATTCTACCAGGCACTCAAAAAATCACACAGTTTTAGTTTTATCGCGTTTTTCTAGAGATATATAGTATACCAAACCAGTGACCCTACAGATGAGTCAACCACTCTTTAGATCGCCAAACTATTTCATTAAAATTCTGCACTCAATATTGATAATTTGAATGAAATCACAGTCGAGTTTGTTCCTTTATAATCTAGATTCACTTTTTATAATTACATACTACATTTACTGTAAGACAAAGGTTAGGATAAGGATAAAACAAGAAAGTTTACATCATACACACATAGTAGACTAATGAAAAGTAAAATACTTTATCTAGAGTTAAACAGCCATATTCATATTGGAATAGATATTATAGTCATTCCTGTTTAAACATACAGTCACATTATTATGGTGTTTTATCACATTCTTTAAGAAAGCATGTGAAGCAAGTGAAAAAGTCTATTGGATAAAAAGAATACTAACATGAAATTGAATCCAATGCCCAGTTTGATGACTACTGAGAAAAAGAGAAGTTTATATTGTTTTAACTTCAACTTATGTGCCCAATTATGAAGAAAAATTCTAATTAAAAATTTTTTAGTTACAATAGTGGATGAGACTGGAAATATTAAAAGATAAATCTGCTTTTCTTTTAAGACCTATTTTGTTTTATTTGGAGGTCCATAATTTTTTTAAGATACCTACATTTTGGGATGGACACACACTGTACACTTCTACATTTCTTAGCCTAACCTTATGAGACAAAACCTGACACCCAACATTACAATTCACTGTTCTTCAATTCTGCATAAATTCTATCCCCTTCCTTCTATTCAATGCCCCCTTTCCCCATTTTTTATCTTTTTTATTCCAACATCACTTTCCTAAAATCATCTCCTCTATCAGTCTTCAGCATTCCATATATTTTAAATTAAAATCTATACCAAAGATATAATGATATTGGACTTGATAAAATGATGTGATCAAAGGTTTTGATAATAAGAGATTTCTTTAATATATTAGATGAATACCATTCATATGTCAAAAAAAGAATATGTTAGTGAAAAAATAAAATTTCAACAGTCAGTCTCATACAAGCACAGTTTTAATTTTACTTGATGACATAAGTATTTGATTTGTAATGTATTAGTTTTAAATGCAAAATAGTTACAATGCAAATACTAAAAACACTAAAAAAATTGCCTATTGATTAAATTAATGTTTACAATTTCTGAATACCATCAAGAAAACCAAGTAGACTCAGCACTACTTAATTGCCAGTTTGCCACTACTCTTCATTATCTTTCAACTATGTCCCCATACTGGTTTTTCACAGTGGTGCCAGAAGAGGTAGACTCAGAGGGTGGTCCTCTTGGCCTCAACACAATAGGTGACTCCTCTGTGCTAGGAGATGCCCTGTAACAATGAAGCAATTGAACTCAGAGACGTGCATATAGCAGATAAAAAAAACAACATTAGAAAAATTAAATTCTCATCACAGTTGAGTGCATAAATTGGCCAGGTTGTCTTATGAAACACGGGTTCCAGGGCCCCAATCTTGGGAATAACTTTTGTGTAACCTGGATAGCATCTGGGCATCCCAATGATAACACAAATGTGCATTATCCTAATAATCACTAGATGTACCCTAACAAAAAAGACATTAATGTTGATGAGAGAAATCCTTCTCCATGATTGAAATATTTATATATAAACCAATCAATGATAAAATAAATGGGTAAGTGCTTACACATCTGAACAAAATGCAGAGATGGAACGCACATAAACAAGAAGGGAGAAGATTTGGTACACTTAAAAATATAGACCACTGGTCACCAACTAATGGTCTGTGAGAAATTTTAGTAGTCAACGGAGAAATCACAAATAAGGAGCTAAAAACATCACACTAATAAATTTGATACAAAACAATCTTCAATAATTTAGTTATGATCACATGCATAATCACACGTCAATAATTTAGTTATGATCACATGGATAATCAAAACTACATGTTAATTAAGGGAACTGCTATGACCATTAATTTATAAAAGTTTGTACCTTCAAAAAAATCATGTCTGTGATTTATAGGATTCAAAATCGTGAATTTGATGATCTGAAATTTGAATGGTTGGAAAGTTCTGACCTAGAGAGTTGAGTCAGTCACAAGAGAGTATATTAGTGATTTCTCAACGAAAGGTGGGTTACAAAACCCTGACCACTTACAAAACATTTCAAAGACTCTGATTCCACTTGAATCAATTAATACAAATACTTCACCAAAAAGAGTAAAAAAATGAATGCCTAAAAACAATTTAGATTTGTTATACAAACGGAAACTGTAACATTTAACTCTTTATAATGAATAAAATTTCAATTCTTCCTGCCTCCCTTCTCTTATATCCCACTTTTTATCTTTTGACTAATTTATTCTTATCCAACAAGTCATCCCCCACTTTCATTCACCTTTGTGGTACCAAACAAAGACAGGGACATAATCTGATTCATCCATGTTATGGTTCCAATTCATTCATCTTCTGAGGATATCTGTTCCTTCATCCCTCAAATTATTTCAAGGGCCAGAAACATGAGCCTTCCATATAAACATCTGCTCAGCATTCCCACTCCTCTACTATAGCGATGCATGACTCCATGATTTCTCAATGCCCTTGGGTTTCCTATTTAATTCCCCATGCCCATTGTATTTGTTCAGTCTATTTCCAACTCCTTCCCACGCCTCCCTATGCATACTTCTTACCTCCGGTGTCCATCCTCATCTGCTGTAATGAGGACAGGCACAGGAAATAAATCCATTCCACCTCAATCCTCACCTCCCACTACAGTTTACTTCTGATTTCTGATATCAATCCGTTCTGAAGGACTAATCTCGTTGTCAAAATCATAACAAGTGGGTCATATGGCAAGGATGTAAATATTTACCACAAATATTTATGTAAAACTGAGTTTGAGTTATAAAAATATTTTACTGCATTTTCATTTTTTATAAATACGTGGTATGTGCAATAAATGCACCAACTGGTGCAATCTGCCAGTCATGATGCAGACTATAGCCCCGCCCACTAGCCGTACTAGTTCCCTGAGAGCCTTCTGTACTTGGTGGATCAACGAGCTGTGCGTATGGTGCCAACTATGTTAGTTTCTGTTGTCCTTGTTTTTACTGCTTGTCAAAAATGGAAATTGATGAAATCACAGACAAGCGAATCAATATCAAGTTTTTGGTGAAGTGCAGTAAAAGTTACCAAGAAATTACTGAAATGTTGACAGCTGTTTAGAGTGATAATGCTCTGAAGAAAACATACGTTTTCAAGTGAATTAAGAGTTTTAAAGATGGCCGAAAAGACGCCATGGATGATGCAAGACCGGGACGACCTTCAACCACCTGTGTTAACGACAACATTGATCATGTGCGGTCCCTTGTCCTTACCGATAGTCGAAAAACTTTCCGAATGATAGCTAATGAACTGAACTTAGGAAAATCAACAGTGCACGCTATTTTAACCAAACATTTGGGTTTAAAGTGATGCATGCGAAAATCGTGCCCAAGCTGCTGATGCCGTATCAAAAGTTGAAATGAGCTGAATGCAAATAATTCAATCACCATCTTTGATCATCCTCCTTATTCACCAGATCTCGCCCCCTGTGACTTTTTCCTATTACCAAAATGCAAAAATGTGATGAGGGGACATCAATGTGAAGATGTGGACACAAAAAGCAAGAAACGAAGAGAAAACTAACTAAACCTAACTGCCAAGGACTTCCAAGGGTGCTTCAAACAGTGGAAAAGAAGATGTAATAAGTGCATAGCAACGAATGGAGAGTACTTTGAAGGGGACGAAATCTATGTAGAGTAAACTTTGCAAAATAAAGTTTTTATGGCCTCAGTTCATATATTCACATTGGGCAGCTCTCGTATTTAACAGTATTATAATAAAATGAGGGATATCAGGATTGATATTTTTTATCCACAAAGATGGAGTAAATTAAAATGAAAAATAATTGTACTAAAACTTCCGAAGGGGGATCATTTCATCCGTTGCCTTGGTGGGGAAGCATTTAGAGGGTATATTGCTCGGTGTACCCTATCCCTTTTCCTCTAAAGTTCAAAATGAACTACATTTTCAAAATTTCCCATTTTCTCAGATTGTTTTTACTTATTTTCATTACGAGCGCCTTGTCATTTTAAATAAGACAAATGTTTATACAAACATTTTTGGATGCAGATAATTGTACTTCCCTCAACAAACAGTAGCTCCAGAAACTTATTTAGAACTTTTAGAAAGGCCATTTAGCAATCTTTATTGAATTTTGAAAAAATAGCAATACCATTAGTTCATCATTAAATGCTTTTCAGGCCAAATAAAGTATGAAATACAAATGTATACTATCGGTTGACAGTGTGCATTTTCCACTGAAATGGAAACCTTGGGAAAAAAAAACAATAACAACCGGCCTATCTCCGAAGTATGGTGAGATTTTACATGAATTCCAGGTTTGGAAATGTGAATTTGAGGTTCTTTTTTCATGTATTCATATGGAGAGCTGTTTGCACCATAAAAAAATTACTTTATTCAAAGCTTATGTAAATTAACGGTTCCACCATACTTAACATTTGGACAATTTGAGTTGGTGCTATGAAATTATGTTTACATTAGGACCATAAGGTTTCATGTGCATCTTAAACAAAAGCCAAGAATAAGTGTTAACATGAATTTACTTTACTTAAATTTTATATTTTATATATTCTTAATTTTATTATATTTGTGATCAAGACTCTAAAAGTGTGCAGATGTGTATGTATCCCTTTTGTAAATGAATCTTACCTGTACGGTCTTCTTTTCTGCTCATACTCCTCTCGATTACGGCGACGAAGCTCTTCATATGTCACAGTTTGTGTGGGAGGGGTTGTAGCTGTCGCTCCAATAGGCTCATCATCATCAAAGCTACCAGCTCCCAAAGCTATTGGAAGTCAATTAATAAAATTAGAATGCTATATGGCACAACATCTGGTTATCTTTTACTATAAGGTAAACCCTGTAACATTTGATGGACTCCTTCAATTTGTATACATGACTTATCCAATTTCTCAGTCATATATATCTATGCACAAGTGCAATGGATAGTTTTTTCATATTTTTGATAATGTCGCAAAAATTTCAATAAATTCAAAGGAGAAAATTAGAAATAACAAAGACAAAGGCTTTTCCACTTCATAAAGATTTATTCCTGACTTGTTTTGATGCACTATATCATTTTCAAGGGGAGCTCTCATTGTACAGAGTCTAATATATATATTAAAAATAGGAGGAGGAAATCAGGATGTCTCCACGTGCCGGAAGAGGTTACGCTAGTGGGAAAAACCAAAGCTCTGGGGATGGGACAAAAAACAGATAAAAGTGGGGGGGTGAAGGTAGAGGGTTCGTAGGGGAAGAGAGAAAGACAATGGAATATGAAGAGTCCAGTTGGTTGTGATGAGATGTCTTTTCCTCTTATCTTAATATCGTTATGACATCCATCGTCCCATCTCCTCATAGTGTGTGGGGAAGGAGGATGGTGTCCTGTGGTGTCTGCTCAGGTCCATTGGCTGATCGGTCTCTTTCAGTGCCGAGAGCCGATTCACTATGTGGTTGTAGTTAGTGGGAAGTCAGTGTACTCCTGTGTTGGCTCAAGACTAGTGTGGGGAAGGAGGATGGTGTCCTGTGGTGTCTGCTCAGGTCCATTGGCTGCTCAGTCTCTTTTGGTGCCGAGAGCCAATTCACTAAGTGGTTGTAGTTAGTGGGAAGTCAGTGCACTCCTGCGTTGGCTCAAGACTAAGCCTCTGTGTGAATGGCTGGTCGATCTGTAGTGGTTGGGGGGGGGGGGGAGAAAGATCCATCCTCGGTCGGGGTAAACCCTGGTTGTTCAACCGTTGGTCTTCGAGATGATGCTGTTTTGAGGGATGGGGTGAAACAGGAAGATTGGAGGGGGTATATATAGGTTTCTTGGGGCAACAGGTAAGAAATGGTTTAATTAACTGTTATTACAAGTAATGGGGAGTGAGACAGAAATAAATTTTCATTTAACAACTGGTCATTTTGGATCTTGTGTTGAATTATTTGCAATTGTTCTAGAGTATCTAGTTTCTTCCCTTTCCCTTTGATGTGTAGCATTTTGGGATTGAAGTTGTATTTGCGATTGATTTCAATTATGTGTTTTGCGACCTTTGAGATTCATCTCCTTTCTATGGGCACTTTCAGTGCTCATTTGCTCTTGTTTTGAAGTCTCTGTCTGTTTGGCCTATGTACTTAGCGGAGCAGGAGTTACACGATAGTTCATATACTCCACTTTTCCGAATTCTTTTTAGATTCCGAATTTGAAAATTAATTTCAGTTATTTTTTATTTGTAAAGCTGGTCTAATTAAGAAGGTGTTATGATGAATGAAGTTGGACAACTGAAAAGAGGAGGAAATAAAAGCAACCAAAACTACAGATGTCTTTTCTCATTGGATAGTCTTGAAGAACTGTTTATGTATAGGTATGGTAAAATACATGACTACAGAATTAGTAGGAGGATTACTAATATGAAATGGGATGGATAAGCGAAGATGCAGAAAATTTTATTTTTATTTACAAACAATGACTTTGCTCCTCTATTGGCAAGATAATCTTTATTGATGAGTATGCATATGGCTTTTTACCAGGCATGGCAAAGGAAAAACCATGGCAATTATCATGTTTGAAAAATGATTTTGATTTTACCTGATGCTAATTTTTACGAACCTTCAGAGCAATACTAAAATTAGGATTTAACTTTTTATGTCCTATTAAAAAAATATAAAGAGGTATGGCTACTGTGAAGGACACTGGAAATAGCTGGGCTTGAAAAACATGTAATCTGCTAGTAAACCTAGCAAAAATTATTATCTGAATGCAACTGACTCTAGCAGAGTTAAGATCATAAGCAATGCCCATCACAATTAAAAGATTTTGTTCTACTGTCTTTTGAAAACGGTACTAAACACTATTAAAAATTGAGATTATGAAAGCTACCAATTCTGCCAAAGCTTTTTCAAACCACAGTTTATCAACCAAATCTTTTTTAATTTAAAATATGCGGTGGTTTGAGTTTGATTGTGGTGTTCTTTTCATTCTAAATTTTGAACAATTAATTGATTCAAGTTATTGATTTTTGTAAAAGGCAAAGACAACATCACATGCATTGCTGTATTCACAATATAAAGTAGAAATGACTTATTGATTATGCAAGCAAAAACAAACTAAGGATATATGACAATTTGTAAAATTGTATGATCTATGAAGAATTTTAAAACTGACATATTTACTCCAAGTGTACATAAAGTAGGTCAAAACAACAAATGCTAGTCAAACTTACAATCTACAGAAGGCCTTCCTAGGTCATCCAACCCCTCCTGCAATGGCCTATCTAGGTCTAGCTGTAGAGCATCGACAGGGCCAGCATTAGAATAAGAAAATTGAGGATCACTTCCAAAGGGTGCTGTTACCATGGCACCACCCAAAGTAGGGGTGTCCACACTGAAAAAAACAGAACAAATCCACTGCAATTGTAATGTATTACCACTCCCAATGCCTACAAGCAACCACATCAGTCCAAGATGGAGAGCTACCTCTTTTCCCCACATACCACTACTTTGTTTCTCAACATTTATATCAGTGATGGCTACTGATAACAAACATTGTTAATATTTATAGATATTTGGTTGGGAAAAATGATTTATATATAATGAATATTCCAATAGCATGAAGAAAACCAATCTTAAAAAATGAAAAACTAATAAATATACCCTTTTAGGTCAATCAAATGATGGCTCAGTTAATCAAACACATACCTTGAAATTAGGGAAATTTTTTAGTCATCTAGCCTAATTTATTAGAATGTACTATTTATTGTCACAACAATTACAATGCATAAAATAAATATGTAACTAAAAACAATTATTCTTTCAGACAATACGATTTAGCATCAATCTCAGGATGTGGAACTGAAATCTAAGTATTTGCATTGAATCTCAATACATGGTATGATTTCTAAAAAATTGCTTCTCTTTTAAGTTTTACCATTTGAGGCAGATAACACATAGCAAATCTAGTCTCCCACAAGTCTTCATTTCACTCAATTAACAGTTAAAAAAATAGGGTGCACATCTTTACTTATTGCTCCTTGTATCTTTTATTATTATTATATCACATTGCATATAAAAGATATTTACTGTATTCACCCGGAATAATTTACATGACCCTTTACCACAGAACAAAATTGTGGGGACTGGAGCAATATTGGTAGATTGGATAACACCATAATTCTGAGGAAATTGGCACTTCCTCCTGAAACTTGATTGGGAACATCTGATAGGAAGAACCCTGAGCTTTGTGGCTGAAGATACGCCATAGCACCTTGGTCTAACATCCTCAAGGCACTTTGTGACAATGTGCTCCAAGTAACAAACACTGAGACTATTGCAAAATATCTGGGGAATCATGCCAGGTCTTAATTGAGGACCAACTTTGAAAAGAAGGTTCTAACCTAATTTAAGCACCCAATAACGAAAATTAGGCCATGGTGTAATCAATTAAATGAGTATAACATAGCTGTTGATTCACCTATATTAATTCTACTTCTGCCTTGGAAGATAATGACACAAAGTTCTTCCAATAATTAATGCAATTGTTATTAGTCAGTAAAATAATCTTTAAATGTCACACATGACCTTTTTCCCTTTGAAAATTTTATTTTAAAAGGTTTTTTGTTGATAATGTAAAATTTGTTTGAAAAGAATTTTAAAATAATTCCCAAGATCCCTTAAAAAATTCCCTGACATTTTCCAACTCCAGCAAATTCCCTAAGCAAATTTCACAGATTCCCCAGTCGATGGTCACCCAAGTAGAAAGAAAGTCTAGAAAGTATACTAGCTATCACATCAAAAAAGATTCCATTCAAAATGCATATCTCATTGAATAAATTGAAATGGCATTGAAATTGAATATGGCACATTAAGCATAGTAAAATTCTAATCGACTTGTGGATAATTACCTCTCAAAGCCGGACCTTCCCCTTAATTTCTTTTGCCTTAGGTATTCTGCCAACTTGCTGTTTGGAAGTTGCATAATTTTCTCAGCACATTTCTCTTGGTAAGATATTTTTCCCATGAAGTAACCTATCACAATTCCGATGGCTACTTTTGGTGTGGGACCCCATCTGGGATTTTTCTTCAGGAAACCTTGGTGGAAGAAAAAAAAGGTATTCATCATGAATTTTATAAAAATAATTCCGCTAATTTAGCCTCAATGCTCATTTTGGTACTTTAAATGATTCATTCCTTGATACTGTGAATGCTATTTGTATCACGAAAGTTAATCACACAAAAGTTGTTTTCAGCCAGAACCTACAAACATGATGGGTTATATCAAAATCCAAATAGCTTGTAACCATAAAAATATGATGGAAAATTCTGATTTATAAATCAAATTCTTCGCCATTTAAAAAAACGATTCAGCTATTTTTCTGAATATTTGAAGAGACTGAAAAATTTCCAATTTTTTCTCGCCTGGGTGGCCACCCAGCAAAATTATTTTCCCAAGTTTGATAGTTTCATCCATTTAGATACCACAAGTAAATTTTGTCAAGTTCACATACTTTTGAGCCCCTTCAGTTATCTTAAACCATCCATGTAGTACTAATTTCAACATTTTAGTGTTACACAATTTGATCTTTGTTTAGAAGTTTCAAGCACACATCATAGCCATGCACAGTGGGTCCACCATGATCAATGAGTATAAAAAAAGAAGTAATGTAGGCAATAAAAATCAAACATAATACATGTTGGTAAAAGGGGCATACCTCAATGTTACCACATATTCTGCTGCAAACAAGGCTCATACCAGTTACTATGAAATTAACACCTGAATTTACAATTAAATACTCAATTCTAATGGGAAAGCTCAAAATATTTCTACCAGAAAAAGCATATGATTAAAAAACTGGGAGAGATGCAGCAATGTTACTGGATAAAAATCAACAATATTGGTCATGATGAATGACTTTTAGACTGAGAAATTCTTACAAAACAATAAGATGGAATTACACTCTTTAAAGCCATCTGTGAAGCATAATTATTGTTTACATTTGAACAACCAATCTGAAAATATTAGCATGGATGTGTAATTCATCTAAATCAGTTGGAGTATGAATGGAGGCATGTAATAACAAAAAGTCAGAAGACCAGTCAAAGGATTCTCCATGTATTGAAAGGATTTTCCCTCCTGGCTCAAGCACCATGGGCTTTCTGACACAGTAGACAACTCCTGCTGGTTGTCTACAACCATTGACCATGGAGATGACACAATTTTGCTGGACTTTGCCAAATGAAAAAGCTATCACACACAGAAAAGAAATTGTTACAAAAGAGGAGGAAGAAAGCAGAAATGTAACTTTATATCAAATTAAGGCAGAATGTAGAGAAATTGAGGTTTTCATCGATCACATCTGTAACATTAGCTACTTTCTACTTTAGTGCCGAAAAGTTTGAACAAAGATATCAATTTTTCATTTAACTTCGTAAGGTAATTATTGTAGGACTGTTTGTAATTTCAATGATTGAGTCAATTAAGTATGGTCAAGGAAATCTTATTTTTATACTTCCTTCTTAAAGGGATACTTACAATGAAACATTCCCATACTTGGAATTTAATAATAACATGGAAACCAAAAATAATCAAAAGTGCAGCCTTATTCAATTTAATAAAATGTCACTAAGGTGAGCCTAAAATTCCAATTATTTAAGATTATGTTCAAGAGACCTTTTTTATATTAGACTGAACAGAATAAGTAATGAATATTCTTGCCATTAAGGACTAGGAATGTGAAATAATACTCTTCCCCTTTTCCCCTCCCTAGAAACTTTGGGTGAGTTGAAGGGAGATTATTTTCTCAAGGATCTATGAAATTACATTCTATTTTAACAGAACACAAATCCATTGATTGTATTAGCTGAGCGGACATAACCATCTTCTATTAAATGACAGTTAACGGATGTAATTACCTTAGTTATGATTCACTCCTATGCTATTATTTACCTAATTTAAAACTTCTAGTTGGGCTGTCTTTTTGCACTAAAATTTGATTAAAGGTAAACTGACGGGGAAAATTAGTATTATTTTCTTCCTGGAATGAAATAGTGACTGAAGTGTTGAAGTTTCAAGTTCTCCCTCAGAAATTTAAATATTTAGCAGAAATAGATTGTATCATTTGTGTGGCACTCTGAACTGTAGTCTGATGATGGCTAAGCAGCAGTCCTCTGGTGATGGACTAATTTTGCCTTACATTTTGCATTACCTCACAAATTCAGATGGAATGCCCAATATGAATTGAGTCTTAATCATCAAGTCCTTACATCAACAATCTGTAAAAACAATGTTTATTCCTTGAGCATCATTGCACTGAAATGGATAAATATAGGTGTATTTTGAATTAACGCATAAAAACAATACCACTTGAATCAGGTGTTAGAGGATAATCAGAGCTGTTTTCCCCAGTTCATGGCAAGCCAATGGGGTGGGAATAACTTATAGAAAAGATCATGATGCTGAAGGTATGCTCAAATTAATCCATAAAAGCAACCACCACAACGTATTTTCTTAAATGAATAGAACAGTTTTAATACATTGACGATGCAATGTAATATGTATATGTCACCGTTCATTCCAAGAGTTCCGAGCCCAGAAGGCAATCAATTCTTTAGTACCCAGTCAAAATTTTTATTTCAGTGGCAAAAATGTACCCGTGGATCATGATTGGAGGAGGGCAGGAAACACATCCGTCATCATCCTGTCAGACACAGTCAAACAGATTCAGAATGAAATTCCCCTACAACAGTTGTTTTAGTTATTTTTAATCCCAAGTGCTATGAAAAAAATCTGTCAAAATCCTCATTAATTTGAAAACTAGCGAAGTAACATCCTTGTCTGCCAATTCAAAGGTTGCAGGTTTGATTCCCACCTGGGTGGGTTTTTCTCCATCTAGGGCTTAGGTGTTTATAATCATATCCATAGTTATCACTCTTTATAGTCCGATGAAAAGGCCAAAAAGTTCTGTTTTTAGACTAAGGCTAAATAAGTAAATAGATAAAATAAACAAGTAAAATAAAAAATTACAATCACAGCATATCTTCCATGCAGTTAACGATATTTTGCTAAATGACACAAAACATGCATTTTTTTCAATTCATTTTTTTAAACCTGTAAAAAAAACAAGTTTTGTAATGCAAAATTACAAAGAACAACCTGTCAAAAAAACCTAGAAGCAAAGATTTTTCTTGGATTTGTTAAAAATCTTCTCAACACTCCCTTCTAAAATTCCTCCTTTTCTTACAAAGCAGTTTTTCAGTGCAACCTCAGGATGTGTAGCCCTTTGAGATGATCCCATCATCGTCAACCTCATCCTGGTCTTTACTCTCCACAAGGAACTAAACGACTAGTCTATGGTACAAGAGGTGCATGGCTGAGCTAGAGGTAAGCAGAGCCTCTTTTTGTGATTGGGTAAAAGGTTTCAGCCTCTTTTATTGGGGGGGATGCTGCCTCACATGTACCTAAAATTACATTGTAACTGTAACCTTCTGCCCACTCCATTTCCAAGGTCCCAGTTCACAGTACCATAAAAGTATTAATCACCATTCGCATGAAGGTACATATCATATCAGAGATAAAAATTAACTTGAAAACTATTATTCTACAGTTATTGTAATAATAAACTCCCACCTTATGACTCTAGTCTGGAATCTCTAATTAAAATTTCTTATTTCACAATCTCTTAACCCAGAGTACTTTATACCTGATCAATTGGCACAGGAATTTTTCCCATTGTATGGAAATAAAGCTGGTTCCAGTACACAGGTCAGGTGAACCATCTATTCTCAACTACTCCAAAACTCTTTGGTTGTCTGGTAGTTAAAGAAATATCACCTCATTTTAAAAATTTAAATATTTCTAAACCATTGGTTTTGTCTGGCTATTCAACAAAAATGTGCAATTAAAATACCCTTAATATGCTTTATGCTCTTTCATACTGTTCTTCAAATCGCACAACAGAACAATGTAAGATAGAATTGAACATCATTAAACAAATAGTCATCAGCAATAGTAATTTGGAGGCTTTGACAATCTGCACACGAAAAAACACTAGAAAGTAGAGGCAAAAAATATTTACAGTAGTGTGGAAAGCAATATAAATAAATGGCAGAAAATGACTTGTTTATCCAAAATATTAAAAATAAACCTACCACTATTTGAATTAACCATCTACAATAGATTACAGCTTCAAAAAACATCATTTTACTATTAAAAAAGTGGAAAATGTACACACTCGAGTGTTACAGCCGTCCAGTACATTTTGGCCTAACGGGAAGGATATTCAAAGACAGAGTGAAAAAATATGAAGTATTTCAAGAAGAAGAAACTGCATCCCCCTTTGTAAAGCCCCTCTGTGACCATAGGCACACCAGCAATTTTCAACCAAGGATTTGATCCATTCAAATCAAAGGATTCAATATTGAAAATTCTGGAGGAATTCAAAATATTAAAACACCGAGCACTTTGAGTGTGTACAACGTCTGTCAGATGGGACGTTAAACTGCGGACCCCTTGGCCTTTCGACAAGAGTAGGCTAATGCCGACACCGGGTTTCTCTTCACCCTTCCTTTCCCACCCATCCCTAATGGTGCAAATAACCTTTGCTTTCGGCTCCCCAACAAAACCAAAACTGACATATTGCATGCCTCATACTTGCCCCAAGTCATCATTGCAAAAATCGGAGCAATGGACTATCGCTATCGCTATAATGGAATATATATGAAACACAGATCCTTGTCCCATCTCTCCTTCCCATAACCATCCAGCTACAAGTACCTCCTGCTTCTCCTCCAAACATATATAATCCAATCCTTTCAATGTACACTTACCTAAGTGATGCTGCTAAGTGGCAAAGTCATATTACTTCAAATAAAAGTTTGTGTGGAATATAACCAAGTTAATCTTGGTATTTGAACATGCATCAATTCCAAAGTGTATCCTTGATATCACCAACATTCTTATGCATGGTCATTATTATTACTTATTTCTTCAAAATTGAAAATGTCTATTATAGACTGAACATGTCATTCAATGGCAAATAAATTGTTCATTATTATCACAAGGGGACCTAATCAAAAACTTTTTGCTGTAACATAAATCTCAAATTTGTACAATATTTACATATTAATTAAAAAGTATGACAAGATCCTACCTAGGATTAAATGATCCTATTTGATATTCATTAAGAAATCATAAGGAGCCTACTAATAAAACTGAGTCCTGACTATAATTTATTTTAGTCTTGGCAAGATCTTGTTAAGATATGTACATTTATTAATAATGTATATTACCTGCATTTACTCCATAAAAAGCACCAAGACCAAGCAGACAACTCAATGGTAATGACCGCAAATAAAAACTTTCCCTGTTGCATTCACGCAAAACACGGAGTTCATCTTCACTGAATCTGTAAGACTAATTTTGGTAATTAATATTACTGAGGTAGCAAATTGTCAAAATTATAGCCACAGATAAATTGATCAATTCACACTTCATTTCCAGATAAATTTATATTTTTTAGTGAAATATGGATTATCAGAATTGTAAATTGTGACAGCCCTGAAAGAATTTCATTCTCCCATCTCTCAAAACGAAGACCAGAGACATGGTAAATAAGGCATACAAAGTAGAATTAACAAAATGGGAGAGAAATAAAATCAAGGTCTGAATTCAAATGTTCATCCACCAGTTTTCTCCTACTTCAGAAATTTTGAACAGTATTAATGTAAAAATCGAATGTTTTCATGTGGCAAATAGGGAAGCAAACAAGATGATAAAATACATTCCTCTAGTTAATCTTACGATAAATGAGACTCGAGGTTTGAGAACCATCTTAATTAATTAACCATTTTCAAATTACTAATGTCATAGAACAATAGAAGGAGACCATATTCTGAAATATAACATAATAGTCAAATCATGGTTAAATCTGATGTTTATAAAAGCTGATATAATTATTATTAAAATACATGTACAAATGAACAGTGTTCGGTAGCACACACATGAAGGATTAAAATTACTATGTTGCTCTGAAAAAAATTGTTTTGAGAGTTATTGAAACACAAGACAAAAAATGCTGTATGGTTGTATTGCTACTGGGTTTCCTTGCAAGGCCTTAACTAGAGATGGGACAGCCAGTCCTATCTCAGGTGCCAGGAAAATACACAAATAATGTCTCGTACAATGTTATTTGGCTATTATGATACTTTGTACAGCTCAACAATGGTTTGCACAAGGGGGCGGCGAGAGTAGAGCGAAAGGCATCCTGGCAAGACGGTGGAATGTTCGCTCAGAATGACACCAACCCTAGTTTCAACCTTGGTTTCTCTTATGCTCCATGAATGCACTGGTCAGGCAAACAATGATGCAGCATCTTAATCCTACGCCGTCTTCACATTCTAAAGCTGTTGATAACTTATACAAATAAAATGCTGCCTAATTTAGGAATATCTTCAATCAAGGTCTCTCTAATATCTACGACACATTAGGTCCCAACATTGGACGGGAAGTCACATCACTGCAGGTAGGAATTACAAATAAAACTTAAGTAAGAATAAACTACGTTAATTATTGTCAACTATCAACCGGAATTATATTCAACATAGTTTTAAGCACAGGGAAATATAAGTTGACAAATCGTTAATCAAGCATAAACGAAGTAGGCAACCCTCAATATTTGTGAATCAAACCTTCACAAAGTGTAAAATACGGACCATTCCCAAACTTTGCAAGATGCATAAGGATTCGTAAACAGCACTACCGTTACCAATAAGTGAGGACCTTTAACGTACATTTTCAAAATATATGGGATAGCTTCCGTCTACGGTAAGAAAAGGCACGCCAGTAAATAACGTGTCCGTTTATTTCAATCTGATAGATAACAATTAGCACATCACTCAATCTATTCAACACTTGAATTACTAATTCTGATGCCATCAGATTCACTCTCCTCCGTAAAGAAGAGTAAAGCATTTCGAGTGCATGATGCGGACGTTCATTCTTTGATCTTTTAAGATATTATACGTTCCCGTTATATTACTGTTTAAGATAAATTACAGACCCCGCATCCTAATAAGTGATATAGAACAATGATTTACCGAATCTAGAGGAGATGTTGAAGGTTTGTTCTCAGAAATTACATCTGGCTGAGAAGGATAAGGATTTCTATCCATTTAATAATGTTTTTAGACAGGAGCAGCAAATGTTTACTAACTCAACTTGTAGCATAGAATTCCACACCGGTCAACAAAAGTTTCGTTTGCGCTTCTAGTCATTACGCATAGCTTTTGTTTTAACATTAACGGTTATTTTGAGAATTTTTTATTTATTTACTTTGTATTGAGAATGACTTCGCACTGATTAATTTCCTGTGTTGTCATATTTCCCTGTCATTGTTTATCGGTATTCTGACTCTAAATTCACTCTAAAGCCATTTCGTCAGAAACGCTTGGCATTGCTGTTCCAATACCCATCTTTCATTGGACGCTAACCACGATGTCGTCATTATAACGTTTGACGTCGCTCTCAACACGCTCAAAGTTAATGCAGCAAGTGGTCACAATAAGGGCGTTGCTTTGGGCGTAGCTGGCGTCAAATTCGGTACACGGGTCGTTTTTCAAAATTTTAGCTTAAGTTTTTCCATGGGTTATTTATTATTTACTTACTATTATTTTCAGATTATGATCCCATAATTCATAATGTCAGATAGTTCTGAACATTTACTGACTAAACCAGTTCATGCGGATAGAATTTACGGCGACTTCACACCATTCTACGTAGTCATTACAATCTGCACAGTTCTTGGTTTTGCTTTGTTTCTTTTAAATATTATCTTGGGCTGTTGTTCGAAGTACAAGGATTACTGGCAAAACGGCGACACAGGTATCTACTAGTTTTGATAACAAACCGAAGGTAGTTTTAATTTACCATTGAAACTAATTGCATTGTTTTGATTACAGGTAATCGTTGGATAGTTTCGATTTGGACGAAAACTCCAACAAAGCAGCCACCTCTGGATTACTCCGAATTAGAAAATTGTAGGATACCGACAACCCATTCAACATTTGATTCAAGACCTTCATCTGCCGACGAATATCTTGAATTACAGAGGCGTAGAGAGTGCGAAGTTTGAACAGGTGCACATAAATCGCGTTTCATCCATACTGTAAACATGTTTCATCCATACTGGCCACCGCTAACCGCCCTGGCCTTATTTGTTATTGGTTCAATCATTTTAGTATTAAAATATGGCCCAAAGCTTTGTAAGGCCAGGCATGAGCCTCGCCCGTCAGATGATGAATGGGAAGACAAAACTTACGAACAAAAGGTCTCTTATGCTTAGTTAAACTTACCACCCGTGGGAAATGATTGAATTTTAATGGTAGCATTTGAGATTGCTTTTACGCCAGTTACAAGGTTTTATACACTTGCTTGTAAATTTTATACTTATTGCATTTGCAGAAACCAGTACACACACTGCGTTTAATTGTTGAAATGGATGTCTGCATTTGCATATGAAGCAAAATGATTTTACAAATACCACAATGTTTTTTGTTCAAATTCATTGACATCTGTGAAGCTATTGGCTTTGTCGATGTTGATTGCGAACTAAAAAATACCCGATGTTACTTTGACAAGAGGTACTTTCAGCATAATTGTCTAATTGTATTATTTTTACTATTTACATTGTTTTTATACTGTTGACCGCCCAAAAATGTCAATTGAGCTAGTGTTTATTGTTTTCTTTATTGTTTGTACTTTAACTCTAATTTCTAGGCATACTCATTCTTAGAATATGTTGTGAGCTCCTATAATGGGACCACTTTTCATTGGTCCCAACAAAGTATTTTTTCATTGGAAGCTTAATCATTTTTTTTTTTGTTATTTTTGTGAATCAAAATGCACTGGTTTAATATGAAGTTAATTTATTCTGTACTTTTTCAATCCGTCCATTTACATTTGACATTGCGACAAATTTTGGTGATTTTTCCTGTTACATTCCGTCCTAATAATAAATAAGTACACATTTACATTGTTGGAGTATTTTTGTATTTTAACTTTTAAAATGAAATTGTAGCCAATTTTTACAATGACATATTTTATATGAAAAATAAAGTGCTTTGCATAGAATGTTTTTTTTTAATACTCTACCCACCATGGTATGACTGATTTTATTCAATATAGAAAAAAGTAAATGGTGGAAGGAATCACACGTTTATTATTAAATTTTGTACCTTTTGTAAACCATGTAGTTATCCAGAAACTTAAAGTAAACCTCTGGGAAGAATAACATTAAGACAGCATCATAAAATGAATGAGATTCAGGGAAGCACTATGTAAAAACATCAAATATATTTACAGAGAAAATAAAAGGGCAGTTAATTTCTGGATATAAAATATTCCATTATTAAAATCTGTCATCACTTTTGTACCAAGAGAACTTTCAGGTGAGGTGTAAGTTATATAAATATAAATGGAAGACATCTCCACACTTTAAACAAAATGACAAAGTATGAGCAATAAATTAACATCTAGCCTAAAATGTTGGATGTAGAGAAAAATACCCACTGTGTAAAACATGATAAATTAGTATGTACGAGCCACCTGAATTAAATCAATATAACAAATGCTTGGGTCTTTCTTAAGAAAGTTCCACGAGTGGGCAGTGAGACCCATTTACCGCAAATAATTTTTCAGTGCTTAAAAAAAGCACTTTCAAAATAAATTCTCAGTGTACACCTCTCGACCTGCAAAAAATAAGCAAGCCACAATTTCAAGAATCAAAATCAAGACAAACATGAGAGTTTATAAGCCTAACACATATCAAGTCATCAGCTAAAGTTTTCACCCTACACCAAATGATTTGTCCCCAAAAATAAAGTTTTTAATCTGCTTATAATACAAGAGATTCATTTTTTCATGATGGGAACTAAAAGTGCCTCCTGAGACGTTTAAAAGATGAAAAATTCATAAAAAATAAACTTTTTGTCATGCTGAGGCACAACTTGGAGCTCAACAGTTAGGAGAAAGGAAAGCAAGTTTGCCCCTTCTTAGCAGTCCACTTTGTTCCCTAAAATGCTTCCCAAAGAACAGAAGGGGCACTATCTCCTGCACTTTGTATTTATCAAAATTGGAATGCAGCAGCAGTTCACACATTCCCTGCACTCGCATTACAACAAAATTCCTTAAAAACTATTTGTGCTCACAATAAATGCTACTCAATGGAGTATTATCACAATCACACTTCCTCACAATAAGACATTAGAGATGAGAAAATGGTCAAGTCATCCACAATTTTTTTTTTAAAGAACTAAGGTCCCTTAATGATTACACATGATTCTTAAAATTCATGAAAGAGAGCTGTATGATAAAAAAAATATTTCATCTTGAAAGCATATATCAATACCATAAGCAAATTTTCCAGCTTAAAATGGTTTGTTTTTTCCCATTTTTAAGCCAACACACGGTAAAACAGTTACACTACTTTCACCACAGATAGATCATGTGACAATCCCTGCCCTAAAACACATATTTGAGAGAAGAAAAATTCAAGAGAGGGCTAAGAGGCAGAGGTGTGGGTAGAGGCTGTAAGAGAATGTGAATGATGAGATGGTGCTGAAGCTGAACTCATGATCTCGGTAAAGGAACTCTCCAAGCATTGCTTCAATTCTGCATAAGTTACAACCAGAACGCTCTGCTCATCCCGAGACATCAGGCAAATCTGCAAATAGCATCATTGTGAATAAATAAAGGGGGACTAGTTTTAAAAACAATATTTTCTGGAAACCAGAAAATACTATAACCTGGAAGTTGGCTTAGCAAATCGGTTGGGATTAAAAATCCTACAGCATGTGAAATCATACATTCTTGATTCTATTACAGTAAAACATTTATCTAATTGACCTCTCTGTAAGTGGCCAATGAGTTACAAATTATAGTCGCACTCGCCCACTTTTTCCACCCCGAGGAGTAACACAATTTAAATATACAAGGAACGTAGCTACAGTCGTGAATCAATGTAAACAAAACTTTGGGCCATTAACATTAAGTTTAATTATTTGTTGTACTAACCATTGAAGATGCTATCACAAACTTTCAAAGTTTAACATTTAATTGACATAAAGGCGTAATTAATTCTGTGGGACATCTTTACTTTTGTTAATTCAAGTAAGAAACAACTGCATGACACTTTTTATTAGCATACATTAAACTCTTGCATACTAATGGATACAAAAGAAGCATGGTTAATTGAAAAACACGAATAACTGAAATATGTGGAAAATAAGGTGACACCATAAACATATCTAAAGAAACTCTCCATTTTCATTTAGTGATTAATTCGAGTTTTTTTAAGCAATGGAAAGTACAATTTCGTTCTGATTTTCAGGCATTTTTATAAGGGTAGAATTATAGTTTCAAAAGCACAAAGATCATCTAGTGAACAGCAAAATATGTTGTCAGAAAGCTAAACCAAACATGTAGCCAGGATAAAACAAATGACGGGGGAAAAGATGAATTTTGAAAAAGGATTGCTGATACAGACTCATTTGTCGCATGATTCAGTCTAAAATAATACAGTGTAGATAGTTAATGACTTACTTATTGCATAGTTAAACTACACTATTGCTCACCTTAAAGGAGAATATGTAACCATTAGGGTTAATGAATGTGAGGAAAATGATTAGGGAATTGTACAAAAATGTTTCAATTTAAGCTGTACATTTAAAAATACTGTTGACAACTTTTTATTACCTGGAATTAAAAACCTTTAAAAGAGCCTAGGTACTTAAAATGTGCATTTTTTTGAAAATATATCAAATCAGTTAATTATCTTAAAGATAATATTATAGCTTTATTTTTAAGATATACTATAATTCCTTAGTAAAAAATTCAGATTTCCATAATTACAACAAAAAATCAAATGAAGTTATTAATTTGAATCCAGAAGCATCACACACCAAAGATTCAAACTCTTCAACAAACTACCATCCGCAATTAAATTCCTTGGGCAGAGGAAATTCAAACTAAGCATAAAAGATTTCCTACAAAAAACTTGATACACAATAATGTAATAACTTAATAATAATGTAATAACTTAATTGTTGTCCTCAAGTATTGCATTCTAATTATTTTGTTTATTATATTTCATTAGCAATTTGATAATGTTATTTTCTGTAGTAAGCCTTTTTTGTTTCCCTCTTGACAGCTTCATGCAAATGTATTTTGCCTTTGGATAAATAAAGCCATTTTTACTACTATGGTAATTTTATTCAAATTTTTTCATGGATGATTCACAAAATATTTAATCCACTCATTGATAATCAGAGTTTAAGATCTGGTACTGTCCAAGCACATTGAGTTTACAATTTCATCACGGGACTATCACAGCATGAGTCTCTTCAGTCACGCTGGTGTTTTAATGCTCAACTTTGGTATCTAAATGTTAGCCAGAATAGACCCCTTTATCATGGAAAACAGAAATTACTTAATATTTGCACCACAAATTCAATCAGTGTGCATAATTTCAAATCTTACAAAGAATGCATCTCACATTAACTAATGTGTGGACAAATGAGTCCAGCCTTATAAGTGCTATCAGACATTTTTCAGCCACGTTTGAACACTGCCCACCTAGGTTGACTACCAACCTGAGGATTAAAAATTCTCACATAATTCCAGGTTTCTTCCACAAAAATTCTTTTTTGGAAAACAATCTTTTTTCAAGATAGAAAAAGTCTCTTTCTTAAGGGGACAGAATACAACCATCATTCGGTTCACCATGCAGTGAACTTACAGTGGCTGAGAAAGTATTATTACTTAGCAGTGTACAAATAGAGCAACCTGGTGCACTTTACAGGAAGCAGACACATCTTAGAGAAAATTCCTCAAACACCAAGCAATAATAAATTTCAAAATGCCACAGGTGCTCACATTAAGGTAGTCATGAAACTAGAAGTCAAGTTGACATACACCTTGTAATAGTGCAGTAAGTGCAAATTTGATATGTACAATAATTGCTGCTTCAAACTAGATCACTTCATAAAAACTAGTCACAATTGTACACAAACAACCCATTTGTCTTCTCTTAACACATTAATGTAATATGCATTCAATGCAATTTCTTAGAATATCTTGATAATAACGAGAAAAATAGATTGACTTATAGAAAATAATAATAATAAAAGAATAATCTTTTTCAGATTCATGATTTAGTTTTTTGAGATTAAATTATTTTTCTATTCTTATAACAGCATGAAGTAGAAGGGTTGGGGGCACACAACTGGTATGTTTGTGAGTAGCCCCTAACTCTTTGCAAAACAATAAAAATTTAATCACTCAGCAGTGAAAGTGTTAACGATTTCACCTTACATTAGTAAAATACCCTAAGTACTCCAAAGGCCAAAATTTAAAAAAATGATTCTCAAGGCTGACAACAAAAATTACTTCTGCATATATTGCAAAGAATTGTAAATTAACAAAAAACATTCCTATTGAACTACTCATTTCTAGTTATAGTGGACTAAAACACTAAGTTCCATACCATACAACATGTCACATTAAATTTCTCATGTTCATCTTTTCAACTTTTCATAGAATGGTTAAGGAACCATAAAAGGGCATAATAGGATAAAAAAATATGCACATGTCCAGCATTAACATAACTTATAGGATATGCGTGTGTGTGTATATATGTGCTCTGTATATATATATGACGTATGGACATAATTCTATGATACACAGTTTTGGCATCATTCATCTCACCCTGTCTGGTGCACCACAGTCAAGCTTGTTGAGGCAGTGTGTGACATGAGCCATGTCCAACCATGGTCGTCCATCTTCTTCTACTTGATGGAATAAATAGTCACGAAAAAGTTTGAGCATGTAACGATCTCCAGTTTCACTCCAGGATCCATCCAAATTTAGTCTGTGAAACAAAATAGGATATCAAATTTAAAGCTATTATCACATAAACAAGTGAAACCCTCATGTTAATTCAAAGGCCAAATATCAATGTAACTTCCTAACTTGATATAATAGATAAAAATCTACTATTTTTTTCTGGCAAATGTGCAACAAGGAGACGAAGGTAGAAATTTAGTTTGTCTCTAGCATGTAAGTGAACTGTTACAATGCTGGCTTTAATAATTCACACATGAAATTTAATTAACCTTTAACAAAAAAAAGCACAAGGGTAGACAACCATGTTATAGAGTATATTTGGTATAATTGTGTTCTTTTGCAGAGAAATGGATTTTAATTTTAAATTACAGAATGTTGATATAAACTTTTGCAGACAGTAATAGTAGTGCTCATTCATTCTCATAATATAAACTTTTTAGAGGATTTTGAAAACACATAATAATGATTAACTGAGAATCAAAAGTGTATTTAAAATGGGACCTTTGTATTATACATATGAATTACTGCAATAATTAAAAAAACAAGGATACATGGGAAAAATAGGAATAATCAAAATGAAGCAAGGATGCAGAGCAAGCACACAAATGAGAGAAGATACTGATAAATGCTTGGGTAATTAGTAACATCTTTTAGTCTCAGTGTTAAATAGATGAGAACATTCGCACATGCTAAGACATGTAACATTTTGCATGTCTTGTCTCCTGTGACGTTTTCAAAAAATAATAACTCACTCAGGCCGCTCATTAATTGCACCAAGTTTCACTAGCAGACGGCAAAGTCGCCCATTTTCCATTTCTTTGGCCACTTCCTCCTCAAGCGAGTCTCCTCTTAATGCAAGTGCATCCAACTGTGTGTAAAATCGAGCTCCAATCATGGGCATCAAATCAGCAACACTGTGTGCACGGCTGTTCCCAACATTCACAGGTGATCCAGAGGAGCCTAATCCTCCAGATGATGATGAACCTAATTGAGGTGATTGCTGCTGTTGTGTCTGAGGCCCTGATAACAGATACCTATGCCGAAAAGTAAAAAAAAATTAATTTTGGTATTAAGCATTACTATCTCTCATTATGTAACCAGAAAATATTTCATTAAAAACACAAATTCATATTCTCTTGCATAATAAGTATTAAATATATGAATTTTTGTCATTGTGAAACAACCATTATTGTCTCAACATAAATAATTACTATGATGTAACCACTGACTATCTTAATTTTGATAATTGTGAGCAATCAGCTGATGATTTAAAATTATATCGAGCTTCCAAGGACCTAGATGGCATATTTCTACTTATTTTATTAACAAGATCCACAACTCTTTTTACAACTGAGGAATTAATTCATAAACCCAAATTTAATGCCAAACTAAGTCAAAAAAGTAATCGATTGACTAAAGTAATTACCAATAAAAGCAAACTATCAATAAAAAGCCCATATTAATCTAAAAAGTTGGCAATCAATCCTCAAGTTATAATCGATAAAAATAAATTTTAGCATACATGAATTACTGCTATCAAAGATGTATTCCTTCTGACTTCATTTCACCACTACACTACTGCTTCATTAGCCACTAAGTTTAAGTGACATCCCATCAGAGACTTCAATACAGGTAAAACTTTCCAACATTACCAAACTTCTTAATCTTGTAGGCTTACATCCAGAGTAAAGTATGGTCAAACATATGAATAACACAACATTCACAATTGGCTCTTATTGTTAAGGTAATACTTATTTAGACATACATTACCATGTCAGTATTTCAGAAAGATATACCATAACGTCTAACTTATATCTATAAATTGAAATCTTAGTTTTGCAGGAAAACTCACATAATAAGGTTGCGCAGATCGGGTGAGTAGGAGCGGGAGACCAAATCTAGAGAGGCCTGAAGGTGGTCTCGGTGCGGGGCCGCAAGGGAGCGGCATGCCAAGCACAGCACCAAACGGCCCAGCGCACGCAAATCCTCTTGCTGCCCCAACAAAGGGCATATGGGCATAGGAGGGAGGGGTCAAAGGAGATCAGTAGTGGGCAGAGGGCTTTCATCTCTATTTGTCAAGCCAATTCACACCAATAAAAACTGCTAATGCCTCAGGAGAATAATTTCCAAGAAAAGGGAGTCTCCGCGTCAAGTCTATATGACACATGCTTATATTACTCACCTACAATGTCAACAAAAATCTCATTATCAAATTTGTGAGCACTTATCTACATCATTAATTAACCAATCATTCAGTTTTAGAATTGACTGTAAACAAAAAAAAAGGCCCAGACTGCCTATATTAAGCTTCAGTTAGGCAGGTTAGATTCTTCAAATAATAATAAATTTTGTTTCAAGCAGTTTTAGCAGTGCTCAGACTTGACAAAGCATTGAGAACCAAAGCAAAAAATACTCCAATTTCATACCTTTAAGAAAATGTTGGTAATACTTAATAGCTAGCAAGCAGGACAAAAAAATGTTTGTGATCCAAATTGACATCAAGGCTTTCACTAATCACCCAAACATAAGTTTTCTGTTGTAAAAATAAAGTCCCACAAATGGATGATATGTGCCAGAATGATAGATCAATAACACTAATTTATGATTTCACCTTCACTAGAATATTTTAATTTTAAGGAAAGGACATTTTCAACACATATCCGATTGAACACATATGCATATTCCTAGGCTGACTCCACAGTAAATAGGATGTGCACCAAGATTAATCAATCAGTCTATTTTTGGGTTCTGACTGATCAACCTCATTTCCCCTAGTTAAAATTTTAGAAGTAACTGAAATTGGAACAATATCTCATATGATATATAATGTCAGTTAAAAAGTTGGATCAATAGAAAATTATTAAATTAAAGTAATGCAACTTCATAATATTTATTACTCCCCAAGAGTGAATAATGTTCAATCATGATGATAAACCACATCAAATTGTAGACATCTTAATTTTTTAAAGACAATTTTAACATAGTAGTTGATACTTAGAATAAAGAAAGATATCTTCCTCTTTTGCTTCATAATGTCATATAAATAGTGGGATATCCAACACAGAAGATTTTACCCCAGAGCTTCCTTGATTTACAGGAATCATTTTTTTTTACTTCTACAATTCCTAGAGTTGATAATATTTACAAGCTGGTGCTTCCAACTTTTGCTTTTACTGCTGATGTTTAAACAAATTTGATACACTCATGAGCAAAAAGTAGAGCCAAAAATATCAGAATAATTTCAACAAATTGAACCAAGAGTCTAAGATTTAATAATTCTTAAGTAATGAATCAAATGAGTCATTTTTTCCAATGATTTACTTCACATTTGATTAATAATTGACCAACATGAGGTTCAGGGAAGAACACCTATTCATGTAGTAAATATGAGGCTATTATTTTCAAATCTGATGAAATAATTGGATTATTATTTGGTGTGAAGTAGCAGAATTTATTTTTAATGGCCGGAGTGGTCAGTGAAGTGGTACTATGATACGAAGGTGTGCTTACTGGTAACACTGCAGGCTACCTGTAAGCACCAGGCTACCAGGTAATGCATCTTTTAAAATACATAAAAGATTTGTGGAATTTAAAAATATCTGAATATATTAATTCTGCTACGTGAATTAAAACATTTGAATATTTCAGAGACCTCAAAACGTTAACAGCTATTAAAATATACCAAGCGGATACACAAATATAATTTAAAATCATGTTATTATTACAAGACATAACATTGTTATCCCTATTTTATTATAAATCAATTTTTACAAAAAAATAAGTAATATTAAAAAATTAAAACAAAGCTGTAAGAGGCTTCATCACCTTAAAGGAGTAGTAAAGCGAATTCTGAAGGATAAATTAAGTTTTAGGTAGCTGCAATTTAAACTTGTAAATAAAATCAAATCCCTTTCAAAATTAATCAATTACAGACACAGCAACAATTACCCAATTAAAAGTCAATAGCTGTAGAAATATTCTGATTTTTAATTTTTCATCTCGTGTGACATACTTAGAAATTTGACAACACATTGGAAAGACCCTCCAAACAGTAAGTGGCTAATAAGACCACACTGCAGGCTTTGTAGCCACTACTCCTAAGGGTGATTTCTTACATTAAATTTTGATAATTTCAGGATTAAATATATCAGCTTTCACTGCTTTAAGTTAATGACGACATATTATTAGCTGAAATTATAAAACTTATCCTTTTCAAATGAGTATCTTCAAACATAATAGAAATCACAACTAATCAAGACAATTCTGAGAGAAATTTATATTCAACTATGATTAAAAATTCTTAACATAAAAGGCTCACACCACTTATGATACATATTTAAATACAAATAATAAATAAAAATGCAAAATGATATATTCATAAGGACAATAATAATATGAATGTTATAGCATACTGGAGCATACTTTTGCACGGCTTGGAAACTGGGTTATTGAGGCAACAGGATAAGCAAAAATTGAGAGGCTTTTAAGTTGAGATTTTAGAGAAGAATTGAAAAAATAAAATTAACTGAAAGGAAAACAAAAGTTCTAGATATGGTAGGGAAATAGTGATAGCCATAGGGAGAAATTCAAAGGAGGCAGGACACATGTGGTTACAGAAGATCCTGGGAAACAGTGGGATGCTAACACTGAAATAGAGGGAAGAATGCTGAAATGGCAAGGTAAGGAGCAGAAAAGAAGAGGAATTTTTAATGGAATTATTAAAGGTAGAAAGCATGCAGAGCTAAATAATGAATTATTTTTATATGTAGTATGGGGTTTAGGGGTAACTTGTGTTATGCTAGATAAAGTTAGAAGTTCAGCAGTGAGTAGTACCAACACAAATCAAAAATCTACCCTAAGGGACATGACCTAAACAAGGAGACTACTATTTATAATAATGCTACCATTCAAGGTCTATTCAATCAATGATTCTTCATCAACAAGTGTGATTCTAGCCTAAGAAGGATTAAGGGGAGAATTAAGGGGCTGTAGGCCTCCACTCCCTACCACTAATTTGCTACCACTCCCGTGCATATACATTATGTTCTTAATTCTGTATATAAGAAATATCATTGGTAACTATTCTCTTAACTCTGCCTATCATCATCACTTCACCAGAGGAAGGAACAACTTCCATTATGGGAATATTAGAACCAAAGCATTAAAATTAGGACCCAATGAAATGGGCATTAGATTATATAACAAACTACCCAAAAGTATAAAGGAAACCAAGGGAACTGCTGCATTCAAGCATAAATTAAAAAGATATCTACAACATAATATGTTCTACTCGGTTGATGAATATCTAAACAATATTCCTGACCAGAAGGTTCATACTCTCTGTTTATAGCAATGGTCATGGTCCGTTTCATGTTGGTGATCAATCATTTTTCTAAATTGGTTTGTCATGTGCATATTGCAGCCAATGTTCATGGGTTTGTGCCAAATATTATGTAACTGTGAGCACCATTTCCTTCTTTTTTTGTATCTTAATTGAGCCTGTGCCTTTGCTCCTTTTTGACATGCCTTATATCATGTACATACACCATCCACCTGGTATTTTTGTATTGTGAGCTCTGGGCAAATAAAAGTAATAATAATAACACTCCACAGAGGAATGATCGACCCTAAACAAAATTTTCATTTCAATGTCAAGCCCATGAAACATTTTTTTTAGATTGTACACTTCCAAAGTTGTTATGCAAGGAATCATGTATCAATAAAATCGGTTAGGTTTGCTGATGACCAAGCATTAGTTGCCCAGTCAGCCAAGGGGTTGCAAGCATTGCTGAGTGAATTGGAGGTTCAGTGCGATAGATATGGGATGAGAATCAATATTAATAAAACAAAGGTTATGCGAGTTTCAAGAAAGAAAAAGGCTAAGCTAAACATTAAAATAGGAGGGGATAAAATTGAGCAGGTAGAACAGTTTACGTATCTCGGAAGTGTTTTGGGCCAATACGGTCAAAGTAGTAGGGACGTAAGGAGAAGAATTTCGCCAAGCAAGGACATTTTCTCAAGGAGGTGGGAGTTGATGACGGGGACGTTGAGTAGGGAGGTCAAGACAAGACTCATAAAAACTCTGATATGGAGCGTAGCTATGTACGGCGTGGAAACGTGGTCGCTGAAGCAGGAGGATAGACGTAGATTGGAGGCTTTTGAAATGTGGGTGTGGAGAAGAAATGAGGAGGTGAAAAGGATTGAATGGAAAACAAATGAGGAATTACTAGGAATGGTGGGCGAGGAGAGGGGTTTGTTGAGAGAAATCCTATGGAGGCAGGAAAAATGGATGAAAGGCGTATTGAGCAGTAGTGGAATGTTGAAGAAGGTAATAGAGGGGAGGATGTTGGGCAAGCGAGGAAAGGGCAGGAATAGGATAGGAATGTTGGACGGGATGAAGGGAGGAAAGAAGTACACGGAGATGAGGAGGGACCTGATGTAGATTAGGTTGCTGGATTGGGTTTTGTTTGGAGTTGCAAAATGTTTATTTGATAGTTGTGTCCATCCAAAAAACCTACCTTTACCGGTAGATTACCTAACAACAACATGTATCTAGTATAAAATATTCAATTACTGCTATCAAGGACTCAAACACCTGTTTCCAACTCTATATTTAGGAGCCAATCAAGAGTGTGTGCCTGATTGCTAAATGCTGTTAGTTAATGGAATGCTAGTTTTGGGGACTTCAGTTAAAACACAATTACTTCAAAAATTATGTGTGCGTGCATCCATTATTTAAGCCAAATTCTGAAACAGCCTGCATTGCCTGTTTTCTGTGAAATGAAAAGAAATCTAGTGGCTCTTCACTGCATTTATCTATTTATTTCATTAACAGCTATTAACAGCCATGGGACCCAAATAACATAATCACATATTAGGTACAACCTTAAAATTTTGTTAGGGCAACCATATATCTTTCAATAAGTGTTGTTAATACCATAAAAGATCATGTGCTCTCTCTAGAGTTGAAGTATTCTGCAGCCCTGCCTGCTATGTGCTCTTCTCTCTCCTCTCCTTGGTCTCTCTATCAACCACTCCCTCACCAATCTCTCATTTCTGCTCTCAGGCTTCACAAAAATAAGTGCCACAAAGTTCCGTGATGCAACTTAAGATAATACATTTTGTTAGCCACTGCATAATATTGAAAAAAATCCTTTCAATGTCAATGTAAAAAACCAACGTCATACGATAATTTTAAATGTAAAACCATAATTTTTTTAAAGTACCCAAACTGTGTTCGTACATATTAATATTAAACCTCAAGAGTCATGAAATTAAAATGGAGAAATAAATATGCCTTTGTTCGAACATATTCCTAGAAAGATTAATGATTCAGAAGGTATTATTGGTTGGTTTTCATTGGTTGTTCATAATTGAAAACATAAGTTATCTAGCCAGAAAAAAACTAAATTATCTTATATTAACCAATACAGAAAAAAGTTCCTACTAATAATGGCCTGCCATGCAATAAATTAATACACAATAACAAATCATTATTAGGCAACAAACTGCTGTTAATAAACACAAAAAAATCATAGCCGTGCCTATAACACAAACCTGATAGTGGGGAACCATTGCCAAGTAGGCCGAAGATGCTTGTGTGGTGGGTCCAGACTGCCCAGACTGGGATGAAGATGAAGTGTTCCCAGCTGCTGTTGATGAGTTACCAGCTGTCACTGAGTTGGGAGGTGGAGGTGGTGGGGGCGGAGGGGATGGTGCAGAGGATGGGTCAAATGAGGCCAGGACATCTGGTATTCCACATCCTGAAAGTCTCAGCCTTGTCTTGCCACACACAAGCACTCGGTGGGGTTCTAAAGCACCACGAAGAGCCAAGCCAGCACCATGCACAACTCTCACTGCTGACGTTATCTGAATTATATAGTTCCATATCAAGGACTCTGGGAGAAGATCTGTAAAGCGTACAAAATTATGTACCCAGTTGTTCAGAACCAATTAATCATATTATTATAATCCTTACATCTACATTATTATTTACACATTTCCCTCAATTGTGAAAATGGCAACACCTTCAAAAGTATAGTTTTATTTAAAGAATAAATTGCCCTTCCTTGATCAAATAACAAGTACATATAAAGTGAAATGGTCATTTATGAGGACTTAATTTTCATAGTACCCAAACTACACATGGCAAGCCTCTCTGGGCACCTGCGGCTCTGCCCAAGCTATGTGATTTTTTGGGTTCCAGATCTTCCTGGGAAACCATAACCAGCAAAGGGAAAGGAACTGGCCCCCCTACCACGGTGTGTGAATTTCACATACCATTGGGCTTAGTACTGGGTGAACTTGATCATCACCTACTAAACTGACCTTCAGGTTGATTACGGTGTTTATGGTTACATGATGCATAAGAAGATGCCCAAGAAATCTATTTGAGGAACAAGCAGAAAAAAAGTTTTCATTAATAATAGTGCCTTCATGGCTATTCAATATTTTAAAATTCCCAGCTGTCCTGGAGTAACAAGCTTATGCCTATGATTAAAAAATGCAAAATCTTGACTCAGATAACACGATTACCTACTCAATGGTTTGACAGAAAATATCATATTTATGCTTTCCTTCTGGACTATTTTTAAAAGCATAATAATGCTCTTTTGTCTATACAATCAAATTCTTGGTATTTTTCCCACATGACACATTGTCAGAGTCATCGTATTCCAGGGAATATACACCACTTCTATACTAGCAGTCCACAGTATCTTTGTAATCGAGAAGTCACATTTTTTCATAATAAAGAGACCTAAAAGTGCAGCCAGAATTTGTCTTTAGAAAAATTTGACACACAGATTCCTAACTTGGCCTTTTTATGTCAGAGCACAAGTTATTGACTTTATACATTGAATGGACACTCAATGCCAATTTCTTTTGCTAATTAAGATTTAGTGATTTATTAAAGTGGATGGGTAGCCATTGGTATGTATACATATGTATGTATGTATATATATAGTATTTTTTCAAAACTTGTAAACTTTATTTCTGACTTGTCCCATATTTGTGTGTGTGTGAACATGCCCCAATCTCCAGACAAATAAATGCATTATTATTATTTTCATTGGCCATCTGCTTAATTATTTTAACTTTTAAAATCCCTTTAATGGGTGATGATGTCTTTAGATGTGCTCCAGAGACGACATTGAGATGGGGAGAGAGTGTCTATAGTAGTGCCACATAAAATGATTTTTCACTCCTCGAGGAATGTATCTATTGATGCTGTTTTTCAGATCTATGGTGCACAAGCTTCTGCCATCAAGTGTCATTATTTTGAACTAGTAGGTGTTAGTAGTAGACAAAGGAATACTTTACTTTCGTCAACATTTTATTGTCTTTTCATAACAAAGGAACCCCTTACACTACTTTTTCTTTCACTTACCCTTGGTCACTTTTCAAAGGGATGTGGACTTAATTTTGGATGGTATTCTTGGTGGATAACCACGTTTTTTGGCGTTCTTTCGCAGTTCTTTCGAGCAAGTAGTTACGGATATACTTTGAACATTTGAACTTTCTTTGATTTCTTCTCATATTTTGAGTGGAAGTTAGGCTCCAGTAGTGTTTTTTTCTATATCATTCTGAGTTTTGTTTCACCCATGCAGAAGATACATGTGTGTTACCCATTACTAGGTACTTCTACGTTGTCATACCCTGGACTTGAATTATCTACCGCCGGATGTACTCTTCATTCTCTGCAGCTGTCATCGCACTTTCCATTATTGTTTAGTTTTTGAGTTTTGGAAACCTCCTTTTAGTGGTGGTGTGAATTTTTCATATAACTCTCTGTCAGCGTGAAGCTTATAACTTTTAGAACCCTATTAGTGTTTTTTTGCTTCTTCCATATAATTTTGTGTAGTGCATAGTTTATAATTTTTGGTCCAAGGTCTAACTTATCTGTTAACTGGGTAAGTGAGCACCTGTACAGCCTGATGATTTTATAAATAAAATATTGGTACTTAGTGATGAAGAGGAAAGCTATATTCCAAAGAAAAGGTCGCATTGGCTTTGATTCACACGAACTTTATGAAGCATAGATTTGATATGTTTGAAATATGATAATGTACACAGGGAAAGATATGGAACTCAAAAATTGTGTGGGAGGAGTGGATGTTCAACATTTTACCAAATCCTCGTGGATTGGGTAAACACTTTAAAAAAATTGGTGGAATAAAATTTATCCGATAGGTCTAGACAATTATTACAGCAGTCTTGAGCTGTATGAATTTCTGAATACTAGGGAAACGGATGCATTAGGAACTGTGGTATAAACCAAAAGGAATTGTTGAGTTACATGACAAAAAAATTGAAAAAAAAAGGAGAAGTTGCAGCCACCTTTCGAAATAAATCGATGGCTTTGAAGTGGAGGAAAGGCAAAGGAGAAACCTCTCGCTGTTGTGGACGACAATGACTCCATGGGAGGAGTTGATCTATCAGACCAGTATATGATGATGTATAGTATGGCAAGGAAGAGGATGAAGAAATGTCATGAGAAAATATTATGGAACCTTCTTCATCTATGTGCTTTCAATTCTTAAGTCATATATAAAAGGCATGAAGGGAAAGAAAATCATTTGAATTTCTGTTTAGATCTAATTTATCAGTTATTCAACAAATACAGAGGAGCTATATTCACAGGGCCAAGAAAAAGTTAAAAATTAAATCTCCACAGCAATTATCAGGTACGCATTTCCGAGATCTAAATTCCCCAACTGCAACTAAAAAACACACATGAGATGTGTAGCGTCTTTGTTACATAAGTAGAGGAAGAAAACAATATATTGCGGGCAGAGAGTGCAATGCTGCACTCTGTGCAGCTCCGTGCTTCCACATGTACCACACTCAAACGCAGTACTATGTGAGAGATGAAAGTGTGTATATAGTGTAAATAAACCTTAAAACAAACTCAATCAATGGTGTGAAAAAATAGCCATATTAGTGGGTGACAATTTGTTTTCCATTTCATAGCATGAAATCAGCAAATTATTTTTAAAAATAATTGTTTAAATAATTAAGCTAAGAGTAAAAAAAATTTTTTTTGCAAATTCACCCAGCAACAAGTCTAAGAGTAAGATTATGATACACCAAAAATAAAATGTATTTACCAAATATATATTAACTCCTTGCCTTGAAATGACGAGTCTAGCTCGTCATGAACTTCAGATGCAAAATCGCACAATGACAAGTGTAGCTCATCATCAGATTTTCATAACTTTAGCATTACTTCGGGGAACAATATAAATATTTTGAAAGTTGAACAATGTTAAAACACCCATAATGTACATAAAGAACTCATATTTCATGAAATATGATGCATTAGAAGAAATAAAATGATATGATACGAGTAGCGATAGCTGTGTTCTTGGTGTTCTTACGGGAAGATGATTCGTTCGTCAACTTTGAAATCACACTTGCTCAGGAACTACATCCCCGATCACCATGAAATAAATTGTGTTCTCTTCCATACATATTACAAATCCGAAGACTATATTATTTTTAAACAGAAAAATTTACAAATAATTTTTCATCAGCATACTATTGCTAACATTATTTGTGAAACGCCGTTACAATTTGGAATCTTTGACAAACTGTTAGTTCAGCCATTCTTTTGTAACATTATTTTCTTTCGTTTTCGTATTGGGTGTCCACTAAAAGTATCAAGTTCCCTATCCACTCTCTTTTATGTCTACCAGTGTTGCAGGCTGACTTTGCCTTCTCGAAAAGGGTGTTCCTATTACACGATGAGTCGGCTCAGCTTTTCTCGTGGTGGCTATGCAGTTCCTTCACGATAGGCTTAGTTTGAATGCGTTCATTCATGTGATTAGACGGAGTGTGTTCCAGGTGTATATTATACTCTAAAGTAAACAAAAAAGAAGAAAAGTATAACTAGTTTTTGTTTGGATGTTGCAGAGGCGTTATTGGCAAAAGTCACTCTGCCAAATTAAAATGTGCGTGGACGACCTTCACATGGTGACATACCTGCCTGACTGCAAGCTAAAAATTGGGCTCATTTTCCTGAACAAATCCCATCAACAGCAAAGAAACAACATACAACTAAAGGATGTCATGTATGATTCAAGAATAATGTCAGAAGTGAGACAACCTGGAAGTGTAAACTCTACAAAGTACCTTTACATTTGCCAGAGTGTTTTGAGAAGTATCATACTTTCTCTGATTATTAATAATATGTATGTCTATGATATTATGTATTCCATTATATTCCATAATAATGTTGTCTTACTTTGAACATGGATATTTCCCAATTTTTAACTTTATGTATAGATTTTTCAACGATATATATATGTAATTTTCTTTTTTCTTAATATTTAATATTATTATTTTTTAAGTTGTAGTTTATAAGAAAAATGTCTTGATAAAAAATGAAGTAATAAACTAGATACTTTACAATATAAAATAATAATCACTTATTTCACTGTTCTACGTTGATTACAAGCTACAAAATATCATTTAATTACCTACCATTTCATTTAAAATGAACCACAGAAAAATTAAATAGATGATAGGAGCACGATATTCAGAAAATAAGTTGAAGTGGAAGGGATTAAAGAACCCCACCAAGTGGGTGATTATTAAAAAACCTGTCCTCTCAACATGAATAACATGGCCAGCGTTTATGAGCTTCCAAAAAATCCTTTGCAAAGTAAAAAGATAAGCCAAGGAAATTTAAAGCTTGTTATGAATAATCTTCACAAAAAAGGCAAACGAAATATTTTGGTAAAAATTACTTTTAATACCTAGAAAAGTTATCCAAGTGTCAATCCATACCATTCTAATGTACTGGATATCACCCACATACCTATATGCCAATATACAACTACCGGAATGCATGTAAATCAAATATAACTATTTTGAGGCCGAAAAGGGCCTGCTATATTTTGAAGCAATAATCAAAGAGAATTATACAAGTCAAGAATAATGAATTGAATTAACAGTTTTAATTGTGAATATCTTGGTTTAATACTTAGCACCATAGTACTATAATATTGCGTTCACTTACTGGAATGCTGGCGGAGCAAGGTGTTTTTATGATGGCTATATGGCCTAGGAGCTGAAGGATCTGAACTGAATGCATCAATATATCCATTTAATGCCTCTGGTTGGCTGAAATGTTTGTCCAGAAGTGGCTCAGCACCCGCATGGAAGTCAAATACAAATACCATGGCTGCAGATCATATTTTGGACATGAAACATAAACAGCCATTGTTTTAAGATGTGTTAAATGCTGTATTATCTATTACTACTATAGAGGAATATTTGCAATTCAAAGTGATAAGTAAGAAAATAATGCTTTTATAGTTACGCACTTTCCAGGGTTGTCCAAAAATAACTTTTTTAACATAAAAACTAATGATTGATCTTTTTTCAAGCAAATCAGAAAGCTCAATACCTATTTGGATTTTAATAAGCAACCTTGTATTCCATAAATTTATTTAACACTATGACCTGGGTTCACTATCACATCACAAGATCTCCACTTGAAGAGGTCACAATGCAATGAAACTTGAGTCATACACACAAAATAAATTTGTAGAAAATATAGAGTTGTTGATTTGATGCCTCTTGGGAGTAATTCCACAAAGTGATTCTGGACATCATTTATTTAATTTAGCTAAGATCTAAAGCATTTTGGAAAGTTTGGAAACAATAGGCAAATATATATTGCATTGATAAAATTATGGTATAACCAGTTTTTGGAAAATTCCAAAACATAAAATTTTACTTCAAGTGATACATTTGTTACTCATGTAATATGCATAAAAAGTATGTATACCTGTTTGATAAAGATGAAAAAATTATTAATAATACAAGCAGATATGAACGAAGAAAAGTAAGTGTACCTCAATGCAAATATTGTAATTGCTCACCAACTTTCCAGTCACATTCACTTCACTTGCAGTTTCTCTCAGGCATAACTTAACCTGAATTATGATAAAAATGGCTAGCATTGACATTCAACAAAAAAGTTGATGAAAAACTTATGTTGGAAAATATAAAAATGCTTGTGCCCATAAAAAGGTTTGACTTCTTTCAAATCTAATTATTAGTATCCACTTACAAAGGCCCTGCATGCCTATTTTGATATCCATGTAGGCATTCACACAGACCTACATACCTGTTGTTAAGCCCACGGGAGCAAATGTGAAATTTTTACTCAGATGATGAAAAGTATTTCAACCTGAAGCACAGTATTGTGCAAAGAACAAAGATGATTTCTGATCCATGACCATCAGGCTGTGCTGATTGGTTGACAAGGATCCGAGACTCAGTGTACTGTTATCTTACTATACATCTTACTGCTAGAAAATACGACAAGGCAAAAGTTTTTAAGCATGAAAATTGAGTGTAAATTGGCAAAGATATCAGTTAGAACTTAAATAATTAAGGCAATTATTCCTTAAATGCTTATATTGTAAAGGTAACACTTTAGTTTCCACTATATTATAAGTATTAAGGGGTTAAAAAGGTTCCCGTTAAAGTTATATCAATGCATGAAAACTTAACGCAAACAAACAATAAATCTATTAGAACAGAAAAGAACATACAATGATCTCCAAAAGCTTTTGTTGAAAAAATTTCCCTAAGTTGAATTATATTTGGGTGCTGAAGACGCTTCCACATGTCAACCAGCAGCATACACTTGGTGTTAGAAAGGCGAAAACCTGGAAAGTAAATCATAACAAAATTAGGCAATGCTATTACACAGATCAAGTTACACTTGAAGACACATTTTGCCTGCTTTGCATGAATAATACACAAGTAATAATGTGCACAACATTTAACCATCTGCTTTTCAGTGGGCATTACCATAGAAATAGGGTCACTATTGTTCAACTCATAAGAAAAAAATAAGTTTTAATTTTAATCTCAAATCAAAATATAATCCACACTTCTGGTAATGTGTAGATTTACTATGAAGCCACTGGCTTAGGCTGACTAAAACATTCTGTTATTCTTTCTGATGAAATTACAGATATTAACAGTCACTTTCATACCTGGATAAAAAAATAATGTCTATTGAATGATTTCATTCCTTAACATAAATTTAGATTATAGTTGTTACTTTTGGCAGTGATAGCATCTGTACAGATAAATCCCTATAAAAGAGAAAATTGCATCAATAGGAGTAATGAAGCAAATTTAACGAAAAATTAAACAAGGAAGTCCCAGAAATCATCTCAAACTCATCTACATCCAGAGACCTCATAAATTGTGATGCAAAATTATTTTAGAGGATTAGGGGAACAAGTGAGAGCATTCTGGTTATATTAGAGAAATATAATCCAAACAGCATCTGAAAAAATTGCAAAAGGAAAAAATCATGGAAAGATACATAATAAGGTTTATCCATTTGGATGCTCTAAATTTCAAAATACAAAGTCCATTAAAATTAAAGGTAGAAATACAAGGAAACTTTTTGTTCCAAGTTAAAAAGTAATTGAGAGAGGTTAAAAATACAAATATAATGCACTACAACACTTGAATATAATAAAAATATCCATTAGTACATGATATTTTATCTAACAAATGACAAGCCTACATAAATATGTACGAAAAAGCATAGGTCACAGTGTATTTGTCTCTCTAACCTCAATCTGGTTAGCATGTTCATGAAGTGATCAAATATTCTGTACAAACTAACTAGAGAAACTCAAAAACCAAGTTGGAACTTCTGTGGAAAGTGGCAGTTGCACCAGGGGTAATGTAACTTAAAGGTGGGTAATTTATCACATAATAACTTTCACTGTTTATCCCATAACACCATCATAATAGTATATGGCAAAACCTTTTATTTAATCAATATTATAAAAAATAAATAACGTCTCTTGAGTAAATGCTAATGCAGTGGAATCTCATAATACGAGCATAATCCATTCTGTAATCTTTCTGAGAAAGATAAATACTCATTCAGTGAAACAACTTTTCACATTAATTAATGTAATATATGATAATACATTCCATGCCAAAAAATAAATTATGTACAAGGTTAATCCAAAGAAAATTATGCATACATTGGTTAGGGTCATGGACCATGATCACCTTTCCTTCTATTGCAGAATGAACCAAACAAGATTGCAAACTCAATTGGTAAAATCAAAAGAGATTCGATATAAATGTTAATCATTTATGATATATACCTAATTCCTTTTTACTAAAAAGCAGCCTAGAGACATTTCTTTTTGCCGATGGTGTTTTGCGATAAACACTTCTTGAACATTTGTTGAATTTCAGAATGATAAACAAGCACAGGTTTTATTTTCAAATTGCTGCTTGCATTTGGGCAAAATAGAAGCATGAGAGAGCCTTTCATTGCCTTGTGGTCAGCCAATGCATTCCCAATTACTGGTATGTTTAGAAATATAAGTTTGCTTCGGCATCTTCTTCTGGAAAAGAACCATCTCGTCACAATTAAAGCATTATGTGGCAGGTATCTAACAGAACCTAAGAGCTTTTTGAAGTCCCCTATGAAGTTCTCTGCATCCTTTGACTCAGAGCTTGCTGCTTCACCATGCCTCACAATGCCATGGACAGCGGTTCTCATTAACTTCTTGAAGTTTTGCCTACTCACAAATTATACTGTTGTTAATGGTGTCGCATTGCAATAGCTTTTCATCTATGCATATGAGAAGCAACATTTCTACATCGTTGAGAATACTTAACCGTAGATACTCTTGTAACGCTATTTGAACCATCTATCTCCTCAGTCTTGTCCATGTTCTAGAAGAAAAGGCCAATCATTGATGTTGACCAATTGTTAATGTGTATACTAGATAAGCCACGCTCACGCCTTGTTCCTGATTTTTAATGGTTTTTTTTCATTTATATTATTTAAAATTTTTATTCTCTTATGATTTTTGTCTCCCAGATTTTTCTTTGGGGTCAATTTTAAAACTGTACATATATGATTAAACATTAAACAAAAAATTACTAATAATATGTTAGAACACAAGTTTGGAAAAATGTATAATCACTAGCGAAGCTAAGATGGTAGCAGAACTAGTGCTAGAAACAAACTGCAGTACCAGGTGCGCAATTAATCCAGAAATTTCCCTATCCTCGTCTCTTGTTATGTGAAAAGTCGCTTAATAAGCAAGTCGTTGTCAAGACAAATATTTTTGCTCATTAAGCAAATTACTCGCTGTGACAGGTGCTCAATAAGTAAGGTTCCACTGTATTGAGCCATAAAATACTATAAAAGGAAAATTAGAGTGGCTAAGAAAAAAAAGAGGTGCATCATGAAATATGAATATGAAATAAAGAGAGGAAGGGTTACTTCAATAATATGAAAATTTTGCACAAGTTGTAATAAAGGTGACATTCAAAACCCTGTTCAGGAAGAAATACATGAAATGTGCCCAAATATATAGTAAGTTATTTAATAGCTAATACCTATTATAATCTGAGACCAAAACTTATGAGGGACACCAATCAATTCAGGCAAAGATATAAAAAAATGGCAATAAAGCTCTACAGTATAATTGCTTTGCTCCTGGAGGAGCGATTCTATCATATTACATTAGCACTGCATTAATTTGAATCTCTGAGTTCATGGCTTAATCATGACATGCATTAGGAACTGCGGGGCTAATTGGTAATTAAAAATGTACCACCATGTGGCACCATGAGTGTTAGGAAATATAATGATGTAAATCTTTTACCTATTAAATGTACAAAGATAGTATTGAATTTAAACCAATAACAATACTATTGACTTAATTAAACTCATGGATCAATTTACTTTTGCAAGCAGTCATTTCTACATACACAAGTTAAAATTGAAAAAAATATGACCAGAGTAAATGGTAATGATAAAATACCTATGAGTTAAAGTAACAAATATTCACTTCAATCTTTACACATGTTAAAGGGATTAGGACTCCGTGAGAATTCTTACCGTGTATCCTTTTGAGGCAGTAGCGGATTCCAGTCTTAGAATGAGTTGCTTTGTAGGTGGATGTAGGGTAGCCTAATGAAGATGACGATTTGTGGTGGTGGTGGTGTACATGGTGAGAAAGCCTCTGGTGCGACTGAAGTGGATGATGTATAGAGTGACGTGGATGAAGTCCATGATGACCTACGTGACCTGGCGGTTGACCTATTGCCAGCCCTGTTAGGGCATTATTTGCAGTAAGAGCCTCTAGGGGGCAGAGGTCATGATAATTGTCAACCTCGGTGGGCAAGTCTGTAAGGTAAAAACCAAGGAGGGATTTCAGTTACGCATATGAGAACAAATAATGATTTGGATTTCTTAAAGGATGAAAAAGGACTTCATCAGGTTGAGGAAAATGTTCCATGAACATCCAAAACTGCCTGTAAATGAATGTTAATATTTTAGTGTACAATCATTACAATCAGAGAATTCATCATGTGATTCTTTCTGAAAACTGAAATTAAATAAATAGCAAGGTAGATGATATTCTGATGTCGAAGTTGATATGAGAAATATTCCGCACCAACTATCACCTACACCATGATTTAACTTAAATACACAAACTGAGAATAAATCTAGTTAAAATACAAGTGTATTATATTTTCCCTAAAAAATATATCGGAAACCTCCAGTCATGTACCTAATAACAGTCTGATATGTAACAAATTGAGATATATTAACACCATTATTTTGAGAGTATATCTACTCCCATTCTAGTGTCACTAAATCATACCAACAATTGTTCCTGAAACACCTAAATCAGCAACATCCTGCCATAAAATTCACCATGAAAATTGAACAGAATGGTGTCCTGCCCTTTCAAGATGTGTTGGTAAGCAAAAAACCTAATGGCTGCCTTGGCCATGCAGTATACCACAAGAAAACCCATACCAACCAATATTTGGATGTGCAATCACACCACCATCCTGCCAAGAAGAGCTCACTAGTAAATACATTAGTTCATCATGCCTCCGTCCATCAGACACCGAGTCGCTCACATCAGAAAAGAGATACCTGACCTCAGGGTTGGGGAAAACCAGATATTCAGAATATATGGTCCAAAAAAAGGACCGCCAAAAAAGAAAAGAAGTTGATGGAAGATGGATTCTGGGCAAGAAACAGAGCAAGGAGAAGCCTGGAAAAGAAAAAATGACAACATATGCTACCATCCTGTATGTCGCCGAAACGGCTGAAAAGTAAGCTTTTACAGAAACATAATGTAACAACTAGATTCTCCACAGCAACCAAAATCAGTGACGTAGCCACTAAGCCAAAGGACCACATCCCCGAACTCATGCACAAAGGCGTATATGAGATCAAGTACACATAGGGAAGTCCTATATTGGCCAAACAGGAAGGTCTATCAGATGTAGGACCAAGGAGCACCAAAGGGCCACAGAGAGAAAATAGATTCGACTCTAATCAATTGCCAAACATGGTTGCAACCCGGACACATGATTAAGTTTGACCAAACTTAAGTGCTCGCAAGAGAGAGGCATCATTTTTTGAGACTCCTAAGAGAAGTGGTAGAAATAATGAAGATTCCCAACCATTTCAACCGTGAGGATGGCTACACACCCTGGCTTCCCCATGAAAAAGGATGATTCCTATGCTCCACCAAGAAAGAGCCAATTAGAGAGCTCTGGCCCAGTCAAATCACAACACAGACTACTTTGACCTGAAGATGCCTCCAGGACTCAGGGAGAAATAGTTGTCCATCAACACACCTATGCAACGGTAATTCCTGGAAGCAGCATGAATCCTTCATCAGATAGATGTCGCGGAAGCCTAAGGATTAATTTCATACCAAAAAAACTATCTCACTGAATGCACAAGGAAGAAATTAACATTTGAGTTATTCAAATAATCAAAAACCCAGATAATACAAGGTAAGGTGCAAGAATAAATTGAAACAAAAAGATATTTTCATACTTTCCCAATTAATGGAATATTATTATATTCAAACATCAAAATGAAAGTCTTTTTGCAAAGGACTATTTTCTTCTATTAACAGAATATTTATCTTGCACCTAGTTGAAGTTCTCAATTCCACCAGTAATTTCTGACTTAATACATCTGCTTGCCTCATTTGAACTGGGTCGATGCAGGCAGAGCAAAAGTAATTTATATACTACATAGGTGTAAACGCGATAAGATAAATCTGTACCTTAGATAATAAGTAACCTCAGTAAATAGTCTCTCATATAATGAGAGACTACTATAATCTTTTGCTACTGAGACATCATAATGCACACAATTTTTCAGAAGGGTTTAATAATATGAATATTGTTTGCCAATACCTATATCACTCATCCACTCTAGGAGGATCAATTCACTAGTGACAGTTGAGTGGCACCTTTTTTCTGTTTTCTGGTTTTTTTGCTTCAGTTTTGTTTCATTTCTGATATTTCCAAGAATTTGATAGATATCAAGCAATAGAAAAGTCTCAATTAACTGAAAGCTCTTCTCTTAAAAACTTCAAGCTCAATCAATTGAAAATGAATTATTACCTTATTTAAGTTAAACATACAGTTTATGGGAAGATAAATGCAATCACAAAGTTTTGCACACAAATTTTATGATATTGTTTCAAAACTAAAATATGATTGCTCAAAATTTTTGCATACATAGTAGTATTTAGAGGGAGGTAACCGAAAGCTAAGGTCATTCGCGGCATTAGGGTTGGACAGATAAGGAAAATCCAGCATCGACATTAGCCTACTCTTAATGAAAGGCATCAAGAGTCCGCAACTTAATGTCCCATCTGACGGACGGGGTGCTCAAAGTGCACAAACCACCTCATGTCCTCATGTAGGGATCAGGATACCACTGAAAAATATCAGTCGCCACCGGGATTCGAACCCTCGTCTGGGTGGAAAGCAAGAACATTAGCCACTGCACTATCCTGATTCCCCTTTTTTTTAATACATTTGTATCACAAAATAAACATTTCATAATATCTTTTATAACATATACGAGTTCCCCACATTTTCATAACATTGTTGTCATGCAAAGATATTTAAAAAAATAATAGTAGTCGACAATATTTTTTTCTCACACACAACAAAGCTTTGAGATATTACGTACATAAATGAATTTAGAAAAGAGAATCCATTCATGTTTGATTTTTTTTCCATTACACCAAAATTAATGAGTTTTAGAGGTTAGATTTTCATAAATGTGATACTTGTATCATTTTGCATGAACTTAGGCAATAAAAAATTATGCAAATGCACTGTGGTTGAGAAGACACCTTCACGATTTCAAATTATCAACATGCCCTTGATCAATATTTTTGAAGAAGGTAACATTTGGTATTTCACTGTCTTATTGAGCCAAGTGATAATACAAAATAAGTCCACAATATTTTTTAATACCAATAACAAAGCAACAAACATTTGTTTTTCCCTATAAGAAATTAACAAACATTGAAATTTTGTAGAAGAGGTTTAATATTTCTGGATAGCATCACTATACTAACAACAGAATAGGAATCACCCCTGTGGCCACCTGGTAACTGTTAAAAAATAAATAAAGCAAGCAAATAATCAATACCCTATTTAATATAAATTTCTTCACAGTACCATACTGCTTGTGCCAATTAAACATTTAAAAAATTAACACAAAATCTTAGCACTCAAATTCAAAAACATTGAAAAAAAAACAAGAAAACTTCCACACACCTGGAAATTGCTCAGGATCAGGTTGCGCTAATGTCAGTGCATGCTTACGAAGGGTGTCAGCTCGAAGTTCTTCCGTGACTAAGAACCAAGTGGAAACAGGAGGTGGTGCTGGTAAAGGCCGAAGAGTGGGGCCTGAAGGAGATGGTCCCGAGGATATGGCTGGCTGGGAAGTTACTGTGGGGGACGTGGGTCTAGGTGAGGAGGTAGGACCAGCCAATGGGGGTGAAGACCTCGGTGACGTGGCAGTCAATGGGGTGGTGCCAAGGTGTGAGGGGGGCCCTGGGTAAACACGATATGCTGAGAACACAAGGGAAGGCCCTGTTGTGACAGGTGGCACAGATCCAGGTGGGCAGTGGGGAGCAACCTGCATCGGGTGGTGTAAGTTTAAGTGGGGGTGGATTGCTGCTGAATCACCTGCTGCTGGGTAGAAGTATGTTGTTCCTCCAACATTTTCCTGCGAGTAAAAGGGAAAACATCGAATTATGAGGTCAGAAACATGGAACATAAAATAACACCATGTAATTTGATTTACTCCACTTAATGCACTTGATGTAAACATTATGACCTCTGAACTGGCCAAAGAACAATCCTGAAAAATGCCTGCCACAGATCAAAATACAGCAAAAACTTCTTTATTGTAATTGCATCACCTGATCTATATTTACAACTACAAACATTTCTGTTATGTACACATACTTTGATATGACTGATGTGACAAGGCACAGTGTGGAAGTCCAGCTAGAAAAAAAAATCATTTCAGCTGCCTTGGATTTAACCTTTATCAACCTGATGATGCCTAAGCGTTGAAACTAATTGTATGAGAATAAAAAACAGTGGATATATACACTGTGTTATTGATTTAATGAACCAAAAGGGAACTTTCATTCCCACCAAAAGGAGGAACACATTGGCTGAATGGAAACTTTAAGGACCACTTGGTTTTGCTTATTACATGCTTCTTTTATGCATGGAGTGCCCAATGATGTCCAGACTGTTTACTTTTCATTGCTTGGCAGCTTCGAGGCACTAAATGACCATTCCTTATCTTGAAGGTATTGTATTGCATAAACATCACTCTATCTTCCCCTCATTCTATGCATTGATTTTGCTAAGTCATTTCTTCAGTCTCCATAGTGTAGAGGCTACTCTGAGTGTGTGGAATTTAATTCCACCTTTTGGAGATTTTGGTAAGCATTGTTAAAAGTTTATTGGTAGGAAATTCTCATTTGAAAAACTTTCAGGCATAGATTTTTTATAATTATTTTCTGTGTTTGAAATTAGTGGAAAACCACTTCCTCCTCATCAATGGATCCCAAGCAAAAATTCTTGGAGAGAGAAATTGGGAAACTACTTTCAGTAGACAGTGATTCCGATGCACACATCACTGACGAGTGTGTCTTCTCCATGGAGGAGAACAGCAACATCGAAAATGATACATTTCGAAATGTGTCCGAGGAGTGGGTGAAAAAGCCCAGGACTTAAGCAACAGAACAGGAACGATGAAAATTATGATAGGCTATGGAAGATCAAGGATCTTTTTGATAAAATAAATGAAAATTACATGGAATTTTATAGACCATCAGAATACCGTGCAGTAGATGAAATTATAGTCCTTTTAAAGGGGTCATCAAGGGATCAAGGGAAATCCGTGAAGTCTGCTATTAAAAAGGATTATAAAAAGCACATGGGCTATGTGGACAAAACCAAGAGGATGGCTAATAGTTATTCAATCAGCTGAAGAACACAGAAATAGACTAAGATGTTATTCTTCCACCTTCTCCATTTGACAGTCTTCAACTCATGGATTGCCCTCATATCCATTGAGAGCAAAATGAGTTATAGGGAGTTCCATTTGACTCTCAGGAGTAATTTTCTGGAGGAAAAACAGGAGGCGAGTCATTCAAATTCATCACCCTCGAGGTCATCTCTTTCCCGCATCACCTAATATTGTTCCTCTTGAGGTGAGAGACAACAAAAATTGGGCTGAGAAGGGGAGAAAAACTAGATGCCACTTACGCTCCCTTCAAGGTAAGGAAACATGTACTGCTTTTTGTTGCCCACAGTGCAATGTAGGACTCTGTATTGATACTTTTTTCAGGAGTTACCACACAAAAACAAATGAAGGATATATGCTTGTTTGTAGGGAAAGGGCTTGAAGGTTCAAATCTATGAAAAAAATGGTAATAAAAAACCACAATATTGAATTGTCCTGTAATTTTTTGCAAAGGTTTATTAAATCATTTAATTTTTTTTAATTAATGTAAAAAAATGTGCAATATTAAAACTTAAATTTAACAATAATGGATATATTTTACACTAATATGCCTTTTATTTTTTCAAAATATTTTTAAATTTGACTAAGATAGAACCTAAAAAGTAAGTTCTTGCACCTTTGCAATTTAATGCCTGGAAAAATTCTGTCCTGCAGGACCATCTTTGTGAACTTAAATGCTCACATTAAAAGGTTAAACCCAACAAGAGCCCCAAATTCCTGTCAGATAAGAAAAAGTTGCTTTCTCAAAGCACTGAATTCCAATTGCAAAGCAGGAATGGCAATACAAACCTGATAAGTTGGCACTGGCAGAGCCATCTCCATTGTGGCTTTCTCCTCTAAGGCAGCTGGCATATTGGGTGAGGGAGAGCAGCGAATCCTTCCTGGGGAGGCTGTGGGCGAGGAGGACTGGTTGTGAACCTGCATGGGGGATGACGATATGGCAGTAGGCGAGGTACCCGCCTCACCAGCTCTAAAACCACCCAAATTGTGGTGGAGTGGGGATGATGGGTGAGGAGAGACAGCCGGAGGCCCACCTCCCACTACTCTTCGGCATGAACTGGCACTGGGAGAGGTTGAGGCAGCCAGGCCAGGGAATGAACCAAGGAAGTTGGAGGGCGGGAAGAAGGGTGGAGTGGGAGACGGTGGAGAATGCCCTGATCCACCCAAAGACAACCCTGAAGCAGGCACCTGTTAAAGGGCAGGAAAGAACCATCATTCAGAAAATAACAGGGAAACAATATCTCCGTTTTCACAACTTAAATGACCAATTATCTAAACAAATCATGTGTGGAGATTGGGCTGGCATAGTGGCTTGTGTACTGGCTTTCCACCCTGAGATCTTGGGTTCAAATCCTGGTGGTAACAGGGTTTTTTTTTAGGGATATCTTGATCCCTATTAGGAAGTGTCATTTAGTAGTATTAGTTGATTTCCGGGAGACAACTGAGGTAATTTGCACCATTAGGGATGGATGGGAAAGAGGAAGGGTAGAGAGAAACCCAGCATTAGCATTAACCTACTCTTTCTCCAGGATTTGAACCCGAGCCTTCTGGGTGAGAAGCCAGTTCGACAGCCACTGCACCATCCCAATCCCCGTACCAATTGGAGAGCAATGAGTCGAGTATGCCATCTTTCAGATGGGACATTTGATTGTGAACCCCATGCCACCTATAATTTATTCTAATGCATATGCCAGATATATCTATACCCTATGCCCATTCCCAGATTATTCTCCATAAAATTACCTACCTATCCATAATAGTGCCAATGACCTCAGCTGCGGAGTGTCTTCCCTCATAACTACTATCACTATAATTACTTCTAATGATGATAATAATGATTTTGATACAGAAATGTAGACTATCAGCCGCCTCACAGTGTAACTGGAAAGGTTTTAGTTAACCATAGCAGTCTTTATCCAAGGTTAATATCCTAGCTGAATAGGATGAGGTAAACAAATGAAAACATCCAAGACGTGAGACTGAATGGAGTGGACATAAAGGCTAAGAGGAAATCTTAAATGACATCCTTCCAGTAAGCTGGGCTCTACATGTATTTTCTCAAAGGTATAGAAACTACACTATCTTGGCTGACTGAGGGAGGCATTTCAAAAAACAAAAGCTTGTCCAATCTGAAGAACTATGCCCTATAATGTGTCTCAGCACTGGATAAGTAAAAGGCATTCACTTCAAGGCATCTTAAATGGAGATTTACAAGCTGAGCTGAGGGGCTCAAAGCAAAGTACTTCAGCTTGCAAAGATAACTTGCTCACTTACAAGTCCACTTTCCACCACACAATACAAGCAAAACCTTATCAATGGAAGTGAGCAGATTATTAACAGGCTTTTGACATTATTTCAAATGAGCTTTCTATTGCCATGTAGAAAATCATGAAAATCTACCCAGGTAATACTCTGGAAAACGTGCTTCATCCTCCCACCAGAAGAGCACTATTTCAACGAGTTGGTGACATTGACATTTCACTGTACAGCCTACCCAGGTGACAACTTGAGGGTGTTTTTCACCGACCTCATTCATAAGATGTTGGTATCACCAACAGTGTAACAAGTATTAAAGGGGAGTTAATTAATTATCAATGATTTTACTTTTCATTTCTGCTGTTATTTTTTATTATTATTCTCTTATTATTTTCTTCTCACTGATTTTTCTTGAGGTCAATTTTAAAACTCTGTACAATATATTATTGAAATTCACACAAAAAATTACTAATAATATGTTTGAACACAAGCTTGTAAAAATGTATGATCACCTAGGATGCTAAGATGATAGTAGAACTAGTGTTAGATAAAAGCTGAAGTAGTACATGTGCAGTGAATCGGGGAATTCTCCTCTCCTCTTGACTGATTACACAGGCCTACAAAAAATTTTTTTTTTTGGTGCCGGGAATCTTTGTGGTGATTTTAACTATATTTGTAGAGCTGAATCCAAATATGAAATCCGTTTTTATTTAACAGCTCTACTTTTTTATATATGGCACATCTTATGATTAGTTGTTTTAATATTTGATATATTCCGGAAAATAATTTTCAAAGTTAAATAAATCTATAAGTATACTAATTTATAACCACTCTGCGGTGTTCCTTTTATTTTCAATAAACTGTCAATAAGTTTTATGTATATTTCTATATTGTAGGCCAATGAGATAATTATTAATATAATATTCCCATATCATCATGTAGAAGATTTTTTACCTAAGTAACAACATATCTATATCTTGAAAACTATAGCTGATAGGAAAAAACTAGTGTCATAATTGGATTCAGCACCCCAATTGTTCCTTAAATCAGCATTAAAAGCTCCGGCACCAAAACCACTGTTGGCCTGTGTTATTAATATAATATTCCCATATCATCATGTAGAAGATTTTTTTACATAAGTAACAACATACCTATATCTTGAAAACTATAGCTGATAAGAAAAAACTAGTGTCATAATTGGATTCAGCACCCCAATTGTTCTTTAAATCAGCATTAAAAGCTCTGGCACCAAAACCACTGTTGGCCTGTGTTAGTAATATAATATTCCCATATCATCATGTAAAAGATTTTTTTACGTAAGTAACAACATATCTATATCTTGAAAACTATAGCTGATAGGAAAAAACTAGTGTCATAATTGGATTCAGCACCCCAATTATTCTTTAAATCAGCATTAAAAGCTCCGGCACCAAAACCACTGTTGGCCTGTGTTATCTGAAAAGTCACTCGTAAAGGGAGTTGTTATCAGGACTAACATTTTTGTTCATTATTCAAACTACTCGCTTCAGCAAAATACTGGTAATCCAGATTCTACTGCAATAGAATAGCAAGCATAAGACAATGGATATCCAGAAGAGTGGAATGCATTTACACTAATTATCGTACATGAAAATGCACATTGCAATCAACTCATTTGGATTAAGTGAACTTAAGTCTTCTAGTGTCTCTCAGGAGTGAGTTTTCCTGAAGATAAATAATGGAATGCCATCATTACAAGAGTGGATTTGGATTACCAAATTTTTTAAACACTTGATGCAGCTTTTTCTTTTCCTTTACAAAAACCCTTTTAAGTGCATCATGCTTTAATTTCTTTCCTATTTAATCTGAATAAGATTACCTTTTCAGCTACTATGTTATCTCCAAATATCTATCTTCATGTAATACATATTTTTAATGACATTTCTTGTAAATCTGTTTCAACGTAGGAATTATACAAGTGGTGTTCAAAAAATAATGAGAATTTTAATTTTTCTCCACCGGATGGGTATTCGTGGCATACCTAATGCTTGGATTAAATCCTACTTATTCGATAGAATTCAACACGTGGTTGTTTCTAAAAATGGTGCATCTTTTGTTTCCCCAAGTAAGGTCCTTAATCGAGGTGTTCCTCAAGGCTCTGTTCTTGGGCCTGCCTTGTTTCTTTCTTATATAAATGACCTTGCAGAAAGTTTTCAACATATTAATGGTGCTACCCCCTTGTTATATGCTGATGACACCAACATTATTCTTGTATCACCTACTTTTAATGAATTGATAGTTAAGTGTAAACAAGCTAGTCACACCTTACTTTCCTGGTGTCATAATAATTTACTAGATTTGAATATAGAAAAGTCTCACCTAATCTACTTTGCAAATAAAAATAAAGCAAGTAAAGTACTTTCTATTGAAGCTGATGGGAAGGTGATCCTACAGGTACAAAATACCAAATTTTTGGGTTTCCTCATAAATTCTCAAATCTCTTGGGATGAGCACATAAGTACTTTAACCAGTAAGTTAAGCTCTGTCTGCTTTTTAATAAGGTCCATTAGATCCACAGTTTCAGTGCCTGTTCTCTGTGCACTTTACTATGGAGAATTTTATTCTCACATAGTCTATAGTATCCTCTACTGGGGTTCGTCTTCTAAGGCCATGATCATTTTCAGGGTCCAAAAAAGAGCCATTCGGCTCATGTGTTTTGCGAAACATGATGCCCCTTGCCGTCCCCTGTTTAAAAAATTGGATATACTGCCAGTACCATGCATTTATATTTTTCATGTATTAGTACATACAAAAAGAAATCTATCTGAGTATGTGAAAAATTGTGATATCCATAAATATTCTAATAGGCAGAATGAGCAGCTGCACGTTTTATATGTACGTACAAAAAATGCAGGTGCTGGCCCAAATTTTATGGGCCTCCAACTTTACAATAAACTCCCAACTGACATTAAGTCCCAAAAAAGTGTGGCTGCATTTAAGGTCAACCTACTCAAGTTCTTAAAATTAAAAATGTTTTATTCAATTGCCGAATTTCTTGTTAATGCCTGATGTGTATCATGTATCCATGTATGTATTCTGTTACTTACTCTGACGTGTCTTATATCAAGTATACAGTTGTAACAACTTGATCGCTGGACAAATAAATTGTATTGTATTGTATTAGGAAAATAATATTTATTTATTCTTATACATTGATGTTGTCACCTTCAAAGTAGTCCCCATTGGAGATAATGCACTTGTGCCAGCGCTTCTTCCAATCCCCAAAATACTTCTTAAACTCAATTTTTGAGATAGCCTTTAGTTCTTTCAGCAATGCGCCTTTAATGTCATCTATGGCTGTAAAACGACGGCCCTTCAAGGTTCTCTAATTTTTGGAAATAGGAAAAAGTCACACGGAGCCATATCTCGCGAATATGGAGGCTGGGGCATCGTTACAATATTGTCTTTGGCCAAAATTCACGAACAAAGAATGAAGTGGCAGCTGGTGCATTATCGTGGTGCAAAAGCCATGAATTGTTTTTCCACAGATCCAGGCATTTTTTTTGGATTGCTTCACGCAAACGGCATTGAACTTGTAGGTAGTACTTCTTTTTGACTGTTTGACCTGGCGGCAGGAATTCATGATGAACTATGCCATTAAAATCAAAGAACACAGTAAGCATAACCTTCACGTTCGACCGCACTTCTCGAGCCTTTTCCGATCTTGACGAGCCAGAATGCCTCCACTTGGATGATTGAGCCTTAGTTTCAACATCATATCCATAAACCCATGTTTCATCACCTGTTATAATACGTTTCAGTAATTCTGCATCATCGTTTCCTTCATTTAGTGACTCCTGAGCAACTTCCATTCGCTGCGGTTTTTGTTCCAAATTCAACAATTTTGGAACGAATTTTTCTGCCACGCGTTTCATACCCAAAAAATTGGAAAAAATGTCATGACATGATCCAATCGATATGCCAACATCATCAGCGACCTCTCTAATTGTGATTCGACGATTGTTCATAACCATTTCTTTCACGTTTTCATAGATTGATGATGTGCTGGGGCACCCAGGGCGTTCGTCATCTTCAAGGTACAGCCTTCTTGGAAACGCTTATACCACTCATAAACTCTTGATTTACTCATAGCAGACTCACCATAGGCCTTTGTTAACATTTCACACATTTTGGTACACTTTATTTCATTTTTTATGCAAAATTTGATACAAATTCTTTGATCCATTTCTTTAACAAACGAAAATTGCTGAGCTCATAAAACATGTCTAACCTTAGTGGCTGTCACAGACAAAGTCCACAATGAAAACAACTGAAAGTTTTATCATACTTCAGGGGCATGTACACCAACATAATAAAAAAAAGTTTGACAAGCGGACTCTCCAAGCCCGCAAAATGAAAAATCTCTCATTGTTTTGAACACGCCTCGTATAGCACAAATTAAAGAATTGACAATGCCTGTATTTTGCCCATGATGTCAGCACACATTATGTATGAATTTCATTGGAGAACCTTAAAACACAAAGAATTATGTTGTGAAATAGTCAGGGTCTGAGTACCATAGCAAGCCTCAGGCTTCAATCTTGCTATAGTGGTCTCACTGTAGTAATCTCAAATGCTATAGATTCAAATAGTGACACTCTAGCTGTTGTATAGACATATATCTTTGCACATCTAATAAAATAACTTTTGACTAAATTTTACATAAAACTATGAAATTATCTCTTTACATTTAAGTATTAGACAGTTGAATAACTAAATCTGTCACTACATGGGAACTTTGAATCTCTGCAATTTCTCCATGGAAAATGGATTCACATTTTCAATTGCAATTAGTTGGATGTAGAATTTAATAGATTTTTATTGCTTCACAGCTAATAACTTCAATATTAGAAGATTGAAGAGAATCAATCTTCTACTCTACTATCATATCTTAAGACACAATGATTGGTCATCTCGAAGGAGAAATAGTGGTAATAGAATTGACTTTATAATGGTTCCCCTAAAAAGAAGCAAAATTTCCTTGTGAAAGAATGTTGAAAAAGATGAATGATACCAGAATTTGAAATATTTTGAAAACTATTAAGTCAATTCTATAACTAAAAATGTCTCTATTATGGAGTATATATTTACCATGGTGTTTTCTTTCCAAGACGGATATAATATCTACTACTCCTCAGTAGTTTTATAGCACATGTTCAAAAATTAGATCCAAAATCAACGTATTTAATTGGCTAATAGAAAATAAAGAATATATTCCAGAAAAACATGGAATGCCAGAGATATACCTACACAATACAAACTGTATTGTCTATGAAAACATACTATCAGGTAAATTTTGAAATCAGAACACTTCAGAAATGAAATCAGTGGAGTTATGCCATAAATGAACTCCGGGGAGAGAGGTAAGTGATATAAATATTATTCCCATTAATATGAAACATTTCTAAATTAATTCCTACACAAAATAATTCATAATTTGAAGGAAAAAAATAGTGATAAGTTCATTAAAACAATTTAATGTTACTGTGCGATATTTATATTTAACAGAAAAAAGGTCAAATACTTATTCACAAGACATTTAACTATTAGACCACAATCAGCTTGAGCCTAGTTACTGTATTGACTACATTCACGTACATGAGACAAGTTGGGTACAACCTGTCTCGCGTGATACAAAATTAAATTCTTTCTTTCAAAGGCATAGCATATTGAGAGAGAGAGAGTTACTAGTTTTTTAAAAATATGAATTTAACTGAAAAGATAAAAAGTTATTTTCTTCAAGCATCCACTAGTATTTTTCCATAAAACAAAATTAAAATCAAGGTTTATTTTTGTAAGCCATGTTTTTATGACTTAGGTTTTGTTTAAGAATTCACATGGAATACCCAGAACATAGCAATTCTCGAAGCATTCAGTCATGAGATCAGAGAGAGACAATTAGGTCACAAGCTGGTGATAGGAGTTTAGATTTATATTTCATGATATAATGAACTAATATGTACAAAAACGTCATAAACTAAAAAAGTTTAGCTTACGAAGATTACAGGGATTTTCAGTGTTTCAGAAAAATATCTTATTATTTTATTTAACATTCTTATTAGGCCTTACCTTTTTTTCTATGTTTAATCCAGAGATACCTTTGGCCAATGTATTGCTAGCAACAGATGAGGGATGGCTGTTTATTGCTGACTGATGGCTCTGTAATGATTTTAAAAGAAGGCAGGCAATTGGTATTATTAAATGAATCAAGATTGCATGGGTAAAGTAAGACTATTGGATACTTTTCTGTATGAAGCTACAATTTGATGATTTAGTCATTCCTGTCAGCAGCATGCATAGATTAATTGACACAAAAAAGGTATCAATGCAATTTTTTCTAATTTAATCCATTTTAATAATATGAATGGCACAACAGAACCTTTCATTTGGCCTCATATAAGAAATTGCTAATCTAAGGGAAAAAAAAACTAGGAATGAAATAGAACTTCATGCAAAAGCCTGCATGTGGATCTGGTCCATTTGTCTATCAATTGGCTAATACCTTTTCAGCAAACTTGGAGTATTAGCTAGGGATTGTATTTAGAGGGAGGTTAGGTTGAGGAACAGGCCAAGGAGAAGCAAACTTAACAACAGAATGAGAATTTAAAGGGAAGGAAAACATGAGAGGGGTATATGATGTCCAATTTAACTTGTATGTACAGTGTGTGTACAAATAAGCTCTATTTATGCAAAATTAAAGCATTTTTTGTCAAAACAAATTGCCAACATTGCCAACATTCCACCACTAGTATGCAACTACTTCACAATAAATGGGTTTTAATGCCATGGGGCTTACTAATTCCCACATAACAATGATTAAATAAAATAACAGCATGTAATCCACTTTTGAAAAGTAAAACAACCAATAAACAAGAGGCTAGCGAATTCAAAATGGCTTAAAATATGCTTTCTTCAAATGCATAATATTGATGCCAACTTATATGATCGGAGTCACAAGCTAGTATTGTGCCAATTAAATTTAGCCCACCATTTCTTACCTCATCCAATACGTACACAAACATTATTGACTTATTTTTTAATTATTCAGGTGAATGTTGACATGAGATATATAAATATTATCCAACTAAAAGGTTAAAATAACAATTACTATATTCATCACAACAGTATTCTTATAATAATATAAAATAATTTCAAAATAAAAGTCAAACTTTTATCGAACTTTACTTGATCGTGCATGGAAGTCATCAAGCACAATGGTATGACTCACTCCCCTCATACCAGAAATTGATGTCTAAGAAAAATGTATTTTACTAAGCAAAACATATATGAGCAAAGCTTTGATCCTCTGGACATGCAAAAAACTACTATTTCATGCATTTTGGTTTAAGCTAAAATAAGGTTCACTTCAGCAATCATAACCTGAGGCAATGCATTAGAAAAAGTTAATTAAAATGCAGATGAAACAAAAGCGGTCTCGACTTTGTTTTAACTCTCTAAAAAATGAAGAAAACCTAACTAATCTATTATGCACAAGTGTAACTTCCACATTTTCAATAAAAGCATAGAGCTGGGTTGATTGAAGCTAGAAGGTACAGGTGTCTGCCAGGAAAGTACTCCAACATACATTTGGGTAAAAATACTATTCATTCTGCTAATATTCTAAAAGTTTTAATAGAAAATGTTCTCAAATAGGTCCGACATTTTGCAAAAAGCGTGCATTATTTGAATACGGCGTGCAGTCCAACATTTGTTAAATTAAGTAGTTTAAAATGCCTAATAATTATGGTAAATCATCTTCTAAACTATAATCATGCTGATTCAATGCTCACAAAATCTCAGCATCATAAAATAAGAGGAAAGTAAGAAAATAATGGATTGCATTTCAAACCTCAGAAGTAGCCTATGGAGATCGGAATCATGATTACCATATATGTAGCCAACTTGGATTCTTGAGGAACCCCATTTGATTGCTGGGAAAATGCTAAGAACAAGGGATCCATTTCCACAGCTTCCCCTCGAACACCCTCCAAGAAAAACAAATAGGTTAATATTACAAGTATTGCGCTCTCTGACACACATGCAGTCCAGTAACAAGGTTTGTCATCTCATACACCCAATTATAGGGTTGACAACTCTACGAGGCATTTTCATAATATGCGATCCTCGCATATAATCGTTATATACTAAAAGCGTCGAAGTTCCACGTAGAAAACTCAAACGGTGGCACTGAAAACTTGGTAAACTAAGGCGTATCGTCATCATGATTAATTGATGTAATTTTATGTCACAATAGCCAAGGAATGGCAGCTAAATCTACAATACTTCAGGAGAGCTTCCGAAATAGTTGTTTCAATAAATAATTTAAAGATATTATTCGAGCTTCGTTTAACAAAGAGTGCCATAAATGAACTGCCTAAAACACTTCAAAACCAACCAAGAGTCATACCGTACCGAATGCACAACTTTAAATCGCTAAATGTTCAAAGTCACAGTTCCCATCGTCCATGAACCCCCAAGACATATGTCTACACTAAGTGTACCAAATTGAAAAATCATACTAACTGAAAACATTTAAATCACTCTATGGAAACACGTCGGCGATGAAGGAATTCTGTTGTACAACGTTACAACCTTTCGACATATTCCGAAGTCGTTATGTATCCTTTGTTTTCTAAATTCTCTTGCCAAGCAGCCCCAAGAAAAATAACATCGATATTTGGTTAGTACTGAATCGACGTTATGTTAGCGCTGCGGTTGCTGCACTTTCTGTAGTTTGACAGCAAGTCAGATTAACGTTTTCCCCTAATTGACTTAAAATAAAATTCTGCTACGGATATTAAATCTACTTATTAAATAAAACAAAGAGCCCCTCTTAAAAATGTTGCTTAATCAATTGGAATTACTTTCGAAATGAAAAATTTTCTTGCGTAAATTTCTTAGCGATGTGCGCATTACTGAGTGCGCACTCAATTTGAACTTCATGAACCCATAGTATTCCATACTGAAGCGCGCTTTGGTAAAATTTTCACATACTTTAAGATACAGTTGTGAGATTTCCTATTACAGTTTCCTATAACCATGACAAAAGTCATGGTTTACGTTGTTTTGGCTACAATAGCCTCAATTCTACACCAGACTTGATAGTGTATAAAATAATAACTTAATATTTAGCTCTCTCACCGAAAAGTGTATAGTCGTAAGTCGCACGAGGTTAAGCTGATTCGAGCATGGTCAAATCGCAGTCAACGATATTGAATGTGAATAAGTGATGGATATTAAAACACATTAAAATCATAAGTGCACTTTCTCGACGACGGAGTTCATGCAACCGTTGTTGTGGCAGTAGTATCGCCAAAACATTACCAACTTACCTTCGATACGTTCGATATCCATCCGATAGCGCCAAGTGGTGGAATTTCATGGTACTTCTCTATTCGTATTACCAGATATGTGTGTTGTTTAGAAATCGGGAGATATTTGATCAAATTTTCACTACGCGAGGTCATAATAATTGGTAATTTATATCCTGGTCGTTTTTTTGCAAACTATATGTTTTCAGATTATCATATTATTAATTTTTGTTTCAGGACATGGCAGCTGCTGGTGAACCTCTCACTTTGGCAAGAGGTAAGGCGATTATCTTGACTGCTTTTTATTTATGTGACACTTTTATGTTATCTCACTCATTCATGCATATATTCTCCATTACAAGATATCAAGAGGTCGATAGAACTTCTGGAGAAGTTACAGAAAAGTGAGTAATTTATTATGACATCAATGCTCATTATTGTAAACAATTATTTTACTTTCCTCTAAAGCTGTAAATTGCCAGAAAATCGCATCCTAATATAAATAAGTGGGTTAATTTTTAGATTAATTAATGTAATATTGTTTTCAATCACGCATTTCAGCTACATAAGTATTTTCAAGTCTCAGATATTGTTGGGTTGTATGACTATCGTGGAATAGCAAATGAATGTATCGTATTTCAGCATATGGGTATTTATTCGGATTTTCAAGATAACTGGCATACTTATGGCTGTTGGATGAAATAGTTTTTCTCCATGGTATACTTTGAATATCACCTGGAGCCCATTTCTCAAATCTACAAGTCTGTGTACTAACCCTTTTAATTTGTGCTTAGGGAGTTTTCTGATGGAAGTACTTAGTACAGCACTTGTTGCTGGCCTGTATTATATAGTATGCCAATTTGAAAGTTATTGATAACGTTTGACTGTTCGGTGACTTGTTTTTTAGGCATATTTCCCAGGTGGTAATCTATTAAGAATGCATTAAAGACGTAATGTGGTTTATTATTAGCGATATGTGTCTCCTGTTTTATGCATCTAACTTCTATATTTTAAATATAGGTGGAGAAGTACCTGCAACTAAACTGGCTGCCCTTCAAAAGGTCTTCCAGAGTGATTTCCTATGTGCAGTGCGTGAAGTTTATGAACATGTGTATGAGACTGTGGATATTCAAGGTTCTCAAGATATTAGAGCATCTGCAACTGCAAAGGTTATTTTCTACTTGTTTTTGATCATTTAGTGCCAATTTAATGGTAACTCTCATTCAATAAATTTATAATTTTGCAAAAGCATTACTTAGTAGCTTATGAAACATGAACTGATGACATAAAAAAGAATTGCTTCCACCTCGACAAGCTGAAAACTTTGACTTTAATAGTGAAACAAGACCTTATAATTTGTTCTTCGTAAATTCCCTAATTGCAGAATGTTTCCATTACTTGATTTTGAATTGACAATTATTTACCTGTTTGCAGGCAACTGTGGCAGCATTTGCAGCTTCTGAAGGACATGCCCATCCACGAGTAGTAGAGCTTCCAAAGACTGAAGAAGGTCTTGGGTTCAATGTAATGGGGGGCAAAGAACAAAATTCTCCCATTTACATCTCTCGTATAATACCAGGTGGTGTAGCTGATCGTCATGGTGGTCTCAAGAGAGGTGATCAACTTCTGTCAGTCAATGGGGTGGTATGTCTCCTAAATTTTCCTAAAATATTTTTTTCAATGTGAATGTGAGTTTTAGTCAAGATCCTTGGTGTGAAATATCAGATATGTCTGAGGTTTTTAAATAATTTTATCTACAAATTGTCTGAAACTAAATTATGGATAGTATTTTTGGTCCTCTGGTGTATTCATGTTATTATTATGAAAATATAATTGTTGGGTCTATATTCGATAGGGTTGTGTCTATTAAGCACGAACATATTTAGCTCTTCTCTTTAGTGCTTAGCCACATGGGAGCTATTGTTAAGCTTCCTAGTGAAGTTTGGAATTGCCCTGTAACTAAAAAACTGTCGATATTAATGGCTATAATAAAGTATAATTGCTGCCCTCAACAGTTCTTGACATGTATAAAATAAGAATAATGTTTTAAAGTGTTGAGAAACAAGGAGTAAACATCTGTAGATTTTGAATACTTAATAGGTCTCAGTTGGAAGTATCTATCTTTTTTCAATTTGATATTTCAAACAGACCACTTAACCATTTTCTGGCAGAACCACCGTATAATTCAATTGGTTTTTGTCGGTTATAGTGTTCCATGGTAATAGCTAAGGTAAGTTGACAGGAAAGAGTTGTTAATCTGTAAGTGATGGGGAGATAACATGGTTATGTCACTCTTTACACTTCTATCACAGGGTAAAAGTGACCATTGTACAGTTAAATGTGCAATTAACAGAAAAAATAACTACTAGGTTGTGCATAAAAGTATTTCAATAATTTGACAATGCCGTTCAAAGGGTAATGGATTCTTATTTTCAACTTTTGAGCATGAAAGGGTATAAAACTAGCAAAAAAATATCCTTGACTCTTTTTAGATGACAACAGTACCCAAATTTTTTTTTCTTGCTTGATGGTGAGCAATTGGTATTTTTTCATTTGTTGATGGTGGGTCACAGTGAACATATGCTCTCTTTTGATATGGATGAAGCATAAACAGATTATTAGCCAAAGAGTAGGCAACAGCTTTCTGATTTTACTATTATGCTCTTTCTGCCTGTACTGTCTGAACATTCAACTCATTACATTGACAGCATGGTCAGAGAAGCTTACGATATAATATTTTTCATGTGGTGTTGCCCTGAAGAATAATTGTACCAGTAAAATGATAACTGCAAAAGCCCCAGACTAGTATTCAAGTAATGTTTAATGAGTAACAAAAACCATATTCAGACAATGACATTTATGAGATGAAAACAGAACAGTGTTGAAGTTCTCAATTAGAAAATGTTGAATTACTACAAATTTGAAATAATTAAACAGCGAATAGTACATTATATTTATATGCAAATGCTCCAGCTATAGGATAGCTAAAATTGATTGGAAAAGCATAGAATCAATAGGTGAAGTTTGAAAAAAATACCAATTGTATTGATTATTGTGTATGTTCATTCTGAACAATTCTGAAAAACATGCGAACAATCGGTTAGCACCTCTTCACATGCACAATGGTCTCAAAGTTACCCTTTTGATGTGATAATTCAGGTGTCCTCTTAAAAATTTAGATATCACCACATTATGATAGTTTATTGAATGATAACCAGTCGATGAGTTCAACCCAATCAATTTCTGAGTAAAAGTCCAAATAGTACAGTTGTACTGATTTACTCACAGTAGAGTCAGCGAGTTGAGCGTGAAATATTTGAGTACTAAGGTTAGGATTTTTATCTCAAGTACGCTTAATAATATTGAATGAAACCATGAATACAGTAATCAACCCAAAGGTTGGTTTGGTAGGTGATGGTAGTTTTTTCCTAATACTGGCCCCCCAACCCTGATGTATGAAATTGTTGTGGAGTGAGTTCCTTTCACTCTGCCAGTTATGGTTTCTCAGGAAGATCTGGTACCTGAAAAATCACGCATCTTGGGTGGAGCTGAGAGTGCCTGGGAATACCTGGGAGTGAGTAGCTCTATCTTGGATTACTGCAAGTCCTCAAGAACTATCAGAATGTTGGATATATGCCTAAAAGTCATTATTCTTTTGATGCAGGTTGATTGATGTAGAACTGTACGTGAAAAGTTGATGACCTCAAAAAGGTACAACTATACCAAAGAAAATGATATCTACGTATAAATAGCAAACAGTAGTTGTACATACGTCTTTGTACAGAAATATTTGTAACTTCTCAACAGCCATTGATTAGAGTAGTTACATAATGCCTATATTTAGCATTATAGTTTACTTAATTAGATTTCCAGTTACACTTTTTTCCTCAATATGAGGTCTTCTTCAAAACTGGCCAAATTATTTATAATATTTGCAAAGGTAAGATCACACAAAGATGACATTAGGAAAAAAAAGGACGATATATACAAGGTACTTAAAACTACTCTGGGGTTAAATAGAACTTACCAGAAGAGATAAATTTAGCAGATACTAAAAGGCATATGACAAAGTTGTCCAGCTCATAAAAAAGTTAAAGAAAAGTTATGCAGACAAGTTAATTTTTATTTTGTCATACAAAGTTTGAAAATGAGGTAATAAAATTTACCTTTCAGGTAAGGCTATTTTAATGAGAACAAAGATGTTTTTTTCAATACACATGGAGACCCATGTTTGCCTCAATAGCTAGCTTAAAATGTTTTAGGGGGTGTTATTGTAAGTCAGGTGTACAGTAAGAGTGACTGTGGTAATCGTGGTTGGACTTGTATTGAGAAATATTACCCTTTGCATGCAAGATGACAATATATATATATATATTCAAACTTGAAAATCCCGCCATACGGCGCACAAATATTCATTCAAACAGAAATAGGTATAAGGAAAGGGGATAGGAAAACACATAAAAGGCGAACACAGGACATGTGGGGAAGGCGGTTTTTGAGCAGATCACGAAAGTAAAAATATTTCCTTATCCGGGATTTGAACCACGGACCACGGGTGTTTTCCTATCCCCTTTCCTTATACCTATTTCTGTTTGAATGAATATATATATATATATATATGCAAGGTACAGGTAATAAACCAAATCTTTTGAAGAGAGGTTTACATGGCGTATTGCAAGGAACTTGGCACATAATACATACGTATTATGTGCAAAGTTCCTTGCAATACACCATGTAAACCTCTCTTCAAAAGATTTGGTTTATTACCTGTACCTTGCATATCCTCTTTTGAATTTTGAAGATTATGCCCAAAAAAGTGGGAGGAACCCCAGAAGAGAATACTTAAAGAAACTCAGGAATCAAATTCACAATAGTAAATGGATAGAAGGACCTCTAAGTTTACAGAATGTCCGATATTTCTAATGAGGAAGCAAAGGGAACTTAACTTTCTACTTAATTTGAAAATGTGTTCCTCCCAAGCCCAAGTACCAATGTTCATCCTGAGTTCAACACATAACCACATTCATGTCATAGAATAGACTTTGATTATGTGCTTGTTTGGAAGCGTATAAGCCGATGTTGGTGTAAAATTTCATTAATTCATCAGACTAATTTAATCAATAAATGATCCCTTGATTTTAACCCTCATTACCATGCTTAAGCGGGTCACGGTGGTCTAGTGCGTAGAGCGTTGGACTACTGACCGGAGGGTCCCAGGATCGATTCCTGGGCAAGGCACTTTGGGCACCTGCAGCTCCACCCAAGCTAATTGATTTTTCGGGTACCAGATCTTCCTGGGAAACCATAACCGGCACAGGGAAAGGAACTGGCCCCCCTACCCTGATGTGTGAATATTCACACGCCGTCGGGCTTGGTACATGGGTGAGCTCTACCATCACCTACTAAACCGACCTTCAGGTTGATTACTGTGTTTATGGTTTTACCATGCTTAGTCCTGGTAGTAGCAACTGATCATGCATATTTTCTCAACTGCAGTAAACTTTTCTGGGTTCATTCTGAAAATTAAAATTTTTGAACTCCACAATCTTAGCAGATTGTGTTTATTTAAGAAAGTGTTGTGGGATGAAAATATTTTTGAAGGCTTCATTTTAATTTTATTTCTCCATTTCATTATTAGTCTGTGGAAGGTGAGAATCATGAAAAAGCTGTTGAGCTGCTTAAAGCTGCACAGGGCTCTGTAAAGCTCGTGGTGAGATACACTCCCAAAGTATTGGAAGAAATGGAAATGCGTTTCGATAAGCAACGGGCAGCTCGTCGCAGGCAGCAGTACCAGTGAAATCATTGACTTCACTCCTTGTTAGTTGTTTACCGAATTCTACTATTCCAATGTAAGTTCATCTTTTGCAATTTCAAATTCATGTCTCTGTAATATTGGTGAGCACCTGGAGCAGTGATTGTTATTACCACATGTGGTATTTCCCTTGTAATAAATTATGAACTTTGTGCTATTTTTACTGTTTCATCATAATTTATATCATTTACTCATAATTTTTTTATTTCATAAATTTCCTTCTGGAAATGTGCTAACTTAATCCACAAGCTATTGTAATATTCTATGTGGTTTTTATGTATATTATTGAAAGTAATGTAGCATCATTTGTTTTTAATAAATAAAAGTTTTATTTATATTTTTTCATGTTTTCTTTGCTGTTCTTAATTGTATATTGCCTTGGTGTGGAGAGGATAGTTTATAAGATAAATGCGAATAAATTTAAAGATAAAAGTAGCATACTGGTTATGAATGCTATTAATGTTTAATTGTAGTTATGTATAACTTGTAATAAGTAAGCTAAAATTTAGCTGTTAGTTAATAATTGCAAATTTGATTAGGGCATCACTGTAAATAGAGTGATAATTGTTAAATATGGTACTTAAATGATCATTCCATTACATAATTGTTGAATGTCAGCTTTATTTTAACATGAAAAATTGTAAATATTTTTGGAAATCTGCCTACAAGTTACCATATTCATTGAAACATCATCATACCGTCAACAGTGTCCTCCCTATGTTGTCTGTCCCTAGTTATTATTGCCCCTTTTCTAGCTATAAATGGGACATTTCTTTAACTTTGTTTTTCCATTTTTGAAAGAGTACCAGGATGAAGACATATTTCTGGTGAGTATAATAAATTTTACATTAGTTTAGACTGTTCTTCTCCCTTGAGAGGTACTTAATGTACATGAAGTAATAATTCTGGAGAAATCAGTTGCTTGAATCTGGGGTTCATCGTAAATGTTATTTGAATACTATCCAGTTATAAACTATTTTACAGAGGGTATACATATGTCAACTGAACCCTCGACCATAAAACTTAATTTAATTAACTGCATGAAAGTTACAGGTATCATTCATGAAACCTCTATCAATATGAGAAATAGCTATAGATAATTATCCCAAAGGATTGGAAAAGTTTGAAAAAGGTGAATAGTTGCAAGTGAATTGTCTGCACTGGATTTTGTCCATTATCTAACTCTCCTCGCATGTAAAAATGATCAATCTAAAAAACTTTGTAGATGTAGTGAAATTTTATTTAGCATCAGTTAAATATGAGAACAGATAATTTATTTGAAAATGGGTTTGAAGCGCTTTCTTTCCAGTTCACTGAATATATATTGGTATCAAAATATTGAGCTTTATGAAATGGTGTTTTTAGCAGCAGACAGGTTGTGAGCTTTTTACTAAAAAATGACAGTTTTCATGTTCAGTTTTCCATGTGATGAGGAACAACCAAGCAAGTATCATCGTTGGTGAAGCAGTTTTTTATGTACATATTTTCTTTTTATTCAGTTACTCCTATTTATCCAGTTATTCAATGTCCATTTAATACCATTCATATTGCCATGTGGGAGATGATTGAGGTGATTTCCTTCATCAATAGTTTTTAAAATGGAATTATCACTTAAAAGGAGACCCTACTATGCCTTATTTGCTGTCTCACTGAGGAGCAATTGCTGAATGGACTAATTTCATTTAATTGTAACACTTCAACTGAAATAGATAAACTCACCAGGGGCCTACTTTCTAAAAGCTGCAAATCTATTTAAAAGTATTCTGAAGAGTCTTAAATGTGATATGAAACTTTCATATTCAAAGGCATAATACAGGCAAATTACAATTGTGCCATTAGTTGCCAATAGTAGCTACTATGGTAAACAAAACTAGAACTCGTAAAATGCCTGGTAACTTTGATAAATGTATTTCAGGATAACCATCCTAGGGTCATTAGAAATCAGACAAGTCTTAAAGTATGTAAGGGTCACAGTCCACCACTATACCTTATAGATGAATGTACTTGAAGAGTAGGAAAGTCTTAAGATGAATTAGTGGGAATGTCTTCGCTAAAACAGAACCAAGGACAGGGAATCTTGAAATATATGCACATGATTTGGGTCATAACTAACGGCATTAAAATAATGATTATTGAGAAAACGGAATGAGATGGAAGGTACAGCTATGATGGATGCATTTGTAAAACAAAATGTAAAAATACCTCCAAGGAGGAAGAATGAAAAAGCAATCCACAGTCAAAGACCATGGTCAGTTGACTAATGGAAACCAAGAGAAGAGGTTTGAAAACATGAAACAAATATTGAAAGGGAGGAAAGCTGCAGCACGCAAACTAAATTTTTACATTTAGACCCAAAGATGATGTAATTACAATGAAGTAATTAACGACTGATGATGTTGCCAACACCAGTGAATGATTTATTTTCGTCCAGTTCTATTTTTTCAGAAATGACCGTTGATACTTACATAATTCAAGAATGGTTGTGAATTACAACAAATTTTTTATCAGTTTGAAACATATATTGTTGCATATACTCCTTGGGGAACTTTTCCTTTACCATTAAAAATTTCTTCATTAGAAAAGTACCGTTTCTAATCTCAACTTGTATTAACATTATTTCTCTCAACTAATCAATTTTCGGGCCGTAATAGTGACCAAGACGAAAAATAGCTCTCGTGAAATCATTAGTACATATATGTAAATGCAAAATTCCTATTTCCTATAATATGTTCCAAGAATGCAAGTTGGAGTTTAAAAAACAATATAGGGAACCACAATATTTCAAGGTTTATGTAGAATAGCTTAAGTATTTTTTGCGATTGAGGATGAATTTAGATTATTATATAAAGAAATTGTTAACACATCGATGGTTCAGACCGGGCCCAGTTCTAAACGTCTCTAAGACAAGGCCCTGGGTAAATCGAAGGGATAATTGATCGGAATTGTTACCTTCGCGTATAATACTTTAATTCGAAATAATATCATCTCTACCTGAGGATGTGCTTCCATCTGTGGAGGAAGTATGCTAGTAGTTGAATTGAAGGTTGACCGTTAAAAATCTCATGCAGCGTTATGGCGCTGTTCGCATGTGTTGAATTTTCGAACTAAACATTTGAAAATGAAATACGCCAGTAATTTTTGTCGGAAACAAATTTTGTAGGGAAATTCTGTTGTCGTTTATGTTTATGTTAACTATATGGCCAGCCAAACTTCACACGGAATTTGTTTCTGAACTCTAGGTAATAAGATATTCATTTCTTTAATGTGAACCAGTCGTACAGGATGGTATTCAACAAGAGAGACCTATCTAGAGCATTCTCTCCTGGAAAAAATGCAAGAAGGAGTTTTGGTAAGCGAAAATCGTTCGGTAGACGCGGAACAGAGAAAGGGAAAAGTGAAAATATTAAAGTTGTCATCCGTGTTCGACCTGTGAGCAATGAGGGCGATCCAACTACTCGGTAACTATCTCCTATGTTTGAACCTGAAATCTTTCCTATGATATAATGGATTGTGATATTTTGATTGTGCATTGTATTCAGTGCCGTTGTGAAAGTTTTGGATGACAGAATGCTCATGTTCGATCCAAAAGTGGAGGAGGATGACTTTTACTTCCAAGGCATGCGTCAGAAAACCCGCGATTTGAACAAGAAATCGAACAAAGACATGAGATTCATTTTTGACAGAGTTTTTGGCCCTGAAGCCACTACTGAAGAAGTCTTTGGCGGGAGTACAAAAGATATAATTGGTCATTTATTGGAAGGTTACAATTGTTCAGGTAAGTCGGTGTATCATAAACGGTCTTGTCCTATTTAACTGTCATTGTGGTGCATAACGATTAGTTTCTTTCGTAAAACATTCGTATAATTCAGTTGAAATTGCAAAACGTTTGTCACCAGTTGAAATGTTTGTGAAGGTATTCCATTTTTGTCAGTTATTTTGACGTGTTTATTTATTATGTACCTCTTTTCCCTCCGAGCACCAGAATTGTGGTTTATTTTCATAAAAACATAGCGAATAAACGTTTTCATTTTACTATGTATTAGTTGGTAAGTGCGAAAACAACTTCTTCGAGGAAATTTGCATATTTGAATATAATGGGTCAATGCTAAGGGGAGTACACAAAACAATCACATTTGCCAAATAATAAGAATGACTTCTGTCGTGATAAAATTGGATGTATGTTTATTTTAGTACAACATGAAATTCAAATCGCATGTATGGTTCTCATATTGTTTTTAGCATTACTGTTAAATATTTAAAGAATCTTGTGAGAGATGTGGCACAAAGACGTCGAATTCCATTAGTTGAGGAATTACACCAATGGTTTTTTAGTGTATATGTTTGTTTAAGTTATTGTATCCTGTAATATAACTGAATATTCTGTTATGGGTTAGGGTTGTAAGTTAGAGTCCTTGAGTTATATTATTAATCAGATTGAAAAATATGCAATTACAGATAAAGTATCTTTTTTAAACGTTAAAGAGGGACTAAAATATTGCTACAATTCAGTTATGTTGAATTTTGAATTATTTTTACTTTCTTTAACTTTCCATCACAGCGTGCCATGTAAGGTGGGTTTTGGATGTACACTGACCAACTGCCCCTACATCCAAACCTTCCTTACCCAATCACAACCTACGACATGGTAAACCTGTCTTCGTTGTAATATCTATACTTTCATCCTTTGTGCACATGAGAAAACAGCTTCATCAAATTGTGTCAAAGTCTAACATGGAGATAACCTGTCCTTAAATAAAGTTGTGTGAAAACATGGCTGTGTTTGCAATAAAATTATGGATGTGTTCTTTCTTAAATTCCTGGTTGTATTTCTTAGCTTCTTATAACGTTTTTAAGAGTTGTTAATTAATTAAGTGTTTAATCTGCATGTTTTAGTGTTTGTTTATGGTGCTACTGGTGCTGGTAAGACTTACACAATGCTTGGAACAAGAGATTGCCCTGGAATTACATATTTAACTATGGTGGAACTCTACCAACAAATGGAACAACTAAAAGAACAACGAAAATTTGAGGTTGCTGTTTCATATATGGAGGTATGGTACTGTTATTTAATTCTGAATTATCTCTTTCTGTGAATAAAATGTATAATTTCTTTTCTCTTGTGTTATACTTTATTTAAGTACCTACTGTTAAAAGTGCCTTAGTGAAGTTCATATTTGGAAGTTCGGCTACTTCTTTTCTCCATCTCTACTTCAACTGAAATATTAGCAGAAAAATACAATCCATTTTGTATAATATTTTTTCAGTTTTACTTTTATACATCATTAATAAATAACTCATGTCAGGCTTGCTACATCAAATTTTAAGGGCAAATCCTGAAGGAAATAGCATCCATTTCCTTCATTTTTAGCATCTGTTTCTATGATTAAGGATTTTCGTGTGGTAATAGAAATGCACACTGGGGTAGATGACAATGACTTCTTCAAGACTGAAAGTGCTCTTTGATACTTACCTGTCCAACTTCACTGCTGTCCATTTCAAGTTAACTCTCACATTGATGTTGATGCCTTTGCTAAGTTGGAAATGTACTTTCCATATATTTAGCAAGTTCAAGGAATCTTATCAGCCCTTTATTATTTGGAAGGCTAGGGATATTCAGAATGCAGTAAGATAATAATAAGCTGCCTCTCTGGTTCAAATCTAGATTCTCTTATAAAATGCTTAAGACTTGTGCTGTCTCATAAAATAAATGGTAAGTCTCAACTTGAAATTTCTCCATCCCAGTTAATGTTAGACCTTAGAAAAATCTGGGTATTCTCTAGCACAGCTTGGATCATTGGTATATGCTCTGACATTTTGTCCAGTGTACAAATCATCTAAATATTTTATAACCCCAAAAATATCACTAAATATTAGCCAAATATCTTTTTAAAAATTCAGGGGCACGCTGGGGGCCAGTTAAATCTAAAACAACCTAATGGTTTTATAAAATAACAAATATATTTACTAATTTTGTATCAGTCAACTTGGAAATACCTGTTTTTCTGATCCCACAAAAGAAAGGTATTTAATTTCTGCGAGTCTAGAAATCAACTCCTCGGATGCTGGTATGGAGTGCAACTCCTTAAAATAGCACTCTTGAAATGTGTTAATTCAGTGTCAGCCTTTCCAAGTTACTGGCCCAGAGAGTTGCCTGAAATACTTCTGATATGCTCTCTGCTTTCTCTAACTGCATCAACATTTGTTTCAGTATATCAAACAAGGTTCTACAATTGTCCATAACCGATTTTGTAATGAGAAATAATTTTACAGGGGCATATGAAAATAGGAAAATAAGTATATAAAAGCAGATGAAAGAAGTGTACATAAATTGAATAGTGTGGAAGAAATTAGCGAAAGGGCATAAGTTTCATGATATGCGATTAATATACCCTCTTTTTGATTTCTTCTCGAATTTTCATGACCTGAGTAAAATTGAATGAAAAAAATGTTAGTGCATGTCTACAATTCATCTTTTAACCCTTGGGAGGATGAACTTATTTTTCCATGTGGAGAATAATCTCATGGCTAAATATTGAATGTAGATGTGCCTACATACTTAGTGCTATGTAATTCTATTTACTTGTGCTGAACCAAAATATTTCTAGGATGTCTTTAGTGACCAACCTTTGGATAGCAGAAGATGCCCATGAAAACCTTTATTGCCCTGCATATACATCAAACAAATATCTCAATTCATTTGTTGTCAATTTTTCAATAGTCTGGAACTCTCTCTCAAGTGTCCTAAAAACAATTAATATTTACATATATTCAATGCTAAACTCTATAACTGCTTGCCATGTAAATAAGTCACAGGATAAAATTTGTTGGAAAATTTTCATTGTGACACATCTTTGTGTACACATGATGCATCTCAATTTCTGATGGTTCAAAAGATTAAATGAAATTACATTTTTGACCGTTTATCCTATGCACATTTTCTCTCTCATTTTATCCAAATTATTCTTTTTATTTGGACTGTACTCTATATATTCTGACTTTATTGCCTTTAGACTGTTTTCATTTCTTAGATTTTTTTTCAAAAGTTTCCCTTTTCTCATTTAAAATTCATCCATATAAATTTGTACGTCCTTCCCTCCTAATGAGGTCAGTGATTTCATCCATGGTTTCCTTCAGCCAATAGCTTTTTTATAGCTTACATTAATGTACCCTTTATGGTCCGCATCCCAGGATATCTTTTGGAGTCCTCATTTGATTCCTGAATGTCCTTCACAATAATGTAGCCAATCAATCTGTTTTCTTACATCTCTAGGCATCTCCCATGCAAATCTCCTTCCCCAGTGGTTTTGAAATTATGTTTGCCACCACAAAATTCTACTCTTCATCAGTCTCCTAAGGCCTTTCTCTTCTCATATTATTTCCCTTGTCCACATTGTCCTCATGTTTTTTCCTTCTTGGCCTTCTCCAATGATTGTGTTCCAGTTTCCAAACATTATTAGATTTTCTTCTTCTTTTATTTTTTATTACGTTGGTAATATATTTGTACACATCTTCATTATTGTTTTATTGGCCACAGCATGCGGCCTTGGACCATTTCTGTGAGTTTTATTGCCGACTGAGCAACAGTTCAGTCTTCTTCAGCATTATGACTGTCACATTTGTTTACTCAGCCCATGATCATTTACCCCTTATAATCCAAAAGTGGTAACCAAATAACTATATATATATATATTATAACCAATAACCCCTTATAACCAAAAACTGGTAGTCCAAAAACTCTCAAATTTACTGGGAGCCAAAGCTGGTGTTTTGAATCTTTATTCCAAATTATGATTTCATTATTTGTCTGTATCAATTTCTGAGGCCTTTGTCTTCCTATAAACTTGTTGTAAATAGTACCACCAGTTGGTGTTCATTTTGCCTCAAATATTTACAATGTGTTGACATCTTTCAAATGTCATTCATTTAATTTGGACATTATTTATAGTGTATATTACTAATTTAGCACCTTAATTTTAAGGGAGATGTATGTCTATCTCCCTAGCGTGTGAATATGAGAATTCATAATTGTTATTTATTTAACATTTTATTGCTTAATAATATTAATAAAAAAATATATTCCAGTTATGTCAAGTTTGTGGGTGCATACACTTGTTGGCTCAAGGGTATAAAATTCTTCCCGAGTATTGGTATTGTGTTCTAAACTATTTATTTAGTTGTTTAATGCGAATAACCCTTTTACACAAAGAAAGGCAAAAAATATATATTGGTTCCACAATTATAAAAAAAAATTACAAACAGGTACAAATTACCTAAAGTTACATACTTGTTATTGAGAATTAAAATATAGTTTAAAATGAAAGAAGAATTTTGATCTGCAATACATGGAAGACATTTTCAGATGGTATACAGGTACACAAACATACCTAGTTTGGTTGATTAATGTAGAAAAAATATAAATATTAAATAATATTCAAATTAAAATATGGAGACAATATTAGAAATATAGTATTTGTTATAAGCCAGGTGATGGCACAAAATGATAAATGTTAGTAGTAGTTATTAACTAGACCTATTGGCATTGATTAAGAAAATTTTTCCAATGGGCATAAGAAACAAATTATTAACATGTACAGATATCCACATGGCAAGAAATAGCATTCTAAAATTCTTCAGATATTTTTAATAACATACTTGTACGAGATAAGGGATTTTAAGGGTGATATAGAAAGTAGGTCAGTTTAATCACAACTGTTGGCATCTCTCATAATTTGGCTTAGAGGCGAGTAGTAATGAAGTTTTGTCCATGATATCTAATATCAAAGAATGCTTTATACCTTGTGTTATGTGAAGGTACTTGGAAAGATATTGTCCTTAGGAGTTCTAAGGAATCAATCTTGTAATTCAGTAATTTATAAAGAAAAGTTGTTTTAATTTTTCTACACTTATACAAGGAGGGAAGATTTAGTAGAGGTAACATTTTATGATAACTATAAAGATCTTTGTGAAGATTGAATTTGAATGCAATTTTGCACACAAACTTTCTATGAGCACATTAGATTGTATGAATGTAGAGTTTTTAGTTAGGTGACCAAACTGTAGAGGAGTTTTCATAGAGTCACCTAACATGAGATGAACAGAACTTCATATGACTATATGTTTTAAGTTTTTGCAGTATCAGAAGATAAATCCAAGTGATTTGTATGCTTCAGATTGGACATAGTTATAATGTTGATTGAATGTTAACTGTGAGTTATTATTGTTTTCTTCATTAGAATATTAATTATAGAACAACAATTGGAATTTAAGTACCTCCCGCATTTTCTATCTACAATCCTAGTACCTGCTCTAATTATCCAAGTACCTGTCAAGTCCCAGTACTGTGAGCAATGTATATAATTCTTCAATAAAAGAAATTAAGGGCTCATCTCTTGTGTTATTTTATTTTCAGGTTTATAATGAGACTGTGAAGGACTTAATAAACCCAAGTAAAGATACATTGCTTGTGAGGGAAGATGATTCATATGGTGTGAAGGTACAAGGACTCTCTGTGCTTAGGCCTGGTAATGCTACCCATTTACTCTCATTACTTGAAGGTGGCAATCGTAACAGAACGCAACATCCAACTGATGCTAATGCTGAGTCTTCACGTTCTCATGCTATATGTCAGGTACTTAAATTATTATTTTTGTTAAGAATAATACTGAAATCATACTTTTATTTTATAATTTTTCAGTAAGAAATGAAGTAGTTACATTGTGCAACCCTTCCCATAAGGATGATGGCTCATCTAATCCAACCTATTATGAATTTTGGGAATGTCAAGAAACCCATTTACACTTGTGTATTAGTTCTGAAATGATATTGGCCAAGTTTTTGTTTAGATAGCCAAAATCTATGGTCAATATCTCCTTTACATTATACTTTCCACATTTTACATTTTAATTTACATATTACTTTTACACAATTCGCAGTAAGGAAAACAAAATACCACAACGTCCGAGATGCTAATTGAAAGATACTGACAGAAGATGACATTGGGAAGAGATGGAAGGAATGTGTTGAAGATCTCTATCAAGAGAAGAGTGTAATGATTGCAATGCCAAAGAAACCTAGAACAGATAAAGGCGAAGAGCGCAGAATATTGACCCTAACTTCTCATGCATTGAAAATACTTACTCAGATAATCAGCCGACGAATAGAAGGAAAAGTAGTATTAAGCCTATTGGAAAAACAATTCGGATTCAGGAAAAACTGAGGAGCAAGAGAGGCAATTCTCAGCTTGAAGGTACTGGCTGAAAAATTGATCCATGTAAAAAAGCCATTATATGTGGCATTCTTGGACTTGCAGAAGGTCTTTGACAACGTCGAATGGATCAAAATGTTCAAGGTACTTGAGGCACTTGGAGTGGACTACAACGACAGAAGAATAATCCATCACCTCTACAAGGATCAGGTATAAACCATGCAAATAAAAAAACAGAAAGAAAATATAATCCAAAATAAACAAAGGAGTTTGACAAGGATGCAACCTAACATCAGCAGCACTATTCAACGTATATCTAGAAGAGGCAATAAAGGAAGCACAAGAATTGGGCATCAAATGAGTCAAGGGGAATGGAAAAGAAATAAACATGCTGTGGTTTGCAGATGACATCGCAGTAGTAGCAGAGACACGAGAAGACCTGTAAGCAAACCTGAATACTATGGACCAAGTACTTCAGGAATATAATATGATAATACACAAGTAGAAAATGAAATTCCATGTGTGTAGAAGAGAGGAGCTGAATGTAGATATCACCATTCGAGGAGTGGGTACCATATTTATGGTAGTGGATACCATAAACTCATTAGATAGCATCAATGTAAATGTTAGTTTTTTATTTGTGCACAAGGAAAGTATGTATTAGGCTTGAAAGAAAGAACTAATTGAATTTTGCTTTCATCATTCCACTGGGAGATTTAGGCTGATTGATTGGTAATTATCATATGTTCAGTTGGAAAGATGGATAGTTTCATAGAATTATATTCAGTTTATCTAATCTAAAATATCTAATTTTATAAATTTTGGTATGAATCAACTCTAGTGGTACTACTACACATCAACTCTTTGAACTGCTTCATGTGTGATTAAGAGATCTATGCTTCACTGCCAGTCAACAGTACCATGTAAACATTGCTTGAAATAAAAAGGATATATGGTAGCTTAAGATACATTGGCTATGAGGTTAAGCGTAAAGTTCATTTGCTACTCAAAAAAATATAAAATACAACTTGTTTTTTGTCAATCCCCCTATCTGCTACATGTGCTATGTCATACTGAGCATATCTAGCAAGGGACTTCATCAAGATCTTGTGACAAATATCTGTGGCTATTTTTACTTGTAAATTGATTTAAATATACAAGGAACATAGATACGGTTGCTAATCAATGTAAACAAAAAAATGCTTAAACTTGGTTGGCACTAAGTGATAAGGAAAAAGAAGAAGAAAAATTTTTTTTAATACAAGTAAGGGGCGAAATAGGGAATAAACACTAGGTTACTTGGGTGTGTTTGAGAAATAGTGACCCACGTATACCTCAATCACACACAAATGCCAAAATAAATAATAAAAATGATGAAACAAACTTGATCACTAGGGTGTGTTAAGAAATAACTGTCACTCTCGTGAATCACATTCATACACACACTCAGGGTTTACAAGGATCCCTCCTATGCCAGTGACCCATCAATCACACAAATAAATGAAAATTATAAAAGGATGTGATGAAACAGAAACGACTTACGTAAATACACAGTCACTCGAGTGTGTTAGACCTTTGTGAATTTCACACACTCACTCAGTCAGGGTTTACAAGGATCCCTCCTAAGCCAGTGACCCGTTAATCACACAAATCAATATAAAGTTATAAAACGGATGTATGCACGCTCTATTATAGTGAACTCTACTCATATGTTAGTAATAATATTCCTATCTGGAAACATTCTTACTTGTCACAATGTTTTTAACATAAAAAAGGGCAGCAAGGATTGTCTCTGGGAATCATATGATTTCCCATTCCTGCCAATTTTCAAGGACCTGCAATTGCCTCCTTTATTCTAAACCTAACTAACAATATTAAAAGAAATATGAATGCTTCATGCTAAATAGTTATGTGCATTATCAATTGCACGTGATGATACACAGCAGGTATTAATGATATACATTACAAATGTGCAAGAACCAAAGCTTTAAAGTATGGACCCAAGGAAATGGGCATGCAATTTTTCAATAATTTACTTCAATCATTGGAAAAATGGAAGGTGTTGGTAGTTTTAAAGTTAAACTTAGAGAATACCTGCATAAGGAGAAGTTATATTATGTGGAAAAATATTTAAATTCTAAGTAGTATTATCTGCTGTAATTTGTTTCATATTTCTTTGTAGCTTAATGTAAATTCTTTAAATATTGGTATGTAGTTTGTTTTTTTACATATTTATATGCAGTTTATGATTCCTCGTGTATTGACTTGCCTTCATCATGTGCAATTAACCTCTTATAATATTGTATCCTGATCGCCTGTTGAAAATAAATAATAATAATAATAATATCCGTGATTTGCTGAAAGGGCTTGCATGTGTATATGATACAATGAAAAATCAGTTTTCATTGTGTATACATATATTGATAAAATTTTCAAAACATTTTTTCAAAGATGGGAAATTCATTCTATGCTCATAGCACTTTCTTCTCAGAGTAAAAATTTATCAAATGAGACATATGGGAATTAATTTTTTTAATGAAATAATACATACAAGTGGTTTGATTTTGTGTGATTCATTTCAAAACATTGCAACTACCTTTAGTTCAGAATCTAAGTTATCATTCATTCTATTAGTTATATTTTTACAGTTACTTTTATTGAATAAAAATTATGTGTAATTCCTCATTTAAGTTTTAATCTACTCAGGTATATGTGAAGATGACCATTCACAATGGAAATCCTCAAGATAGTGGTGAGGGATCTGTTATCAAGGTGGTAAAACTGTCTATGATAGATTTGGCTGGCTCTGAACGTGGTTCTGCTACTGGGTTCAAAGGGTCACGTTTTGCAGAAGGTGCTAATATCAATAAGTCACTTTTAGCACTGGGTGAGTAACTTGTTTCTGATTATGGTTGATTCACTTAATTATGGTGGAAATTATCTCTTTTTAGACAACATGTCCCCACATGGGAACTCTTTTTTTACTGTTTTATAGTAACGGTGGCTTCCTTAACTTTTCAAGTTATCAGCATGTGTCAAACCACTATGCAAAATATTTATGCTTTTTCATACAATCATCTTCTTTTAATTTTCTATAAATAACATTAATATTTTATTCTTAATTTGGATAGAATATGTATTTTTGTGATCAGTAAAGTGGCATTAGAATTGCATAGACTGCTTTCGCTGGATATGTATAGGATTACATTTGAGATAATTCACAAACTTATTTGTCTAGAAATTATTTTATCCTTTAGAAATTTAAAGACAAGTATAAATTTTTTAATTTATTGTAGTTTAGCTAAATAATATTCAAGAGTTGTTATCTGACGTGTGGTTCAGAGTTTTAATTTGGATTTTTTTTCCAAATAAAACTTAAAGAATATTTGCCTAAATTTGTTGTAGCCAACATTTGAGTTTGATCTTTGGAGTGTGTGGTGCATTTTTTCCAAAGTATCAAGTCATGACTATTAAATGATTCTCCGCTTACTGTTTGTTAACATTTTTTCTTTAGTCTTATTTGGCTAATAATGGAGCAAGGGGACAACAATGGTATGGAGGAAAATGGGCATTCACCGAGTTCAAAGCTACTTCACTAAAAAGGCATAATTTACATTTAAACCTATATTTTCCAAAACTAAAATTGTATGTTTGCTGAAAAAAGCCAGTATTTTATTAGTCAGAGATTCAAACAATAATGCATCTTAGTTTAAAATTTGAAGCATGGTAAATTTGCTAAATTTTGATGCGTATATAATTTCATAATGCAATCTATCATTCATTGATACTTCTGATTGTCAGTGTTTCAGAAACTGAAAAATAATGGCTTTTGTGAAATAACAGTCTTAAGACAGGTATGAAGATCTTGGAAAATCTTGCCAATGTTCATACATAATTTTAAATGGAGGATGTCACAGATGCAGAAATAATTATGCATGTCGATATTACTATCTATCTATCTAAAGAGAAAACAATTAGGCAAATGGTGGTCGCAATTCTTAGCCGGGGATTTATTTTTACTGTTTAGAGAGATTTACTTTTTCAGATCGAAACTTGTTGCACTTTCAAGTCACTGCTAAGTTTACCCTGATTGAAAGTCAATTTATCAGCAGTGAAATTCATTGAATCTTTCTCTGGGTTGAATTTTACAGTTTTAGCAAATGATAAAAACCTTTACATAGATTACACAGGCCTACAAAAAAATTTTTTTTTTGGTGGCGGGAATCTTTGTGATGATTTTAACTATATTTGTAGAGCTGAATCCAAATATGAAATCCGTTTTTATTTAAAAGCTCTACTTTTTTATATATGGCACATCTTACGATTAGTTGTTTTAATATTTGATATATTCCGGAAAATAATTTTCAAAGTTAAATAATTCTATAAGTATACTAATTTATAACCACTCTGTGGTGTTCCTTTTATTTTCAATAAACTGTCAATAAGTTTTATGTATATTTCTATATTGTAGGCCAATGAGATTAAAAAACAAAAATCGTTTGTATCGACTTCGGTAAAAGATTTATTGATAGCTCCAAGCGTAGTTTAAAATGTGTACTTCTTCACAATGGTAACAGGTTTGGCGCAATACCAATCGCTCATTCAACTAAAATGAAAGAAGAATACAATACAATAGCATTGGTCTTACAGAAGATAAAATACCAGGAACATCGCTGGGTGATTTGTGTAGATTTAAAAATGGTGAACTTTCTTCTTGAGCAGCAAAGTGGCTACACAAAATATCCTTGTTTCTTGTGCCTCTGGGATAGCAGGGGCAGACAAAACCACTGGATTAAGAAGGAGTGGCCTAAGAGAGAAAACTTGGTTGTTGGGAAAGAAAACATCATTGCTGAATCTTTAGTTGAAAGAGAGAAAATCATCTTACTGCCTCTACATATTAAACTAGGCCTAATGAAGCAATTTGTAAAGGCTCTTGACAAGGATGGACCATGCTTCGGCTACTTAAGACTAAAGATGCCCCTTTAAGTATTGAAAAACTTAAGGATCCTGCTTTTGTCGAGTCAATGAATGAGATTGAAAAAATTAGTTGGATGTCATTTGTTGAGGTCATAAAAATTTTCTAGAAAATCACAAAAGTGAAAATTATATTGAGCTGGTAAACATTATGCTCAGTAACTTCAAATCACTTGGATGTAATATAAGCACAAAAGTTCACTACCTACACAGCCACTTAGACAATTTTCTTGGAAATTTTGGAGACACAAGTGAAGAACAAGGTGAAAGATTTCACCAGGATATAAAAACAATGGAAGCTCGCTACCAAGGAAGATGGGATAACCATATGATGGCAGATTACTGCTGGTGCTTAAAACGAGACTGTTTGAGCAAAGTGCACTCAAGAAAATCGCGCAAAAGAAGCTTCCGATGTGTTGAGTGATGTTTTTATGCATTTTTTTCTTTTCAATTTGTTTTATTACAGTAAAAAATTTTAGTATTTGTATTCAATTGTATTGTAAAATTCTGTTGTGTTTGTGGGTGATTTAACAGCCCTAGAAATAAATCAAGTCTTTATACTTAGTGAGTTTTATTATTAATATAATATTCCCATATCATCATGTAGAAGATTTTTTTACGTAAGTAACAACATATCTATATCTTGAAAACTATAGCTGATAGGAAAAAACTAGTGTCATAATTGGATTCAGCACCCCAATTGTTCTTTAAATCATCATTAAAAGCTCCGGCACCAAAACCACTGTTGGCCTGTGTTATTAGCCTTTTTCATTTCATTCATAGGTGGCAGCATTAGAGTTAATAAAATGAGATTATTTGTTACCAATATAGGGTTCACATTTTGTGTACTGCACAGATTTTTTAACAATTTAAACAGGTATTTGTCTGAGATGGCTCAGCAATGGCCTCATCCAAACAAAGCAGGAGATAAAGTGAAGATGAGAACACAGGAAAAATGAAGAATAGCTGCATTAAAGTGCGATAAGCTAAGAAAACTTCGCAAATGAAGTTCTATTGTGTAAAATAAATACATACATTATGAAAAAATTCATGTTCAAATCCTGTCTTCTCAAGAACTCTTCATTTTCTCAGAACAATCTTCATTTCCTAATTCCTACTCAACTCCCATTAACCTGTCCAACTTTTTTCTCTTGAAGAAAAGACTACTCACAAATTTTCTATTAAAAGCCAGTAATGTTATTGCCCCAGACTTTGAAAACCTGAACTTAATTTTACTGTGATGGTGGGGTGTAGATTTGGTGTAAAATGACATTTTTTGTAACACCTGCAACTTTGTACCTGTTGTAGTTTTCTCTGGAGAGCTCTCATAAGATTCAAGCTGGAGACAATTGGAGTGTAATATCAATGGTCACCTTCAAGAAGTAAAAATTATTTACTACAAACACACCTGCAAAGTACCGCAATGAAACCTAATTTTTGAAAACTCTTGATAATTAAAACGGGGTATGAAAATTGAATGTAATTATGAATCCCAGTTATCATGGAATACTCAACCTATGTGATAGTTAAATGGTGATGAATAGAAAGGGCTAAAATGGCACTGCTCATTTTTTACAAGGTCATTCCATGATACTTTACCTATGGTATATATTTAGTTGTATAAAATAAAAAATTTCTTCAACAGCATTTGAACTTTATTTAATTAATCATGGTCATAAGCATTAGTTAATGTACGGTAAAATCAAAGGGAAGTTGTTCCTGGGAAAATTTTCTTCTATGTTACCTGAGTACAATTGAAGGATGTCTTTGGGTTGTTTTTTTTAGAGCATTAATATATAAGATGTATAATAATTGTAAAATATTTTAATATTGATTTCTTTTTTAATATGCTTTTGTATTTGTTTTATCTTCTGCAGGGAACTGTATTAATGCTTTGGCAGATGGTCTGAAACACATTCCATACAGAGATTCTAAATTGACTCGGCTTCTGAAAGACTCATTAGGTGGAAATTGCAAAACAGTTATGATTGCAAACATATCTCCTGCCCATACTTCCTATGAAGACACTTATAATACATTAAAATATGCTGATCGTGCTAAAAAAATAATGCTCAAGGTTAGTAATGAAGACAGTAATAGTATATTGTCATGAAAATATTTTTTCTATTAACTATTGACTTTAGTGCATGTAAAGTTAGTGGAATTAATTAACTTGCCTAGTTGCTGGCCTATATTTCCATGAATAATTTTTTAACCATCTAATAAGTTATTACCAATACCTAAATTCACTTTTTAATGACAGTTAGGTGGCTTTTATTGTATCAATTATGGGACATCAATCATTCAGTCAATGTTTGATATAAAATTTTATCTTTTAAATCTTCAAAAAAAATCTTTTTTCTTAAGTCTTTTAAATATTTTTATGAAACAATATGTCCAAACTCATGACCCTTGCCTACTGCTAGTTACACATATCCAATTGCATCAAAACATTAATACTGCCAGGTCAATTGCTTACTCTTAAGCTCTATAGTTTAAGACAGTATGGATTAGGTGCTTTATTGTTTGTGTGTAATTGAGTTTGGTCAATTTATGTAGAAGTATATTCCATGCAGAATAAAATATTTTGGCACTCTTTAGCAGATAAAGACATTCAATAATGTACACCTTTTAATGTTTATTTAATAATGACACAAAGGTACATCCTTTATTCCTATTTTACGGTAATAGTCGTTCCCAACATGTCCATTGAAGTCGTTTGGGTATACATCTATGTCACTTGACTGTCATTTATAACCAAGAAAAATGGTATAAGACATCTTGCAACATGCCACAATTTTAGTGGTATTTATGATGATGTGATATTTTTGATGAAATAGATTATATCTTTTGGTATATAGGAAGTGGTCACGTAAATTTAAATTTACAGGATTTATATGAAATTTAAATTATCATGTAAGCCTACTTTTAACATAGTTTTGAAAATAATGTGTTATGGTCATTAAGCTCCAGATTACATACTAAATGTTTCCTTAAAGACTACTATTACTTTTTCTTACAACTGCAGTGGAAACATATAGTGACACATAATTTATTCTTTTGAGTATACCAGCAAAATGTGCAAAACATTTTTTACATGTTAATTACCCAATAAAATTTAGCTTTTGCCTGAACAAGTCATCAGTCAAAGTCTATATCAGGCTACAGGAGGCTTATGGAGAGTCTTTTTCCCTATGGCATAGCTAGATGATGATTTTTAATACTCAAAGAAGGGACAATATCAATTTCAAAGAAGTCAGACCCTTAGCTTCAGTTACTGCAATTACATAAGTAAATATAAAAACTGCTACTGTCATTATAAGAGAAGATCATTAAATTATGTTTATGAGTGCTGTTAGAAATATTGAAAATTTCATTGACTATCACCCACATGCTGGGAACCAAACAATTGCAAGAAACACACTTGTGCATGGTGCATTTACAAAACCATGGTGAAATGGCAGTTATCTCATGAAAATGGATATGAAGTGTGTTCTTCCTCCCAATAGTCCAAACCTATGCCGATTTAACATTTTCTCTTTCCCCAATGCAAAGAAACACCTTCATGGAAAATATTTTCATCATCAAAAACACGCCTAGGTAAAATGAATATGGTACCACTTGAAATGGCTTATTTGGATGTGATGCTGAAATCAAATCAATGAAATATGTACCAGATATGTATGATATATTAAGCTAACCATAAAGCAAAATTATTAAATATTTGCACAGTACACTATGGGAAATAAAATTGTATGATCGCTATTTATTTAACACAACTCATAATTAAATAGTGGCATGATCGGATATTATTCACCAGGGTTATAGTTACTTGTAGAGTTAGTACTTTATACTTGTGTTGTTTCTGTGAATTACTGGTGTTAAATAAATTCATATTTTGTTGGCCAAACACAGTTGCATACTTTTCTCTCAATGTAAACACAGATAGAACATAAATTATAGTTTAAAAATATTGTCATGTTGGTTACTAAAACATCAACAAATTTAAAAATAAGAATCATAGTAAATTGCAAAAATGTTAATTTTCAATGAAGTCTAGTAGTGAGGCTAGGCTCCTAAATTTTATTATAAATGAGTCTATTATATGTCCATGCTAATGATGGCATGATTAGTTGTTGCCTGTTTACACAATACAAAAAAAGGGTAACTGTTACTAATTTTGCTTATAGGTGTCACCTATTGCATTGTCACCTTTTATATTTAGCATTATGAAAAGTTTATAAATTAACTAATAATTAAGAGTAGTAGCCAAAGGTGAATTTTTACTCTTAAGAAATTTCCTGTACCAAATAAGAAACATGATCGCCCCACAATCAACCATTACGTTATGCACTGCTGGCCTGACTAGCTTTTAAAATTACCTAACACAATGCATTTAGTTCCTAACACAGTTTAGATCTTGATTACTCTGTCATATTAATCATAAGTTTTATGCTCATAAATTGTTTCCCTTATATTTCAGACCAAGAAAAATGTTATTGCTATGGACATGCATGTTATGGAGTTGGCAAGTTTAGTTGAGGAACTACGCCAAGAAAATGCAAGTTTAAAACAAAGAGTTGCAGAATTGGAGTCTGCTGGAGGAGGTGGGTGTGCAGGGGATAAGTTTCAGCAAGAAAATGCTGAATTGAAGCGAAGATTAGCTGAGCTTGAAGCCAAAATGGGAGGTGGAGGTGAATGCATAGGTGGTTGCTCTAATGTTGAAATGAATAATGCAGCACCTGAGCAAGTATGTATGGAAGAGGTGGACTCTGAAATTGATGGAAAAGCCTTGGATAGGACATTTGATCAAAATCAAGAAAAGAAAAATTTGGAGTCTACTGTAGCCATAAATGCAACTTTTGTTTCAAATCATGTTGCTCAGGAAGTGTCTGAAATAAATGCAAGTCCCCCTTCAACTGAAGCAGTGATATTGGAGCAAGTTATGCAGATTTGCAGTGACCGAGAAGCTTTGCAGAAAAAGCTGCTACAGTTAGAGGCTGACTCTAAGGTTCTCTCTTGGAAGGCTTCATGCCGACGTCGAACTTTGGCTAGGACTCAGTTGCTGTGTAGCAGTCAAAGAGCAGACAATGCAAAGGTTTGTTTTAATTTATTAGTAATTTCTGAATCCTTTTTATCAGTTCTTTTACTTTAAATGCATATTAATAAGCGCCTGGAAAGGAAGGAAAAATGGTTGCCATATCTATTATCTTTCTGACTGATGTGATTAGTTTCTGATAATGGTGAATTTTGGAAATTTTTCGTTGATAAGCATTTTTGAATGAGAAGCTTGAAATTTGTCTAATTGAAAATGGTTTAGTCTTCTTAGGACAGGTGGTATGTTGACATCTCAAGGTAGAGAAATATTCTATTATAAGATCTAAGTGGGGCAACCAACAATCCTTGAAAACCAGGAAAAAACTTTTAACCATTTTTAAAAAAACCTGGAATTGAGTAGTAAAATGTAGGGTATTGTGGGAAGGGTTTGGATCTCTTTGCTTTTGTTGGGATGTATTCTTTTCATCTTCATTAATAATGAATTAAATCTTTATTCATATTTTATATCTTAACAATATAGAATCTCAACACTCAATAGTGATTTCCAGGGCATGATATAAAATATTCCAAATTTTCTTTCAGAATTACATCAAGGGAAATATTATTTCAGTTAGATTACAAAGCACAGAAGTGAGATTACTGGCTAGTGTCTTTAAGTGAATTACATAAATTTATTTAACTCATATAATTATAATTCTCATAGCTTGTAAGCATTACCTGAAGCTAATGGACCATCAGTTTTCTTTTTAGCAGGTAATTTCTAGTGTATAATTTTCTCTTTGCTTTGTTAGGTATACATTTGTTTCATTTTGATTTATTACTCTGTGTGCCCAAATCAACTGTCTTTGATATTGTCATCAGATTAATTTTTTTCTTGTTAGGTTTAATTAATTATTGTTTGAAATGAATAGTAGCTATTTCAAGTTGTAATCCTAAGTATACTTCCAAATGTTCAGTCATGAGGACCATTTGTGCGGCTGAAGTAAAGTGAATGAAAAATATTGTATGATCTTTACAATTATTTTTCTAGATATTAGCAGTAAGGTAGTGAAAGCAGCTTACTAAAAACCATATTTTTATTAAATTACAAGAAACTGTGGGAGATGTTGCAACAGTAACTTTTAAAGGAGTCATCCGCTAACATGCATTTCATTGAAACAATTTCAGAGCATAAAAATCATTCACCTTGACCGGCTTGAAACATTTCAGAGTTTAAGAGGACACTGCGACAGCTTAATTGGCTAAAGCATTCGGCTGGATATCGAGGGATCTGGGTTTGAATCCCAGTCAAGGCGAATGATTTTTACGCCCTGAAATTGTTGCAATGACATATTTTTACTATTGATATATTTTTCATGAGTTTGAAGAATGGTTGCATATTCTGTGACAATTATATGCATTGTGGAATCATATTGATTAACTTTTGGTCACCATTGTTTGAAAATGGTCAATTTTGCTTTGTTTTATCCAAAATGACACATTGTTTTTAACAATCAATGATTAATTTTAGTTTTCCTTACTTACTGTGCAGCTTTGGGGATTAGTGTGAAAAGGTAAGGTTGAGGATTGTGTGGGCAATGTTTGTTGACAGTATAGACCATTTTTTTTTAATGAACTATCAATCTTTGACACCTCTGCAAGTGATTTTAAAGTTTTAAAAATTGTAGAATGATTTCAGCTAGTAGAAACAGCTGGAAAAATTGTGAAATTTATATTTTGTTTCATTGATGATTACTCTAATGTCTTAAGTAAGCTCTTCCCCTTCTATTGAAAATATTAGCAGAGTATACATTAGATTAATTATTATTGCTCAGAGAAAAAATAGCATTTCAGAAAATATGGCTTAAAAATATGAACAATAAAAAATGTACTGTGTTGGGACAGGTGTATAGTACAGGTATGACAATTTTTAGCTTCACATAAACCGTGTTATCAATAGGAGTAAGAATTTATGGTAAATTAGGTCACTTATATTATCATTTAAAAAAGCTAATTTTGGAATAAAAAATGAAAACGTCAACAAAGATTGCTGGAAAAAAATATTTTCAGCTGTAAGAAATGTATTAATATATTATGGTACTGTAGTTTCAAGACTCTTATGTGATTTTATTTTGTTGATTGCTATGGCATGTGTTTAATTGAACGCATATTACTATCATTCATATATGCCTTTGATGTGCTTAACTGATGATATTAGTTATTATCAATTACAGATATTAGATTACAAGTTTAGTGATGGTTGACTTGGGGTGTATTGTGATTCTTACTTGAGCACTCTGACTGCTTAATCAGGAAAATCCAAAAAAGTTAGGAATCATTTAATTTCTTAAAATATTCAGGTAAATGACATACATTAAGAAAATAATAGGAATACGTCATTGATACTAGATTTTCTTGGTAGCCATGGATGACAGAGACAAAGGAACTAGTTCTCCTACCCTGAGAAGCATATTGAGAGATTTTCAATAACCATTAATATAAAATCATTTGTTAGCCTCCCTTTTAGCACAAATGGCATTTTGGTCTCTATTTTTTATTCGCATTATTCAGGAATCTTTGTATAAACTGATAGTTATCTGTTAAAAGTTGAGGATATTTGGTTGAATGCATCTGCAGTTCCATAGCTTAATCCTTCAATGTTGCAAACATTGCAGACCATTGTACTATGACCACCAAGTTTAACCATTTGCACCCTTTCAAATTCTCTGGTATAGGGTTGCTTAAAAAGCTTCCAATCCATTGATTGTTGTCAACTGATATCATCTATTCTTGAAATGTTTCATTTGTAGCTCACTAAATCCTTTTCACAGAATGTATTTTCCACCATAGTCTGGACTAGTTAAAAACAAATTTTAATGCAATATGTCTGTTTTTCACCATCACTGTTATATAATTGACATGTCTTAACAGAATAATAACAACGCTTTGGGGTAAATCTCCACCAACAAGGAAGGGCAGGAATAGGATAGGTGTGTTGGACAGAATAAAGGGAGGAAACAATTGTTCAGAATTGAAGAGGGGCTTATTGTAATATTGAATGTCAGGTTTTGTTTTGCTAAGAAATGCAAGTAATTTGTTGCTTTACTGTTTGGTAATTTGTGCCCATCCTTGAGCCTACCTTAACTGGTAGGTTATCATTAACAATGAACTCTCAGAGTAAGCTGTACTCAAGTTGTTACAGTGTATCATTTTCACAAATCTATTAAAATTCAAGAATTTGGAATAATGATTTGTAAGCAAGGTGCTCATGGATTCTGATTGGAGTAGGAATTAAAGTTGTTGTTCATAGTCTAATTCATACATTAGGGCATTACATTTTACTTTGAGATATTGCATATTTTTCAGAATGAAATATAAGGTGAATAGGTTTTGGTACACCACATGTGGTTACTAAGGAACTACAGCTTTTGGAAAAGTTTACATCACTTTGGAAAGCGAATTAAATATTCCAGTTTGAGAAGTGATTTCAATTCATATTTTTTAAAGACTTTTTACTTAGCTTTAATGGTAACTTAATGAACATTGGTCTATCTGTCAAACACAGTATTGAAAAGATATAAATAATGGAACCAATTTCTAAGAACTCTATATTTTAACCTCTCCATAATGTGAAAAATGCTTGTGTCAACTCATTAATATTAATTGGTTCCTACTTTTCAGAATGAATTTAAGTCACAGTCTGCAGAAGACAAAATTGGCCTCAGATTAAATCGAATTGCCGAGCGCAAGAAGATATTGGAGGAACAGCTCATTGAAAATGGGTGCAAGCTTAATATGCTATGCAAGGAATCATCTTCACAAGTACTTTTGCAGCTGGAACTGAAATCTCAACACTTAGTGGTATGAACTAAAATTTTCTTCTTTTTTTATGCCATTGTACTTATATATGTATGTTTATATTTAAAAAGGGAAAACTTTGGCTACATTGAAATTCAATAGGTCATGAATAATTTCACCACTAGTGATTATTATGGCTGATTTTCCAAAGGTGTACATTATGGAAATCATGACTTAAACAAATTGAAAAAATAGTGAGCACTTAAAATGTTTGCTGGAATTGTAGGATGTGTAAATAGGTTTAGCTTTTAGGATGGAGTTATGCATGTGCAAAGATACCATCCCTTAAAGGGAGAGAAAATAACAATTTTTGAAAATGAAATATTTTCATTTTTCTCCATAGCCATGGAATAGATATTTTTCTACAAATCTTAGATTATTCCTCCAATGTTGCAGATGTACTGGTTGAGGTCACAGCTTTTATGATATTAAGGGGAGGTGACTGAGCTGACTTGTACCATTAGGGTTAGTTGGGTAATTTGGGTTGGGATGTTCAGGGAATTAAGGAAGGGTGGAGAGAGACCCAGTGTCTTGTCTTAGCCCTCAAAGATGGAACCAGAGGTCTGCAATTTTACGTCTTATCTGATAGGCAGTGTACTTCACTTAAAGTGCTCCCCACATGCCACCCCAAGGAGGGATTGGGATGCCTCTGAAAAATCCTATCACATTCAGGACTAAATCCTAGGCACTCAAAGGTGGGAAGCTAGTACCCTAGCCACCACATTATCCCATCCCCAAAAGCTTTTATAATAGTTTTTAAAGCTGTGAGTCTATTGCATCTTTAGTGAACTCTCTTCAGCCTTTGTAATAACTTAGTTGAGTAAAGTGGTATAATTTAGAGATTTTTTTATGATTCATACTATTGTCTTTATTTCATCCATGAATTGATGTCCTCGGGTTTGGGTCCTAAACACTAACAAGCAGTATCCACACAGAATGATATGGAGCCTGACAAAATATAGCAATGTGAGGTTTTGTAATTTCAGGGCTTGAACTGTGTCAACATTAATATAATAAATTCATTTATGAGGTCCTGGTTCATTGATGAAATTTATACTGTTATTCAACATCATTTTCAACATCTGTTAGTCTGAAATCAAGGAAACATGTATTTATTATAATTAATTATTAATATAATCAATTTATTTATTATTGTGTACCTTATTTTTTAGCATTATTTCAATCTTAGGGTAAACAGAGGATAAATTAAGATTTGGAAATGGTTTTAATTATTTGAGAGATCCCTCATTCAGGTTCTTTTACCTTTTCTTGTAAAAATTGTCAGTGTAACCTTTGGGTGATGCTAGCCAATGGTAAGTACACTATAAAGTGAACACTTAAAAACTCTTTTTTCCTCCATAGTTGTAAAACCTAATTTTCTATGGCTATGCTGTTTTAAAACAAAGCAACTCCAGTAAAAATAATAGTATTTGTATTTTGTGGTGGCTTTTTAGGGTCTGGGAGTTTAGTGATCAGATCTGGATGGGTAGGAAGTATTGCGGTTGAATTTTGCTGATCATCCAGTGTCTGTGCCAAGATAGTGACACAAGTTGTTCTTAATGTATTGCAACTTGGGTGTAAGGGGGAATTTAGTCAGCTTTCAGCTTGCACAATCAGTATGATAAAGTGGAGACTGGTTAACGTTAACTTTGGTGGATGAACCCATGAATTTCATGTGAAACAAATTTCATGCTAAATGAAATTCCTTCTAAAACTTTTCTTCCATTTCAATATTTTAAAGACATAAGTGTTTCGTGAACTTTCATCTCCAGTGGTGTGTTGATCAATGATCTGAATGGGGCTTTTTAAGTTTTGTCTTATGTTTTGAGAAAAATTACTGTTGAAGAAAGATTGAAGTGTAAAATTTCCTGTAAAAATATTATTTCATGCTTCATGAAAAAATTTGCTTTGATTTATTTTCTAATGGGTGAAAAATGTTTTCTTGTTTACTGTCACTTTGACTGAGCCATTTTGTGTAAAATGAGTAAATAAGCCATCCATCAAATGGAACATTAAACTGTGGGCCTCTTATAATTCGTTGTCTCGGGCGTGACTTCATGGAATCGACTTAACATAATGAAAAGAGAAATTTTATAATTCCACTTAGATTTATAAGACGGACGACCTAGGTTTCGACGTGGCACGTCATCATCAGGTGATGATCATCACCTGATCCCTATCCCTAATGGCGCAAATGATCTTAGCTGTTGGTCACCTCCCCCATAACTACTAATACTGTGAATAAATAAGCACTGAAAAACTTATTAGCCAGGTCAGATCATGCCTGAATTTCATGCCATCCATTTTTATGTTAAGTGAGTTTGTTTGTAGCTGAAATTCATCTGGAATCTCATGGCTCATCATGCAACCAGTTCATAAAATCTCATGAATTCAGGTTGGAATCAAGTTGAATTCAAGTGTACTATGTGTAGTTGGATTAAATCAGCCAAAATGAAGGCTGGAATACAACTTTTCAGATATCTTGGAACATACTTTAATGCAGGAAATGGGTGAAAAATCATGAACATTTTATTTTGTAGAAACCTAAAAAAAAATTCTGTTAATCTTTTATTATTCAGAAACCACTTTCAAATATCCTTATGACTATCACTTTTTTAAGAAAATGCTGGTATCTAATGCTTGTATTTAGTTAATCTTCTTTTTTTTTTAATAGGCTAAAGGATGGCATTGTGTGGCTGATCATGCATACAGAATGGCATGCCTAGCAGAGAAGGACAGATGTCAGACTGAATCGGTGCTTGAAAAGATGGCATCAAATTTTAAAACCTATTACTGTATTTTGTCTGCTCACAACCTTCTCACCCAAGCTCAAGAAATGCATTATGAGGTAATTGGAGTAAGACATTTCAACTACTTATGTATGCATTAGGTTTCATATTCTCATTCCAAAAAATCTTTAAGCACCTGAAATTAAGCTAGAACATGTTTAGCCATTTGATACTTCGAAACTTTTATTAGATGGATTAAATATATTATTAATTTAGTTGCTTTGATGCTCCCAAGGCCTAGGATATATTAACACAGCCTTAAGGTCATATATATGCTTATAGCTTTCACACCATTACCTTCCATGGTAATTTTAGCAAAAAAGATAATTTTTATGGTTTATATTTTTTGTTGTGCTCAACCTGGTGGGCAGAGCATTTGGCCATTGACCAGAGCACCTGGTTTCAATTCCTGGTGACTTTTGACATCTCCAGCTTCACCCAAGCTGTTTCATTTTTCATACCAGATCTTCTTGTGAACCTGCAAGTGGCACAGGGAAAGGAACTTACTCATCCTGGTGCATAAATTTCTCATATCATAAGTTTAATTCTTCAATTTAAAATAATTACACATATATGTGCTTATATCGTGATGGCTATTCACAGTTAAAATAAATCAAATCTAATGTGCTTCTTGAAATTTAACACATTCTCTTCTAGACAAATTTATATTATTTTTGTACCCACGCTCTTTTAATTTTTATTGTTCTTTTCATAAGTCAATTAATAATTATCACAAATTTGGTTACAAATGATCCTTCCATGGCTAATTGTTACCATATTTAGGACAGCAATTTTAAAAATATTTCTAACAAGTACAGTTCATATTTTCACCATCTTGCCCCCATCAAAATACTTCCGCTGTACTGAACATGCTAATTTCTTATTGAGATTTTCCTTCTTCCTCATAAGATTTCATCTCTTTTTCATAATCTTTTCATCTTCAACCTGCCTTAACGGATACCTCTATTTCACCCTTAGATAATGTTATAGAATCAGCTGTTGTGTGTTCCACATCATCTAATTTTTTAACAAGTTAAACATTTAGCTATAATATCCACAGAACTACCACGAGCCATGTTTTTACTTTACAAACATTCCTCCATCTCCATATTAATTGAGCTAAGGTAAGCTTGGACACTAACCCAGGTACCCCAGTGAGTTATGTGTCCACGAGTAATAAGAAGCTCATAGGTACAAATCCCTGCAAGTGTGAATTCTTTACAGTGACTATTCTTGAGTTACTACTTCAAAATAATGATGGCTATTTGAGCATCTTGTCAACTCAGTTACAAGTTTGCTGTTATTTTAGATTTTTTGCATTTATTTTACTAAAATTAACTACTTTTTTATTAGAGTAAAATTTATGGTGTTTTGCTCTGAAGCCAATTAACCAGTCCTAATATTAGTCTCATTGGAGATAAAGATTTATATTTTAGGAATGGCTTCTGATGGTTACCAAATGGTTATACTCTTTTACAGAAACTGGTTAGAATGTGGCAAGGTGCCAAAGGAGTCTCCTGGCAAGATCAAGTACCTTCTCAAAAGGCAGACATGGACAATACTGTCATACTTGAGCTTGAAAAAGATGAGGAGAACAAGCCAAAAGATACGCTAAATGAAACTTTCTCATTATCTGTTGGGGATGGAGATAGAGAGAACTTTGCTCATTTGGTATATTTGCCAGTTGAACAAATCTTGGATCTTGGCTTGAATGAGCCGAAGGTTGACAAAGTTGGCATCACTGAAGGGGAAATCACAGCTGTGAGTGATGGGTTAACCAAGGTGGAATTGTTTTCTTCCCTTGAACCAACTTCTATCCTTTCATCTGTGTTACCATTTTCAAGCATCCCCTGCCAATCCACAGCTCCCTCTTCCTCGTTCCAACCGCCTAAAGTTGTCACGGCTATTCCCCACGCTTCGTATGTATCAAGAACCTGGTACAAACAAAATGGGACTGTCTCAAACCAATCACAAAGAGGCTTCAACAAGGAAAAATCGAGGGAGAATCAGGAAAATTCCAGTTCCAGTGAAAAAATGATGCTAGGAATTCCAGAGAGAAGATTGATGTCTAGCATTTCACCACTTCAAACAAATGGTAAGTAATATCCCAGAATTCTTCACAAGTTTTTGTGTTATGGTAGAGTATCCATCTCTAGACAGTACCTAACTGTGTAGCCTGTCAAGGTAACTGAGACAAGATATTTTTCAAGAACTTTACATCCTCTCAAGGGATATTCACTCTGGTTAATTATTAGTCATTCATTTGCATTCAAAAAGAAAATGTTATCATTGCTTGTCTGCAATGTTTCCGTGTTTGTTTTACTGTTTTTGCTATGCATACCATTTTTATTGTGTATTTGATCACTTGTTGTATGGAATATAAGATAATATAAGTTGGGTTACTGTTGGATTCAAAATAATATTGGACTTTGAAAGCATGTTACACCTATTGCTTTTGTTTTCAAGTAAAGTAATATAACCAGCAGAATATCATAACCTAGTGTAGAACCTGAGGTCTGATTTCATAAATTACCACTCTAGCAGATTCAATCAAATGCTTTCATTCTCCTAACCTCTTGGGAAGGGGGATTTTGGATGATGTGACAGGTCCAAAACAACTTAGAAGTAAAGTGCAATCTTTTCTCCCATATTTTGTTTGAAAAATGTTTTTATACTAGTGTGTTAAGTTTCATAAAAGAAACAGATAGCTGTGATACAGATTTTTCAATTCCATAGATATTTCTTGTCGGAGTTAATATTTATTTACCATTCAGGCCCTTAGAGTAAGTTAATAGTTTCAATAAACATGGTTTGTTTATAAAGTATTGGGAATTTTTTCAGAAAAATAGATTTATTTCGGTTGTTGCTACAATGCCTCAAAGTTATTCAAAGTACATCTATTGTACAAAATTGATAAACTGCACAAAGCTGTTAAGAATTTGTACAGTATTTTAATCTACATCAAAAGTAACCCAAATTTCAAGTTCTTGTGTATATGACTTTGAATCCCACAGTAGGTCAGTTGTTTTTTTTGTGTTTCTGCATTATATAATTGCACTATTATTAAAGTTACTTCTTGTGGAACACTGGTTGCTAAAAGTTGTTTATGTTACAGGTTCGACTAGAAAAATCCATCATCCAAAACTGAAAACTGGTTTCATGAAGCCACATCCCTATTTAAATTCTTCCAGGAAACGTTTGCCTCTAGAACCCAAACTCCCATCTAATTCTAATAATATTACTCTATCCACGTCAAAAAATCAACCTTCATCAGCAAGGTGAGTTTTTGTAATTACTTCTTCTCTTCTTTGTTAATTTACTGTTAAAAGTATTAGTTGTCTTTGTGTTATTTGTTGTTTCACTGATCACACACAGGATTATGTACAGATTATTCGTGCTATACTCTTCCTAGCTCCTCAAAATTTGAATGAATTTACAAACGCAATGATTATTAAATACTTTGGCTTTCTGAAAAGATTTTAATTTCACAAAATGAAAAGTTGTGAGTAATGTTAAATGTTTGAATTTAAAAATTTTTGTGCTATCCATACTTTCCCCATTCTCTCCCATTCACTAGCCCTGAGAATTCCATAGTTTACTTTCAGTCAAGCAAATATATAGCTTTACTAAGCGGCAAATAAGTCATCTATTTTAACTAGCAGACTATTTTAATCAGCATCATATGATGAATATGAATCCATATCAGCAATCCTTTGACAATATTCATCATTTGTTTTATCCTGGCTACATGATTGGTATAGCTTTCTGAGGAGAAATGTTCTGCTATTCACTGGTTCTGTGTTCTTGTAAAACTTCAAGTCCACCCTTATAAATGGAAAAAAATGTACTAGCCTTTGCTAAAAAATCCGAAGTAATCTCAAAAAATGAAAACGGAGAGTTTCCATATATATCTATTTATGTCGCAACCAAAATGCCAGTGTATTTCGGTTATCTGTGTTTTTGATTTACTCTAGTGTAGCCTACAAACATTCCTCAATTTATGTCACATTGTAGTATACGAGTACCAAATACCAAGCTTATTAATGATCACATTGTGGTCTTTGCATTTTGATGCTTTTTCTTTCAAGCTATTATTATTCACCCTCATCATTGAATCAGAGGACAGTATTACTCTCCATGATCTATAATTTTGTGGTTTAAATATGAATACTTTTTATCTAGTGATTCTTTTAAAGAAAATGTCATTTATCTGAGCTAGAAAATTAGTACAGCTACTAATAACTTTTTCATTCATGTTCAGCATCAGCTGTTGAAAATAGTAACGTGTTACTGCCAACTAGCATATCTATGAATGTAACATGTGCTGTCATTTGTGTAAATGTAGAGGCACAAAATTTAGTTGTCTTAATTTGTTGATTCTTGGATTTATTGGTAGTAGATGTTATTACCATTCTATTCTCTGCCAGATTCTTCTTTCCTTCTTAGTTCCTTTCCCCTAAGTCTTTCTATACTTTGTCGCATAATTACCATGTGTTGACATGCCCATGGTTCTTTCTTCTTACTATGATACTCGTAGTAAAATAGGGCTTGTTCCTCAGAATGTTCCCAATTATGTATTTTTTTTCCTTAAGAGTGTGTCTAGTTCTCTTAGGAATTGTTGTTGGCTCTCATTTTTTTCCGTTTTTCTCTATGATGCTTGATGTGAATGCTATACTTGCAAGCAAGTTTTCCCATGATAGAATTAACATTTTATGCTCTATATTCAGTGTTTTAATTTTAATTCAGCCATTTTATAACAATTTACGTAAATATTAAAATTAATATCCTGAAATGTGATCAGAGTACATGAGTGGTGCATTTTTCGATGTGCAGCTTTCACTTGAAACACAAATCATAGTTCCTTGTATATAAACTGCCAATACATAACTTCCCCATAATCATGAATTTTCTGTAAATCTTTCTTTTTTCACTGTATCTTCATCTCAGCGCCATGAATGATCATAATAGTGTATTGTGATAGTAATTTTGCTCCCTTTAATTATATTTCTTGATCTTTGTAAATTTTGTGACTTTCTAGCTATATTTTGCATTCTTCTGTTTTGATGTGATTATTTCCAACTGCATTTTACATTTTACTATTTAAGTTATAAAGAGTCTAATACTTTCCTTATTGTCAATGATGCCAATGACATTTTAAACTTAATGTATTAGATTTACATTAGTTGGTTCTAACCTTAGTCATTTCCTTTTTTATTTCCAGAAAAACATTTCCCCTCCCAAGAGGGAGTATTTCATTCAAACCTACCAGTTTTCGGAAGTAGAAGTTTGTTGTCAAAAGCATATAAGGAATTGTAGCATTTTTACTGTGCAATTGACAAGTGTAATATAGATATCTTTCTCTGATGTATAGGAGCATATTGTTTTTTTTATCCTGAATGATAACGATTTGCATAATTTTTTAATATTATAGCTAATAAAATACTGTCACCATTATTTTTGTGAAATTTTATGTAATATAAAGGTATTTTAATAAAAGTATGACTATTCCTAATGAGCAATCGAAAAAATCTTTTCTAATATTCAATGTCAAAATGTACAAATTACAAATAATCCATTTTGGGATTTCTTTAAAATAGTGACTAGTGGTTTTAGGTTACTACAGTATTAGTTTCAGCTATTTTCAAGATCAACATCAAAATATAATTGTCAATAATAAATAATATAATATAATTGTGAATAATCAATTTAATTGTCCTGGCATTAGCATTAATTTTTAATGGGAAATTATTGTGATGAATATTAATAAGATGGCATTTAATTTTGAAAACCTGAATCATTCAAAACGGGAAAATTATACATTTCAAACAAAATTATAATCTTTTAAAGTGAAAGACATTATTGTCATAATTTTTTAATTTGGCATTTTTTTTCTTCACCGTCAAATATTTTTATTGTATATTTATAATTGTGAAAAATGTTATGTTGCTTTGAATTCATCAAACTGTGAACTTATCTGTCATTAAAACCATAGTTGAGTTTGTTTATTTCTGGATCACACAAGAGGAAGTCCTTCTGAAAGCATTTTTTTAGGAAAGATAAGAATTCCCTTCCTAAAAGCCTCCGTTCAAACCCCAGAATGTAACAGGAGCTTTTTCAGAGGTTTTCCTTTCCCTACTTGGGTTCTATTTGGATAACACTTCAGGTTGAGTACTTAATTGGTTGGGATGTTAAAATGTGAACTCCTTGGCATTTTGTGCCTCTAATTTGGTGTCAGGTTTCTCCCTGCCCTTCCTCCATTCCCTAACTACCAAATTACCCACCTACCTTACAGCTGTATGTTACCTCCCCTAATAACGATAACCACTATCATAAGATGACCAAAGACTTGATCAAATGACATTCGACAGAATGAAGAGACCTGAAGAAATGACAGAAAAGGAGTTCACCAGATGGTACAGGGTGTACATGGCATGTAAAATGGTGACAACTGATCGATTTGAGAAACTTTCAATTGATTTATGAATAGCATGTGCAAGTACCAACCAACAAATGCTTTATTTAATGATGCAATCATTTTCTCGGTAGACAATGCATGCTCACAAGTACTCTGAAAGGTGCATTTTGTTGGTTCCTGTTTACATTGTGCCATCCTGTCATCTGCAGTTTCATATGCAATATTACTTGGCACAAGGTAAAATGAACACACATTCTCTTCCTTCTTGCACTTTGTTTAGTATGAGCATGATCCCAGAAGTATCCAGCCTGACCTAGAGATGGCAATTGTTGTTTGAAAAATATGACTATTAGAAAGTATCCTATTTAGAAAACATATGTTTCAAGTTGGAAGACACCATGTTGCTTGGCATCAATAGTGAATGTTTTCAGTGAATTTGTGAAAATGGAGGAAATTGGTCATCTTTATGAGATACGTATATTTTAAAGCCCTCGGTCCAACCAATATAAAAGCTGAACTGGATTCTACTCTGGGAGAGTCTGCCCCTTCATTTACAACATTAAAATATTGGGTAGCAGGGTTAAAACGAGGCTGTATGAGCTGTCAAGACGAGCATCACATTGGTCGACCAAATGAGGTGACGACTCCAGAAATGATAAGAAAATCCACAAAGCGATATTGGATGATGGTCAACTGAAAGTGCGTGAGCTAGCAGACATAGGAGGTATTTCAAAAAGTGCAATACATTGCATGTTACTGAAAATTTGGATGAGAAAGTTGTGTGCAAGGTGGATGCCGCATTTGCTCACAAACGAGCAAAACCAGTGTTGTGAAGATGTTTCAATGGAGTGTTTAGCAAAGTTTCACAGCAATAAAGCAGAATTTTTGTGCTGTTTCATAACCATGGATGAAACATGGGTCTATTACTTTACACCCGAGGCAAAAGATCAATCAAAACAATTGATTCAAAAGGGAGAACCAGCTCCAAAGAAGGCAAAGACCTTTTCATCTGCAGGCAAGTTCATGGCATTGGTTTTTGGGATATGAGTGGGATATTTTTCATTGACTATCTTGAAAAAGGAAATACTATCAATGGCGGGTATTATACTAACTTATTGCAACATTTGAGCTCTTGCAAAAGTGGCTGCATTTGGGAAAGAAGAAAGTGTTGTTTCATCAAGACAATTCTGTTCACAAACTTGAAAAAATGGCTCGGTGGTCAAAGATTTTCCGATGAAGTGATGTAGGCAGTTAATGGCTATTTTGAGGAGCAAGACAGTTCTTATTATAAAAAGGGTATCAAACTTATTGAAAATCGCTGGGAAAAATGTATAGAGCTGAAAGGAGATTATGTTGAAAAATAAATACTTTTTTTTTTCAAAAAATTTTGTTTTCTTTGTTGGGTCAGGTACTTCTGGGATTACCCTTAGGCAGTGCAACATCTTAATAGTAATTTTGGAATAGAATATATCAAAACATGTTCATCATTCATTTTGACTAGGGAGATCATGAAGGAAAGCAAAAATAGGTATTCATATTAATGAAATCAAATACTTGTTATTATTCACCCGAATATTACTTAGAATTTCAAATTTTTTATGGCTTAGACCCCTTAGTTAATGTGGCTTGCTCTAACTAAGGATTATGCTCAATAAAGATTGATGTTTTTTATTCTCATAATTTATTTTGTAAATTTTATTGAATGTTATATTTGTAGCTTAATGTGTTTGGTACATAGTTGTACAAGTTGCATTGATTTGACTCAAGTATTTATCAGCAGCAACCACAGCATTTTGACATGTTCACTTCATCTGTAGTAATGTTAGAAGAAATAAGTAGTACTCTGGGTTAAAATTTTACTTTTGCTTGACTAAACTTTCAGCTGAGGACCTATAGATTGCCACAGTGGGCTTAAATTTTTAAATAAGGACAAGAGCCCAATGCAACGAAAGTTAAACCTGGAGCTCCAGTCATTGCTCCTATAGCAGTAAAATTAGCACCACTGCTGATGTGAGAAAAGATTATCGAGTAGCATCAAAAATGTTGAAAATTGGGGTATCAATTACTCATTGAAACCAAAAAAATTTCACGTGAGAATTGCGCACAAGATGTAATGGGTTCTGAGATTGCTAATACTCAAACAACAGGAAATTCACATGCATGTTTGTTAGTAATTCAAAAATGAAGCATTGTTAAAAAGCCTATCAAAAAATGGTCATCAGCACATTTTGGAAGACTGGAAAAAAAGTTGGGACAAGTGCATTGCATCTAATCAATATTTTGAGAATGAGTAGTTATGTTTGAACAAAGTTATGATCATCTTTATTGATAGCTTTCATCTAGTAGTTCAATGAAATGTTTGGCCAATTGAACTATCTATTTGTCATGTAAAAATGTTTGATTCCCAGAGTAATAGGATGACAATGAATAGATGTAAGAATATAAAACTGCCAAAAGCAAAATCCTAGGCTTGTCTATCTGAATTAAACTCCAATCATCATGGTCCTCTTTGAAGAAAAGTTGACAAAGCTAAAGAACATGGTTGGGTGATGCTGCTGGGTGAAGAAGCAGATGAAAAGACACTTGCAAGCACTTGCATTCAATATTTATATTTTTTATAAATTTCATTTAATAGCATGACTGCAGTTCATTTGGTACATTTCAACCAATTTTCTTAAAGAAATTGTTGTTTTCATGGTTTTGAATTGCTTCAAATACATTCTGTGTCAAAATATCCAACTGCAGTCTCTGATTGACTTCATTGTAAGCAAATAATTTTGGGGTCTCCCTGGTAGTCCTTCTAGGAAAGAGTTCTCCTGGAGAAGCTGTGGATCCCAATGGAAGAGCCAATGGATACAAGTGATATCCATGGGTAAATCTTGGTATTATGAAAATGAAAGCAATGAACAGTAACCCTAATAAAAAAGAAAGAGGATCCAGCCCTAAACTGGAAAAAAACATATTTCCGTCAATTATTTTGAAATATGATAAAATAGATTTAAAATAAAGCATATCACTACATTTATCTCTTCTAAACAGAGAATTTTTAAGACTGATGAGATTCATGCATCTAACTATTAAAACGGGATCAACTGATCTGTATGCAGCCTGTTCATACCAATTCTCTGATCCAAATAATTTTCCTTGTGAAAATTGTGAACCCATACTTCCTTATAAGCCTCATGCCAATTTCTAGTCAAAATGTTTCCACAGTACAGGATGTATATGTCATTGTAGAGGGAGGAATCAGATACAAACCATGGAAAAGATGGTCATGGATTTCGACTAGATTCATGTTTAATCATTTCTTGGTGACCTCAAAATTTGTCAGATTTTTATTATGCCCATTTTTTCCTGAGAACTTTGGAGAATTATTAACATTGACCCACATAGCTCTATCTTGGTCATAGGCATCTCATAGTTGATTATTTCCTTTTTATTTCATTTTCTTCTAAGTCATCCATGAAATTTGTTGAATCTTGCTTACAATCAATATAGCAATAGGTCATGTTTCAGAAAACCTTTCTGAGACATTTATATGGAAAAAATTAATGCTTTTTGTTCTTCAAGAGGAAATTTGAACATTTTTTAAAATAATGCTGCAAAAATATGCAACCCCTAATTGAGTCGACACATTGGAAAACCTGTTCCTAGAAAATTTGGAAATTATCAAATCCAAAATGAAGCTTAATTTCATTGATGTTCATTTTTATTGGTGTTCCTCCTTGACCTCATCCTCCTTTAGGTTTCCATTATAAAAAATAATAAAATGTTGATACAATCAACCTTGTGCCTGGACTGGTAAAACAAGAAAAAGACCACATGAGTGGAAGATACAGCCTGAACAATTGAGTGTACATCTGCCCATTGATTAGTCTAGACATACATATACAAGTAGAAGGGGATCACCAGTCTGAAACAAAATTTCCCAAGGAGCCAGAACTACACTTCCCTATGTCCTCCCCCCAAGTTGTTGCCTAATGGCCTAAAAACACGAGTGTTAAAATTTTGATCTCGAGGGACTTTCTAGCTGCGCCTAGGGGATTTTTAAATTTAGGATATTTATGTCATTCCCGTGCGGTAGGCATTCCTGCAACGCTCTCCCCTGAGAGACGAGGTCCCGAGCGTTCTATCCCTCCACGTAACTAAACGATTGCAAATACTGTCGGAGCCTACAGCCACCATGAGATGCGATTGGGGAGATAGATTACTTTTAAGTTATCCTTACATAAAATATATTAAAAGCAGGCTCTCAACCGTAAATGGCCACGATAACACAAATTTTTGGCAATCGTGCTTGGAAATTATAAGGCAATTACCTGATTTGCTCACACCTATACTTGCAAAATAATTTATTTTGGACTGGCGTAGGGAACTCCTATTTGTCTTTCCCTCCCTCCTCTTAGGTACCAGATCCTCTGTTTTCAATTAATTATTTTAATTACTATGGCCATTTACGTAAATAGAAGGGTCGGTAATGTCACAAGCGCATGAGAACTACTAAATAGATGTATATCGCAACTCACCTCGAATAAACCGGGAAGCCACTCGCGATTCCATGTTGACTGACAATCATGATGACAACTTAATGGATTGTAGAATCAGTTCCGATACCTACACTTATGTATTTCTCTTAAAGTATTTTTGGAAATACAAATATTTAGTTGTTTACATTCAGATACCCAATTTTATCATACTCTTGAGTTCAAAGGAACTGCGAACTTATATAGAAGATCAAGTCTGGCTACGTTGATTAGGAGTTATTTTCAAGGGGAAAAAATGGCAATGTATGAACCCTTTATTTGTCATGTTTTCAAGAAAATGAGTAATAAGCGTCATTTGAAGTAGGGCGATTTTTCGTTGACTACGGGAATCAGTTCCGCTTGCCCATCAAAGCGACGGAAGTATCCTATTTTAACGTAAAAAGTGCGCCAACCCGAATGAACCTGTGTTTTGAAGTAATATTCCATTCTCTTGCTCTTATTTTTCATTCCAGCTATTTTTGGTAGCTTAGGTATTAAAATGACAAATGGAGTTTATGAATTTTTATTGTTCTTTGTATTTTGTTTGGTTTATTCTACCAGTTCTTGGTAAGTGTACATGACCATCAGCGTACATTTAAAAACATTAATTAGTTTATCTAAATAATATTTTAATGACACTGGTTTTATTTTTTACTGGTTTTTTGAAGTTATGCATCGTTATACACAAAATATGCATTCTCTGTTTTAGAAAAACGCCAAATTAGTATCTAAAGTAAATATCTTAAAAAACGATGAAAAAAGACAATAACTCATTTTTAATTTTGAAAAGTTGAATTTCAGACCAAAGTTTGTTTATTGTTGCTTTTCAACAATACTTAAATTTTTGACATGTTTCTACCTATCCCTCGATTTTCTTGAAAATTGCCATAAAATTGGATTTCATTAATATTAAAGCATTTAAATGTGTCTCTTCGCGGTTTAATTTATACATCTGCAAAATGGTAGTTATAGAAGATACTTTTCTGCTTTCAAAGTTGCCAATGGTAAAATATATCGTGTTTCTATTTGCTGATGTTGGTAAAATGTTTTTAAAAACTGCCGCGCTGACCAGTACATTCATGTTGCTGATCCTAGTTTGTATAGCAATATTGTTCTCATTATCTTTATACATCGTGGTGACAAGATTGGTAAGTTATATGCCTGTTACTGACAAATAATCAGTATTAAATTATTCTCCATCTGTTCTGATATTTATTATTATTCCAGATATTTATTCCGCGACAGCAGTACATTAAACGAGAGAATTCAAGTAGACCGAGCTCTGAGGCGGTGAAATCAGGAAACTGAAAAGAACTCAAACGAAGACATTGAATTGCATATTTTTGAAGACTCTATCTCAGAATCAATAAGCTCGAATCAGTCAATATTAATCTCAAACCTTATTTCATAGGATTTATTTAAAAGTTGTTTATTCATTCTGTGCCGTTCCTTGATTGCTTTTGTTTTTACGATGTTCACGGCGCATTCCACACTTGTTTTGTCGATCCACTACTTGGGATAACAATGGGTAAGTATTATCATTTTCTTATTATGTACGAAGACATTAATTTTCGCGATAATATTCTGTAAGATGATACGTAAGTCTCAGGCTAAGTATTTTTCCAATTAAAAGTATCCAAAACTTGCTGTGGAATGACGATCTTACAAAGCTGCAGATACATGTTCATTTCGCCGCCTTTACTCCGGCAAGCCTCTAATGTGGCTGACCACGAAATTGAGACAGGTAAATAACTAGTATTTTTTACCATATGTTAGATAGGATAACTGTTTACATTTTAATTGTTGCCAATTTTTTTTTCAGAAGAGTTCCGGACATTGGACCTGAAACAGAAAAAGAAAGTGCAGATGGTGAGAAGGAAGCAACGCAAAGTAATGACGCTGCCTCCAAGGTACACTGAAAATTACCAATTATATTCCCTAAGTAGAGTGACTAAATCAGGGGAACTGCATAAGTGCAAGATTTCCAATTGGTACTTGAGTTCGAAATCTGCGGTGGCATGAATGTATGGTTGTATAAGATATTTGTTCATGTGTGATATTTTTCATGTCGTTTGTTTAGGCGTTTCATTTATCTTCTAAGATTTAAAACCTCCCAGATCATTCAATCAAATTTTGGGCAAAAAGTAATTTTGCAGAAAATATTGAAGGCAATAAAGTCTAGGATGGCGGTGATTGGACTGTTTACAAAATTGCGTCCGCGTTTCCTGTCTAGGATATGAGGAGCAATTAATAAATCTATTGCTTGCCGAGAAAAATAAGCTCTTAAAGGTGAGCTTTTCTTCATCTCACCTGGAGATAAGCTGACCAATATATGAAGAAACTAATTAAATAACCCCGAATCCGATAATGTGTATCGCAATGGTATATTTTTCAATGTTTGGACTAATTAATTATGTAAAACATTCTACCGAATTTTCTAATGAATAATACTAAGAGGGAAGAGTTATAATGTTTTGACTGTTTAAAATAAATTTCCACAAGATTTTAAATAGTTTCTAGTAAAGTTTCATTTGAGGAAACAAATTGTGGTTAAATGAGCATGTCTTGTATTGTTGTTGAAAATTGCTTTATGATGTTACCCTGAAGAAGTTTCGTTAGAAAATTATCCAGAAAACAGTAATTTTTTTGTAATTTATGAAAGTCTTGTTTGTGAATTTCCTGATACTGTGGAACTGATTTGAATATATTTAAAAAACATAAGACTATAAATGTTTCAAATGTGCAAACAATTTTTTTTAATACTACACAAATTGAGCAAACCACAGCATTGGAGTGAACTACAAATAGTGGCTTTAACAATTTATATTTAAACAAATTGTGACGTATTTTATGCGGTTATCATATTATTACATCGCAATTTTTTTTTCAACATTAGGAGTGAAAAGATGCCTATAGATCAGCATTGGCCATCAGTTTGGCCAGGTCCCAGATCATTCCATCCAGCTACCGTGCCTCTTCCATTACATCAAGGATTCCCTCATAAGAAGAAACCCTCCCCTGGGAAGTTTGCTAATGCTGAATTGATGAAGATACCAAATTTTCTCCATTTAACACCACCAGCCATCAAGCAGCAATGTGAAGCATTAAAAAGTGAGTATTTGAGTCTCTTTGATGTGATTATTCTATGGAAATTGATTCCCAGAGTCATTATATGTTACATGTTAGTGACATAATTTATTCTGGAAGTGTTAAGTAATTTGGTATTGAGTTCTACTTTTGAATTTCTCTCTTAATTTGTTACAATTTTTATTCTTCAAAATGTAACTATTTTAGGACCACTTTTTGTATATTTTACGTTTCTTTTGCATTTCCATGCCAACAATTTCAGAGTGTGAAAATCATTTACGTTGACCAGGATGATTTTTACAGATTATTTGTACACTCTGACATTGTTGTATTGAAATGTGTATTAGCAGATGACTCCATTAAAAGTTATTGCTATGGCATCTCCTGAATTTTCTTGGAATTTGTCCTCTTTATACACCTGGATGTGAGCTTTAAAATTGTTCCGGATGATACTGTAACATTGTAAAACTATCACGTTTATTGTATCTTCATTTGTAATTCTGAGGAAATCCCTAATTATTGTAATATTAATACTCTAACTTCAACTTAAATCATTATTTTATATGTCAATCTAACAACTCGATTATTATTAATTTTTTGAGTGAATGGATCAGTAAGACATGATTTGAAGCAGTTATTTCATTTCAAATATTTATTTCTTTGAAATGAGTGTAATTTAAACCAGAATGTACCCTCTTCAGTGACGGAAACAAAATCCCCTCAGCACTCAACATTACGAAAAACTTGGAATGCTGTGCAATTACAATTTGATGAATATCCAACCTACCGGTTGGAGTGATTTAGTTTTTCTTTTATTTGCTATGTACCATAATTATTTTGCAAGATTGATGCTTCATTTCTTGTCACAGTCCTTGTAATATCTCCTAAATTACCTGTAAAACTCATAGCGGTGACATAGTAGGTGTAGTGTGGGTATAAACAAAGCTACTCTTTGATCAATCAAGTTGGTATAAAACCCACTACCAAATTAACAGAATACTAATTGCAGTGGCAAATAATGCACTTTTGAGGTAGGCACTGTGCTCTTGTTGTATGCTTGTGACTTAGTCTCCAATTAGCATAATAAATGTAATGATGCACCTAATACAAACATGATTAGATTTTTCAATGGGATTTTAAGTTTTTGGTGTGATAAATATAATAATTAGGTTCAAGTATAATAATAAATATTTTCTTCTTGGGATAAGTCCTTTTACATATCAGGTATCAGTGAATTGAAAGTATGATGAAAAGCATTAATGCAGCATCTAAATACCGATCATAGTTTGGAAAAAAGTTGAATCAATTTTTGAATTTCCAAATTGTGGTCATTTTTACCTTTAAAGAACATTGAAAAATTATGATCCATACATGTTACATACTTCCGCTTAAGGAAGCAGAGAACATTTTTATATTTTGCGACATATTTTGGTCAGAATAATTATGTCACATTTGAACGAATTTTGTGTATTCTGGCAGAGTTCTGCACTGATTGGCCGAAGGGTTTGGATGCGGAAGAAAAACAGGAAGCCCATTTCCCCATAGAAGTGTCTACCGCCACTTACTGTCACTCATCTCCATCAATCCGTGACCCTCTTTCACGGATTGTAACTCTTAAGGTATGTCTCTTCTTTTTGATGTAGGAATTGCACATGCAATGATAATGATTATATAGATCCAGTGATATAAACTTGTACTGGCATAGTTTTATGTTTTTTTATGAATTTATTAAAAATTAATATGACTATGAATAGCATATTTGAGGCTTTTCAATTAGAAGATATATTTAAAACTTTGGTTCCCTGTGAGTTCAGTGCCATAAGCAGTGGTTCTGGGTAAAATCAAGTTAGTACTGAGTGTTATTTTATCTTCTTGGGTAGAATGCTTTCTGTGCATTTTCAGTGTTGGACATGGTTTTAATTACACACATTTTGTTTGAAATAAAAAATAGGTTCTCTGATGAATAGATTTCAGTGTGTAGAGTTTTAGTGAAATTGTAGCTTTGAAAAAAATGTATATTCCATATACATAGAAATATGTCACAAAATTTGTACCAAATTACTCTGATTTAATGTCTGAGGGATATTACCTAGGTTATACTGTAAACCAATATTTAGAGAACTCGAGAAGTTAAACATCTCAAGTTCAAATTTTACTTTAGCAACACTTACTAAGAGAATATACTATTATTAATTGTATTTAATGACATTTAGCCCTGCACAAGAAAAAAGGATAATAGTCATGTTATGTAGCATATATTTAATATATCCAGCCAAAAAGTTAAATTGGTATTTTATTTAAGGTTTTAAGTGTAGATTTAAGACATCTACTTACTGGATGCTAATGTGGTGTCAGTTATTTTTAGAAGAGCCAATTTGTAATCGATGGTTTCAGGCGTTATTTTATGGAATCGGTTCATTCTTAAGCGGATAAAATAATACTTTGTAATTCCACAGATTTATTTCACAAACACACGACCGGGGTTTCGACGTACAACGTCATCTTCAGGTTCAACGTCATCGTCATCCTGAAGATGATGTTGTACGTCGAAACCCGGGTCGTGTGTTTGTGAAATAAATCTGTGGAATTACAAAGTATTATTTTATCCACTTAAGAGCCAATTTGTAATTTATTGTTTTCTAATATTGTTTATATTTGTTGTTTTATTGTTGTGTGTGTGTTGTTGTAACAAATAATAATGATTCCTTTGCACACATAATTTTTGTTTAGCCTCAGAAAAATAAGTAAATATTATTAATATTCAGAAAGGGGTTATATTCAGAGCCTTACAATAATGCTCATTTTCTTTTCACTAATATTGAACAACAATCTCTGTGTGTGTAAAATTTGATGTCATGTAATTCTGATTGATCATTTGAAATCAATAATAAATTAACATGTATGCTGAAAACAAGACTAATTCCTGATTTTCAACATAAAAATATGTATTTTAATGATGAAATAGATAATTTATTCACATTCTTCTTTTATGTATAGTTCCATCTAAGAAGTTTACCATTAGACTCCCATGCCAAGGATAAATTCCTAAGATTGGTAGGAGAACGTTATGATCCAGCTACAGATTTGGTGACTTTAGTGGCAGACCGCTGCCCTCTTCAAAATCAGAACCAGGACTATGCTTATTACCTCCTAACTGCCCTGTTCCATGAGTCATGGGTAGGTAATAGTATACAATTTATCTGAGAATTCCTTTTAATTTTCTCGCTGCTTTTAAATGGAATAATTTTTGTTTGGTGCTGAAGGTTTTTTGCTTTTTCAGTGTTGTGATGTGTTAATCCACAAATGTCATGACATTATGGTGTGTTTTTACTTTGACAATGCAATTTTGTTGTTGGTTCTTTTTTAGATTGTTTGTTTTGTGAATACTTAAATCATTTATTTGATTTAGTATATAATATATGTTATTTTCCCAACTAGATAAAGTAACTATCCTCAATTATGTCATGAATAACAAGTACAAATATTAATTGTGATTTGGAGAATTGCTTCAAATTTTCTTAGAATTTAATTTTTATCTTTGAGTATATTATAGAAATTGATAAAAACGTTTCATTCCTGACAATTTCTGTGTAATTAGATTGTGATTCATTCAAAACTTTCCCAAATTATCATCCCAAGTTTTGGTGTGGTATAATCAAGTTAAAGGAAAAACTAATTATATAATAATTAGGATGAATTTCTATTACAGAAAGTTGAACCATGGGAGAAGGAGAAGCTACGAGAAGACATGGAAGTGTATCTATGGGAGGGAAGTGTGTCTGAGCAAAGTTACAGTAATTTGTTGATGTGGAAAGGCAAAGATGACAAAGAGAATCTTAAAAGTAACATTAGTGATAAAGACAAGGAGACATATAAAGATGCAGTGGAATCCATTTTTAATGCAGGTTAGAAGAACATGTTAATTATTATCATTAAAATTATCATCATGATGGTCCAGTAGTAGGTAGATCGAGCACTGGGCTACTGACTGGAGGGCCTGGGTTCAATTCTGAGTGATGCCTCTCGGCACCCTCAGCTTCACCAAAACGGTGTGATTTTTTGGATACCATATCTTCCTGTGAAATCATTGATAGCACAGGAAAGAGAAGTGGCCTCCCTGCTATGTTTTATGTATTCCAAATGCCATTAGAGTTAGTACTAGGATAGCTATACCCTTGTCTATCAAACCAACTTTTGGGTTGATAACTGTGCTTATGTACTTGTAAATATTGTCTGCTGTCTTTCCATCCCTAAGTTCTTCAGACTCGGGATGGTCAATTATATTAGCAACATATGTATGGACTTCTCTTGTATGTGGTATGTCCAAACTTTCAATGTCCAAGTTTTACTGTCCATGATTCTGTTGATTGAAAACAAAAACCCAAGGACTCGATATGCCATTCGGGCAACAGACTGAATATAGTGACCAAGGGGGCTCGTCTATTGTTTTCATTGAATGGACAGGATTAATGTCTATGATACATGTTTGAGTGCACATGCTGTCAGTGTTAATACTCATAACAGGAGTTCATGAATCAATATCAGAAAGAGTAAAAAATTCAAATGGTAATTCTTCTCTCAAAGTTTCTTTATAACCATTGCTAGATATTGTAAACATTTCATGAAAGCCAAATCTCTAAAAATAGCGTTATGCGTTGGAAGTTTTAATGTCTGTAATCTCCCTGCTAGTTTTAAATTGTCCTTCAGAAAAGTATTTTACTGAGGGCTTTTAGTGCGAATTCCAATATCCTCAGTGGAGGAAGCATAATTTAAAATACATATGGGGGAATATCCTAGATATTTTGTGCACTGATATTTAACTGGTTTCATGAAATTTTCATTTTTGTGACAAAATGTACAGGCTTTGCCATTTTTAATCAGAAGATGTGTGTTTATACAAATATTTTGAATACTCATGAAGGAAAATTGGTGATTTGAAACAAATATGTTTGGCAGTTATTGGCCTATTCCTCAATTTTAAGTTAAGTGGTTAGATGCTGAATAGTAGCTACCAAGGAATCTCTGTGTATCTATTATTATAAAATAAGCCACACAGTTACATATTTAACACAAATTTAAAGTAATGCATTTCAGGATTAGCTTTTAAAATATTGATATTTATTAAAATATAATTTTAAATTCATTTGTATCAGTTATGAATGTTGCTCTCTTCTAAAACACCCAAAGGTTCCCTGCCACTGGTGATTCAGTTTCATAATAAGCAATCACTTTGATTATATTTCTGAGCTCAGCTTTCAGTAATATTGGAAATATTTGTAATCAGTAATGTTATGACATTGGTGTAACTTTTAGTAATGATATTCATTTTTATTTGAAACATACTTTGTCAAAGAAAAGTGATTTTGTATCACTAGAGTCTTAGTGTAGAAAATCCCAAACCTTTTATATTAAAGTTTCCTCTTGAAAGTATGAGAATAAGTGCTCGAAGTGTCACTTAATTTGCAAGAAGTGCAGGGTGCAGCACCAAAATCCGAAAATTTAAACAATTTTTCCAATCAATTTTTTATTGCAAAAATGAAAATTTTTCTACTAAATTCTTTGTATGACCAAAAACAAATTTATTCAATGTATCCCCCTCTTGCTTGAATGATGGCCTCCATTCACGATGTGAAGCGTTCCCAGCCCCATTTTAACATGTTATGGCCCATATCAGCAAATGTTGTTTCAATAAATTATTTTCCCGACTTATTATGCTTTATGATGACATCACATTCCATTAATTTTGGGTGCCTGGAGAACTGAATTATTTCTGTTGCCAAGCAATCAGCATTTTTACTATCAGTAACCTCTGCTCTTCAGTTATACTCAGCACTTGTTCTCAGCATTGTGACTGTTTTGAGATTATGACTTTTCAAGTGGTTTTAAAATTATACGTTATGCTTGTTTTGGCGCCAATAGTGAACTCTACACAAGGTATAAAATGGCGGGGATTCCAAATAGAATTTTGTCTGGAGTTTGACACTGCACTCTGTATATAATTACTATTAAGTAATTTACTGGTTATGTAGGTTTGCATGGACAAAACTATCAAATAAATATTTTGTGACTCCTAACAAAACACAATCCAGCAACCTACTCTACATCAGGTCCCTCTTCATCTCTGTGCACTTACTTCCTCCAGTCATCCGTCCAACATCCCTATCCTGTTCCTGCCCTTTCCTCGTGTGCCTAACATTCTCCCCTCTATTGCCTTCTTTAACATCCCACTACCGCTCAATACGCTTTTCATCCATTTTTCCTGCCTCCATAGGATTTCTCTCAACAAACCCCTCTCCTCACCCACCATTCCTAGTACTTCCTCATTTGTTTTCCTTTCGGGCCATTTCACCTTCTCCATTCTTCTCCACACCCACATTTCAAAAGTCTACGTCTACCCTTCCGCTTCAGTGACCACGTTTCCTCATTGTACATAACTACGCTCAATATAAATGTTTTCACAATTCTTTTCTTAACATCCTTACTCAATGTCCCTGTTATCAACACCCTCCTCCTTGTGAAAACCTCTTTGCCTAGCGCAAATCTTCTCCTTACGTCCCTACTACTTTGATTGTATTGGTCCAAAACACTTCCGAGATATGTAAATTGTTCTACCTGCTCTATTTTTTGGCCTCCTATTTTAATGTTTAGGTTAGTCTTTTCCTTTCTGAAAATCCCATAACCTTTGTTTTATTAATGTTGATTCTCACCCCATGTATGATACTGTATTTCCAATTAACTCAGCAATGCTTGCTACCCCTTGGCTGACTGAGCAACTAATGCTTGGTCATCAGCAAACCTAACCGATTTTACGAACTCCCCTCCGACTTTCATTCCTACCTCCAGTTCTTCCCATGCCTCTTTAATCATTTCCTCCGCATATACATTGAACAGCACCGGTTACAATGGGCAACCCTGCCTTACACCTCTTCCTAACACTGCCCATCCGGACTCTCCGTTCCCCACTCGCACCTGAGCAGTCTGAGACATGTACAGGTTGCGGATCAGTCTCCTGTCCCTCCAATCCATTCCTATTTTCTGCAATACACGCATTAATTTTTCCCAATTCACTCTATCAAACGCTTTTTCAAAATCTACGAAACAGGCAAATACATCCTGATTGTATTCTATATTCCTCTCAATTAGTGATCTCATTACTGCAATGGCATCACGCGTACCTCTTCCTTTCCTAAACCAAAAGTGATCATCCCCTAAGTAATCATTTGCCTTACTATCTATCCTTTTTTTGATGATCCTGAGAATAACTTTAGCTGCGTGGGAAATCAAACTTATGGTTCTGTAGTCCTCACATGATGTAGCCTTTGCCTTTCTTGGAATAGGAACTAACACTGATCTCACAAAATCTTCCGGGCAGATTCCTTCCTCGTAGATAATACGAATCAGTTCATATAGTCTCTTACTACCACATTTTCCTAAACATTTTAGTAATTCTGCACAAATGTGGTCTACCCCCACTGCCTTACTTGATTCCGTCTACCTTAATGCCCTTTCTATCTTATCATCAAGTATGCCCGGACATAAGCTATCTTTTACTACGTCATACTCCTTTTTGAAGTCTAATCTTGTTGGCCTAGGTTTTTACCATACAGTTCTTCAATATATTCCTTCTATCTCTCTTGGATCTTTAATATTTCAACTATTATCTTACCCGACTTATCTCTTAACTGTTAGCACAGATTTTCCCTTCTTAAACTGATAAAATGGCTAATGGGACTGATAAAATGATATTGTGGTGTTGCTACCATGGAGTGAAATCCTGATAATGTTTCTAAGTTTGCATAGTTTGAATCTGGACATTTCAAAGTACAACTTTTGGTCCCTTGCAATTAGGAATGATTATATTTTATTGTACTCATTTCATCCATCAATTCCCCAAATCTTTCTCAGCAACTGCAACTTTTTCCTATTTGGTTGAATTTCCAGGACTGATAACATCTTTATATACTTGCTTCTGAGTCTATTATACTCCTGAAAACAGAAACAGGATTTCCTTTTTTTTATCTTCCGTAGAATATTGGAATCACTTCTGATCTCTTCACTCCCATCATCATATTTTGAAGGCCAAAAAACCACAGTAATCAACCATAAGGATGGTGTGATAGGCGAAGATAGATCTCAACGAATTCCAGGCTAAGTGACTTGAGAAATTCAAACATCAGGGGTAGGGAGGGTAGTTCCATCAGAGGTGTCACCTAGATCCTATTTGTAGTAGCCCATATCTCCGGCCACAGGACTACCACGTTTTTTTTATATCCTAAGAGTGTTGGTTGGGACACTATGCAGAAGCTGGATCAATTGTGTTCATTTGTTTATAGCATAGCATGTAACTAAATCAAGATCTTATGAAATTTTATCATGGTAATTGTGTCTTCAATATAAAGATTTATGAGAGATCTCAGTTAGACATATTTCAATTGTCCTAGTTATTCATATCAAGAAATGTTTACTTTTATTGAGATCCAGTTTGTTCTCTTCACCAAAATTATTGCAGACTTCTTTGGTATTTACTTTGATATATTCAACTTCTTTTCTTATCTTACTTTAGATGATATGTTAACATATTTTTTTCTTCTAACATCCTGCACCTTTGGTGTGTATTGATGAAGTTTATGATGTATGTGTATGTTATTGGAAAACCATGCACATCAGTGTACATATTTCATTCCTCTTTGATTTGCTGTATTGAAGTAAAATTACAAATTTTCATGATTAATTTAGTGAATTTGTGTAAAATTTCAAATTTTAATCTCATCTTATTTCTCTTATCAGGAGAAGATATCTGTACCATTAGCCAATATAAGGAAGCCGCAAAAAACTTAGTGTGTCGTAAGCCAGCAATTTCAAGAAGACAAGAGGAGGTTTCTTAAAAATATAAAAGATTTCTAGTCATGGTTAATTATTTATATATGTAAGTTGAAGCAATAAAAGTCTAATGAAATCTAAATTATTAAAACATTTATTTTGGTTATCATTGTCATTCATGAATATTATGAGTGATTGTTAAGGAAGTCAAAAGAATCTGCTTTGTAGGATCTCAGGTGGCTTAAGTTCCTTAAAATTCAGAGTACACAATCATTATCCCCCTTTTCAAGAATTAAGAAATGCTGGGGTATTCTAGCATTAGGTGGGTGAGGATATCTAGAAGGAAAGTGGCTACATTTGTATTGGTGAAAGTATAATGTCACATCCTAGCATTATTTACAACATATTCAATGTTGAATGTCTAACAACAGATGTCTAACCTTTCCCTTTTTTAGTGGAGTGTAAGCATAAATTATTGATTTACAGAAAAAACCAAAATTTTTACTGAAATACATTCCTACTCTAGATATTTTAAATCAAACTTAAAATTTAACTGGGTTTTCCCACTATGCCATGTAACTATTAAGGATGAATCATAGGAGGGAATCTCATGGAATGAGTTAATTTAGTGTGATGCCCTGAGGAGAATTTTTGGCCAATTGTGGGTCAAGGGCGGAGAAGGTAGTGAGGAATAAGGTAAGTGTAAATCATTATTGATTTAGCCTAAAGTTATCTATTAAAATGTTATATAATTTTAATCTGAAGGAAGGAGTCATGGTCTACAGATGTTTATGAAGGAAACTATCTATAAAATTCCAGCAGCATTCATTTGAAGTTTTTCATGAAATCTTTTTCCTTTCTTACCTTGCAAGAATAGGATCTCATAACTTGACAGCCTCTCAAAATACCTAGGTAATGGTAGCTGACTGTATTTAATTTTACAGAGAAGGATTTGATGTTTGTGGTGAGGCCTATACACATGGGTTGGACCCTCTGTGTAATTTAAGTACATCCCAAATTAATCTTCTGCCTGAGTGGGGGTGAATGTCTTTTCTAAGAAGTCATAATAATGCTTTTATGGATTTTCCAATATAGAGGAAAAATACCTTGCTGACTCTCTCTTAACGACATCCTGTTACTTTTCCCTTAATTATATGGTATCAGCTGGATCTGATCATCTGCACCGCCCTGGTTAATACTGATGTGAGACTATGACAGAAGAGGGGACAGCGGAAAATGATTTCTACAAAGCAAGGGGAAAATCCTTTTGACCAAACAAGAAAAAATCTGCATCTGAAAGATTTAAAAGTGACCAATTAAAACTGGTAGCAATGAAATAATTGAGAACACATAGCAAGCATACATTCTTTCTATGTGAGCCTCAGGACCAGTGCAGATAATATGATGAGAACTAATATGGTGCCGAAAGCTGTGGCAGTTATCCACGTCATCAATATTATTTTGAGATGGGGAATGCAAGGTTTCCAGATGCCAAGGGATTCCGCCATGTCTTCCATGAATTGCAAACAATATTAACATGGATGCACTATGGTTTTATTAAATGCTTTCATCTATATTAAAAATGAGCATTGGCCAGAAATTAACTTCTGCTCAAAAGCTAATTTTGTTCTTAAACTCAATGAACCATTCGACACTTTTTTAAAAGTAGCTCATTAATTAATGATTCCCTCCCTAAGGACCACAGCCTCAGCATGGTAGAATAGCTTGTGCAATTTGATGATCCCTAGAGCTATATTGGTGGGAGCAATGATATTTACTCCACCAGCATTTTGCAGACAATAAGTAGTCTGTACAACATGTCCTTCAGTGAGGTAGCTGCAAAAGCATCTGACTCCATTGGGGTGGCCATTGAGTGATTGTGTAACATTAAAAATAACTTTGAGGAAGGCAATGGGAAACCACCTCAATTATTTATCCTAGGAATATAAAGATGGACACCATGATGAAAATGAGTCCTGACAAATAGAGGTGCCCAATAGGCACTCTGTCATACCTGGCAGTAGGGGAGGCAAGGTTTCTGCAGTCATCTCACAAAATCGACAGCAGCAACATATAAGATGCAGAAAAGAACCGAATAAGCTAGAATAGGAATGTGGAATGTAAAGACAAATATGGGGGCAGGAAAATTAGAGAGTATAAAGTGAAAAATTGGCAAGAGGAATTAGTGATTTTTTTGGGCTGTGAGAGATGAGATGGAGGAATATTGAGGATTACTGGAGAGATAGTTATAGAGTAATGTACAGTGGAGGTAGAGCGAGGAGTGGCTATAACACCGAACAAAAAGGTGGTAGATACATAGAACGAGACTGATCAAATATTATTTGTAGAATTAAATGCGGAACCAGCGGACTTTGTCATTTTTTAGGTATACATGCTAGCATGCAATCATCGGGAAGAAGTCGATGGGGCATACGATCAGTGGGAGTATATAATCGCGGGTCTTCCTGGAGAAAAACATTTGATAGTTACTGGTATGGGCATTGGAATGTCACGGTAATTGAAGGAAGAGATGGTTGAGAAGCAGAGGACTACAGTTTTGGAACAAGGAATGACCACGGGGAGAAAGCAATGGAGTTCTGCAGCGGACAGGAGTTAATCATCTCGAATACTTGGTTCAGCCACCAATGCCGCGAACACACAATTATTTTCCGTTATTAACCACATACTTGTACCCTGTTCACGTATTCTTCCCTATAATTACTTGGTACCTTGTAAACCCGAACAAAAGCCAAGCTCGTTGGTTCACCTTTTACTCCTACTTATAATATACCATCATTTACATGCTCTGTTTACTACGCTTCTTCCTGCCTTTTTGTCCAATACTAAACCACCCATTGCTGGTTGCCTCCCCTCCGCTGTACATGAATCTATAATTCACACTACATTATTGCTTTCACTCTTTGAAGTTTCAACTCACAGAGTCCCTATGACTTTTTTGTGGCTCATCAAATATGTGGTGAATTTCATCACCTAATTTGTTTGACTACGTATCATGAAGGAAAAAATAATGCAATCTATATTTATTAATTAAAAATGATTTCACTTGCGGAAAGACATAAAAAATTGACGCTTTTTACACAATTTTTACCTAATTAATTTTTTCAACACCATGCCGTGCTTTATTTGAAAATTTCCATATGATATAATTCCGGCGCGGTTCAAATCATTGCGCAAAACGAAAACGTAGCTCGGATGTCTCAACTTGTTTTTTGCACCGCGCAGTATTGCACTTAAGATGTCGTTTGAGTAGTTGCAATCATGGTTGGTCGGAAAGTTTATATAATTTACGTGTTTTTATGTTTTTTACATAGTTGTAGGGGCAGAATCCACAAGTTAGAAGTACAGGTAAATCTAATTTGTAAATGCAGTGTTATTTTTATATGTTTGTCAGTAAATCTTCGTCTTACGGAGCTCCAGTGTTTACCACGTATGTCACTAAAAAAGCATTTGTTTTTTGTATAAAATTCTAGAATGATGTGAGGAAATATATCGCCCTGAGTACATTTGGGTTTTATGAAGGTGGTCTTCTCAATGTGAGGCTGATAAATTTCCATGCCGCCCCTTTTAAGGAAACCGCAGTGGTGAGTCATCAACGCCTGGTAGTTTCATTACTTGGTTTACGGGAGAAAATCTGCATTTATTATTGTCATCGCATTCATATTTAATCGATGTTTTCCTAGCACATCTCTTTTAAATATATACACCTTGCGTTGCACGCAGCAACAACTTTTTTGCCAATAGTCTTTATATCTGTAATCTATCTATTTCTGTAGCTAATCTGTAGTTAACAGATGATTTAGATGCCTATTGATAGTAATATTCGAGTTCTTTACGTCAAATTTTGGAGGATCGGACTAGCATTATCGGAAACGCAATTCACTGGTCTTAGTTTAGTTGGCTTTTAATATGTCCTCGATTTTAGTTATAAATGGCGAAAGAGCATTGTCTCAGCTCATTGAAATTAAATAACTGTGTAAGAAACTTCTGCCCCCAATTTTTATGAAATTAAAAATATCTAAATTTGATGATTTTATCCAACATTGTTTCAGCAATATGCATTACGACGAAAAGATTAGTGTTGCTCGTCTGTTGCTAAAACATTATTGGTTATTCATGAGGGTTGAGAAATTTGTTTGCAGTTATTCGCCATTAATTATAAATTTCGTGAAAGAGAACACTTCCTACGGATGAAGCCATGTAGTAGGTTTTCAATTCCTGCGGATACAAGACTACTGCCACTTATTTTGTCAAAGTTTAATGAACTACTCGTAGAAAATTACTGTCTACAACTACAGAGCAATGAAGTATAAATTGAACGAGTATTTAATCTTTAACAATGCCATTTTGAATAGTTATTTATCCATTCGTATGGAGTCCTCCGTTGTAGTGAATTTGGATGATGTCGTAGCAGCCTGACCCCACAACTTCATCCTTTCTCTTGGAGCTTAAGGTTTTGGAAATTCACAAATCAGCGTTAACCCATAGGTAACCATTTTCATGTAGAGGTAGATGTATTAATTTTGATTGTCATAAGTACAGGATATCAATTAAAACGTTGCCACGTTATCACAATTTTCACTTGAAAAATGAACTTTTGGAGTTTAAGTACTAACTCCCAATAAAATATGAAACAATCTGATAACCGATAATATGTAAATCGAGTGAGAAATAATTGCCCCGGTAGTAAATATTTGTTAATTTAGCATTAAATGCTGCAAATATTTAAAAATTTGCTCACTTTTCATTGTTATTGCCGCATGTTTTAACTTAAAAACCACAAACACAGTAGTAATCAACCCGAAGATCGATTTGGTAGGTGGTTGTAGAGTTCACCCATTACTAATCCCAACGGCGTGTGAAATTCAGATATCAAGTTAAGGGGGCCAGTTCCTTTTCCGGTAGTAGGTATATTTTTCCAGGAAGATCTGGTTCCCGAAAAATCACATAGCTCGGGTGGAGCTGCAGGTGCCTAGAGAGGCTTGCCCGGGAATCGAACCACTTTTAGTAGTAGTGGGAAAAAGGTGGGATACAATGTTAATGTCTTCATTAAAATTTACCCAGCTAATCAATTTTTAAACATTTAATGTTTAAATGCCTGTCTGCCTGTGCATCAGTATGTCATATATTCAACAATACGTTATGTTTACTCCAGTTGTCAGCAAGATTCTTTACTCTCTTTCCTACTTTCGCCAAGTGCCTTTATTTTGTGTGTATATATCAGGTGTATTTGTAGTTATTATAAGTGTTCAGAATTTGGTTTATCATTGCCTTTCTTATTTCCATATGGCTATTTGTTTTGTTATAGTATGGCTTCAGTTTGGATAGAACAGTGAGCGATGCTATGAATCCTTACTTGGACAGCCATCAAGACAGCTGTCTGCTTCAGGAACCAATTGAAAATAATAATAATGGAGCTGTCATTTATTTCACTATGGACTTCAAAAATAAAGTGTAAGCTATGTTTTGTTTTTTATTTAAAGGTGTGGTTCAATTATTTTGAAATATATATTTTACCAAGAAATTATATTTTTATTTTAAATTATTGTGTTACCGAGCAAGTTGCCACTGAGTTGTTTCGGGGTTATTTATATATTTTGAGAACAAAGAAAACTTTTGTATGTTTAAGCAGAGAAAATAAATATTCATTTAATTGATCAAATTTTAGATAGAAATGAAATAAGTAATAAATGTTTACACTAGAAAAAATGTTAAATTGAATTTAAAATGTGGGTCGAATGGCTCCTTCTGTTCTGGTGTTAATTATAAATTTGTGGAGAAGTATTTTGTAAAAGAAATAGCAGATTAATAGTAGGTAAAAACATAAACTTTAAATTAAAGTTGTGGTGGAATTTGGTATGTTGTGACAAGGATCTTTGCGGGGGAATAATGAAGAATTAAATTTTATAATTGCAGAAATTTTTATTTATTTTTTCACCTGTGTAGCCTAATATGTGTAGTCTTTATAGTTCCCTTGGTTTTATTAATAAACTTGGGGAGACATGTAATTTGTTAGGTGTACCTTGCTTTCCTAATGCCTAATGAATTTTGTATCAAAATGTCTTTAATGATCCTAGTGCACTAATATTTCTGTCCACTTTGTAATATTGCATTGTTGGTATATGAAATTGTAGATGTTTGGCAGTTCTAGGGTTTGTGGCTCCCATATTTTGTGGTGACCTTTGCATATTCTCTGATCTTCTCCTTAATCACCACCACAATCCCTTGAAAAAGTTTAATTGAGGGTAATATCATGAATTGAAATTAATTGGTCACTTAATTCCCTAATTAACCCGAACAACAAATGCTTTGAATGGTGGCATAAGCCTAACATTCCTGCATGTCATGTAAATGGTCTGCAATTGAAATCCCAAAACTTGCCACCGAAAGAAATATTGCTTTCTAAATCATGTTATTAATTCCAGTGGTGATTATCCATTGATTCTTCAGTTGCTATGTCCTCTGTGTTTTTTGTCCACTTACAATGAATGGTAGTCATCACAATCACCACCTATCTCTGACAAGAATTGTCGCTAATTGTGTTTAATTGGCAGTCATCAAAATTTAATTAACCTTGTGTTATCAGTTCTGTCATAAATACTGACTTATACAGGAAATATTTCAGAATAAATTAAATCATTGAATTCATAATTGTGATATAAATTTTGCAGTGCTGTGATAATGCATAATAATTGTAATAGATGTATTTTATAGTTATAAATTATTATTATATTGGGCAAATATGATTATTATTCAATTACTATTATCAGGTTGCAAGTAAACTGCAGCAGAGATCTTCAAATGGTTCACATTTATCGCAATGACAAACAAGTTCCTGCTCTGCGAGCTAAAAGAGATTCCGTAGTATCTCAGCTGAGTGATACATCTTTGTTTCATCAAAGAAGAAAGCGTGATGCTGGTAAGCATAACAGAATTTTTTCAATCTTAATTCTCCTTATCATGTAGTCAACTTTGGAATTCAGTGAACATTACACTAGCTTAATGGTCATGCTTAGCTTAGGGAGCTATGGTAATGGGCTATGAAAACATGAGTCACCACCCATATTCATTCAGTTGGGACAGATATCACACTCCTTTATAGAGGGATTGAAGTACATAGCCTGAAAAGTTGAAAGTGTCATCTACATATCATATCAAAGAAAGATGAAAAAGCAAAGAAGAACAACGCAAGAATCACAGCATAAGTAAAACAGCCAGAAAGGTAGGACTCAAGGTTGCCTATGGTAAGAAATAGACCATGAATAACTCTGGGGATTGGACAGTGTTAGAGCTCACCACATAGAAGGTAGATATGTGTAAGCACCTTGGAGAATATATAATCGCACATGCATGAATAAGAAAAAAAGGGGCAATGGTGGTATAAATAAGAGGGTGAAGAAGATATACATGGCCTATCTAGCAACCAGGGAAATATACTATGGAAAGAAATAACATATCAAGGGCCACAATAATGACAGAGTAATTGGATAAATAAGAGAGGCAGAATAAGTGGATGAATAAGAGATAAAAATCGTAAAGAAGATTCTAGAATGTATAAATATGAGGTGAAAGCTGAGGCAAATATGTATCAGAACAATTTCAGAAGAAATCAGAATCAAAAGGGAAAGATTTGCTTAACAAGTGATGAGGATGGACATGGGCAGATTGGCCATAAGAATATGGGAAGGATAGGGCAGGGAGGGAGTGAGATAGGGATCATGGTCACAGAAAAGGAAAACTGAAGAAATTTGTAAACGAACATACTAATAATATTAATATGTGTACTTATATCTATACATTCATACAATATCCTGAAAGCCATCACAAGGGTGTTTTGTAGGAGTGTCGAGTCACCAGCCATGCTATAACTATGGACGTACTTCCACAAACCATGGTACCCCATGATCATCTGAAAGGACATGTGGAAGGGGACAACTGGGCAACATTCATGCTGCATCTGTTATACACATTAAAAGTATTAATCTGTTTGTAAATACTCCACTGACTAGACTATGAAGGCAAACAAGGAAACCCATTAAAAGGACGAATGTGCAAAACAGGCACTAATTCCAAGGTATCATTCTACTCATGCAGGATGGACAGTTAACAAAGGCATTAGATCTACAACTTTATGTATACAGCACTCCACTACCTGGCTTAAGAGTGCATGCCATGGGGCATTTGGATGCCAGCCTTGAAGCGAGTCGTAGAGGAATGTAACTTGTACATTCCTAACTATTTTCGCCTGTGCTTGCTCATATTTGTCTTAGTGTTACCCCCTTGAGTAGTCTCCAAAAAGAGTGTGTGGGAAAAATGAATGCTCGAATCCATTCTGCTGTCTTATCTTTCCTGTTTTATGACAATTCTCTCTCCTACCTATGTAGTTGGGGTGTTGAATTATATCTTCAATGTTAGTTGCAAAATGCACGAGTGGTATCTTTGCATTCTTGCTCTTATGCCTTTGCATATGTAAAGGTTCACATACCAGACCTTGTTGTTAATGTTTAATGCTTTGCATTCTTTCGTACAAAATTTTTTACGAATCTGGCAGCCATTCTCTGTATTTTGTTCAAATTCATAATCAGTGTTTTATGAGATGGATCTCATATGCTTGCCACATACTATATCTGTGATCTTACTAAAGAAAAATAGCTGGTCTTCTACACTTTTTCATTGATATATTTTCCAATATATCAAAGGTCAAACGTATAGATGGTTATAGGAACAGACATGAGAATCACCAATGAGGGAAGTAAGAGAAGAAGATACTAAAAATATGATTTTGAGAACAGAACAGGAGAGGAGGGAAAGGATAAAGAGATTCTGAAAAAAGAAGAGGAAAAATAAACCATAACTAGACCATGACTCATGGTCTTAGTGAGGCTTTAAGGGAATAAGAAGAAGAATGTATGGATATCCTGCTAGCAAGGAGTCATATAATCATTGATAATTGCGTATTTTCCCCTTAACTCACAAAACCTTTTTTCCATGCTGTCAAGATTTTTACCTAATTCATCCCCAAAATTACTCTATTCCCTTAACTCGTGCAAGTCTGCTTGCTGCTGGATGACCTCAAATCTGTGCATGCATGTTGAGGGGGAATGTTGCTTCCACATGCCAACAGGAATGCTTCTGAAGGTCATTTTGTTTGTGGTCTACAAGTTTGTGTGCATTAGTTTTCAGCCTACCCTCGTACTTAGAGTTGGTATCATTCGATTAGGGTTTTCAGTTGGGAATAGTTAGTAAGAACTTGATATCTCATAAAAGTTTATGTACCCTGTATGAGTTTTGCTTATTTTTGAACTTGCTTGTTGTGAACTTCTGAAAAATGAAACTTGTTTGAAGAGAAAACTAATTTTTAAAAATATTGTTATAATTAAACTTGCTATCCATGCTCTTAAGGTATATAATTTATCCCAAATCTTGGGTGAATGTATTTCCATTGAAATGCAAATTAATGTTTTAAATTCAAACTCTGGTTTATTGTAAATGTCTTCTTTTTTAATGTCAATTGGTTGTAATGACAGCATGGGCCACCAAAAATGGGCATGGGCAACTGCAAAGCAAAAATATGCTCTTTCCTGAGGTATTATTTTCTTTTTGATGTGTTATTTTTCGTAATACACCTCTATATGATTGTCCCCCCAAAAGTATTGATTAATAGTTTTGCTGTACACATTTAATTTTTTTATTTTATTAAAGTGACTTTTCGTCAGTTTCTCTGTATCTTTCTAATTTAGATCGCCTTGCTCGCACTCCACCGAGTGGTGGCCGCAATTGTGCCCACATTCAGCTCCCCATTGTGACGGATATAAAGGATGGTGTCAATTATTACAATACCAGTGTAAGTGTAAATTTTATCTCAAGGGCTATTTTTAGTGTTTCATATTGATTTTTTGTCACTAAGTGGGTTACATACCTCAATAGATACATTTAAAATTAAAAGCAAACACAGTATCTGTATACCTATGTATGTAAATACATTTTACTTGAATACAATTTCACTAGTTTGTCTTAAGACATTCATTGACAGAGTAAAAAGGCTTCATTGATAGCTAATAATACAGTTTGATTATGAATGTTAAAAATTTTGGTTTTATGTGCAGAAGCTGGTAGTATGTTAAATAATGTGATGCCCATAATTTCACAAGAATCTTAGATCTTATCCAAATGAAAATATGATGTTTATATAGCTTATATCTGTTTCTTGTTTCATAATAATGTACATTGGATATTGTTAAGGGATTATGACTTGTTCTTGTACATCACATAAAATCATATAACTATGTTGGCAATAAACTGTTATAATACAAATAGCAGCTTACAGTGAAATGCTGTGATCCCTAGAATGTTCAATACAGATTATTCTGACAGCTTTATTTGTAGAAAAGGGATAAAGTTGACACCAGATGTTATGTCCCATAGTTTTGGTTCATTTAACGGATGGCAATGAAAAAATGCATAGTATGCAGTAACAAAGAACTCCATCAGTGGCAAGGTTTTTAATTATCGTAGTAGGGATAGAATTTCATATAGTTCAACTCATACACTGTTTACGTGATCATCTCAGCAGCTTAGTTAAGTATGGAGGGTGAAGCTTAATAGTTGAACAGATTGGTTATTGGTAATTACTTTTTTGGACAAGGTTAATAACAGCTGTTAGGTTTTGCCTTTGTCTAGGAAAAGGTTATTGGTAGGGAATCATTTATGGGATGAATGAAGAGAAGAGATAGAAGCTTGGTCAAACTAATATCGTTATACCTATTGCTAAAAATTAATGTCATCAGCACTAGTTTTAATGATAGTTTTTATCCATATCGGTTTCAAAGGCATGCCACAGGACTGTTAGTTCACACGGGGGAAGTAAATGGTCTATAGCATTGGAGGCCAACTGAGTTCCTTACAAGAAGTCTTGACTTTACCAGATGGGCCACTTGCTTAAACGAACAATATTCTTAAAGTTTATGATTAACCTTACGTAAGGTACAAATGTTTTCCGAATACTCCAGATTATAAGATTCTCCATTGAGCTGCCTGCATCCAAATTTGCTTGTTATTTATCTCGACATAATTTAAAATGAAATCAAGTCTCACACTGAAAACTCTGGTTATCTTTCATAGTTTAAAAACTATTTTTCTGCACCAGTAAAGTAGCTTTCCTAAGTTCTCAAGACAAACTGGTTATCCCTGAAAACTGTTCTTCTGCCCATTTCATCCTATTTTGATTGTAGCTAGAAGAAATTTGGAAGCATGGAACAAAAGAGATATAATGTATTTGTTCTATTCCATGGCTTTGCCTTTTTCAGCCAGGTGTTTAATTTGCTCAAAGCTTTTTGGATATTTCCTTAGGATTCAATAATCCAAATGAAAATCAAATGAAATAGAATGACCTCGTGGGTAAAAAATATTTTTCATGACAATGATTTATTTGACATGATTTCATGAAAATGAAACTTATGTAAATATAATGACACATTTTTATGTCCATCTTGATTCATTTTAGGGCAGTTAAAATTGCAGTTATGGAGGTTCTATTGACTAGCCATATTTCGTCGTATTATGAGCACTTTCAACTTCTTTGTTTAATATGAACAACTGTATTGCATGCTCATATGGTCCTGACCTTTTAAATTCAATTCATCCATATTAATGTTTTTTAGGCCTAAGAATTCCTCAGAAAAATCTTGATTATTGGAAAAATAAAGTTTTTAGTAAACTCTGATGATATGATATCCAACCTTATAAGAGAGATGTATCTAGTGAATGAGCATGTGTGATAATGCTCCCAGCCCCAAAAAGAATAAACATTTGCTTTTCTTGAATAATTCAATTGATTAAAAATGACTTCATTTTTGCTGAAATAAAAATAAGGTTTTTTTTAGATTCCTTGCCAAAAGATCTATCATGTAGAATAGAAGCATCAGATTTTTAGTGTGAAACCAAGTAATGTATTTTCCTTTTCAGTTTTTAATGTATGTTGCAGCAAAGGAGGAGGAGGGTCTGTACAACCTGTATTTTCACAGCTGTCCAAATTATGGCACTGAGGAAGTTCATCTAGATTTTCTGGTAAGAAATTACAGATGTTTCATTGATCAGATCAATGTTCATTTAAATTGACCTTTTTTTTCAAATAATAAGATTTAGACAGACATGAATTTTTTTTTTGCTCTTTAGTTAAGTCCAGGAATGGGCTCAGATGTTGCAATGCCACATTCTTTGTAGTGTGTGTGTCCAATCATCCAATAAAAAAATATGAGTTAGGTTACTTGATAATTTAAACATTAACCCAGGAATTTCCCATTTTGAGAGATAGTTGAGGTCAATACTTTGTGGAAATCCGTTTGTAAAACACGAAGGAAGAGTCAAAAAGACTGCATTTCTACAAGAAAGAATTTATTACTGTCAACTAGTTTTGCTACGCTGTTGTACACTGGGATGATGCTACAGGGTATTGAAACTAGTCAACAGTAATAAATTCTTTCCTGTGTCACTTGGTCCAAGGTTAAAGCCAACTTTAAACAATATGAAACACAGCATCTTGTTTCTTTAAAGCCCCCAAAATTTTGGAGTGTAAGAGGATGCCTCAATAGCTTAACTGACCAAAGCACTCGGCTAGACATCAAGGCGAATGATATTTACACTCTAAAATTGTTGCATTGTAATACGCATATAGCGAATAACTCCATTAAAAATTACTGTCATGGCATCTCCCACTGTTTCTTGGAATTTGTCAAAGGTGTAACACCATGTTGTTTAAAGTTGATTTTAACCTCATGGACTGTGGTGCTTGGCACATGACTGGAAATGTCTGTCACATTGTTTGTACAGTAGTTCATAACAACATCTTGTTTCTTTAAAGCCCCCAAAATTTTGGAGAATAAGAGGATGCCTCAATAGCTAAACTGGCTAAAGTACTCAGCCGGACACAAAAGGGTCTGGGTTCGAATCCTGGTCAAGGCAAATGATTTTTACAATCTGAAATTGTTGTATGAAAGATATTTAGGCTTGGATAGCCTTGAATTTCAATCAAAGTAAAATTATAATAGTAGATGCTGTAGGGATTTTTAAGCATTTTTTTAGTGAAGGAGTCATTCATAAAGTAACATGTACAGTTATGCCTCTCACCTATTTGTTGATTGGTAAGAGTCAGTGGTGTTTGTTTGAAATTGTGTAATTTTTAAATTAGCTATTGATATTTCTTTATTAATAATATGTTTCAGATTGAAATTGAAGAGAAAAACAGTGGCAATTACTTATCCGCAGGAGAAATGCCATTGCCAGCTCTTTATTTTATGATGGCGATACTGTTTTTCCTATCTGGATGTTTTTGGGTGTTCATTCTTAAGAAGAGCAAGTACGTTTTGACACTTTAACATCGAAACATATATAAGCCAAATATTTGGTAAACATTATGTCTAACTGCATTATTTTTTTCATAGGAATCAAGTATTCAAAATCCATTATCTTATGGGAGTATTAGTGTACCTGAAGTCTTTCTCCCTATTGTTTCATGGCATAAATTTTCATTTTATTCAAACTAATGGAGAACATGTTGCAGCATGGGCTGTATTATATTATGTTACTCACTTGTAAGTAAATTATATTTATACTTGCTATTAACTATGGTTTAATATAGTTTATAAGTGTCATTATAAATATGGACTATATTTTTTAGTATTCAAAAGCATACATTAATGGTATATCTTTGGTTGAGTGATGTGGTTTTTGTCACATTTCAGATGCAAAGGTGCTGTCCTCTTCATAACAATAGTATTAATTGGAACTGGTTGGACCTTCATTAAATATATTTTATCTGAAAAAGATAAGAAGATATTTATGATAGTCATACCATTGCAGGTAATAAACTTTCATTCAAGGTGATATACTTATTAAAGTTAGGCTTTAGAAAGTCTCCAATGACTTATGTTCTGTACATGGTGTGGATTTCTTTATATTTGCCATACATGACTATTACAATTAGTTTTTAGAAAGTCTCTAATGACTTATGTCTTCTATATGGTGTGAACATCCTCTAGTTTGCCATACATACTTTCTTTTTCATAAATTTTACCAGAATAAATGCTGATTGCTTCTTCTCCTTAACTCTGCTAACTTAATGTTCTTCTTTCTATCATGGCCTTCAGGATCTCAATACCTTTCAATATTCCTCCACCCACTTTCTCCCCCATTTTCAGGATTTGCCAGCAACTTCCTCCCATCTTATTTTAACTCTGTCTGTAATGTATCTCTTCATCCTGAATAATTTATCTATTTTTCTCCATACCCACATCTCAGAATCTAATATAAGCTCATCACCTTGCTTTGAAGATAAGGTGTCATATCCAAACAGTGCTGTGTTCCACATTAAAAAATTAAGTTATGTTTTAAAGTATTTGTCATTAACTCCAATTCTTGCAAATACTTCTTTCACCAACACTACCCTTCTACCTAAAACCATTTACGTAAACCGTATGCCAAGCTTAGAAGATGTTATAAAACCAGACGAATTTGCTGTATTATTACATTTTTCTCTTTTAGCAACATTATAAAAATTCATATGAAGAGCCAACGAAGCTAGAGAAAATATTTCCTAAGATTTATAATCTTGATAAAAATGTTAAACTTTGTTTTCTCCTGGCTGGGATATCTATTGATATGTCCCTTTCATTACAAAAAGTTTGCTTCTCATTCCAAAAATATATCCCTCTTAAGGGAACTCAATTGGATACAAAAACATAAGCTTTGGGAAGCATTCACTGAGGAAGAGAAATTGACAAATATTCCTGCAGTATCAGCCAATATGAATAGACAGGTTTTGTTTTTAAATTTACTGAGCCACTCCTAAATGAGGGATCAATTAAGTCAATGGATAACTTTTTCCTCTTGCTAGAATTGAATTGGCAAGATGCTTGAAAATTAAGTACATATCTTGTAGACCTAGTGATGCTCAATCAAAAGCCCGTCCAAAAGTATGTGAAAGAAAAAACTAAGAAAATTGGAAATAGTTTGCCAGCATTCTGGTTCAATATCAGAACTGAAGGGGCATGACAAAAAATACTAGTATGATTCCCATGTTTCACATTGATGGTAGCAGAATAGTACAAAAAATTGGAAAGGCAAGAGTTATACGAATTGTTATGATAGAATAATTACTGGAATATAGGGGAGATTTATCAACTGCTGCAAGGTTACACACTATGATATTTTGTAATTTCATTGTGTCTTTCAGGTCCTTGCTAATGTCGCTGAAATTATAATAGAAGAATCAGAAGAAGGCGACTTAGAATACAGAAGATGGAGGGATATATTCATTTTGGTGGATCTTATATGCTGTGGAGCAATCCTTTTCCCAGTAGTCTGGTAAATTTTTAATGACAAAATTGCATTATTACCTTTGAATATTTTGACATGTCCTTTTATAATACTACTAACATTATTTTTTTAAATAATTCCACAGGTCTATAAGGCATTTACAGGAAGCATCTCAAACTGATGGGAAAGCTGCCATTAATTTGAGGAAACTGAAGCTTTTCAGACATTTTTACATAATGATTGTGTGCTACATATATTTTACACGAATAATAGTGTATTTGCTTAGGGTAAGTTTCTGTGCACATTTCACCAAAGTGCACAGTTAGTGTACTGAGTGAAAGCATTGAGTGACAGGATGGTTTTGAATATCTAAGCTGATTGTTTATAAAACATGGCAGGATAAATAAAGAGATTAAATGGCATGTGAATGGCAGCTGAGAGGCTGTTAGTTGTATATGAAATATATCAAACAATGAATGTTTTTCTAAAGTAGCCAAAATAGCAGTGTATAAAATCACTGTTCCCAAAATTTTACATTGGTTGAGAAACATGGGTAGGTATGCCAAGATAAGCAAATATGCAGTGGGTATTGTGTAAATGCTGTGGGCATTTTGTGCTGGAGGTTGTGGTAAAAATAAGAGAAGGTGAGGGAGGAGTGAGTTATGATACGGTGCAGAATGAATGTACTGGTGGTGAGCATGCATGAAAGTGTCATCATTAATAATGTACGTAACCAAGGTAAATTTTGTACAGCTCCTCACAATAATAATATTCCTTATTCCTTGATAGTGATGCTATTGAAACTGCAGTTTGTAAATTACATGTGCAAATGGGCATTTTTATTATGGTGAATTTTTTAAACTCATGTTTATATTCTAATGTGAAAAAAATTTTAAAAATAACTTATTAAACTTGACCGTTCACATTCTCCTATATTATAGTATTATATATATATATATATATATATATACAGAGACATAAAAGGACACTTACAGTAGATATTTACGTTTCAATGGCCGTGCCGTCGAAACTTAAATATCTACTGTAAGTGTCCTTCTTTTATGTTTCTGTATGTTTAATATTTATTAACCTAGTGTTATATATATATATATATATATATATAATATATTAATATATATATAATAAATATAATAATAAATATATATATATATAAATTATATATATATAATAAATATTAAACATACAGAAACATAAAAGAAGGACACTATATATATATATATATATATATATATATATATATATATATATATATATCGAAACGTAAATATCCAATGTAAGTGTCCTTCTTTTATGTTTCTATGTGTGTAGTGTTTTTTGTGTTAGTGTTTGTATATATATATATATACACACACACATATATATATATATATATATATATATACATATATATATATATATACATATATATAACACATGTATTTGCCTGTTTTGTATACATCCTTTTGGAATATACATAGCTCCCTTTTTTCAACAAAATCTAAAACCTTGTTTCAAACTTGTAATTATTAATTAGTTATGAAAAACATAATATTAAGATATTATGAATTTGAAAGGTGATAATAATACTAATGATTGCATTTGTATGTTTTTCTCTATTTAGATCACAGTCCCATTTCAGTATGAGTGGCTGGATGCCATGTTTCGTGAAATGGCAACATATGTTTTCTTTGTGCTCACTGGGTACAAGTTTCGGCCGGCCTCAGCAAATCCATATTTTCAGCTGTCACAAGATGATGAGGAGGAAGAGGAGGAGGAAATGGATATAGTGTAAGTTCAAGCTGTGACAAATTTTTAGCTACTTTGTCCTCTAAACCACCACCTTTTTTTTATTAAGTCACATTGTAATATTGCTGAAGCAGTTTAAATATCCAATGAATGTTTGCTTATCAAATAATCAAAAATTAAAATATTTTATGAGCTCTGTTAAAAGCTCATGTCTTGATTAAATTAAAATTTGTACCCTTCTGGCCATTTGGTTTATGTTATCTTTTGAACAATTAGTATATAAGTTAGGCTACACATTTTGTACATTGGTATGATCTAGAAGTTCAAAAAGAGCCAACTTTATTAGAAAAACTTTCTTTCTTCTTTGCATTTTACCATAATTCCGATACTTGAAAGTTTCCTGAACCTCTGGGAATTACAATAAAAATGGCAGGTTTGAAGAAGTCAAAGTTTTAACATAAAATTTAATTTACTTAATTTGTAGATATCTCTTTGTAACTTAAATATTCTGAGTCATCCTATTTAATTCAGTCACAGCCTACAGACCTAATACATACATATTTGTTCCATTAATTAATACACTTTAGTTTCAATATGCCTCAAAATGTGTTTCTTTTATATGCTAACCGTGTAATTTCACTTGGGACTATATTTATTGAATTGCAATGTAGAAAAGTCAATTTTATCACAAATGCGCAGAACTTAATTATTACTATAGATGAAATCATTAAGCCTCTTCAGACTTATACACTAATACTGATAGTTGCTGTATTGCCTCTTAGAATTGTCTCCTAGGAGACAATGAAAATAATTATTGTAAAATAGGACTAAAATTGTTGGTATTATCAGTTGGTTTGGTCTTAGTCTTGGAGGCTATGTATCCATTAAATAGGTTCATAAACATCCAACCTAAACTGCAAGTGTAAAAAATATCCTGTGATATTAAGGCCGGGTATGTAACCAATTATAATCAAGGAAACTTTGTATGGCCTTTGCTGTGAAACTGGCATTGTTTAAAATTTTATTCTAATGAATCAATTATCTCCTATTTTTGTTATAGTGGGAGTATATTGCATATTATTATTACTAATTACATAAATATTATAGGAGTCTGTTTCTAGCAAGGAAATAGTGAGTAACAGTCCTCAAAACATTAAGATTAATAATTTGAAGGTCTTAAAATATGGTTAAGTTATTCCTAGCGATTATTTTCTTTTTGACTTTGAGAACATCAATTAGTGACCTGTAATTTGGCTTGGGTTTTGATCATGGAAGACTTGGGATAGATTTACTCGGTGCAGTTTTATTTAAAGATTTTGATGTTTCCCATCTTGAATTCTTTTTTATTGAACTGTCATATCTTGTGTAAGAAAATTTAAAGCACATATCATGCTACATGCCAGATTGGCAGAGATAGCTAGAAAGCCTAATGAACATGGAAAAATAATTAAAATTAAATAAAAATACAATTTTTTTAGTCTTAGGGCAAGTTCAATGGGGATATCATGCATATTATACGGAAATATTTGTACAGAAAGTATGCAGTTTTACAATGACCATATTTTATGATGCAAATAGAATAAAAAATGAAATGTATCATCCTTCTATTATAGAATAGTAGTGATCTTCAATTTGATTTCAATAGGCACAGTATTTTTCCGTATATACTGTCCATTGTAGCTATATTTTGTGAACAGATCTTTCATATGCAATATTTAATGCATTTTTATTTCAAAGATATTCAGTGAATCATATAATTGTCAAAAAAAAAGTTGAACATTTTTCCCAAATTCTAAAGACTTCACCTGAAATGATAGTTGTTGTGTAGTGTTCCCATGAGAAGGATAATAAATTTTATTTGGGTTTTTTTCTATTGAACATGCCACCTAAGGGCGCCCTGAGACAAATATCATATCAAATAAATAAAAGGTATTTTATTTTAAAAGTAATATTTAATATTTCGGTAGCGTAGATATATTTTTGGGAATTGATAAACCTTGGAAAAAATCCTGGAAAACCCTTAGAATTGATTTAACAGAAAGGAGTAACTTTATATGTTAAACTTTGTTTAAAACACTATCTATGGTTCAACATTGGACATCATCATCAGGTAGACTTAAGACGTCCAACATCGAAACCTTGGTCATGTTTTGAATAAAGTGTATGTGGAATTACAAAGTTACTTCTATCATTTCAATATGTTGTTGTGTAATTCCTTTAAGTAATAATGTCTGAGACAACAAATTTTACCCTAGAATTGAGGAGAAAAATCAAGATTCCAAGAAACTGCAGGAGATACCACGACTGTAGCTATTAACAGAACCATCTGCTAAATGTTCATGGCAATACTACAATTTCAGAGTGTAAATATCATATGCCATAACTGGGATTCAAACCCAGATCCCTCGAGTCTAGCCAAGTGCTTTTTCCAGTTAAACTACTGAGGCATCCTCTTACACTCCTGATGCTTGCACCTATGCTTTAACCTCCGATGTTTACTCATAAGCTTTAACTTTATGGACTGTGGTGAAAACATACATGACTGTAAATGCCTGTGAAATTGTATGCATGGTTTTTCGTCACAATATTTTGTTTCTTTAAAGCTTCCGAAAGCTCAGAGGCTTTAATTAGGGTTTGTCAAATTTTTTACCCTCAGTTCAAAGTACTCAAGTCACCCAAAAAATATATGTACAGTGGGCCCTCGTATAATGAGCATAATTCGTTCCGGGATCTTTCTTGTTAAGTGAAACACTCATTTAGTAAAACATTTTTTCCCATATAAATTAATGTAAAATGCGATAATGCATTCCCTGTCGAAAAAGATAAATACGAGGTTTATTCAAAGACAATCATATATATATATATATATATAGTCACATTCTTGGAAAACCCACGAACGTGCAGAATAATGTAAATTCACTAATAGTCATAACAAACACAGAAACTAAAACATATAAAAGAGGGGCTAAAAGCTGAGTTCTGTTCCTAAGTCCTCTTGAGAAAGGTGGTTGCACCACCGAAAATTCGAGAACCAGTGAGCCCCTCTTTTATATGTTTTAGTTTCTGTGTTTGTTATGACTATCAGTGAATTTACATTACACGTTTGTGGATTTTCCAAAAAAGTGTATATATATATATATATATACATATACATACACACATTCAAATACGAAGTCCCGCCATACGGCGCACAAATATTCATTCAAACATAGAAATAGGTATAAGGAAAGGGGATAGGAAAACACATAAAAGGCGAACACAGGACATGTGGGGAAGGCGGTTTTTGAGCAGATCACGAAAGTAAAAATGTTTCCTTGACCGGGATTTGAACACCGGATCTTCCACTTGCCGGGCGGATGTGTTACCATTACACCACCGAGGAAACAATTTACCTTGAGATCTGCGATGTTTTTAAGACGCCCAAGTGCTCCGAATCATTTGCCAAAGGAAGGCTTTAGGGAGCTGTTCCACCCACCAAAGGAGAAATAGACAATACACACAAGAAGAGGGGACAGTTGGTTAGAAAGCATATAGTATCATATAGAATAGGAACAGTACGTTTTGTGGCACGCATAGCCAGAAGAAGAGATGAGCCAATGCCAATGTGGCAATAACTTCCTCATCACATTTAGTCTGCTCTACTGGACTTAACAATTCTTGAAGGTTTGTGGAGTTGAATGGTAAATAAGCAGGGGTTTAATTTTCAAATTGCTGCTTGCGTAGCACAAAATAGCAGTGTGAGACAACCTTTCATTGGCTTGTGGCTTGGCAGTGCATTCTCCTCTGCTGGTGCGTGTGCTTACATGGATCTGCATATTAAAAAAATGCTGAAGGAGGTAACCCTCAGAATCTATGAGCCTCTTGAAGTCACTGATGAAGTTCTTTGCTGCCTTTGAGTTTTAGCTTCTTGTTTCACCATGCCTCATGACACTGTGGATGCTGGCATTTCTCTTTAACTTCTCAAACCAACCACGGCTTCCCTCAAAATATGCTTCTTCAGCCATTGATGATCCTGGGGTCTTCTTAATTGAGTTGGAAGAAATCACTTTCATCTTCTCTCAAGTAATATTCTTGTTAATAGTTTTGCATAACAATTGCTTTTAATTTAATTATATGCAAAGCAACCTTTCAACATCAGTGAGAAAATGTAACCATTGTGTAGATATTCTTGTCTTTCCCTTTGAGGCATCCATCTCCTTGATTTTGTCTTTGTTCTTGAGGATAGTGCAAATTGATGATGCAGACCAATTGTATGTGCATGCTAGGCCACTCATGCTCACACTGTTCTCATTTTTCACCGATTTTTCCTTTCATTTCTACGGTTATTATTATTCTCCAATGGCTGGCTTTTTTGTACATTTTATCTCCGGGGACAGTTTTAAAACTATGAACCAAACATCATTAAACTTAGCACAAAAGTAATCACAAATAATGTCTGAGCACAAGTTTGGTAACATGTGTGACCACAAGAGACATTACAGTGTTACGGGAATGAGTGATAAACTGTAGCAGCAAGCATGTAGTAATTCCAGGAATCCCTCTCTCTTCGTCATTCGTAATGTGAAAAGTTGCTCATTAAGCAAGTGATATTTGGTCAAAATGTTTTTCCTAATTATGCAAGGTGCACGCTTAACGAAGTTCCACTGTATGTATTCTATAAGGTGGTGAATTGTGTATCACACCTTTACACATTGAAGGGGCATTCTTGCATTTAATTAGACTAAAAAGTGTCACCTTATGAAACAATTGCGTACCCACTGTTGTGCTAGTACTGGGTAATATTATGTAATCACTTCCTTGAATGAGAATATATGTAGCCGCATGGTAGATATCTATCCCATAATAGGAGTGATTTTTTTATGCGATCAAAAGGGGCTTCTTTTTATTCTCTTGCATTACCAATCATGTATGGCATGTTTCCTGATTAATAAAAATTATTTTAGCTATTGTGTCTGATTATTCCCTCTGTTGGATTTTTATTACCTTGTTATGTTCATTATTTTTGGTTGGGATCCTGATGCCACCTGAAAACTTTCTTTCATGTACTTTTATCAACCAGTGTGATAAGGAAATATCTCTGTTAGCACTTGGAACTTACGATAGCATATTAAGTTAAGGCTATTTTTTAAATTTGGGTTTAGTGATATGATTTATGGCTTGCCACTACTCTGTCCCCTCATTTTTTTTCAATTTTTTTACCATTTCTGCAGGTGTTAAGGTTTAAATACATCATATTTCAAATGTAAAACTACTATCAAGCAACCCATCTATGTCTGTATGGGCATACTAACATAATAAAATTAATGTATTCAAAGATGATGTTTTCAGTAGTGTATGCTTTGATACAATAGCCAGATGTATTTTTAATTTTCACTTGATTTTTTATGATTGGTTTTAGTGTCACCCAGACTGGACTGACTGAAGGGCTGACTAAAATATCTCGGACCAAAAATTCAAGTCAAACACCTGAGGAAGATAAGGAAATACTTCTTTCCAAGAGGGAAAGCAGTCATGAATATGACTAAAAGGATGGGCAGTGGAAAGAATACAGAATATTCCAGTAGTGCCTTTTGGCCTCATTTGTTTTTTATCTTCCATAAGGACTATTGCTTACCATTATTATGATTGTGTGGTTCATACCAAGCAAAAGGTGAGAGAGCCACTGAAATGGTGGTATTAAATTGTCATACTATATCTTCACCTCAGCAAAGTATTGATGAGATTGCTGAAGGTGATGTTTGTGATATGCACTTGAATGAAGTTATATTTTTAGGGTTTGCCAAGTCATGTGCTTATTCTGCATTGTTCAAAAATTTTTGGGCCATTCTTCCTCAGAAGAATGGATTTTCGCATAACTTTTATTTTCACCTGAATGCAATACGATATTGACTTAATTTTATAAGTTACAAGGAAACAATTATTATTTTTATAAAAGGCATTAGTTCATGTCAGTGTGTGTTCTTAAGGTTGTGTTGTTAACTTCGGTAAGTTTTTATATGTATGTACTAGTTTGTGATGTTCCCTATCCAGATTAACAGACATTGCAGTGATTTTGTGACAATATATATATATATATTAAAAAGAAACTTGATTTGTTTTAATTCAAATTGTACAGAGCAATTGCTGATGCATATTTATTTAATTATTAATTAAAAATGACTGTAGATTTTTTAAAAAAATAAAGGGCAACAAACAAATATTGTGTACTTTTCTTCAATCATGTGAATTTTGTTGTGATCAAGAGAACGATTTCAGAGTGTAAAAATCGTTCGCATTCAAGGTGAATGATTTTTACGCACTGAAATTCTTGCATTTAAATAATTCTTATTTAAATACAAGAATACTTCTGAATATATGAGTAAAATACTTCTGAATTGATTCCCAGTGCCTATATCCTTTGATATAAGCTTCTAGAATCCAGTTAACTATCTTCTTATTTATTTAGGTATCCATATTTTAATTTCATCATCACATTCATCACACACAATTGTGTTCTACATCTAAATCTTATGAAGATTACTACAATTTATCATTGGCCATATCTATTTGAATTGTTATTTTCAAAGTTACACTTAGATTGCCATAATTTTAAAACATGAATAGGTATGGATGGAATCTTCTGTTTATTTATTTAGCATTGGTCCAAAAACAGCAAATTTTAGCCTTTACATCGAACTATTAACAATAGCCACATTTACAAACACCCAAGTCCTAGGTAGAGGAAAACCCACCCAGAAGGGAATCAAACCTGCGACCCTTGGAATGGCACCACCACCATTATTTTCCCAAGAATGTTATAATGGGTGCTATAGAAACAACGAGTTGTGACAACTATGGGATACAGCCTATCTGATTTACCTAGCTGTGAGAGAGGTAAGGCTTGTGGTCACCAACTCATGAAAACCTTGCAAAGTCAAAAAACCGCAGGAGCACAAAACACGAGCGAAATATAATTAGGGACTTGGAATGTTAGGATTTTGAGGAAAGGAAAATTAGAAAATATAAAGCAAGAGATGATGAGAGGAACCACAGATATTTTAGGGTTGTGCAAGATTGGAAGGAAAGATAGTGGGTATTATTAGAGTGATAGTTACAGAGTAATATGATAGTGAAAGAATTATAATCAGTGAAGGTGAAGAGAGCCAGCAAGGGATGGCAATAATATTGAACAGAAAGGTAGGAAGGAGCATAGTAAACAGAGCAAGAGACTGACTTAATATTATTAGTAGAGGTAAAAGCTGAACCAATGAATTTTGTCATCATTCAGGTCTACATGTCACCAAGCAATCATTGGGAGGAAAAAATTGATAGGATATATGATCAGTTAGAAGATATAATTGCAGATATTCCTGAAGGAAAACATTTGATTGTGTTAGGAGATGATGGTGGCATGATGAGGATATCATGGTGGGCAAAGGAAGAGAAGATGTGATGTTGGGGGCTATGGTTTAGGAGCAAGAATTGACCATGGGGAAAAGCAATAGAGGAGAATGGGGATTAATTATTATGAACCCTTGGTTTAGACACTACAAAAGGTAGAGGTATACATGCACAATGCCTAAGGAATGAGTGAGATATTAATTAGGCTATATTATGGCCAGCCACAGATTTAGGAACTGATTAATTTGCACTTTACCCGTAGCAGATGCAGACTTCTTATTAAGTAATCTACTGGTTAAGGTAGGTTTTTGGATGGACACAACTATCAAATAAACATTTTGTAACTCCAAACAAAACCCAATCCAGTAACCTAATCTACATCAGGTCCCTCTTCATCTCCGTGTACTTCTTTCCTCCCTTCATCCCATTCAACATTCCTATCCTATTCCTGCCCTTTCCTTGCTTGCCCAACATCCTCCCCTCTATTACCTTCTTCAACATTCCACTACCGCTCAATATGCCTTTCATCCATTTTTCCTGCCTCCATAGGATTTCTCTCAACAAACCCCTCTCCTCGCCGAACATAGCTACACTCCATATCAGAGTTTTTACGAGTCTTGTCTTAACATCCCTACTCAACGTCCCTGTCATCAACTCCCTCCTCCTTGAGAAAGCCTCCTTGCCTAGCGCAATTCTTCTCCTTACGTCCCTACTACTTTGACCGTATTGGTCCAAAACACTTCCGAGATGTGTAAACTGTTCTACCTGCTCTATTTTTTCCCCGCCTATTTTAATGTTTAGCTTAACCTTTTTCTTTCTGGAAAATCGCCATAACCTTTGTTTTATTAATATTGATTCTCATCCCATATTTATCGCACTGAACCTCCAATTCACTCAGCAATGCTTGCAACCCCTTGGCTGACTGAGCAACCAATGCTTGGTCATCAGCAAACCTAACCGATTTTACCAATTCCCCTCCGACTTTTATTCCTACCTCCAGTTCTCCCCATGCCTCTTTAATCATTTCCTCCACATATACGTTGAACAGCACCGGTGACAATGGGCAACCCTGCCTTACACCTCTTCCTAACACTGCCCATCCAGACTCTCCATTCCCCACTCGCACCTGAGCAGTCTGAGACATGTACAGGTTGCGGATCAGTCTCCTGTCCCTCCAATCCATTCCTATTCTCTGTAATACACGCATTAATTTTTCCCAATTCACTCTATCAAACACTTTTTCGAAATCTACAAAACAGGCAAAAACGTCCTGATTGTATTCTATATTCCTCTCAATTAGTGATCTCATTACTACAATGGCATCACGCGTACCTCTTCCTTTCCTAAACCCAAACTGATCATCCCCTAAGTAATCATTTGCCTTACTCTCTATCCTTTTGTTGATGATCCTGAGAATAGCTGCGTGGGATATCAAACTTATTGTTCTGTAGTCCTCACATGATGTAGCCTTTGCCTTTTTTAGAATAGGAACTAACACTGATCTCACAAAATCTTCCGGCCAGATTCCTTCCTCATAGATACTACGAATCAGTCCATATAGTCTTCTTCCCACATTTTCCTAAACATTTCAACAGTTCTACAGGGATGTTGTCCACCCCCATGGCCTTATTTGCTTTCATCTCCTTTAATGCCCTTTCTATTTCATCTTCGAGTATGCCTGGACCTAAGCTATCTTCTTCTATAGATGTGGACTATGACCATAATTAAGTAATAATGAATAGTATCTGATTCAAAAAGATAAACAGATGATGGTTCAGGAAGTGACATATTTAAGCATTAACAGAAACGAGATGAGAGGACTATCTACAGGCTTAGGGGAAATTATGAGTAAGTAAGCTGGGTACTATATACAAAAAATGGGAACATATCAAAAAAGGGATATCAGATTCAGCAAAAAACTAGGACAAGTAAATAAGAGAAAGGCAAGGAAATCATAGATTACAGACCAGATGATTAGAGACATAGACAAGACAAGGAAATGGAAGAATATAAACACAAGAGTTGGGATGAAGGAAGTGTAAAGAGTTAAACAATAAACTGAGGTTGGAAACAGGGCAAAATATGCATAGTGGAAGATGCAGTGCACAGATATGGAAAGTTTACGAAGGAAGGGTGAAATTGGTGTGCTATCAAGGAAGGTGAGAGCCTCTCAGGAAGTAAGACGGGAAAATCCATACCAACTATCAAAGGTTATTCAGGACAATTGTTAATTGAACCAGGAAATATTCAAGAGAGGTGGAATATATAGAGGAACTGTATGGTAAAGACATTAGGCCAGCAAATTTGGAAATGGAATATGATGTAGTAGCATGAAGTAGCTTAGGCCCAGCCTTACTCAATAGCGAGACAGAAAAGGCATTAACATAATTGAAATCAGACTGTGGGGTGGACATTCCTGTAGGACTACTAAAAAGCATAGGAAAATGAGGGAGGAAGAGTTTTTATGGACTAATTCCTAAAATAAAACAGTTTCTGGCATAACTTGGTGGAAAATCTTCATACTGACTTTTAATAATCAAATCACTTTACTTTTCCACATAAACTTTTTAATTTTCACGACCCAGGTTTCGTTATAGCATAACATCATCAGGTGATGTTATGCTATAATGAAATCTGGGTCGTGAAAATTAAAAAGTTTATGTGGAAAAGTAAAGTGGTTTGATTATTAAAAGTCAGGACTAATTCCTATTATTTACCAGGGAAGAAGTTGGCTGGAAGACTTTGTCAGATCAGTGTTAGCTTGTATCTGAAAAAAAGAGTCATGTTAGAATGACAGATTAATAAGATTGATTTTGAACACAGCTAACGCGGTTCCCAGGATCATCAATCAGAGGATGGAGGCAAGGCAAAATGATTACTTTGAAGATGATCAGTTTGGGTTAAAGATGGGGAAAGGCATGTGTGATAATTTGGAAGTCACATATTGGTGATCTCAGTAATGAGGCCACTCATCGAGAGGAACATAGAACACAGGATGCCTGTTTTTAGATTTCAAAACAGCATTTGATAGGGTGGATTGGGTAGAATTAACGAATGTATTTCAGAAAATAGGAGTTGATTAGAGGGATAGGAGATTATCTGCAGTCTGTACATGTCTCAGAGTGCACAGGTGCAATTGGCAGATAGACTGTCAGGAAGAAATGCAAGACAGGTGTCAATATCACCTCAGTTGTTCAACATAACTCGTATATGGAGGAAATAGTCAAAGAGGCATGGGAAAAATGGGAGATAGGAATGAAAGTCGGTTAAGAATTCATAATATCAGTTAGGTTTGAGGATCATCAAACTTGAGTTTGCCCGTCAGCCAAGGGGTTGCAAAAGTTGTTGAGTACATTAGAAAGTGATAGTTACAGGGTGAGAATAAATCTAAACAATAAAAATTATGTTGTTTTTGAGTTAGAGAAGTTAAATTAAATTTTTAAATAGTTCATTAACTAGAGCAGGTGGGACAGGTTACCTATTTCAGAAGTGCTCTTGAACAAAATGGTCAAAGTAGTAGGGAAATTAGAAGATTTGCATTTGGAAAAGCAGTTTTCACAAGGTGGGAGGAATTGAAGACAGAGATGTTTAGCGAGGATGTTAAGAAAAGTCTCGTTGAAACTATGGAATGCAGTTTTGTATGGTATGGAAATATGATTTTTAAACAAGATGACAAGCTTTGGAAGCTTTTGATGTTCGGGTGTGGAGGATAGAAAAGGTGGAACAGACAGAAAGGAAAACGAACAAGGAAGTGCTAATGGTGGGGGAGGAGATGGGTCTGTTTGGAGAAATCCAAAGGAGGCAGGAGAGATGGATGCAGGGCATTTTGATTGGTAATGCAGTATTGGAGATTAGGTTGAGTTTTGTGGGACAGGCAAGTGAATTATTGTAGCGATGTGGTGTAGCCTATGCCCATCCAAAAGCTTCCTTAACTGGTAGATTACCACAATTAGGCAATTGAAATAATGAACATTGTGGCTACTGATAGATTTATTAAATTGCCAAAGACATTTCTAGTTTTAAATGTAAAGGTAACTTATGATGAGAAAGGATCCAAACATAAAGGAGAAACGTACACTGAGAATTACTATAATTGTACGGCACAAAATTAGTATCTCGATAAATTTTAGTTCTGTAAAACCAAGGCCTGGCCTCATCCTATTCTCCTTATTATTTTATCATTCAAAAGTTAAGATCCCCACCGAAAGACTAAGGGAATCACAAATCTTCATGGGGTGTCAACAGTTCTCTTCACCGAACTTCATTACGTTCCATTCTCCGTTCCTCCTTCCCAGGAGGTTGCACCCAGTCCACCGTAGTCCACTATTCCCACTGACTACAATCATTTGCATAAGATAAGACCGGAATGGACTTAGCCGCCATATTGGTTAGTCATTAATAGACGGGTGTGCCGGAGAAAACGGAAGGAGGTTATTCATTTTGAGCTGTGTGAAGTACTCTCAAAATTTAACCAAAATTGATTCGCAATGACCGGAAGATTACCTGCGTGTGTCATCGATGTTGGCACTGGGTATGTCCGAGGGAATATTTTCATTATTCTAAAATACTTTTTTTTCTGTGGTTGTGATGTTTGTCACCTGCCGAGATGATAAAATTTCACGACTGAACGCTTTCTAAAGTCGCCAACATTAGTAAATACCAAATATTTTTATTGACACGGCGGAATCCAAAATTAAGTTTATGGAAATTTACCTTTGTCTTCTTTTTAATGGCCCAAACAGATATACCAAGTTGGGATTTGCTGCCAACAAAGAGCCACAGTCTATAATTCCGTCAGCAATAGCCATAAAAGAAACTGCAAAAGTAGGTGATCAAGCCATAAGAAGATTAACTAAGGGGGTAGAAGATTTGGACTTTTTCATTGGAGATGAGGCTTTTGAAGCTACGGGATATTCAGTCAAAGTATGCTCAGAAGTTTTTGAGGCTATGAAGATGAAAACATAATATTCATACGATGTTTACTTTTTTTCAGTATCCTGTCAGACATGGACTTGTTGAGGACTGGGACTTGATGGAACGGTTTCTTGAACAGTGCATTTTTCGTTACCTTCGAGCGGAACCCGAGGACCATTGTTTTCTCTTAACAGAACCACCATTAAATACCCCGGAGAATAGAGAATATACAGCTGGTAAAAAGCGGATTAAAATTCTAAAAGTTTTTTACCTAGATTGTTAATCCAAATACACAGATTTTTTTTCTTTTCCAGAAATTATGTTTGAGTCATTTAATGTACCTGGGTTATATATTGCTGTTCAAGCTGTATTAGCTTTAGCAGCATCCTGGGCCTCTAGAACTATAGGCGAAAGAACATTAACTGGTATTGTTGTAGATAGTGGAGATGGGGTGACTCATGTTATACCAGTGGTGAGTTGGATATTTGATTGTTTTTACCCCTAATTTGGATCTTATCATAAACACCTATATCCAGCTAATCTTAGCCGAGGATTGATCATTGGGGTCCAAATAATTAATTGACTTAAGTGGTGTATGACTATGTTCACAGATTTATTAGCAAACGTAGGATTATACTATACTTGCAGAAAATACTGATCAATAATGTATTAAATTAATAATGCATGAATTTATTAGTATGAATAATGTAGTGATAAAGTAGTGGCTTTTGATGTATGCATTTTAATAAATTGAAATGTATGAGGACGAATTTATATTTTAGGCGGATGGCTATGTGATTGGTAGTTGCATCAAGCATATTCCTATTGCTGGACGCAACATTACGTATTTCATCCAGTCTCTCCTCCGAGAGCGAGAAATTGGAATCCCACCAGAGCAGTCTTTGGAAACTGCTAAGGCAATAAAGGAAAAGTTTTGTTATATATGTCCTGATATTGCTAAAGAATTTGCTAAGTATGACAGTGATTCTCCCAAATGGATGAAAAAATTTGAGGGGGTCAATTCTGTCACTAAGCAGCCTTTTGTTGTTGATGTTGGATATGAAAGATTTCTTGGTCCCGAAATATTTTTCCATCCAGAGGTTTGTATTCCAGGTCTTTTTACTCGCCATTGAATTCAATATTTTAACAACTCACGTTGATCTCTTTATTAATGTTTTATTTTAATCTTTTGCAGTTTTCAAACCCTGACTTCACAACTCCTATATCAGAAATTGTTGATAATGTAATTCAGAATTGCCCTATAGATGTTAGGCGTCCTTTGTATCACAATATCGTTCTTTCTGGAGGTTCAACCATGTTCAGAGATTTTGGACGACGCCTACAGAGAGATGTGAAAAGAGTAGTGGATGCTAGGCTCCGATTAAGTGAGCAGTTGAGCGGTGGCAGACTCAAGGTATATATATTTTTAAAAATTTATTTCATTTAATATCTTTAGGTGTCCCACATGGTCAGTGAGGGCTTCCTCATATATATCACAGTTGGCAGTTTTTCACCTTTGTTGTGAAATCATTATTTTTCATCTTAAGCATTTAAATGTAAATTATGATAGCTAAGATGGCTCAAGGTGGAGTGTTGATTGAGTTTAGTGTGGGAGTTTTCTCTTCTTTCATATTACTTTTATCATTGTTTTATTGGCTAAGTGAAATAGTTTCTTATATGCTTGTCCCTGATGCTGTCCCCCTTCTTCCTCCAGTGTCCTCTATTATGTCACCAACCATTAATTACAGAGGGTGACCCAGAGGGATTACCTGGAATCAAACCTGTATGCTCTTGTGTATCCCAGTGTGCTCTGCCCACTGGAATACCAAACCAAACTGCCGATGTGATATTTGAAAATATTTCTTGTTCTAATCACTTTTGAAGTTCAAGTGAATGCCCATGGCACCATTCAAGCAGTGTACATGATCCCCTCCTTAGCAAGTGGTGGGCAGAGTCTACCTTCTTCCACATACCTTATTAATATTAATAATGAAGTTCATTACCAATTGTGGCTCAAGTGATTCACATTATTATTGCAGATTAGTGTTTTGGTTCTAATACCTTTGCAAGTAACACTAATTTATTGGCCATAATAGGTTTGTTAATATAAAAATATTAGGTGAGTCAAAAGGATTAACATATATCCAGTTAAAATAATAAGGGGGGGGGAACTCCAAACGGCCGTAATCAACAGTAGCAACTCTCGTCAGACGTATGCGTTTGGAGTTTTTCCCCCCTTATTATTTTAACCCGAGGCAGTAGAGCTCTTGATTTCTTTCTATATACCCAGTTACATACTATTACAGTCATAGTACCATGGCCGGTGAAAGAATATAATATAAGTAAATTACAAACCAGTAATGCGTTATATCAATGGTCATATTGACATATGCTGGTGAAACTAGATCACCAAGTACAAAATAAATTACTTATGCATTTTGGTTAATAATTATGGTTGATTGGAGTTTCATAGACACCTGTTCACCTGGGAAACTAGAGAAAGTATGTTGTCTATGTTCTCTACACATTCTTTGAAAGAATATAATGGGTGTTTTGTTTCATAGTTTCTTACCCTATCCTTCAATATTGTTATGTTGTTGGTGATCTCGAGATGGTGTGGTAATTTAATGTAGATGACTGTATTTGTGTGATATAGGCCGTGGTCGGTAAGATAATAGTGGTTTCTTCTGCAGAATATGTTAGTGTCTTGTATATTGGTGATGATTCTGACTGTTAAATGTAAATGAATTGGGTAAAAATTTGGTGAATAATAAGTTTCTGATACTAGGGAGAGGAGAACCAGGTTCATATATGACCAATTTCCCTTCAATGTGGAAGTTAGATCATTCTCATTCTCCAAGTACAAAATTTATAAATAAGATAACAGTTGACATGATAATTAAGCTTTAGCGTTGAAAAATGTGTCTACCCTCTGCTGCAATGACAGATTTCTATGGTATCAATTGTGGGGCCATCAGTTATCCCAGTCCATGACTAATATTTTTCAACTTTGTTATGCTTTAATTTTTACTAATTATGTTGTGACCATAAAAATATAAGTTTTGGAATATTTTTCTATTTGTCAGATGGTGAATTTTTATTTCATGTCATTGTTTTTTTAAATTTTTTTTGGAATTTTTCATTTGATTTTTTGTGTTGCTACAGATTACTGCATTTTATTTTCAAACATGAATTTGCTTTAGAGATAACACATTTCAAGAGTGACAAAACATTATATTTTTAAATTGGGAGTAATTTGCAAAACTTGGCTCCCCACACCATCATTTGCTCTTTATCATGTTTTTATTCACTTGATTCACATTGCAAAGATTTCCTAATCTGTGAAAATCATGAAGCAGACAAGGCATAATAAAGCACTGATTGGAATATTAATGCAGATAAATGGTTGTGGATCAAGGCATGGATTTTTATTGACTTCATCTGACTGGTGATATTGTGTTTGTTTCATAGTAATTGGAAAGAATATAATAGTTATTACTTGCTGGATCAGAAATTTAGCTGGTGGGGCTTTTACATCCAGTGGCACGGGTATTCAGTACAAACAAGATACAAATGCAGTTATCCTTTGTTTTTTCACCTACTTCTTTGGGAAACTCATATTTCAAACCATGATAGCCCACTGGTATCTTAACTTTCAACTGCAGTGGTATGTATAATTTGTCAGATTTTGGACCTAATAGATGAAATGTCATCCAAGCAAAGTTAAGAACTATTGCTATAGGATGATCCAGAATTAATAATTAATTATTAGAATGTTGCTGTGGTTATGTCCAAAGATGATGATGATCCATGTCATTTGGCATGCTCTTCCAATGAACATTTGTAGGCATCTTATTATCGAGTTGTCTTCCAGTAATAATAGTTCGTCATGCATCAATTTTACAAATATTAGGCACATCGTATATCAACATACAGAAAATTAGCAAATGCATAAAAAGTAGAAGTAGGTGTACAGATTGTAATCCATTTTCATTGTTCCGCAAATTCCTGAACACTACTCGCACATCAAACACTTAAGTCTATATACACATGGTACAGGTAAAATGCTTCATTTTTGAATCACGGATGACAGGGCTTTATGAGCTATCAAATGATCTGCCTTCTTTTGTATGTTTAATGTGTTTACAGCTTGGATTGATGATCCCCAGACATATTTACTATAAAAAAGGGAAAATAGAATAAACCATAATGAAAAAGTACTAAGATACTTAAAGACACAAGTGATCTTATAGTTCTAATACAATTACATTAGGAACTTAACTGGGAAGATACGTTTGAAATGTACGCCTTCCTAGTTATTTATTTATTATCGACTTAATTGGGCGAGGTTGAGACTAAATAGTCCCTTCTTCCACCTAACCCTTACATTACATACATTACATACATTACACTGAAGACAATTACATACAGCCAAGCCCTGGATGGAGAAAAATCCACCCAGATGGGAATCGAACCCGTGACCTCTCAGTTGGTAGACAAGGACGTTACCCCGCCGCCACCGGGGCCGGCTAGTTAGGTGCGCTTCAGTATAAACACCTGAAAATTTGGTGAAGTCAACCAAAGAAATGGTTTTCCCTTTAAAAGTTAATGGAAAATCTGTTAAAAATGTTATTTCTAGCAGAGAATTGGTTCAGTTGTGATTTATCTCTATTCAAGTTCAAGAACTTCCAACCATTATTTAACTACTACTAACTGATTTGGGCTGATCAAGTAGGTCATCATAGATAGACAGATGGGAAATCTATCTATCAGTCTTTATTAGGGTGAAATTGAGACCAAACGGTCCCTTCTTCCATTTAGCCCATTGTCTTATGTTATACAAGAGTAGGCTGAAAACTAATGTTCACATGCTTAGTGCTCTACTAGACCGCAAACAAAACCAAATAGATAAAAAGATTGGGCAAAAAGTGCATGAAAGTACAATTCTTAAGTTCCAAAATCATATATTTATTTTTCAACATAGTCACCTAGCTAGCACATTTCTCCCAACATTTAACAAGGTTTTTCATTCCATCACAGAAAAACTTCCAAGTTTTATGAGTTTCAGCGACGTGAGTTTTTCACTCATTTTTTCTCGAATCCAGGACTTGACAGCTGCCTTCACCTCATCGTCCAAGGTGTAATGATTACCCTAGAGGTGTCTCTTGGGTTGAGGAAAAAAATTAAAAATCGCAAGGTGCAAGATCGGGGAATAAGGAGGTTGTGGAATCGGTTCAAATTTCAGGTTTCGCAGAGCCAATCCAGTTGTGCACGAGGTGTGTGGATGAGTGTTGTCACGTTGCAAGATTATTGGCACCAGGCTACCTTTAATATGACAAACTCAACGTTAGAGGTGATTCAGAGTGTATATACTGAGAAGAATTTACCGTTGCTCCTCATTCCAGAAAATTGGTCCCCTAAATTCAGTGAGCATCCCAAAACACAGTCAAAAAGAAGTTTCATCAGCAATTATGGTTTTACCAGTCTCGCAACCATGAAATTTTACTACCCATTGATTTACAATAGGCCTGTCAACAGGATCGTCACCATAAACAGCCTAAAAACGTCGATGAATCTCTAGAGGTGTAACTTATTCAGCAGTTCAAAATTTGACAAAAGCACACTGTTTAACTTGCGTTGACATAGCACTAGTACACGTCTTCATACTTCCGCTTCTCAAAATATACTGGATGACCTCAAAACTGCACATGCATATTGAGGGAGAATGTTACTTCCACTTGTTCTTCTGAAGGTCATTTTGTTTGTGGTCTACAAGCATGTGTGCATGGGTTTTCAGCCTACCCTCATATTGGCCACAAGATTTATAATTACATGCATACAAATAAGTACGTATAGACAGACAGACAAACATTATACACAGATTTGCCCATCAAAAATATTATATATTTATACATCATAGTGAGTACATGCAAGAATGAAGTTAGTTTAATAGACATGTAAATCAGGTTGTATTGCACATTGTGTCGGAGACCACTTATTCAGACGGTAATTTTATACCATTGTTCTGAACAATCACAATCTGCTTCTAGAAGAGAAATATGACTTACTCCATTTATGAGAAACATCCCTAACTCCAGCTGTGAGAAGTTTGTTTGTGCTGACCCCGGTGGGGTAACATCTTCGTCTGCCATTCCATGGGTCGCAGGTTCGGATCCCACCTGGATGGGTTTTCCTCTTCTTAGGGATTGGATTTTTGTAAATGTGACCATTCTTATCACCAATGTAGAGGCCAAAGTGTGCTGTTTTCGGACTAATGCTAAATATAGTTTTTGGTGCTGCACATAATTAAATGCATTGGAAAAGTCAAAACATATTTCAATTACTTCACATTTTTCATCCAGGGTAGTCAGTATCTACTTGATAAATGGCCATAGGTGCAGACCTCTTGTAATGGTAGATTTGTTGAAAAGGTGATGCCAGACTATTAGATTCAAGATAAGTAATCAACCTGTAATAGAATAATTTTTCAAAGAATTTAGCAAATTGGGTAACTGTGGATATTGGACAATAAGAACTCAATTCTTGAGTTGAACCTTTATTTTAGTAAAGAGGAATAACTTTAGCAACCTTTAGTGGCTCAGGTAGTGACTCATTGATAAGATACAAAAGCAATGATTATACATGTATAAACAAATTATTAAATGATTTTATCATAAACATTAAAAGTGATATTATCATTTTCTATTTAGACAGTTACTAGTTCTCATTTTGAAGTAAATATTGAAACTTCAGAGATATCATTCGTTGTCTCGGGCGTGACTTCATGGAATCGACTTAACATAATGAAAAGAGAAACTTTATAATTCCACATAGATTTATTAGACGGACGACCCAGGTTTCGACGTGGCACGTCATCATCAGGTGATGATGACGTGCCACGTCGAAACCTGGGTCGTCCGTCTAATAAATCTATGTGGAATTATAAAGTTTCTCTTTTCATTATATTCAGAGATATCATCGGAGAAAGATCGTACATTACGATAAACCTCAGGTAGCAAGAGTAGACATGGCTGAAAAACGAACAGATATTTCGCAATGTACCATATTAGTTTCTAATAAGCTAATATTGTGATAGGTGAGTATATTGTTCAATAAGCTTATGGAATGGTCTGTCACCTGGGTAGATTCATTATTGTTGCTTAGTCTGAAATTAAAAGGATTTTTTAAGAGACTGAGAGAAAATCCTTGTGTTCGATGGATTCAGGAAATATATCCAAATCACCCGTAATAATTATGAAATGGCTAAGATTGTAATTAGGTAGTTGATTATCATGAAATACAAAAGCAGTTAAGGGTAGCTAAGCATGGTGCTCCAATTGCAAAAAATTATTGTTGTTTTCATTGTGTATCTTATCACCTTAGCAGATGTAAAAATGAAATCATCTAAATATAAATACAATATATATGGAAAGAATGGAGATGAAGTGGGACCTGATGTAGAGTGGGTTGCTGGATTGTGTTTTGTTAGGAGGCACAAAATATTTATTTGGTAGTTGTGTCCATCCAAAAACCTACCTTAACCAGTGGATTACCTAATAATATGGAAAGAAAAGAAAAAATAAGTTCAGAATTACAATTAAAAACAAAAGAAATGAAGCTTTATTGTATGGAAAAAATTAGAACTAAAACTGCATCCAATAATTTTATGGTTTCACAACAAAATTAAGGGAACATAAAGTATTGAATTTACAATCTTTGCAAACACAGTAGGGGAGAATGTTACCACTGTCTCAAATGCTTATTTTTAGCCCTCATGATGATATGTCTATGTATGATAACTGACTGAATAAGTCATATGCATCTTTTTTGTTACCTTTAGATGTGATTATCTCATAAACTATTGGCTGTCTATGCTGAAACACAGTATTTTTATGATCAGGGAGTTCAGAGGACGGTAATTACCAATTTCAAGGAATTTGAATGCCTATGGACCTGGTCATCGTCCTTTGTAAAATATATTGAAGAGTCAGAATATTGTATTTCAAAAAGTATGGTTTACATGATGCTTAATTGAAGTTTATTTTTAGTTGAATTAGAGTTTATGGTTCACGTGATGTCAAGGCAAATGATTTTTACTCTCTGAAATTGTTGGATTCTTCCATTCTGTTTTGATATTTTATATAATTGATTTTGGCTCTCATAAGAAATATTTTACTGCATTTCATTTCTGAAAATATCCAGTTTTTATGAAATGTAATGTATTGGTTGCTCTTCTTGAAATATTTTTATTTAGTGTTACATGTATGGATTTATTATAAAAGTATATTTGATTAATATGAAATGAAGTAGTGTACTATATAAAAACACTTCCTCTAAATAATGTAAGATATTATTTTCCAATTTTTAAACATTTAAATAGATGTTAAGTAGAAAGTTATGTATGCATAATCATTTGAGAAGTGATCATTACTCATTATAACTAAAGGGATTTTTTGGGGATAGGTGAGTTGTGGTGCAAAGGTAAATGCTAGACTCCATCAGCGTGTCTGTTCGAAAAAACAAAGACAACTAGCTGCTAACTATGATAGATAATGTTATTAGGTACCTTCGTATATATTTGTGTTATAATAATTGTGTGATTTCAACTTTGGTGGAATGTTATGCCTCATGAAGTATGAGAATTAACTTAAGCATGTAAAAAATGCATTGCATTTATTTGTTTCACTTTCCTTAAATGACACAACTTTAAAAAAACATGTTATTATCATCTTGCCTATTTATACTCAATGGATTTGATCTTTATGGACATTTCAGAATGAGTTTAATAATTTTGGTGTTTCCAAGTTTGTCATGTACTGTGTTGCCCTAACCTAAAATATGGTAATGCCAATTTTCAGTAGAGTTCACTGTTGCTAATCTCATTGATAAAGATGAACCATAGTTGCTCAAGAGTTTATTAATGCTTCATTCTCAATCTTGCAGCCTAAGCCAATTGATGTGCAGGTTATTTCACACCACATGCAAAGATATGCTGTATGGTTTGGAGGAAGCATGTTAGCATCAACAGTAAGTAGATAATGGTATCTTACAATACATATTTAAAAATTAATATTTAAGGATGTAAGCTAGAGCAGCAGGAACAGTTTTATCATAGAAATGTTTTGGATCTAGATGGTCACAATAGTAGGACAGTTAGAAGAATAAGGGGCTTGTATGAGGAGGAGGCAGTTTGTGACAGAGACATTGACTTAGGATTTTAAGAGGTTAGTGAAAGCTTTGATATGCAGTGTGGTTTTGTGTGGCATGGAATCTGTATGAACTTCCACAAAGTTGAACTGAAAACAATAGAAAGCACAAAAGATGGTAGGATTTTAAAATGTGGGTGTGGAGAAGGATTGAAAGGATTACAAACAAGGAGGTCAAGGATTGGAGGAAAGGATTGTTAGAAGAAATTAGGGGATAAAAAAAGTGGTAATAGCACATATTTGCAATTTTTATTTTGATCTTATTAATAATTATAGAGCTTTGCTGTTATTATAATTTATAATAATATATCCCCATATTCGGAATTGGTATATGAAACCATGAATGGAGTTAAATTTAATTATTATGACAATTACAAACCTGCAGTGCCACAATGATAAGTCAAGGTTGCTTATATATAATGAGAATGGATGTACATGCTGGACTTTAGAATTGGTTGAATAATTCCTATCAATAGGCACCCTTTTCACTACGAGGGCGGTTCAATAAGTACCCGTGTTAGAAATGAAAGAACCATTTTTCCAAAAAGATTTTTTTAATTTATCAACGTAGTCCCCATTTAGAAAGATGCACTTTTCCCAATGTTCCGGCCATTTTTTAACCCCTCCAAAAAAAATAGGATTTGTTGAACTCTCCAAAATACGCCTCTGTCTTGGCGATAACTTCCTCGTTTGAGCTACATTTTTTTCCCTCGAGCCATTTCTTCATGTTGGGGAATAAGAAAAGGTTGCAGGGAGAGAGATTGGGTGAATACTGGGGGTGCGACAGCAATTCATAACGTAGTTCATGCAGTTTGGCGGCGACAACTCCGGATGAATGTGCTGGTGTATTATCGTGGTGAAACAGCACCTTCTTTTTTGCCAAATGTAGCAGTGTCTCCTTCAATTTTTTGTCAAAGTGGTCCAATAACGCACTGTAGTATTTCCCAGTGATCGTTCTTCCTTTTTCTAAAAAATCCATAAGTTTGGTGCCATTTACATCCTAAAAAACCGTCACCATGAACTTTTCGGCCAGTCAGACCATCTTCGCCTTCTTTGGAGCAGATCCACCGGGAGAAATCCATTGTTTTAATTGTTGCTTGGTTTTTGATGTGTAATGATGATCCAACAGTGATAACTTTATGCAAAAACACCTTCGGATCTCGCTTAAATTGCTGCAAACACTGCTCAAAGTTGACAGCCAGATCAGCTTTTTGTCCACCGTGAGCAATTGCAGCACCCATCGGGCCGACAATTTTTTCATTGCCAACTTATCATGTAAAATAACAATTGCCATTCCGGTTGACACACCCACTGCCTCTGCTACTTCACACATTTTCGTTCTTCGATCAGTGAGAATCATGGCGTGGTCTTTTTGAATGATTTCCTCGGTAACCACGTCTGCCGGGCGTTCTGGTCGCTCCTCATCAAAAACAGATGTTCACCCACATTTAAATTCGTTGAACCAAAATCTAATTGTGGTCTTAGATGGCGAAGTGTCCCCATAAACAGCATCCAACTTTGCTTTTATCTCCTCGCATTTCTTCCCATCCGAAAACACAGAGCGAATTACCAAACGATACTGCTCTTTTTCGATCTTGGCGAAAATCACAAAACACGTCTTACTCGAATGGCTGCCAAATCCAAACTAACCTTTAAATCAGTTTGAAATTTGTTTCACTGTCGTTTGATAAATGGCAGCACACGATGATAACATAAACTTCCCTCAGGAACACCTTTTGTTGTCAAATACGGGTACTTATTGAACCGCCCACGTATAATTCGAAACAAGTAAGCCATTGTGATTGTTTTTAAAATTCAAGTCATGCTTTCTGCCATACTAAATAGAAATATTTCATGACTTAATTAATTCTAGTCATTCATTCACATCCAAAATAATTATTAGATGAAATATTTGCAGGTCTACAGGACTAAGAGTGATCATTTTGTGTCATCAATCATGAAAAGAAAACAAAGTTTCAATGAAGCACCTTTATTGTATTAAATTTGCTCCCTTTTTATTTCAGTTGACATGCTGTACGACTCTTCTTAACTATTTCTTTGAACTTCCCTTTCTTTTGCAATGAGGTTGGAGTTTGTATCGTTTTTGGACCTTGAAAAAAATGCCATGAATTGAAACCTAAAGTTGGTCACTGGGAACTTTTCGTGTTGTTTTCAGTTTTAACTTTTTCATTCAAAACTGAAAAAGTATTCGGCAAATACTTTGTGTGTGCTATTTTATTTAAAGGGATGTCAAGCGTCCTGTTTTTTTACTATACTTTTCATCTTTTGCTTATTCCTGCACAATCATTCTTCTGCTGCTCATTACTTAGGGAGAGTGCCCCAAAAGATGTGTAACTGAGAGTAGTAATTGATGCTGTGCAAGTGGATGAGCAGCTTTTCAGACTAAAACTGCACGTAGATTCACATAGTGTATGGTTAATTTAGAAAGCAAATTTGATATAAATTTGTAGATGCTGGTGTGGATTTGAAATACTTTTGTAGTAAATTTTCGTATCTGGGGAATGAAACATTTGGCCTTGCCAATAAAGTCTCCTGGGATATTATTATTATATTACCTTTGTGAAATTTACTGGAAACTTGGGCTCACTGGAGAAATTCTGATCCAAGGGTGGCCCTTGGTGTGTTCCTTGGTTCGTTGTCCCTTGATTTTTGGCCTTGTTGGAACTGTTGAACCCATGCATGCACATTTTTACATCCATAATGCTATTTTACAGGTTTAAAAACGATTGATTAACTTTATGGATTTAAAAATAATGTAAGTCTAGAAAACTGATGATTATGTAAGTTGCTTCTCACTCTAGTGGCAACTTTACAAACCCTATGCTCTCTGTGGTGCAGCCATGTATGTTTTTTTCATGAAAAGTAGTTTTTGTATTTTAGCCCCAAACTTGTCTTTTTATCTACTTTCTGTCCAAGAAATAATTGGGAGACCTTCAAAAGTAAACAAATCTCATGGGAGCAGTTTCTCAAACTATGGGCAAAAGAGTGTTCATTACTTCTACTCTTAGGTATTGGTGGACTTCTTATCCTGGGAGGTACCCTGATATCAGATTCTCATATGTGTTAACTACCATATGTGTAGGTGATATTAACATTTGTTTGGAAGAAGCTAATTGACACATCCTATATCTGATGTCCTGGAACTCATATTACTGCAGTTTTTTATGTTCTCCAGAGTAGGGACCACTAGTGCTTCTTTTTCATTTGGGTGCTACAGAATATAATATTATAAAATGTTTATTTCCAGCCTGAATTTTACCAAGTGTGCCACACCAAAGCAGCATATGAAGAGTATGGTCCTGGCATATGTCGGCATAACCCTGTTTTTGGCACTATGACCTAAAGTGGGGAGTAATTCTTCACCAGTTCAATAATTAAGTGAAAATGTGGTGCTGGGATTGAGTGGTGCTGCAGTTTTAAAGTATTGGAGTGCTGAGTGACTGGCTGTTATATAAAACTGAATTATGTACATAGATTAAATTGTGAGTGAAAAAATGTGCTTTCCTAGGGAAATTGAATTGTTTTGGAAATGTATGGTGTAGCAAGGATGGTGAAATTTTGTTTACAGTCCTAAAGAATGAAGTCATTGGTAAATTATTTCTTGGCACAAAGTGTAGTTTCATTCATATTAAGAAAAAAGAAAATATAATTTGGTTTATTGCACATTGCATTTATATTATATTATCTGACATTCCATATTATTCAAATTGCAGCATGTAGAATGTTTCCCACTTATTTTATTGATAATTAACATTGTTTTTATGAAATATTCACCAATGATCAAATTTCAGTGCTTACCAAAGAAAAATACTTGCTAATCTTGTTAGTGGTTTTTTAGGTTAGCCTTCCCCTCTTCCTCACTAGGTCTTTGCTAAAAATTAGTTTAACGTTTACGCATACTGTCATTAATTATTTTAAAACCAGCAGTTGTCATTTCATATCTAGGTTATCATTGAATTATAAAACTATTTTTACTTATATTTTATCCAAGACTTGCTGTAGACAATATGGCATCTCCAGCTCCATTCATTCATCCAATTATTATGGTTACCAAATATCTTTGGGATTCATGGATCTGTTTCCCTGTGAGTTTTTTGAGGAATTTTATAGAGTTCACAATGGATTGATCTTAGCTACTAAGTGAATCTGAAATAGAGTGCAATGTTAAGTTTAAGCTGTCACTCTTAGAAGTGCAATCCCACCTCACATGGGTTCACAGCACACACAAAGGGCCAGTCCCAAAGATATTTGAAAATGATAATTACTGGAATGAAAAACTATTACACCCAAGAATTTTTATATTAATTGCATTAAATATTCAATTTTTTACTTTTAGCCATTAGATGTTGGCATTAAATTTTTATCTGGTATAATGGCAAGATTATTTCCTTTTCTAACACACCGTTCTTCTTAATTTTCAGTATGAATTACTGACACGTGCATAGATTATGAGTGATTGTCAATAATAATTAGCTTATAAAAGATTTTTGTAGGCTTTAATCTGAGCATGGTTTATCTATTTTTGTCATCAGTCAATTATTGATACCATCAATTATAATTTAGTGTTTCAAATTTTTAAACAAAATTTATCTAGTTATAATAGTAGGTATAAGCAGACACTTGTCATATTGATAAAAAATAAATTTGAAGCCATACTGTTCCTAGTTCAACTTGCTTAAATGGAGGAAAGAACATACAGTGAGCCAATGTACAATATATCCTGGATTGCCTCAAAATAGAAGGAATAGGTGATTGTAAAGGCTTTTTTGTAATGTATACATTTTATAAATGTTTGGCTGTCCAAGAGTGAATTGATTAATTTTAATGGTGTCTGTGCACCTATTTTGGATTGTAGTTTTGATAAGCTCATCTGGTTACAGTAAAATTTGACAACCCCAGTGCTCAATGAAATGGGATAAAACATAATTAAATTAAAATCTGTAATAACTGTATTTGTTTATTCTCATGTTATGTTTGGAAACTTATTAGTTTTATGTAACCTTTGAATAAGTTTCTTACTAATTTGTGAAAAAATAACACAGACACATTAATGTCATGATTGAATTGCCAGTTGTCTGTAAAAACTGTTGATAAGGTATTACAACTCCCTATAAATATTATTCTTTTTACTTGATGTGTTAGTTTTATTTCATATTGATTGTGATTCTCCTATGTGATAGTACAGGAATACCAATCTCTAATAACCTTCAATTGAGGAGGTGGATATGTACATTTATTTCCATTTTATTCTTTTTGAAAAATCATGTGTATTCTAAAATCCAGGGGTGAGTAACCTCCTCCAATGATGCGCCTTAAACCTAAATTTACTACCAAAGATAAAGCTGTAATTGTCCTTACTAAAATTGTTCATAGCATGTGTGTCATGGCTATGTGTACTTGATATGACATGATCTGCATCTTGAGGTGACTCGTGAACTAGATTTAAAACTTTCTGCAACCTCGGAGGCTTGTCAATTTTACTTTTAATTAGAATATGTTAACTATTTGATTTATTTTACATAAGTTAGCATGTTTTTTTCATCATTTAATGAATTTAGTAATTCTTCAAGTGGTAATTAAATTTTTTGATTCAGTTTATCTCCGATTTTATTTTTGGGTGATCAGGAATAAAATGGAGATAGGTTGTATTTAGGGAGGTGTAACATCAAGGGAATTTTTTTGTGCACAATCTCAATGGAAAAACTTAATTGATAGAAATGGGTTTGAACATTACATATTTTGTGCTATTCAAACCACTTTTTTCTAAATGTAAACCTTGTTTTTGTTGAAATGGCATACTGCAATACATTAACTATTGCATGTTGATAACTCTTTGAATAGGAGTCCGTTTTCCATAGTTTGTATGGTTCAATCTGCCAAATGGCGTGCAATTAAATATTTATTCTGTATAACTCTGGCTAATCTAAGATTATCTTGAATTCTTTCTTGTTAATCCAATATGGGCTCCCATTCTAGATTTTGTCATGATGTTATATTACTTTCTTTTTCATAATAATATTTTTAATATATCATGGCATACTTTAATTTATTTCATTCTTTAATGACATCTGTGATGATCTCAAATACATGCAGCCATATTGATTGTGGTCTTAACTTTTTTGTGGGATTTACAAGTACATACCTTAATGGGTCTCTTGAAGTTTGACTTGTATACCCCTCTTTGATCTCTAATAAAAGGTTATTTCTGAGAGAGTTTGATTAAATACTTAGTACACCTAAAGCTTAGAGAGTTTATTGAAAAATAGTGATTGAATTTAGTTAACTGACATGTAGAAGGCTAGGACTGTGTTTAGTGTATGTAGTTTCTGACTGGTGAAATAAGTGGTGTATAAGGTGATGCTTTGAAGCTAACTAGAACATTTGGGATCAATATTTACTTTGTGGTACTTCTCTTAAAAGGGAAAATTTTTTAATAAGTTCATAGAATGATAGTTGATGATGCTACAGTTATTTTGATTGGATTCCTCCTCTTTATGTGTATCAAAATGCAGGAATTTAACTTTATAAAAATCTTTAGCCTTGAATGGAACTCAAACCCGGGTCTTTCTATTTTCAGACCAAATGTTTTAACCAATTAGGATACTGAGGAATCCTACTGCATTGCTAATGCCACTGGAATAAAGGTGTCTTGAGTTAGTGTCATAGTCAAGATAAATGATTTTTACACTGAAATTAGTGTGTTAATGATGAGTGTTTCACTTACCATTTACTTTTAATATTAATTTATATTGTTCTTCATCATCCTTCTGGAACTTGGCATATTAATTAAGGTAATGTCTTTAAGTTATTCACATTCTGTTTAGACTTATATTTTGAGATACAGAATTTTCCTTGTATTTGTTCAGATTTTATTCTGTCTTTGCAACCCCTTTAAATATTACTAAAATCTCATAGTAGTAGGTAATCTAGTCTGATAGACTTATTTTCCTCAGTTGTACCTTTTTTGGAGAATAATCTCGGGTAAAAATTTAAAGATGTTAATATACATTGAAAAGAGAAAGGGTTTCATTCGAGGGTAATTTTGCATTGAAGACAATTCTGTAGTAGTCAAGGTACCATGAATCATTTGGATCCCTATAACCTAAGAGTTAATCATCCAACCTTCAAGTCAAGGGGCAATTGTATAGTCCCACAAAATTTTTGAAATTGAAATATTTTGCTTCCACTAATGGAATTGACCAAAATTAAAATTAATATAATTAAAAGTGACAAATGCCACCTTATGAGGAATTTATTCCTGTTTTATATGGTGTGTTATATTGAACAACTTTGGTTATTTCTTCTTTACTGGAATAAGAAAAAAATGTTAGTTGTTGATAAGTGGTTCATTCTTTGTTTTTGCATATGGTTACATAATTGATATGATGCATGGATAAAATGTTAACTTTTATTTTACAATGAAAGCTTGGAAATTATTATTAATAACTTTAAAATGTGAATATATTTCTGAATACAAGAGAATTTCACGTTTGTGTCTGACTGCTGGAACTGTAGAACTATCATAAAGATATGATGAGTATGACCTTGTTACTGTGTAAGATTTACAGGCTTTGGAATGTTTTAAAGACCCTCTATCACCTAGTTATGAATGTCTTGCTTTCACAACATTTGACCATTTCTCTTATGTACTTAAAATGTTTCATTTGTGAACACAATTTAGGGTAAAATTTAGTAATTAATGCTTTTCAGTTCCCTGGCTGTCTATTAACAGTATGCTAGATAAGGTTAAAATATTTTTTTAAATTAAATATATGTGGGTTTTTTGGTACATAGCTATGCTCCATATCAGAGTTTTTACGAGTCTTTTCTTAACCTCCCTACTCAACGTCCCTGTCATCAACTCCCTCCTTGAGAAAGCCTCCTTGTCTAGCGCAATTCTTCTCCTTACGTCCCTACTACTTTGACCATAGCGTTTTGGACCAATACGGTCAAAGTAGTAGGGACGTAAGGAGAAGAATTGTGCTAGGCAAGGAGGCTATCTCAAGGAGGAGGGAGTTGATGACGGGGATGTTGAGTAGGGAGGCTAAGAAAAGACTTGTAAAAACTCTGATATGGAGCGTAGCTATATACGGCACTGAAACGTGGTTGCTGATGGAGGAGGATAGACGTAGGTTGGAGGCTTTTTTAAATATGGGTGTGGAGATGGTGGGTGAGGAGAGGGGTTTGTTGAGAGAAATCCTATGGAGGCAGGAAAAATGGATGAAAAGCATATTGATTGGTAGTAGAAGGTTGAAGAAGGTATTAGAGGGGAGAATGTTAGGCAAACGAGGAAAGGGCAGGAACAGGATAGGGATGTTGGATGGGTTGAAGGGAGGAAAGAAGTACACAGAGATGAAGAGGGACCTGATGTAGAGTAGGTTGCTGGATTGGGTTTTGTTTGGAGTTAAAAAATGTTTATTTGATAGTTGTGTCCATCCAAAAACCTACCTTAACTGGTAGATTACCTAATGAAATATGTCAGTGTTTTTTATTTGAGTGGAATTAAATAAGATCCAGTGTAGAATGTCTTCCAGAGAATGGGGGGTTATCTCTAACGATGGGGCCCTATGCTACTTGCTTAAGGATGACATGGGCTACATGAAACGGCATCAGTAGTTATTTCCTTAAAGGCACTGATGCCATTTCTGGATGCTAGTTGAGTGTCGGGCTGCCGAACCTGTGACATAATGGTATTGTGAAAAAGCATTGTCAAATGCATTACTTTATGGTAGTCATTTGTCAAAATCGTCATACAAAACAACTTAAACATTATACTTGAAGAGAATTCAGGTAGTTGATGCGGCTGATTTTTATTCCCTTGCTACAGACTGTGGAAATATGAGTTTTAATAATTCTAAAGAGAACCCTATGGGACCAATCAAACCATTCTAGTATGCAATAAAGATTTTGTGCATTGTTTTTGAGTTCTCTATGAATATTGAAGACTGATAGAGGTAAGCAAGGAAAGGGAAAGAAAAGGATTGGGATGTTGGATGAAATGAAAGAAGTATATTATTTATTTAAGTACCCTGCAACCCACTCCTAGGGTGTGTGGCAGGGGGTTAATACACACCAGACTAATTTTCACCTGTATATGACCCTACCATGGTCGGAGGCAATGTTATTCTGATCCCTTATCATTTGTGGAAAAAATGACATCATAAATCTATCTGTTCTACACTTAACCTCTCTAATTTTATTAACATGCTCTCTCTCTTATCGTTGTATGATGGGGATAATAATACATTTTCATCATCACTGGTAAAGAGATTCCCTTCCAATTTATGCAAGAGATTTAATCTGTAATTTAACCTTTGCTCCGTGAGTGATTCCCAGCCTTGCTGCTCTAATGTTTTGGATTTGCAACCTAGTTTTTAACAACATTTTACAAATCTAGCTCATCTACGCTGCACACGTTCTGTCAAACTCATTATCTCTTTTTAAAGTCTCTGTTCCCCATCCCCCTCAACCTCACTCAATGCCTCCTGACCCCTCCCCTAATTCTCCCCCTCTCACCTTTCTCTAGCTGCCCTGTCGTCTCATCTCATGAGTACATAAGGACTAAGCTGCTGAATTATAAATGGTGTACGTTTGGCAACGATTTGTGAACATTGAAACAGATCAAATGTAATATTAATGAAGTGGGGAAAATTATAGTGTTTGTTCAATAATAACATTGGGTCTTTGTTGTTACCCTCACTCACTAAACATGCACAAATATTATTATTATCTTGTTGCAATCAGGCCATTGTCCTGGTAGCAACAGTCAAGTCTGGTCAATTCTTACAATGCACATACATACACAAGAAGAACAGATATGAGACAAAATGCTTTCATATACAATGACACTTAAAGATTAACAACTGCACCTTTACCATCACACAAGCTAAGTGCACACTATACATACGACGAACCATTCATCGCCACACTCCGTCCATAATCACGCACTCTTCAACGTCATATACCGCTCAAAATCATGCACCGTTCACTTTTACAGTACAACTTTTCACGCTGTCCACATCACACACAGAACAATATTTTTAATAAGTACGAGTAATAATCACTGACGAATAAAGTTTAACACCCAGTGGCTGCTTTAGACTTATTCTTAAAACTCCTAAAATTGGATGGAAAGGGCTCAAACAAACCTCCAGTCAGCTGGTTCCATTCAACAATAGCTCTATAAAGAGTATTTTGTCTTATTTGTTATAGTGTTCTTATTTTTATTTTCAAACTGTTGTCTTTTTTTCCAAAGTTTAGTTTTTGTATCCCTTTCCGTAAATCTTCCCACGCTTTGTCATTTTTAACAATTTTATACATTGCACCTAACGTACTCCTTTTTCTTCTGTTTTTCAAACTCTTCCATTTCAGTATGTCCAACATTTCTGTAACACTATCTGTTCTTTTGTGCCTTCTGTATCTTGCTGCCATTCTTTGAACTTTTTCTTATCTTTTTAATATGTCCCACCTCATATGCATCCTATACTATGGACGAGAATTCTAGTAAATGGCTAACCAGTATCTTATATGCTTTTTCTTTTGTGGCTATGCTACTTCCTTTTAAATTTCTCATTACCCAATGAAGTACTTTAAATGCCTTTCAAGTCACATTATCTACTTGGACTCCCCACCCAAGATTCCTATTTAAGTAAACATGTAAATATTTGCAATGACTGTTACATGAGATTCTTTCTCCAAAGAGTGTGTAAATATCCTTATGTGTATTCTTTTTATTTGAAAAAGTTATGTGCTTACTCTTACTTATATTAATACTCATGTTGTTATTTTTAACCCAGTCATCAAGACAATGTCATTTTGAAGTATTATGTGGCCATTTACATGCTCTACCCGTCTGTATATAATGCAATCGTCATCAAAGAGTTTTACTTGGGAATGTAAATTATGTAGATGTGGAAAATATGTGGACAAGCTAACAAAAAAATACGATTTATTAGAAGAGTATTGGGGAAACTTGATGGAAAGATTAATGTTATCTTTCACTAGTTAGACCTTATTTAGAATATGCTGCTAGTATGAGTATGCCCACTAAAACTAAAAATAATCTCTGGTATACTGGGGAGTTATTAGCTCTTAGAAATGATTTACTTAGTTACTACCACTCATACAAAACCAGTGGAAGCCTGCATGACAAAGGGCCTTACTTGAAATACAGAGGAGATTATTATAACTCAATTACATGTGCAAAAAATAAAGCCTATAAGGATTTTATATTGAATGCAAAAAATAAACAAAAGGTCGCATGGAAAGTAATCAATCAAGAAGTTGGTCAGGGTAATGCAAAAGAAAATCTTCCTTTTGCTCCAGATGCTGTAAATAATTTTTTCTTAAAAGCTGTTGAGGAGAATTTGTTCTCTCAAAACATTGTTACTGCCAATATTGGCAATACTGCAAAATCTTCCTCCAAATAATTTAAATTTTAAATGGAAATTTGTTACTCCATTTGATATTATATTGACTGTTAAAAATTTTTAAAAATCTTAAGTAATATTTATATTGACGACATTTAATATGGCTGTACCATTTTTCAAATGAATAAAGTATTATTATGTGGGTTCCTTATGAAGTTGGATTGATTGCTGAATCAGATTGCGTTGAGCGTAGAGGAGCTAGATTTCTAAAAAATTGTTACGAGGGTAGCTATTTATATTTTCAGCCTAGTTATGATCAAATGACAAAATATTCTGAGGAAAGTTAGCGCTAAAAGGTCAAACTTTCTGATGGAAACGCCAGATGGCGCTTAAAGCACTCGGTGTTGTCAAGGCTCAAAGTATAAATAGCAACCCTCGTAGTATGACAAACTGTTGCGTGTGAAATTTATTAGGAGAGCTATTTTGGGAATCGCTATCAACAATTTAAGGTGCATATGTAGCTGTATACAATCGTCGCGCCAAGAACCAGGTATTTCTTGTTTCTTTTATCCATTTACCTTCCTAAATGATACCCTGAAAGTCACTGCTAGGATAGCGTATCAAAATTATTAGAAAAGCTAGCCTGAGAATCACTCACGGGGCAAAAGTTAAATTACAGATTAAATCCATTGCACTATTTGGAAGGATATCTTCATAGCGATTATGTTGAAAATGTGTAAGTCATATTACGGTAGAACAGCTCAAGTAAATAAAATTAGATTAAGTTGGGAACTTTCTGATGTTATTTTCCCCAAGAACGATAAGGGATCAAAATAACGTTGTGCGACCGCGCAAAGGGGGAAAAGTGTTTTTATGTCAAAAGTACTCTGGTGTGTAATCACCCCCTACCACACACCCTAGTGGTGGCTTTCAAGGAAGTGTGTAATGTGATATATGTTTTTTAACTATGCGTTTTACGAATGCCAACCTCTTCAGACCAATGGCGACCTCTACACAAGATATAAAACGGCGGAAATTCCAAATAGAATTTTGTCTGGAGTTTGACGCTGCACCCTGGATATAATTATTATTATTAAGTAATTTACTGGTTAGTTAGGTTTGCATGGACATAAATATCAAATAAATATTTTGTGACTCCTAACAAAACACAAGTCAGAAACCTACTTTACATCAAGTCATCTTTATCTCTGTGTCCTTCCTTCCTCCCTTCACCCCGTCCAATATCCCTATCCTGTTCCTGTCCTTTCCTCGTTTGCCTAAGAGTCTCCCCTCTATTACAGTCTTTAACACCCCACTGCCGATCAATACACCCTTCATCCATTTTTCCTGCCTCCATAGGATTTCTCCCAACAAACCCCTCTCCTCGCCCACCATACAAAGTACTTCCTCATTTGTTTTCCTTTCGGTCCATTTCACTTTCTCCATTCTTCTCCACACCCACATTTCAAAAGCCTCCAATCTACGTCTATCCTCCTGCTTCAGCGACCACGTTTCCGCGCCGTACATAGTTTTTACGAGTCTTTTCTTAACCTACCTACTCAACGTCCCCATCATCAACTCCCTCCTTGAGAAAGCCTCTTTGCCTAGCGCAATTCTTCTCCTTGCGTCCCTACTACTTTGACCGTGTTGGTCCAAAACACTTCCGAAATATGTAAACTGTTCTGCTCTATTCTTTCCTCTCCTATTTTAATGTTTAGCTTAGCCTTTTCCCTTTCTGGAAAATCGCATAACCTTGGTTTTATTAATATTGATTCTCATCCCATATCTGTCGCACTGAATTTCCAATTTACTCAGCAATACTTGAAACCCCTTAGCTGACTGACAAACTAAAGCTTGGTCATCTAAAACCTAACTGATTTTACGAATTGCCTGCCGACTTTTACATTTATGTTCTTTCCAATAGTTTTTTTTTTTAAATTTTAGTCTGGTCTGTATTCACCCCCCGCAACGTACTCTAACGGAGGCTTGCAAGGCACTAAAATATTGAAATATTTCAGAGACAACTCCTGACCCAAAACTCTTTCCCCTCCTAGCGCGGTCGGACGACGTTATTCTGAGACCTTATCATTCGTGGGAAAAATGACATCTTAAATTTTTTTTATCGTTTTTGAATGAATTAACTGTGGACTTATTTCCCTGAACCTCTCTGACAGAGAGTCAGAATGCTTTTGGTTTCTCGTTTAAATTTTCAGGTAATTTTTTCCTTTCGAGTTCGTGAACGCTTTCTGAAATTCCTTCTTGCCACCCGCTCTAGATAACTTATAATCATGAGTGACATCATTCCGTTTATCACTAGGGACATTGTATCTTTCCATATATTTTTCATTTTAGCGTGACATGGCTTTTGACGTCTTTACAACCATCTAGATTCCGTGTTTTCTTTCATAAATTTACTTGGAATGAACCTGTTGACTGCTGAACTCGTGATGCCAAGGAATTGATTCCGGTATTCTCGGTATTTCGTTGTTTTTTTACCTTTTACTTTATGCTATACAACGCTGGTACGACCATTGGCAATTATAATTAAACTTAAAAAAGTGTGTAGTCATACATTTTTGGAAAAAGAGCAATTCCCACCCGAACGCCTACTGCATCGGGAACACCAAAATGGAATGCGTAGGTTCAATTAAATACCTAGGAGTTACCCTCACTCCCGACCTCTCCTGGGTGAAACACATCCGGGGAATGTGTGGACCAGCCAACAAAAAATTAGGATTTATTAGAAGAGTACTGGGTAAATGTGATGAAAAGGTCAAAGGGAGATGTCATCTGTCCCTGGTTGGGTTTCACTTAGAATATGCTGTAAGTATATGGGATCCTCACGAAGATGGATTGATTGCCGAAATGAATCGCGTGCAGCGTAGAGGAGCTAGATTTGTAAAACGTTATGATAAACTTAGTAGCGTATCCAAAATATTAGAGGAGCTTGGCTGGGAATTACTCACGGAGCGATGGTTAAATTATAATTATAGATTGAAGTTCTTGCATAAATTGGAAAGAGGTCTTTTTAGCAGTAATGTTGAAAATGTATTGGAGAGGTCATGTCAACAAAATGAGAGAGATTGAGTGTAGAACAGATAGGGTTAAGATGTCATTTTTTCCAAGAACGATAAGGGATCAGGATAACATTGTCCGACCGCCGTAGGGTTATGTTCGGGTGAAAATTAGTCCGGTGTATTCACCCCCTCCCACACACTTTTGCGGTGGCATGTAGGGTACTAAAATATCTAAAAAAATAAAATGTCTACTTTCAGCTGTTTAAGACCGTCATTTATTAGTAGAAATATGGCACTCTTCTCTGTAAGGTATTCATCATAAATCCATGCGCATTAACTCATTCAAGGAGGATCTCAAAACAAATTCCGTTTTACCTCTCCTATCTCCGAATAATTACATCTGCCATTCGTGTTTATCATCTTCACTTTTGCTGGAAAAAATACGCCAACCTTCGGGTACCTAAGGCAGTTGGATCCGATAACCTAATCTGCAATAACTTCATCAGGTCAAATCTGCCTATGTATCGTGATGTTTGTCACCTTCCTTTCCTGCCCTCTTTTTTTCTGTCAGCGTGCGCTTCCATTCGTATCCCATATTTTGGTTTAGTTATATTCTTTAACATCTTTTATTTTAAAATTGCGTTGATCGTGTTTGTAGTCCATACAATCAAGCAGTTTTCAAAACCTTTACAATGTTTTTATAGTTAATTCAGTTAATATAGTTTAAAGACAACTGAAACGTTTTGATGGATAAGAACGGCATTGCGTCAGCTTATTGTTGATTAGCAACAAATTTTTAGTGTTTTTAAAAGATTTAGGAACCTCTCGCACTGAATAAGTACCTGGAACCACCAGTATTTCACTAGAAAAATTTGAATTTATAGTCAAAGGGACATTATTATCACAGGGATTATTGCAACTAGTAAATGAAAGTAATGTCCTGATTTTTTATTGGATATATACGATAAAAACAACCGAATAAAGGATGATTAAGAGAAGAAGGAGCTTGTGGAATCAACTGAATTTACAAGAGCACAAGCTATAAGTGAGGTTTCAGTTGTTTTGGGCTTGTTGCCTAAATTGAAGATACTAATGTTTCTGGGCTGAGGAAACTCTGTTTTATGGTGTTTTAGTAACATTTATGTCCTACGCATGTAATTATATGGCACGCTAAACCAACATAGCTTTTTTTTTGGTGGAGCCAAAATCCATAGTGTTGAAGATATTAAGATGGTCATACATTCCTCCCCTCAACTTCATTCCTCAAAAGTAATGTGGTGTGTAATTACCCCCCTCCTCACATCCTATCGGTGGCTTGCAGGGTGCTATGTAATGTACAATATTAATCCTAACTCGTATTCCAAAATCTCGTTTTATGTTGAACAGGAGAATTCTCACACACTGGTAGTTGTAGTTTTAAGGGAGGCGACTGACAGCTGAGATAATTTGCGCCGTTAGGGATGGACAGGATGAAGGGCGGAGAGAAACCCAGCGTCGGCATTAGCCCACTATTAATGAAAGGCGCCAAGGGGTCCGCAGCTTTACGTCCCATCCGACGGACGGCGTACTCACTCAAAGTACCCTCCATAAAGCACCTTAAGTAGGGATCGGGATACCACTGAACAAATATCTTCCACTTGGGATTCGAACCCGGACTCTCTCAGTGGAAAGCCAGTACGCTAGCCACCGCACCATCCCGATCCTCACTGTCCTTTATCTAGAGTAAATGGACCATATAGTTTTTTTGTTAATGTACTCTTAAGCGCATGGCTTCACAGCAACCACTTTTGCTTGGCCATTCACAATTTACAACCATGCTCTCAAATTAATTATCATCGGAGTAGAGGAGGTCAACGCAATTTTTCTTTCGCCAGGGTTTTCGTGCCCTTTTAAAAACCCGCTTACTCCAGCAGGTAGCGCCACTACCGGCTCTCAAAAGAACTACCAGCAGTAGGTATGGGAGCATGTCGCTAGTGCTGCCCTCCTTTGGCGTTATAGCGAGCCACGTAGTTTGTTGCCTTGGCGCGGGCGAGACGACGGACACACTCCTCCGTCAATGGGCAGTCAGTCGACTCCCCACGTCCGAGACGTTGAGATAGAGCCGTGTGTGTGCCAGCGGGAGAGGGTCGTTGCTGCTATATACCTTTGCCGCCACAGCCGAGTCGTGTGTTTTGTTTTTCTTTTTCACTCTCCGGTTCGGTCACCATTCACCCCTCTCTCTTGGATAATAAATACGACCCTTCGCTTTGTTGAAAGTAAAAATAAAATTTCGTGCGGAGAGTCGTGTCAACCAGCCGTCGCAGCAGCGCAACAGTGCCCCTTGCGTCTCACATGCTCCGTGACTCCGCGAGTGGTACTGCCGGGCGTGCAGCGTTCGCGTCGACCGAGGACGACGGGCTCGTCGCCTTCCGCCACGCAACCCGGCGGACGCTGTCGTGTCCACGGAGAGCGTCGTCGCGCTCGTCGGAAAGGATGGCGGCTACAATATAAAGAGGAATTCGTTTACCTCGTTCCCGCCCCCCACCCCCTCTCTCACTCTCTACCCCTTCCACTCGTGAGTGCCCTCCCATCCCCCACGTGACGTTTCCCCTCCCTTAACATTCCATTTGATTTGTGTGTACGTGCGAGTGAGTGGGTGAGTCAAACTCTTCTGACTTTTCCCGCTTCCTCGACAAATGAACATCGTCGGATTGAGTAAGAAGGACAGCGGCAACAGCATAAACATACCGGACGTGCACACGCGCGTTCCCAATCCATCCCCCACCGTCGCAGGGTTTCTTCCTTCGGCGAACCCTCTTTGCTCCGGCCGCCGTGCCCGCCCTCGTGCGCGCCCCGTTAGTCTCTGCTCCCGGGACCCAAATCATCACCAACCTTGCTTCGCCTTGAAATTCATTAAAGGCCTTGGCCAATTGGAATGAATAAAGGAAATATTTGGTGATGTTCCTCTGATGATTTTCGTGTTTACTTATGCTAACCGATAGAAGGAAAGAAAGGTGGCATTGTGTATTGGATTAGTAGTGCTCCACCGTGCGGGCTGCCTCAAGTCCGTTTGATTGGTTTGCTTCTCTCATGCTCCTGCACGGCACGTGGTAACACGGGCGGCCCAGCAGGAGCAGGGTTCGAGAGCCGGTGGTAACACACACATGTAGTAGTGCAGTCTTCCTTGTCTCTGAACGTCGAGGTTATTGATATAGTCAATCCCGCACATCTAAATTACATATTTCCCTTCGCCTATGCCCACCTATCTCCAGATATCCTCCTCAGAACATCCTCTGTGATTTAAACTATTCCATATCCGTCAGACCACGATCGTTTTTTCTGTCTATCATCGCCGTGTCTCGACATTTCCTTAAAGATTTGTCGCATTTCCCATCTGGTGATTCCACTCCCCCTTTAGTGTTTGCGAGTGTATGCATGTGTTTGGTTAAAAAAACTCGCAATACTTTCGTCAGTTGTCACTATTCATTACGGGAGCTGCTGCTCTTTTTATTCCGCCCTCCTATCTCCTTATAACTCCCTTAGTGTGTTGCGAAAAAAGTGGAGAAAGCAAGAGCTCGTATTTTTCATCCTGATCGTCAAACTGATGTTCCACAGCGCTCTCCCGAAAGAACGGATCCGGTGCTAATTCTGCGGTTCATCCACACTGGAGGCCAGGGTTCGAACTCATAGACGGAGCGGAAGGTCGTGGACGTTAGTGCGTGCCAGAAGACGCCGTTCTCGCTTTGAATCCCGCAACGTTTACGACCCAACGACTTATCCTCTTCCAGGCTCGTCCTGTTTTCCTGGAGTACTCGGAACTGTAATTCTTCCTCTCGAGTACGCCCCCGTATCGTCTGAAATAAATACAGCTCCCTTCGTACCATATCCCAAAACTTAACGTGTCATTTGTGCTTTCATCTGTGTCCCCGTCGATTTGGAAGCAATTGTGTCTCAAATTAAACTCTTGAATAGGAGGGATTTTTATGAAGGAAAAATCTCCCTCTTCGTCGTGATTGTATCAGAAGATTTGTGTTCGTGTCAGTGTCAGCTCAAAGTTTAGTGGTTTGTTTATTGTTTTACAACCGCCATCTCCTTTCTCTGCTTCTCGGATACTCCCAAGTCCTTAAAAGCAGAGAATAGATGTTCTGAGGAAACCATATGGTTTTATGCCTCGAATAAGTTTGTGGTTCTCTTGAAAATCATCATTCGTCATTCCTCTGGTGAAAATCGGTGATGCGAAGTATAATAATGTGGAAAATGGTCTTTTGATGAGACCGTGAGTCAACGAAGTCAGCCATCAGGATAAGCACGATTGAGAGGATTCGATTGAGGTCCCCAGTGGAGACTCTCCTCCGGCATCATGGATGTGCTTCCGAGTGGGAATATCTTCCGCGAGTTGCAGGACATTCACGACACTGGGTATTTTTCGGCGCAGCCCTCGCTTGAGGATCATTGGCAGCAGGTAGGGATATGTCTTTTAGTATCCACCACACTAAGGATTTTGTGGAATGTTTTTTGCAGGTTCATTGGATATACTATATGTTTTAATGATTTAGTTATTCTCTAACAGTGATAATAATCGCCCGAGTTAACTCCAGTAGAACGAAGTAGGTAATAAATTGACATGATGGGATTCATAAAACTTAATGATTTCATTTACAAACCTCGCCTGAAAAATAGTTTTTTTGTTAAACAACTAGATTTTTTGGATATTAATCTCTTTCGATAATTTATATCAAATTCCTTTCTCACTGTGGCTGTTACGTCTTTTGTGGAACTTATCTTTTCTAAGAGAGTAAAAAAATCACGAATCAAGGTCTGCTGAGACCTTGATCTTGTGCAACTATCACCGAAGTGCATAGTCGTCTCGTCAGTGGTGACACACCAAACGAAAATAGTTCTCCAGTTATCAAGCTTTTTGTCGCCAGTGGAAGGATAAGGCAGATTTTGCTGGAATATGCGAAAGAATTTCAGGTCTGAATGACTACATTATCTACTTCACTTTGTCTTCGACGGTAATGCGAGTATATTATAATATTACCTTTCATCATTTCGCTTCTCCTTCCAACCAGTCATTCTCAACACATTCTTAGCTTTTTTGTACCTGATTAATAAATTAAATTTAGAGGAAGAAGGACTTTAATATGCTCACATTTACTAACAGTAATCAGCGTTGCTCCGTTTGCAAATAAAGTATTTTAAAACTGATATCATGGTCCCTTTTAGTAATACTGCCATGTGATAAATCGCTTTACTTATTTCCTTGACGCAGCAAGAGTTGTAGATTATTTTTTAAATAGCTTCCTACTTCAAGTTCGAGGCTCCGAGGCCACGCGTGGATCTCTAGTCTGTTTTATGCGGCCCAGTTTAGTATACTAAACCATGACCCCAGTTTTATTTAACTATCGGAATCACGTCCGATTTACCGTTCAAGGAAACACTGTAATTCTCAGAAGACTAGATAAGTATTCACTTGGTTTGCATTAATTAATCGTGAATTCTAAATTCTCAAATTCTCCTTTTCTCTCTTCTCAAAAGCTCCTAACACTTGAAAGAAGCAGTTCACAGTCTCACCAAATGATTTTTAGGCCATTAAGGATACTTACACAATTTATGCATTCTTAAGATTGTTATTTTACATAATTTTGATTTAGCTGATTTGAAGTGGGAACTAAAAATAAGGAGGATCTACCAAATGATGCAATGGGTACGAACTTCAAATGAATTTTTTATCCGTGACAGAAATGAATGTGTAAGGTTGCGGCATTCTAGCTAACAACATGACCTTTCGTTATTTGGTCTTAGCCTTTAGAGGTTGCCATATGATAGCTGTCAGAATTAGTTGAGTAAGTTATTATTAATAAAGGTGTCAACACTTGATATTCTCAAAGAATAGTCATGCGTCTAGTGTTTCGTGGAATCCATGTAATTACGTAGTCATTGCGGCAGATGTGTCAGCCTCCCGATTCTATTTTTGTTAGGTTAAAAGAGAGTTTACTAATCGTTCCATATATTGTGTGAAAAAGTTTAGAAATCGTCGCAATATTTGCTGTATGTTTTTGCCATTGCTGAGAGATGAATCTAATACTGGAAAAAAGAAGTTAAACTTCATCTTACTCTGCATACTTAAAAATGCGACTATAATGGGTTCAGGCGTATTTTTTTCTCCTGAAGGCTTATTTAAGGCGCAAGCGTTTGTGACGCAGTACGTTCCGAGTGTTTCAAATGTCATTATTGATAACAAAGAAAGGTATTTAGATTCGTACTTTCCTAGCACAAACTTTTATATTAAGGGTGTTAATCGGGTTTCATTTTGTTATTGAGGTTTAACTAAAGAGTTTAAACCTAAATATGAAGCAAAATTGAGGAACCACAAATCTGTTTAGACTTTTAAGGTTATGAGAATGAAATGTGGAGTTTTAGTAATGATATATGGTCTAAAATAAACGAAATGAAAATGAATGTCCCATTTGAGGAATCAGCAGAATTTGGAGGAAATTAATTCGAACCGAAAATTCTCCTAGCATTGTGAATTTTAAGTCGCCTCAATAAGGCAATTCTTAGAACACGCGTTGTAAGGAATAGATAAAATTATTCACATCTTAACTGTAAGAAATAACGTGGAATTGCAAACTATTTAAATAACGAACTTATGCTTACTCTCTCAAACAGATGAGAAATACATTGAACAATGTAAAAAATGGCTGCAGAGCTAACATATCTGAGGCAAACTAAGGCCATATTTGATTCCGTTGCCTGTTTTGGATTCAGTGGTTTAATATTAAATTTGTTATTATTAATGCTTAGTGACCCATAGTTGCCGTATATTTTAGTTTCGGATTATTTATTTCGACTTGTACAGTGAATTTTCTTCTCTTTACCTAAAATGTTTACGCAACCGAAATGAAAAGGAGATATGATCTGTTCTTTAATATTAATAGGAAACAAATGTTATCAGAGGAAGATTGAAAAAAAATGTTTTAGTTGCTCATTTCTGTTGGTATATATTTGGTAGGAGCCGTATAATTTTACATGGAACAATCTGAGAACGTTCTTCCAAGTGAGACGATAAATTTGTAAAGCGTGTATTTTCGTAGGGAGCCTAAAATATTATTACAGAAGTCCATTATTACCGTAGGTACTCCCCTACGATGATTACTCTGGGGAGTCGACGAGGAGTCTGAAGATTTATCAATCCAGTCAAGTTTTAACGTAATTATTATTCACAAGATAAAAAGCTCTAGCGTGTCCATAATAATGCATGAAAATTTAGTTTGAAATCTTCTTCGTTGTTTAACCAGTAATGAAGTGTTTCATAACTATGGAGAAACGTAATGTCTTTTTCCTCACTGGTGCATTTTGAATAACTTCTGAGTACGGTGAAATGTATGCAAACCTGGTTGGAGAAGGTGGAGAATTTTGTAGGGAGCCCGATTCGGGGTTTCTTTTATTATACCTGGCATTATCGTGATTTGTAACAGTGTGTTAGTGTAGTACATTCCTGTGAGTGAATACAATAAAAATATTCAATTAAATGTATTCGAAATGCGATGTCCATAACGCACATACTCGTCTTTCGGTTTCCAGAATGAACCACTTGGTTTCGGAGCTTTGAGGGCTTATTTGTAGACAATATCAGCTGAACGTATATTTATCGGTATTATACAAAATAAATGTTATAAAATAATGCTGATTTTTTTAAATTTTCGTGTTACACATATTCGACTTTTGGAGGAAGCATTTCGCGTAGCTTTGGGGATCTCTCCCGTCTCGTGCCTCATACAGTTTATTCAGTGAACGAAAATCTCCTGAAAACAATTACCATCAATCCCACCTGCTACTCAGACCCGTTATAAATCAGTGCAATGGCTCAAATGGACGTGCACTGAATCATGACCCGGGAGATTATCAAGGAGTCATTCCCGGAGAGATGCCTCGCTATTCTCATTTTTTCTCAAGGTCGGTGTCTGATGATGAATCAAACTACTCGTGTTGCAGTGGTGTGAAATTATCACACTAAAACTCACTAGCTCAATTTCAAAGTTTGAGCCCCGATTTCATGTTAGGATAATATAATTAACTGATTTGAAATTAAATTGTAATTTGGGAAAAATACATGCCAGAATTCATGCCTGCTGTGATTCCGTTTTTGTTCACCAGAAAAGCCGAGGTTTTAATGTAACTGTCAGAAAGTAAACAGGCGTGCACTTTAAATTTCACGTCTTAATTTAACTTATAAATTATCCATCGAATTTTGCGATTTGAAATGATCAATTTATCAGTGAAAATAGAATTTAGTATGCATCACGTTTACGTTTTTTGCAATATGTTATTGCACATCTTTTTTTCTTCTTATTTTAAATTTTCAGCCCGTTTTCCATGCAATTTCTGTCCTTCATATCGCACTAGACCTTCTTCTTCGTTTACGGCTTGTTACGTAGATTCTATTTTTAAATTTACTTTTCTATTATTGCCATTGTGATCTATATAATCTCATATCTTCTTCTGTTTATTATCCTCTCACAGATTTCTTCGTTTTTACGTTTTTAATTGTTACTTTTGGGCATTCATTATATGTTTGCGTTAGACAGTCTGTTATAATGCTTTATGAGGCTACATCCAGTTAGCATTCGTGATGGCCCAAATATTAAACCTTAAGTGCCAAATGTTATGCCATATTATATTTACATGAATCGGTTCCCTCTTTTATTTCCAAACTGGACTTTAGATTGATTATCGCTGTTATGCTTGGATATTTAAATTTCATTCATCGTTTTATTATTTTGTTTTCAACTTCTAATTTAGATGGGAGAGTGTATGGAGATATTATTTTGTACAATTTGATTTCCTAATATTGTTCTTATTTTCTTTCTACATATTGTAAGTCCCTGTTCTTTGCATATTGGAATAAAGTTCCTTGAGGATAATCTTCACTCGCTGCTACTTTAGCCGAATCGACCGAAAATTATATTGGTTTAATATTTACGAATTCTATGGCATATCAAAGTTCTAATGATGCTATCCTTTGATTAATCGTTGACTTGAATAAGAGTGCGCCTAAATGATCTCCTTATCTTATTCCTTTATATGTGCTCATTTATTTTTAGCGTTCCTAGAAGTTTTATTTTTATTGTTACTCTTATGTTTTATACATATATTTACGGGCATATTTCGTTCAGTTCTAATCTACAGTATAGAGTTCAGTGTATCTTCTAGTTTCTGATTTGTATCTTCTAGACATTCTATTAAGCTTAAATCATAACCTTTTTTTCACCACACAACTATTCTGCACCTTTCTCGACTTAAAAGCGTAGGATACGAAATGGATTCCCAATTTGATCCAATATATGTAATTAATAAATTATCAACTATTTAAATTAATCTATCGAACCGAATTTCGTAAGTGGTGTTATATAAAGAGGCAAGAGAAGAGAATTTTGGTATTTAGCAAAGTTGCACTTCATTTTTTAAGTGATTGCCCCTCTTCTTCCTCTTGGGTCAAGAAAAAAATGGTACGGGATTCCTTTTTTTGTTGTCAAATTTTGGGCCTAGAATATCTATTCTAATACGTCCTCTGGCTTGAAAATGGGTCTTCATTTTAAGGCAGCTTCAGCAAGGAGGAATATATCGCTTTATCGTGATAGTATAATGATTACCGTATTATCACAACGTACTCCTGATGTAATATGGTCTAATCTCATACCATACACCGTGTACCATAATAAACATACTTTTATGCCACACGCCTGTTCTGCAGTGAAGTTTTTTTTATATATTCTGTAGAGGAAGTTTGAGAGACGAAGTAATATTGCGATCGAGTGAATTTGGGATGCAAAATAATGGGATGGAAAAGCCATGAAGTGCATTATTTCGGAAACGTTTTTTGACGCACCTGACCTTGGCCTTTTTTTGATGCATAGTTTGTGTCTGTGCATTATTGTTTTATCCAGTGTTGCCATGTTTGTCGTTTTTACGGTGGCGTTGAAAGATTTATGCTTTCTCGGCGGCTTCTGAAAGAAGGACTAACCTTGAGGCACTCGTTAAAAAGATATACCGTATAGCCCTCAGTTGGCGAACCGCTTTTGATGGATCCGATAAAACCTTTATCATCATGCAAACCGATAAATAGCTTAATGATAGCGTCTGATAAATTTGAGTTAATCGAGAAAAATTTCCTAATGTGAGGTATGGACCCCACGGGCATGACCGACCGCGCTTAGAACCTTAGCTTAGCGACTTTGGCCCTTTTGCCGGAGGTGGCTTGTGTGTCACACGCTCGCCCGATGGTGAAGTTCCCGATCAAGGCTCACCGCCAATGCCACCCTGCGACCAATGATCCGGACACACACCGCACTCCCTCATAGGTACTGCTTGCGAATGTGCCCCTTCCTCAGCTTCCTCTCTTACCTCGTTGCAGCAGGAGATGGCGGTCTCTTTGGAATTTTTCAAAGGCTTACAGAAAAATATATCGCAAGATAGGTAATCGAAGAGGATAGTAGTGCGGTAATTATTTCCAAGCGGATTAGTTTTGATGATATCTGGGCAACTCATTTTGTTTTCGTTGGAATTTTTGGGTTTGCTTATTGTTTTTGCAATTTGAATTTTATTTTTAGGAATTTACCGTTGGCGGTCATAGATGATAGAGGTCGGTTTATGCGACTGGGCTGCATAAACCGACGAGGGCTGTCCGGAAAGCAACCTCCCTTATGCTATAAAAATGCACTAGATACCGAACATTTATTATTCACATCTCAAAACTACATATCTATAATATTTTATACATGTTCGCCAAACAGGCTTAAATGTTTTTCATATCTCTGAACTTGTTCTCAAATTCCTTCAGCATAAAATTCTGCCGCCTTGGATTGCAGTCAAACCGATGACGGCGTCTTGAAGTTCCTCGTCGAGACGGGCACAAAAATGTACTCACCTAACTTTTCAGTCGTGTTTCGATGCAACAAAGTCATAGAAATCTGTAGAAAGATATCTAAGTATTTCAGATTGTAAAACGCCGGTTTCCACGAACTTTAAATCAATTTTCAAGTGCAGATCATTTTTCACCACCTACGGGCGGCAACTTTTGTCATCATCGTGAACATTTACGTTCACTCTTAAACGAACGACAACACTGATGCAGAACTTTTGTCACTCCTCACATTTGGTCCGTAGAGAGCACAAATTTCCCGATGAATGTCAGTCTCAGTCAGAATCAGCGGCTTTTGAAGTTTTTTATCAGTAAAAACCTTACTACTGAATCAACTTCACATCTAGCGGGAATTTAAATTATATTGTTCATTTTGACTCGCAATTGTAAACCAATGACAAGCGGCGCGACCTTCCTACCTCAGCAGCTCGAGGCGTACTGACATACTGAGTGGGTAATACAGCTGCCATTCGGCTCCGTTCACTAATTCTCACGCTAAGCGAAAACGGAGGTTACTTTCTGGACAGCTCTCGTATCTTGAGATCACGTAGTGTTTCCTCCGCTGAATAACCTCTGAGGCCTTTTCAGTCTCCAATGATCCCCCAGGTAAATCGAGAGTTTTTAGCATGCCAACATACCTAACGCATCAATATGTTCATTGTTTCAATTATTTAATATGCCAATCTATTTTGACGTTTTAAATTTATTACAGAAAATGAGGAGGAGGATAGAAAGGTTGAGGAAAGTGAAATACTGTTTTTCGCTAATTCAGGACAGGGGCATTATGTAATCAATAAAGGTGGATTTAATACTTATATTTGCTAAGATTTGGTCTATAAAACAAAAGTCGTAGCATAAGTATGTCCAACTAGTGTTTTTGGAAAAATGTAATTAGACATGTATGTGCTGGACACTGGTTTTTTTTATCGTAACGGGAGTTGTGTCCCTTCCGGGACGTGTCGTTCTCTCTACGTCTCCTTGTGAAACGGGGTGAAAGATCCGTGAGAAATCGTCGTCATGGAGCTGACTTGAGTGTAGAAAATAGGGAGCATTCATTCCTCGGCGACCTCGCCGGTCACACATTCTGCTTCACTGCTGCTTTATTTCCTCTTGTTTTTCTCCCTCCCTCTCATCTGCGTTCCCCCTAAGGATCGGATCGGTTGAAGGGGGGATGGGGAGAGCCAATCGAAAACCGTCGATATGCGGATGCCGAGCGAGTGATTGGCATGGTGGCATTGGAAAACGGATTCTGCAGACGTGTGTTCGCAAACTGCACGTCCACACGATTGTTATACAGGTGCATGTCTACATATATGCATTTATGTGTGTATCGATATATTCCGGAAAAGGATTCCGGAAGAGTTTGAAAACGTGTCATGACTTTCTAAGGACAATGGCCATTGATTCCTTCGCAATTTAGTTTTCATCCCATCTTCTTGGCGAGAGTTTCCCGTAGGCGTCTCTTCTACCATGGATAGGAATTAGACCAGTATTTTATATTTTGAGATTCGAGGTGATTCAATAAGAAAGGAAGTGCTTCAACTCATTTCGGTTATTTGAGATGCATATATATATATATATATATATATATATACACATACATATGTAACTACATATATAACTAAATTGAGGGAATTGACATTAAATAGAGGCGAATGGAGGGCTGCAATAAACCAATCCTAGGATTGAAATACTGATGATGACACATATTTGGATTTCTCGAAATTCCGAGTGGAATAAGCATGTAAAGGTGAGTTTTGCGGGTTTATATTAAGTTTTAGGAAGAAAAATGTTCATTAAACAAATGTTTATTGAACAAATGTTTGTCATTTATGATTACGTAAAAGAATTTTACTTCGTTCTTAAAAGTAAATTTGTATGCAAAAACATGTAGGAATGCCAAAGTTCCTGTCGATAAGGGCCTCATTTTTTTCAAATACCTGAAGTTTCTGGTATTTTATCGGTCGAATTACCAGAAAATACAGTTTTTGAGTGTTTGAGAATTTCCATTTGAATGCACTGAATTTTTAAAAAAGTTTTATTCGGGGAGATGGGATATTCTCATAGCATCCTGCAGAAACAGTATGATCATTTTCAAACATCAACTTTCCTCTTCGATCAATTGTAGGTTTGTTATTATTTCCTTGGATCCTTTTTTGGTAAGAACCTAAAAGCGTGCATATTTAGAATATTAAATACCGTTTATATCGTGTTGTACAAAACAAGACATTATAAAAATGGGAAACTTCAAAGGATAATGAGGGGTTTTGGCGTGATCTCGTTGACTATTCTTGTATGTTTATAAGATATTCAAACATTAATAAGGTATTTTAATGAAGTAGAGATGACTGTTATTGCTGCACGCCACAATCTAATGGCCATTCCAGAAAGAGAAAGAGACCTGGAGAAGATAGCGTTTTAATTGGCGTCGTACTACTCCTGTAGTCACCTATCGTGGAATTAGCCGTAATAATTACATTTTTGGGAAAAGTGAAAATCTCATTTAAATAGAATAAATAACACCCGAGACCCTGATGGAATAAAATAAATCGTCCGAATGGATTTACTCATGATTATATTTGTCCCCTTTACACCAAAGATATTCATGCACCATAAATCGCACGCATTCTTTTTTGTAACAGATATGGTAGATAAACTTCATGCATCCAAGAAAGTAGTCGCGAGTACTCCACTCATAGTTGAGCCATCGTATGTGACTGTCCTCTTTCTTGAATATGTAAATTTCAAGCAGCTTAGGTTTACCATACCAGATGCGTTTACCATATCAAACCAACCTTCGGACTAATTACTGAACTTTTTTACAATTCCATTTCGAAACATTTAAACATTTATTGGCCAAATACGACATTGATTACAATGCACTTGACGGGTAATGAACGTATTTTATCGTGCTGCGGGTGGAAATTGAGGTTAATTAAATGGCTAAAGTTAACGTCTGCCTGTCGGCCATGCGAGATCTATGGTTAACCGTAATTTCGCCGGCACAGTTATCGATTAAAACAAGATATTTTATTGTCATGTCATTATTGTACATAGTGGTTAATACAATTACGAAATTCTCTCAGCTGTTGTAAAAACATAGCATGAAAATATATGTACTTGAAAAGGCTTAATTTGTGCTCGTCGTTTACATTTAAAAGTGGAGGTTTTCCAGATCATTAATTGACGCTCATTAACGATTTCCGCTTATCAACTTTCTGTTATAGTAGTATGAATATTTTAATTCATCGATACTTCGCTGGGATGTTGTTCGATGTTAAATTACGAGATGTCATAAAAGGCAAAACATTTTAAAACTTGAATTTTCATAAACTCATATACGGAATACATTAATTCAATCAACTGACGAATGATCGAGAGTCGGTCGTCAGATGATTTCATTTTCTATTTGCGTATTGATTGAGATTAGTACATATTTTTAGAGATGTTATTATTTAATCTCAAGGCTGGTATGTTATTATGAGCATGAAAAAATTATTTCGAATGCATTCAAAAAACACATTTCTCTTAAGCTATGCGTTATTTGGCTACCAGCTATAAAATGGATGTGGTCAGTATTGAAGTATGCTGTTCATCCTAGTATCTTTAGCGAAAATATTTCATGAGGAAACCCTGATATGTATTATTTAAGGAATATTATAGCGTGGTTTAATGAAAGCAAAATGCACTTGAATAAGCATATAGTCCATACGAAAGCAGCCATATAAATAGCACTTTCAAAATATGCATTTGTATATTGATATCTCGACGTTCGTCGTAGTATATATATATATTTACTAATTTTTTGGTTAATTCGAACAATGTCTGTTTCCATTTTTTGTCACCTCTCTCCAGTTCTCTCATCCCCCTCTCTCCATTCCACCTCTCAATTCCCCTGCTTGTCCTCCATTCCATCCACTCATGCCTCTTCCCGTGCGGGACGTCCTTTTTTACCGACCATTCTACTAGCGTGCGTCGGGGCGATAGCTGCCCCTTAATAGAATTCCCGCTCCTGCCTCACTCGCGACGCCTAAAAAATTCTTCCGTCCCACCCAAACCCTCCACTCCAACCTTTTTCCGTCACACCCGCCTAACTCTACGCACTTACTCCCTTCCCGCTCTCACAGAACTCCAAACCATCCATCCATTATACGCTGCTTCTGTTCTTACTCTAGAAATAGTCAGGCAGTCTGAGACCAACAGAAATTTCCGGTTCAAAGTCTCCTCCTTCCTCTCCCTCTCTCTCTGTTCGCATTTGCCCGCCCTCCACCGTAAAACCGTATCTCCACCATCCTTCCCTCCCACTACCGTTCCTCCTGTTTTGTCGCCTGTTGCCTCTTTTGGTGTGAAGGGGTCGGAACGGGACGCCGTTCTTGGGATATCCTCCCTCAAAACGAGGACGAATGAATCTGTCGCGCGAGCCTCGGAAGGAAATGTATCGAGGTTTAATGGAACGGACCATACGGGAAGGGTGAACAGTCGGGAGGTTTCATTAACTTTTTGATACTGTGGTAAATAAGCAGTTTCTATACGTTATTAGGAAGAAGTACAACACTATTGTTTCTCAAATTCATAGAAGAACTTATGAAAGGGGTAGTTTTCTCGATTTAAAAGAAACCAGCATGACCTTTTATCAGGCTCCTTCCCTTCCTTTCAAAACACCTGGTGTCCTGACATTTCATTATGGTTGCTGGCGTATATGTACATTTCAAAGGTGATAAAGGAAATAGTAAAACTGGCATACGTCTCTGAATGTAGATGTGCATATATTTAAGAGCATAATAAACCTCCCAGTCTGCAGTCATTAAGCCGAATGTTTGTTTGACAGATGAGCGTAAAGTTCATTTCTTGCATAATCGTATGGTCGTGTGAATCACCAATTTTAGGTGGGTGAAGATAGTTCCTTCACCTATGCCTACTCAGGTCTCCTGGAAAGTTTTGGTACTCCAGAGATTCAAACAGCTTAGTTTCTTCTGGGATAGTTCAAAGGCATTGTGCTAAATAGAACATGGAACCCTCCTGACCATAAATGGCAATATCTTCATATTCACTTGGTTTCTACGTCATAAACGTCAGCCTTCTTACTCAGCATTTATCATATGACTAGCGAGATCTATTTTCAGTGATGTTTAGGTAGCGCTGTCAAACTAAAATGAATTTGGAGAGGCGTAATGAATATAGTATTCCGTGAACAAATAACTATCATTAACATTTGAAAATAAACACTTTCGGGATATAATTTATCTTTGCGATCTAATTGAAGTAATATCCTATGAAAATTCATTTTACGAGGGGTATATTCTCAGGAAGTATTTTTCTAACATGCAACATAGTAATCATTTCGGCAGAGTTCATCTTTTGGTGGCAGGGTCCCGGGTTCAAATCGAGCTGATGTTGACCCAAACTTATGGTTTGCTATTTCTTATTTACCAGAACTATCTGTGAAACTTAAGGTGATAAAGGAAATAGTAAAACTGGCATACGTCTCTGAATGTAGATGTTTCTCCATGTGTGCTTGTCTTTCATTGAGCGGTTGGAAAATTTTGCTGATATTATTACGAGAGACTAAAAATGTGCAGTTATATATATGAAGCTATAATTTCAGGTTCCCATGTGAAACATGTTCCTACGTGTTTAAGGAAATCAGATGATAATCATTCTGCGATATATTTATAAACATTGACCTTTAAACTTTGGTTTTTATTAGCAAATATTTGTTATATTACCAGTCTAAGGGGATACAAGGTTTGCTTTTTGAGCACACCCGACTTCTTACTTCACCGTTTAAAATGATAATTTACAGATTGACATTTACAAATTTACATGAAATTTACAGTTTTTCCCAAAATTTCTTGGGTTGATCTTTTGATTTATGTTTCAAAGTATTTCCGTTAAGAGGAGAAAAATACCGTCTGCATTTATAGATAGACTTACCCCCCATGCAAAGTTTTGTTGCTTTTCTCTCACTTTCGACTAAAAATTTTGGTTTAGTTTGGCTACATTGTTACCAATAAAATTTTCCCATCGCTATTATCTTAATTTTCCGTGCTAAAATATGGACCAGAATTCGCTATATGACAAGAATTGAGACGCTTTACCAATTCATTCTCGGCAAATGAGGAATGAATTCCTTAAGTTTCATTTTTTACTCGGTGAGTGCGTCAAATATGTGAAGGACGAATAATGAGCGCTGAGAAAAAAGTCATTGTAGACAATTTTTTGTCATGAATTAATGACCCATCTGAACCTTCTGCTGACAGAGGTCATAAATTGTTGATCATTAACGAAAAAACGCTGCCATGGATATTTATTCAAATATTCAATTGACCCCTTATCAATAGGTCAGTTATTTCAACATTATGGTGTACACTCTTTAAGTATGGTGCATACATATTTTAGGACGTCTGATATAAATATTTCTAGAAGACACGATGAGAAGTTGAATTACTACGCAGACATCTGTCGAAGTAGGATCGCTGGAGAGAAGACAGCCTCCGTATGTGCCTATTTTTATGAAAATGTCGACAAAGGAATTATTTTGTTTCATATTCATGTAGTACCTAATGAGCGTAGTATCTTTGATTTCCTCTTCTTATACTTCGGCAGGATTGTTAGTTCCATTCATGTAGGGTCGCTGGTGTGGCTCAATCTTTTCCACCTACCTGTATTCATGACGGTGTCCTGTGCCAGAGCAGTCATATTTACTTTTAAGACGGCCCATCTCTTCTTTGGTCAATCTCCCTCTTTCCGAGGAAACCATTTCTATTGTTCTTCTTCCAGAATTATTTCGATTCTCTCCAGATGGCCAAATTACCGAAATCTAGCCTCTCTCGTATTCTTACTCACTTGCACCGCTTTTATAATTCCTCTTAACTTTCTCGTTCATTACTCTATCCCTCTTTGTCGGGGCACCCGAAAACCTAATCATTTTCAATTCTCTTGCAGTCATTATATCTTGTTAACCTTCCTGTGACAGTCCAGGTTTCTGCTCCATGCAAAAATTTCGGTCTCACGATCATCTCATACCTATATTTTGCTCTTCGATCTGTCTGGAAATCTTTCGTCACCTAGCACACCTGCCACCTTTCCGCAAGTCCAACTTGCCGTAGTTTTGCTTATGATTTCCTCCTCCGAGTAAATTTTCATGGATATGGCCAAGCCAAGATATTTGAATTTCCTTATGCATGGTATCATCATATCTTGAAGTGCTATGTTTTGCGGGTTACCTTTACAGCTCACGTGCTCCTTTTTAGATCTGCTTGCCTTCATACTGTCATCCTCCAGTGCCCTTCTGCAGTTCACTTCTTTGTCTCTCGAACCCGCGCAAGAAACCACATCATCTGCAGCCATTATCTTCTGTGGTGCTTCTTTACTCGTATAGTAGGGGTATATCCATCACAATTTTGAAAGACAATCCTAGACTTAAGGGTAGAATCTTGTTGGACGCCCACTCCTACTAGAATGTGTGCTGATATTTCAGATGTACACCTAAAGAATATTTTACTCTTCCTGTGCTAATCCTGTAATATTCGGATATATTTTTTAGGTTTCTAGTTACGTACATGCTCCACAAAGAAAGTGCAATGATACATGGTTGTTTCCCTGATTTGTTAGCCCAGTAAATTTACGACGCCGTTTATTACGAATAATGAATTAAGTCGTGAGTTTTATCTCATTTGAATTGGTGATCGCGCAAAAACCACAATTATTGAGTTTAGTGGCTTGATTTGAATGTTTATACGGACAAAACGAAGCAAAACATTTTTGTGGAATTCCAAGAAAAAAGGAGAATGTACCTGTGGAATAAACATGTCTGTAATAAGTAAAATCATTTTTTGTAGCTATCTAGAAGTATTAACATTTTCTCGTAATGATTATTAGTATTTAGTGCAATGGCTCCTTGATAAAGTTATCAGAATAGAAAGAGGCTTCGATGATTTATCAGGGTATTGGAGTGTGGTGTACTTATTGACCATGGTATCCTTGCCGCTGTACTTATTGAAAGTCAAAATCAATTATCCAGTATACGATTACTTATGTACGACTTCTTACTTATGTACTCGTATGTGGATAAACGTATGTGATTAGGTATAATTATAATTTCCTCTGGTTCCGTCATTCGAGCATCATTACTTTTGTCCTTTTATTCTCAAGTAACAAATGTTTTTCAGAATTTAATGTCACTTTCTTCTATTTTGAAAGCACCACGAAATCCTATTCTCTACACAAATAGAAGTGAATTATATTTATTATTGCGTTTTTTATTTTAATATTTAATTAGTTGGTTTTAAATTATTTGGGTTTGAAGATGTTCACGTTACAAGATAACTTGTTTGTGATTCGTTTTTAATATTTGTTTGCTCGTAGAGACCGAAGGACGAACCATATTTCTATACTTGTTCCCTCGCAATTGTAAGATTCTAAGATCGATTATATTTGATCATTTACGATTCTCTATTGGAACAGGGCTAAAAAGTCGCGTTGCCTGATCAAACTAAAGCAGTATGACTCGTACTACAGACGTCATCGCTGTTGTCTTCTGCAGTTATTTCAATCATATCATGGCTGTATAAATGGGAATTGTAAGAGTCATCATGTTCCATTGAAATCACAGTCCCTCATCCTAAGATTGGTTCGGTAGGTGAGGGTAAATCTCATGTCGTTGTCCGAAGCCATGTGACGCATAGTAATAATGAAGTCAGGGGCGAGATATGGGAGAGGCAGTTGCTTTTCCTGGGCCATCTAAGGAGTACCCACAAATCTAGTCCCCAAAAAGTGATTCAGTTTTGCCCGAAGCCGTCTACAACATAAGGGGATGGTATTCTTTGGTATTGCGGCGCGGTTTCAGAGTCATCGCATTCACATTTGAACACAGGGCTTTCTATCCACTGGGCTGCCGTGCCGCCTGGGTAAACTCGTGACGAATGTTTTCGAAAATTAAAAATACAGCCGCTACCGCCGCCTCTCTTCCTGTCATCGGAACATTTGAGAACGGAAGATTCTCTTGATTAGATTTGCGAGTTCAAAAGGAGGTGAAACTGGAGAGGAGACAAAGAGCAGAAGATTACTTCCTCTCCTCCACGGGCAACTTTGTTCGTGAGGTCTCACTCAACGCCTGCTGCCGCCATGCAAATGGTCCCATGGCCCCCCTTCTTTTCCACTCCCTTCCCCGCTCCGTTTCTCTCCCTCCAAACTCGTTCCATTCCCCTCCTCTCATTCCCCGTCCGACCCCTCCCCCAATCCACATCTGCTTCCGTCATTCTCTCTCCGGTCCCTCCTTCCCCTCCCCCCCCGTCTTTCCTGTCTCTCCCCTTTTTACTCCCACGCGTCTTACGTCACACTCGTAGCAGAAGAAGTGTTCCACCACCGCGTGGAGGGATTGTTATAATGTGCTGCCCCGAAGCCTAGGTCTTCTCTTCGCACGCCAGCAGCCGTTTAGCGTGTCTTTGATATTCCAAGGACCTTACCGTGGGACTGAGTTTTGCCGCGGAAGCTAGTGTTTTTTTTACCTCCACTATTGTTGGAGAGTATTTCTGCTCATCTGAATCATTTAATCCACTCATTTGTTTTTGCTCTTTACTATTTTTTCATATATTTTTTATGAAGTGAATATATTTATGTCGTTTATAGGAATTTTATGAAGGCGTTTGTAAACTCTTTGAGTATGGAATTCAGACCACGCACGTGTCCTTCTTGGTTGCTTGTATAATTTTGGTGCCAATTTAATTGTTGTTTAACAGTCTTATGTCAGAAAATTAGTGTCATCTTGGATAATAATGACGAAATGAGAAAATCATGGAAGCACAAAGTAAATACTCTGTATCTTATAGCTGTGTTTTATTGTTTACCCGTATTTAATAGTTCCACTTTGAACCATTATCCCATATTTGTAAATGAATATTTGAATGAAATGTGGAATATTTGGTTATGCGTCTGGGATTCTTATTTTAATTGGACGTTGTTGTGAATTAGTTGACCGAAAACCTACATGGTTATTTTAACAAACCGATGAATGTGAAAATAAATTATTTCAATATTTTCAGTAGAGAAGTAAACTTTTCAAAAAATATTTCGCCAAATAAGGGATACTTGATGCAGATATAAATGCGCAAAAGTCACGGGTAAAATGAAAAATAAAATTAACCCTGAAAAACTTGTCATTTTTTTGTGATTATTATTCCCACGAAATGTTTTGGCCGCACAACTAAGGTTGCTCTACTTTGCACGAGCCGTGCACATATTTTTTAAGCGTATACTTTTTTTGATTTGGTCGTCATCTTGTAATACGTGCTCCTTAGTATATTTCATTCACCAAAACCATCCCACTCCGGTCATTCCTCATGTTTTGAGAACGTTTGCCAACTTCACTTTTTGCAACCCGGTTAAGGTCACACTAGCAGGGGCCGACATGAGTCATGACGTGTAATGGATTGTTGAGCAGTCAATAAAGATAGCACCTTCGTGACAGACTTACGGAAATTAATAGCAATGTCGGGATGTTTTCTTAAGAGCAATTCTTCCAAAGATGAGATGCAACAACAAATATCGACGGCACACACTTAAGCTAAGTGGAAGCCTTCGATACTTTAGCAAGAAACGGGGGAGAGAGAGAGAGAGAGAGAAGGGAGAAGGGAGAGAGGGAGATGGCTCATGAATATTTAAAAGCCCTTTTCATAAAATCGTCGCACGTCGAGTTTCCTTCTCGCGCCTCCCTCCTTAACGTCTCCGCTTAGCGCTCCCTCCGCGAGTAGGAGGAGGTGGGGGTTAAGGAATGGGCGGTTTGGAGGGAGAAGATATAAGTAGGACGATGGAGAGAGGGGTATAAAAGTATAGAGAGGGGATTTGAGCTTCTTTTAACACCCTCATCTCTGAGCACTTTGGACTCTAATCTCTCTCCACTCACCTTTCTCTCCTCCGCCTATGCCACCACCTCTTTTTCTTTACAGAATTCCCGCACATCAGATTCCCTGCTCCGAGCTTTTCTTCGTGAGGATTATGAGCCTCAAACGTTTACACTGGTGGCTAATCGATGGCAAGGGCACGGAATGCGCGTGCGATACGTGCTTTTGTTTTGTATTTCGTCCCACGTTCTATCCCCCCCACAACTCTTGGAGAGGTCGTTGGATCACTCGTATCGTGCATCAAAGGTCATTCGTTGTAATTTCACGGGAGACGTTGACATCGTCACGGTTAATATCGTACGTGATTTGTTTTTAACGCGATGAATTTCGTATTTTTAATTAACGATTCAGTAAGTTCAAAATGAAAAAATATTCGGAGCTAATAGTGAACATTTCCAAGTAATCTTCACGCTCTTGCGTGCTTATATGCCCCCTCATCTGGAATTGATGATTTTGGGGTTGAGGCATCAAATTTGTATTACTCATGATTATTGTTGACTCTGCAACACCCTCCATATACTACATAATTGTTAGCAACTTCCACGATTAAATGAAAATGCCAATTAATCTTAGAGGATGTTTAGGCATCATTCCTATCCTTAATAGCAACAGAACCCTGGAATTGTACATATGCGCAATGAGTTCCAGGCCATGGAAAAGGAAGAAAAGATTGTGAAAAAAACTATAATTGTCTTTGGTAAATAACCTGCATAGATTTAAGTGCTATAATTTTTGGCGTCATATTGTCCTAGCATTTCACGAAATAATGTTTTGATAACCCAAACAATTGATATAAAGCAATACTTTTGGGGCCTTGTGTACGTTATTGGAAAAATCATTTTTAAGCATACGTAAGGTTATTAGTGTAGAAGTATGCTAAAGCAAAAATAATTCTCAATAGGTTTGAACATGACGGGAACCTTGAAGTAGCTTCAATAAGCCGATAAAATACTACTCAATCGACGGTAGCTAATATAAACTGAAGTAAACAACGCGAATTAATCATTTTTTCACAATTGTTCCGAGATAGTACGCGGAAATATATTCTCAATTTTATTTTTTTCTCATCCCAGTGACTACCTTTCGGCACGTACGCCTCAATTTCTACGTATGTTCTTAGTTCTGTGTTTGTTCTACTGATAATATTATGGCAAACCCGTCATGTTTGCCGACCCTACTTTAATTTCCTGTTCAGCACAATGACCACCTTGCGTCCTTTACTATCTCTGTTGCTATTTTGCTAGCTATTTCTCCAGTAAAGCCCTATGTTTCAATTTATATATACCTAAACCTAAAATGTCTAAATGTCTTTTGTCCTTTTCTTGCTCCACAATTTTTTGACTTCGCTTTCCTCAGAACCGTTCTAATATTCCATGTTCTCCAAGTTGCGGATCTCTTCAGTCTTCTTGGCTGCTTCTGTTTTTTCGTCAGTGGAATGTTTTTGTTTGGTGTCAACCTCGGATAGCAGATCTTCCCCACCCTATAGGACACGACTCTCGCCACAGGGGGCTGAATTCAATAGTTACCATGATTCATTACTCTCTTTGTAGTCATCATAATTTCATGGGAATATAATTTTGGTGGTTTCCCGTGGTCTTCTTTGATACAGTTCAACGTGATACCATCACTTGAATAACCGCTCAGTCATACTTTTCTGTAGCCGACTCACTGAGGTAGTGATGCTGCGTGTATTACTTGCTGTCTGGTTCTTTATCTTCGATCGATATGTGAGTTGGGCGGCACACCAGAAACATCCATCATTTCTGCTCTCCGCCCATTGTAATCCTAATGGTTATCGGAATGTGCAATTCGGCTTTCAACCAGGCCGAGTTTTTGCGCGCAGAAGTACCCGTAATTATAACGGACCCGACGTATCATACTCACCCGATTTTAAATTCTTCTTTATATTGCATGCACATAATTTTTATATTTACTTCAATATTTTTGGAGCATGATATAAGATGCAATTGCTAGAAATATCACATTTGGAAGTCTCAAAGTGACTAATACCTGGACCAAATTGAAGAGAAATGCCAATCGGAAAAGCTATCGCTGAATTGGCATTGAGTGGGGTAAGATAGAGGTTTTAGCCAACTGATATTCGGGATAATATACAAATGAAAATGGTTGCATAGGCATTATATTCCTTTCTTTGCGTTTATTAAAGTAAAAAAGGTTGCTGATTCCTGGCAACCCCTCTCTCCCAAACTGTCCAATTGCCCGTGTTAACTCTTGCACTCGGGCCTTCCTTGTTATGCTACTTTTTAATTTTATTCATTCCTTTGCCATGGGGCTCATGGGAACTGGGAAAAGCTTTTTGATTACTCACTTCCCATATTGTTTTCCTGGTCTTGACATATGAATAGATCGCGCAAACGCGATGCTTTGCCGCTTCCTTGCGTTCGTCCTAGAATCCAAATGCGCGTCTTTCTTGACGCGGACGAAAATCCACCATCACGTGAATGCATGTCGCCTGCATGCACTTCATTCTTCCAATCTTATACTCTTTCATTCGTCAGCGATAGACAGATGGTATTATAACATCCAGTAAAGAAATGCGCCTGTCTTATTGATAGAATTTTCGTGGCATGTCTCTTTTCGCTGCACTTTCTGTGTTAATCATTAAGAAGGTTAAGAAAGTAGTTTACTTGCATTCCTAACTTCATAAAATTGAAACTTTAACATTTAAACTCTCTTATTTTACGCTTAGTCCCACTCAGTTATGCACATTTAGAAATTAAAAAAAATTGTATTGAGAACAATATAGTTCTACTTAAATAAAATTAAGATCGTGCAGAAGATCTTCGTTTGAACTACAATTAAATAAAATTAAGAACGGGTAGAAGAACTTCGTTTGACCTTAACATGAGATCTAAAATATGAGAATTCTGCGAAGCCATCTCAATTTGCAAGTTATTGGACTTAAAGAGGCGTCTTCCCAAGTGTTTCAACGTCGTCATTTCGTTACACTCTCCTATGACTAAAAGCTCATATTCAGTTAACAATCTTACACCGTACCCCTTAGTCTACTGTTAACTGCTGATTTCTAAAGAGTTACGTGTGATATTTAGCGTTTATGATGATTTGTGTTATTCAAGGAATGAATTTTCAATATTTTTTTAATTGCCAGGAAAATACATTTTCTATGGATTACCTCAACTACTATGTGAGATAGATCCTTAGATCCACTATGTGAGATTGCTCCTTAAAAATGCATATTGTGTTACCGGTTTGCTGACCTTGTTGGGTACCATCCTCGCCTGCTAATTAATAGGTTCAATTAAACCATTTTATGTGGATTTTCCTCCACGCAAGACTTTTGAGTGTTTGTGATTATCCTTGTTTTTATTCCATTCTTCAGTTTGAGGTATTGGGCCAAAACTAGAATGTTTTCGGATTAATGCTAAATTAATAAATATTTTTATAGCGATTCGAGTTAATGCCTTCTTGTTATTATCGGATGGCAAAATCTTGGATGGAGAATAATTGCTGCTATTTATCTTGTTAGTTTATGATAACGGATATTATTTTCCAAAGTTACCGCCGCCTATGTGAATCTGATAGAACTAAATGAGGTCAGCAGCAGGCATCCTATTATTTCCATCCAGGCGCATCAGTATGGATTACGCAACAATCTATTAATCCCTTCATCCGTTAATGAAGACGTGCCTGACTGGCAAAGAGACGGAGGCGCAGAAATATCGCCCTTCTAATCTCTTTAAAAACCTACATGGTATCGAATTTCATTTGACAAGAAAGATGGCTTTCTCTCCATCTCCAGTGAGCTGACGCTGTGGTGCGCTCAGACCGTGCTACCTCATGCTAACTAGTCCACCATCTCCTATTCTTATATTCCTCCTTTTTCTCTTCTTCCGCTCACCTCTTATATCTAACGACCACCTTCTCTCGTACAGAAAACTTATGTGCAAGTCCTACTGAAAATAATTTACATTGACCGATATTTATTTCAATTAAATCGAGATTTCTTTTTCATAATGACCATCCTTATGTTGGATGCTTATTTGAATCTCAAAAATAGCACTTTCCTTTGGATGAAATACTTTTTTTCGTGCAGCGCACTCACGTCTTTTTCCTTTGAATGGCAGTTTAATTCGGATTCAGCAACGAGGTTTTCGTATTTGAATAGCTTGTGCATATGCTTTAGTTCTATACTGGGTGCGACAACATGACTTTCTTTTTTCAATTCAATTTTCATAGGAAAAAAGGAAGTTATGTTGCCGCACCCTGCATTTGTCGTAGGAGGTACAATTTTTACGTCGGCAGCTGAGGAAAATCATTGTTTATCAATCATCAAAAACTTAGTTTTTGGGCAAATGTTCTTAATTTACTTTGCTTATTACACTTCCTTTTTTCTTCTTGTTAATTTTTCGTTCGACGTATTTTATGAGTTTTTATTATATTTGTCACCTATGACAACGATGTAATAGCTGACGGTCGAGTTGTGAATTATAGCGTACTACATTCGTACTTCTCTTTATCCTGGTCATTCGGTGGGACTCCATTTTCTCGCTTTATTCGCTAGCTTTTCTTTTATTTCAGCTTTTAATTTTCTTGCAACTCCCTGCACTCATTTCCTTTCGTATCCTTTATTTATCCATCACTCCCTTGCTGTCCTACTTCCGCGTTTCTCCTCTTTCCACTCACCGATATTCTCCTCTTTCCTCCTCCCCTTTAGTGCCCTACTCGTAACTGAGTAACTTAGCGCTCGCGCAAAAAGTCATCAATCTTTCAAAAGGCGGATTCCCCGCGAGGCGTGGAACGCAGTCGGTGAACATTGGGAGATGCTCATTTGTTGAGAAAGAACCCCTTTAAGCCATTAATTCTCGCGCCTCGAGTATTATTAACCTCCTCGGTCACTGTGCATTTTTGTGAAGAAGCGCAGACTAGAGAGAAGGGGAAGGGATGAACGCGGTTACGGTCAATCAACTCACTCACACATCCACGTTCGGTTAAACCTTCGCCATTGCGGAAGAGCTGAAATCCTGCTCGTTTAGTTTCCTAAGAATGCTGTTGCGTGCTCAAAAAGTTAAAGGGATATAGTTTTTACTAACAGCGTCGGGGCATACCTCAACACAAGCGTGGTCACGAGAAAGAGTACTTCCATAATTCTAGCTTTCTTGGAAGTTTTGTTCTATATCTTGGAATGGCAATCATTTTAGTGGTGCAACTTGGGGTGAACGAACTCATGCCCATTTTTAATTCCTCAATTTATCTCAGTTTAGTAGCAATCGCAACGTTTACTAATTGAACTGTCCGGCGAAACTACCGCGTTGACAGTAAACACCAATTTTGATCTATATTAGTGCGCAATGCGTTTACTTTGCCATTTTACTGTGTGTATTTGTATTTTCCGAAGCAGAATGTTTAGCTCGAAATCGTAGAGGTCTACGGAATCGTGCGAAGCAAAAAAGAGGTCGATTGAGTCATTTAAACAGAAGATTGCCCTTGTGGTCATTCGTGGCGTAGGCTAAAGGTCCAAGCTTGTGTAATGTCATGCGTGGGTAAAATTAATTATGTGTCAATAACGACATCAACCGATAAACATCTCATTTAAATAACAATTTAGTTCCAAGATACGGAATTGAAACAGGAATGTATGTTATGTCTGGCTCTTTGTTTTTTCTTTTTCTATTGTTTCCTTACTTGCTCAAATACATATGCGACTCAATGATGACTAAACGATGGTAATGAGAGAAAGTTGGAAAGGTTGAACATGAGGACCTGCATTTCCACTCGTTCCCTGGGAAGTATGACTTACGGGCAGTAACTAAATTTGCTTGGTGGATCACTGCACTCCTTAGCATTGGTCCTAACGTTTGAGGCTATAATCGTTCCCAAGCGAGAATCGGAGCAAATAACCGCTGTTATTTCTTAAAATATTGATATCATGCACTCAAAGATGAATGGAGTGACCAATTGAATGGATGTGAATATTGGTAAGAGTCAAAATATGACAGAAATATTAAGGACAATTTCGATCTTAGAACGATGATATTAGAGAAGGTATGGGGTGAGAACGCGAAGAAAGGCAAAGATAAGAAATGTGTGCTCGCGGAGGAATGAAACCAGTATAAAATAACGGTTCTAGCGATGAATTTCCTGGGAATTTGTTGTTTCTCCGAAGACGGTATCCCCTTAAACGTCGCGAACACGCGTTGTTTCTCGCGAAACCGGAATCCTTTTTTGTTTCTCCGCCTAGTTCCGCGGTCATACGTTCTTCCGTTTGTTTTTATTTAATTTCATGCCGCTTATCCCGTTTGGCGTGCGGTCGCACGTGGGGCACCTGAGTCGTTCTAATGGAATTATTTTATTAAATGAGTTTGCAATCCTTTACTTTCTACTGCTTCGGGTGGAGTGGGATTGTTGAATATTACTCTGCAAATGGTTCTTTGGATGGAGAAAGTTAGCTCTCGCATAAATGAATCTAAGATGGAATTAGATATACGAAATATTTTACTGGATGCCTACCTTATAAGCGGTGGATATAATGATTCGGATTTCCTGGGATATGTCGAGTTGATTTACAACCCCAGCTGCGTATTAAAGCCCTGTGTCATTCTCCTAAAAATTAAATAAAATTGTAAATTATGAATTGAAACAGGAAAATTGCGTGTAAATCATTCCTTATATTTTTGTTATTAAACATTACGTATCCAATAGCTGTGGCTTGCTCTCTCGTTAGTTTAATATTTATTTGTAATAAAAAAATGGTTTATCGAACTTGGTGTTTGGCGTTATTTTCACTTTGATCGTACAGTGAAATGGGCGACGTGAAGTTCCATTGATAGCTAGCCATGATACTAAGGCAATCGCACCAATCCAATCTGAATTTTTTCTGTAATTGGTGACTAGAAAGTTTATTCCTGTAAATATTTAAATCAGGTTACTTGTTCAACAGGTTGACATAAGTTGTGATGGCATAAAGTAAAATCTCAGAATCACAATACAAATTCACTCGAGTGCTTCTATTTACTAGAACCGTAAACACAATTTTAAATTTTAAAAAAATATGAAGGAAACATCAATTCAAACTAATCATAATCATGGTGAAGGGTTCCTATGTTTACTAGGAATACTCGTAAATTCGTTTTCATAGAAATTAATACATTGAATTGTCGTGGTTATTTGATGTTTTTCGTAAATTCTACTCGAAAGTATATACATTTTTTTATCATTCGGTATTATTCTTTAAACTCATGCCATATTTCACTCACCCGTTAATGAATGCATTGGCTGGGGTCAAAACCGATCATTGTGAATTTGGAAACTGCACTCATTAAAATCATGTCCACGCTCCCTGAAGTCTAGAAAACAGTGATTAATCAGAATTTATGCAGGGGAGAACCGGTTCATTCATTCGCAGTCCTTATCAATTTCGCCTTTGTTTTGAAATTTTTGATTGATGTTCAAGGGTCCTGCCGCAAAATTCGTCACTTTTCAGTCGAACGTCGTTCTGTCCCCTCATTAATTTACTTTGTTCAATTTAAGTGTACCATTTACTTGCTTGTTTCACATTTATCGCGCCGAAAGTGTGGCAGGATATTTGTGAATTTATTTCAGTTAATATGTGCTCCACGAGCTCAAATGACTTTCATTGGCAATATTTGAAACTCAACAATCTTTTTTATTCATGGGAGGAGGTCATTTCATTAATTTTTCAAACTAAAATTAGTTCGCCCATTCTCAATTTTTGCAAATATTTTCGAACCAGACATCCTGGAATTTTATTGCGTGAATTTCCATGCTACACGCTTTAAAGTTCGGAGAGAATTTTCATAGAAATGGTTGCTCACCTTAGACATTTCAGCAGCCCAAGAGGTCGACTCGGTATTATATGATCTTCAAAATTTGTATGGCTTCAAGTTTGACAGATTTTTAAAGGCAGTGGCTGAAACCGCTGACATATCGTCCGGTCCCTAGCTCCTCTGCCCCATCGAAATTGATTTATTATTTCCAGCTGCGAGAATGGGTTGTGTATCTCTGCCTAGTGACACATTAGTAACTTTGGTAGGAACAATACGAAGGAAAAAATTCGTTCATTTTCCATGAGCTTTCTTCCAGAAATGAAATCATGCACTTGTAAATAACACCAGATGATATGTCTGATTCTGTGGAAATTAAGTCGAGCTGCACATTTATACGTCTCAATTTAATAATTATTGAATATAAATTGGTACATGTAGTGTGGTTTCTAAGAATAGCAAGTTTGACTACGGATCTGATTGCCTTTTTCCAACTTTTCAAAAACATTACCTTAAATATTTAGCATCAACGGGTTTTGGACTGGAGACCCTCAATCCGAAGGGTGCACTGACTGCTATCTACAGACTTGAGTAAGATTGAAGGTGATGGCATCCATCGCTGTCGGTCCCCTTAATTCTAATGCAATCTACACCCATAGCGTAGTTCCGATCACAGGTCCCACGACCAATCTACAATAATTTCTGGTAGCGCCGGGAATCGCGTTGGATTTAGTAATGCGAAGTTTTAAGAAGGGTGATAGCCTATTCGCTTACCATCGCGTTCATATAATTTGGAGCTCAGTGGCCATGAAGATTGGCCGGCAACGTAGGAAAGAAAACATAAAATATCTAATAAATAACCACGAGGTGTCCCTCTATTTGCTATTTAAGTCATTATAAAACACATGTTTTTAGTTTGCATTACCCTGCGTCTGCTCTAGAAGAATCCAAAAATGAGAACAAAAGAGGCAATGTTTTTTACGCTTTTTATCAGCACTACTCTATTCGAATCGTGGGAAGATATTAAGATTATTCTTAACCAAACTCTTCAGACTAATGCTTGTGATAGAGAATCGTGTAGTTGGCCTACCTCACTGAATAGTTATCTTTAAATATTTTTGGCAGGCAGGAGATGTGAATGAATGCTGAGTTGAATCTAGTTTTTCAGCTTTTTTTTCATACTCGAACGTGACCGTTTTCCACGGAGAACCTGAGATTAAGGTGATATTCGCCAGGAGCTTTTAAAATGTTTAATCTCTATGGTGTGGTAATTTTTGTATTTTTTATGTACGTAAGGACTTTTTTGAGGGAAAACAAAAGTTTCGGAGCCCGAAAAGAGGAAGCGAGAGATTTTCCAGGAAAATTAAGCTTGTAAAAATGCGAGAGCTTTAACTTCTTACGGGACCTACCGTGGAATACGTGAGTAGGTAATTTTAGCTGTTTGTGCAACGTGCACTTACGGAATACGAAGACCTCGCATTAATTTTGGGGATTACCGTGGATAAAGGCCTTTAAAGGGCCCAGAGATGGTAATAGCTTGGGAGGGTAACCATTTCTACATCTGCCCGAAACATTTGTGTGACCATTGTGATAATCGAAGTCTTAATTAAAAATTATCTTCTGGAATATGTCGCTCTCGTTGTATTGTCGAAAGAGATAAGGGTTATTTGCATGTTTTTGTTACGTGTGAACGTAGCTGATTAAATATTGTCTTGCGTGAAGGTATTTTTCATTGGAGAAGTATTACTCAATTAGCTTTTAATATAGTCAGTTTTGTAATTCTATAAGTTTGGCTAAGTAAGATTTTTGAGTGAAACAAGTTTTATCACTGGTATTTTATAAAGTAATCAGTGATTTCCCTGCAAGATAACGTTGCTAAAATATACTCGTATATCCTTAAGCTCTCGGCCATAGGTCAAGGTATGACAATTAATTTTCGTACAAAAGTATTTTGGCATTTTTGATTTTCTCATAGTAAGTAATGATAAGCATATTTAAGCACTGATTTTTCAAAAATTCGATGTTTTCCAAAACAATTAATAAATTATTTGCATAATAGTGAATCAATTGATAGAAGACTAATGTCGTAAGGACGATCGGAATATTGATGCTTACGAAAGCGATTTTTTGGAAAGAAGCGGCTCCCGTTCGAAGTTTAGAGCATTTATTTTGTTAGTGAAGCGCCAGGGCATTTTCTGTCGATTGGAGGGGCCGTTGAAAACTAATGAACACCACGCTCACCGCCTGTTACCGTTGAAATGTCTCGTTAATGGACTAACGAGTTCGTTGCTCGCATCTTGCTTGTAACACTCAAAGCGATCGGACGCTGGGGCTCTCGGGCGAAAGAGTGCCCAGTGCTTCATAGGTTCTTCATTTAGCCATTCCGAATGTGGTATCACCGAAATCGTATTCTCTTTTCTGTCCAATCTTGACAAAATAGTGATTTCGATGTTAATTTTGCACCTCTGCTGCTCTCATTTTCTCAATTGTTCTTTTTAAATCAGTTGAAGATTCCGATCTATAAATTGAAGCAGAAATACATTGGAAGGCTCGCTCCGAATTAATGTTCATTATTTATTTTGGAAAAAGAATCTGTGCTCTCAGTCTGAAAAAGTAGTTGATAATTTTTTTGTTGAACTTCCTTATAGTAAAATCGTAAAATTGCTAGAAAAGGTCTTTTATAGGCGAAATTTGAACGCAATACGTAATAGCAGTGTGGTCCAACATGTCACAAGACCAGAGTTTAGCTTTTCCAATCCATTTGTGCACTTTCCTGTAATATTTAAAGGAAGTGTTGTTTAGTGCTTTAGCAAAGCGATGAGAAAAAATTATCACAGTGCTCTGTATTGCCAACACTCGCCAACTTTTCGGTTGCCTATTGTAATGTTGCTAATGCAAAATAAAGATTCCCTGTGGGATATTTTTGATTCTCTAATGTGTTATACTGTCCTGAGAAGAGAGAGATTTCGTATACAGAAAACATACATTACTCCCGTTGGTTGTATGTATTTATCAGCAATGATTGTGGTAAATTGATTTCCGTCTTTCTCACTGCCGGCTATTTTCAAAAGGATTCCATATGTACGACTTGAACGTGAATTACTTTTTCCATTTTACTTTTGGCTGTTCTTTCCTCTTTCTTTTAAGTAACAAGTGCCATTTTCTTTGTATTCAGAATAAATGGATTGCCCTTGACTTCATTTTATTTTTTTACACGAATTTCATGTTATGTACATGTATTTTTCCTAAATAAATACGTAAATATGCGTGTCGGACTCACGGGACAATATGAATAAGTAATTGTTTGATGATGCAACTGAGAACTATGAGCTAAAACGGGAAGGAGCATTTTCTTTTCCCGTAGTAAAATAATTTTTCTCTGTCAAATGAAACTAACAGAACGAATGGATGAGGGAAAATTCGGAAACGGACGATTAAATTAATGCAATTGGAATAAACTAGAGAAAGGACTGAGGAACTCGCTAAAATGGTCATGGAGGAAAGAAGTGTGAAGGAAAGAAGAGTTATAGTAGAGGTATTCTTGCAGAGAAGGGGAAGAGCTTAAAAGAATGAAACATTTTTTCTACCGGAAACATTGGAAGATAAGTGAAATTTAAAAGTGTGAGAATTTCATTTCGTTTGTTTTTATATTTTTCGAAAATTTGTTGGTTTAGACAGAGAGAGAGGGGGGGGAGAATATGCAAGAGAGGAGGGGTGAATAAGGGCAAGGACTCTCTGTTTGTACATGTTTGTTAGTGGGTGTGCGTACAAGAGGTCAAAGGACTTCGGTGTGTGGGGTACCCTCCATACATACACACGCATGCGTGCGTATAAACACACACACACACACACACATATATATATATATACGCATATACTCGCATTGTATATATGTTTATTCACGTATGTGTTCGTACCTCTTTGTGTGTGAACGAGGTAGGAAGGACGGTCATGTGGCTGTTGCAGGATGTAAGGGTTGTTTAAACGGGGCGGAGATGGGGGGGAGGGTTAGCAGCTAAAGCGAAGTGGGGCGGGGGGGGCTTCCTCATGATAAGCGGACAGGGCCGTGGAAGGTGGAGGGGGGACGTGGGGGGGAGGGAGATCCGGAGGTGTCATCGCGCCGTCGCAGGCTCTGAATATGGATGAGGAGCCCTCTCCGTCCTCAATCCCCTTCTCCCCTCACCATACTCACGTGTTCACTCCCTCCATTCTTCCTCTATCTTTCCTCCTCTCCCCACCTTTCTTCTTTCTCATACCCGCATGCTTCACTTGCCTCTTTTCCCATCTCTTCCACTGTTTCCCTAGCATGCGTGGACCTCCTTCAGAATTATTTTCACAGAACGCACGTGGCGAATCGGTGCCCCCGGATTTACGTTTATTCCATTGCCCGGAGTTCGTTGCTGTGGGTAAAATTTGCTTGAAAAACCGCTCAACCGTTGATTATGTCTTCATGCGTGGCGCTCATGCGAGACGGGGTTGTTGAGAACCTCCCTCTGCGTCAAGGGGTTTGGTCATGGAGTTTGGGAAGTAAAATTTCTGAGGATTGACTTCCCTCTAGGGAGTGCCCGTGGGGTGTACATTTTGAAGTGCATAGGATTAAAAAACTGACTTGGAACGCACCATAAATATAAACTCGAAGGAGTGGTGGTCAATGATTGTTAATTGTTATCCCACCACTGAGTAGACATGGTAATTTATCAATATCGGTTGGGATTATCTCTTGGGACTAAATGATTAATAATGGAGTGAACTGGCCACTGAGAAAATCAGGTGGAGAAAAAGGTGACTATTGACAAAAATGATATTTTATAAATTCATTAGAGAACTTATTTGATTTAATCCTGTCATTGCACGTATCTTATGTTATTTTAAGGTACTGATTATCCTCTTGATAGTCTCCTCAATCAATGCACGTTTTTCTAAGGTTTAGTAATCACCTTAGCTTCACTGAGATTTCATAGATAAGGTAATTTACATTTCCAACAACATCATTTTAATCTTAAAATATTCGTTGAGATTTGTAATCACATTTGACGCACTTTCATCGTCTAAAATTTGGGTCCTAAGTTGATTTTAATAGAAAGGTGATCGTTTCCATTCCAAATCGTCAGCACGAATCTTATGTTCGTCTTATTCTTTTTCCTTTATCATTCGCCCTGTGTTTTTCACCATCCAAGTGTTTAGGTTTACATCGACACGTATTTTCATCATTTCCATTATTTTAGTCATAAATATATTTTTCAATAAAGTTTATATCATGGATGGATGATCATTGAGTCCAAATGCTCTGCGACATACACCGTTGAAGTTTTAATTTTTTTGAGATCAGAACTGAATATTAGAATATTATGCTCAAAATTTTATATTAAGGTATTAAATTGAGATCATCATCCGTGTTCATCTACAGCATTGATGAATTTAGCTCTCAATATTTCGCTTGTCCGTGCATTATTAACCTTTAGGCTCATTCTTTTGACGTTACGTATTTTCAATGATTTTCTTCATTATTCTTTTTATTTACATTCCCTGTTTTTCAAAATAATAATTTATGTTCATTTCATTGTGTGTGATGATGTACTTTATTCTAATAAGTTATTACTTCATTAGACCATGTTGGACTTTGTCTTGATTTATCCTCATCACCAGATGCCTAATCTTTTCGGTCGCAGTTTAGTTTCATCTTACATCTCCAAAGTCACGTTTCCAAGCCACTTGGTAGTGTGTCTTTTTCATTTTAAATTCTACAAGGGTGTCTGGACAACCATTACTGTATTTTTAATTCCTTTTCCGTTCCAACCGAAACAGAAAAAATGTATAATTTATAATTGTAAGTATTTTTCGACATGCTGCCTTGGATTAGGTTATTGTAGTTGGAGAAAGTGAGTGACAATTATTAAAACTGCCCCCCAGTTTATTTGACAAGATAAAAAAAAACACAATAATCAACCCGAAGGTCGGTAGGTGATGGTAGAGCTCACCCATGTACTAAGCCCGACGGTGTGTGAATATTCACACATCAGGGTAGGGGGGCCAGATCCTTTCCCTGTGCCGGTTATGGTTTCCCAGGAAGATCTGGTACCCGAAAACTCAATTAGCTTGGGTGGAGCTGCAGGTTCCCAGAGTGCCTTGCCCTGGAATCGAACCCGGGACCCTCCGATCAGTAGTCCAACGCTCTACCCACCAGACCACCGCGACCCACCCATTTGTCAAGATGATACTCCTAAAATATGCGCGTGCGAAGATAAGTTTTTTTTCTAATAATTCATTTTCTATCATCTCTCTTATTTCTCGCGCCATTCATTTCGCGTTGGCTATTTTCCACTTCTCCCTCTCCCCTCACTTCCCGTTTTACTCCAAGCTTTCTCCCCTTTCCCCCGTCCCTTCACTCCCCACCTCCCCTTCTATCAACACTCATTTTTCCTCTTTATATTCCCCACACCTCTTCCCCACTGCTTTCATGTTCCCCTCATCCCCGCCTACATCCCGAAAACCTGACTCTGCCGCAAACCCCACAATTCATCGCCCGCTTGGGAACAAATCCCCCATCTCCTGCTCCTCTCCCCCGCCCTCCCCCTCCCGCAGTCCCGGTGCCCCCCCCCCTCAAAGCAACTCCCCACCCACGCAATTTTTTTCTCCCTTTTCCTTTTGGTGACGTTCAGGGCTGTTCGGAGGGGGATTTTTTTTCAAGGGAAAGGGAAGGATGGGGTGGAAGAGTGTTTTGAGGGAGAGGGTGGGTTTTTACCTTCCCCCCTTTCCGCCCTACGGCTCCATCTTCCTCCTTTACCCGTTGCCATTCAGTGCCGGGCTCGGCCGTGCGAATGAAAACAATGGCAGCAGACGACACGCGTGTACACCAATTTCGTGGTCTACCTTGCTCGAATTGCACATATCCACATATTCCACATATCGAACACGGGATTATCTCCTAGTAGGTACAAGCTTTTTCACCCGTAGCGTTTACAAGGATCCAAAAATATCCACCCACTGGTAATGCGTTCTAAACGAACCACGTAGAAGACGGCTATGTGAAATTTTCAATTAAATGCTCGTTATTTGTCTTATGACGCGCAAAAAAAGAAATTTCTTGCCCTGCTGTTCCGTGCATCACTATTCGTCGTCATTTTTTCAAATAATTCCATCCATGTATATGTATGTGTACGTTTTTCCATGTTCTGTTATGCATCAAAACTGACAACCGTTTTTTATAAATACGTATTTCTGTATTCATACAGTGGTGAAAATAATTCTTTCGCGTATATTTTCATTTTGATATGCGAATGCATCTGGGATGCGTGATCAGTTCATTTCATGGAGACTCGGTATTTATGCCCAATGCTTGCTTATTAAATATTCGTGCTTAGAGTGAAGTGACAAGTCCAGATTTCTGCATGTACAGCGTAAACAAGCTTATCAGGTCACAGTTACTTTCTCCAGTTTAAGCCTGCTTTAATGTTAAATTTTACGCTAATTGTGCTTACGTAATGGGTTTCTCCTTTGTGTATGTACGTCGTAAAGATTTCCTGGATATAGCAGGAACGCACAATACCTAAATTACATCTGAAACTTATTCCAACTATTCCAGTCCGAATTGGAGAATGCATTTGAGGAATTACTTCGACCATAAAGTGAAATATTCATAATAAAGTTGATTGCCGTGAAAAGTCATGGCGCCTTTCTTGCCTCTTCCCTGCTGTGAGCTCGGGTAGTTCTCGGAATCCATTTGCATCCCGTAGCCATTTGGAGCAAACTCCGGGAACACATCACATAATAACACAGTTTATGTCTCCAGCACAAAACGCATTCCTGCCTGGCGAAGACTGGATGACAACGAAGGGGAATAGGCAGTGAAAAATATTACTCTGACCTTGCGCCTTTTCGCATGTCTTTTTTTTATCCGTCTTCCTTGCTGAACGGATGATGGGGATGGGGAGGGAGACCTTTGAAGTGCATTACACGGGCATTGAACTCAAGCCATCCTAGCAGAAGCAACCTAGAAGTCTCTCCCGTTCTTAGCCCTAATCACCTGAAAAATTCTTGGCACGTTTGGTATTCTACACACCTAATAAGGAAGGAACTTCATCGTTAAGACGGCTTATAGTGAGCCGTGATAAGCTACGGGCCGGCGTCATTTTAAATTTCTACCCCGGCCAGAGATCGCTCTCCTTAGGTTTTGACATGATGGAATGCATATAAAACCGACACGCTGAGAATCTCCATCTTCAGGGAAACACTCAAACTGCCATTTTAAAAACAACATGTGAGGCAACTTACATTATTTTGTCTCATTCAACAAGTTATATTCCATTTTATTTTTGGTCTCGTCAAGGCTTTATTTTTAAGTTGTGCTAGCGTTTACATTAAACTCAATCAAAGTATTAATGGAGAAGTTAATACTGCTGATCGAAGTGTTAGAGAACTTTTGGGAGTTTTAAAATGACCCTTACTTGTTAAGTTTACCACAAAGACGAATTACAATGCTTGTCAATCTTATTTTGTTTAAATCAATTATAAAAATATAAAATTCTTCCAAGGTTTTGTGATAATGCAACCATTTCAGAGAGTAAAAATCATTCGCCTTGACCGGGATTCGAACCCGGATCCCTCGATATCCGGCCGAGTGCTTTAACCAATTAAGCTACCGAGACGTCCTCTTACACTCTGAAATTAAGAGTTAATTAAGGACGTCTCGGTAGCTTAATTGGTTAAAGCACTCGGGCGGATATCGAGGGATCCGGGTTCGAATCCCGGTCAAGGCGAATGATTTTTACTCTCTGAAATGGTTGCATTATAATGCACACATAGGGGGTGACTCCGTTAAAGTTACTGTTACAGTTTCTTGAAATTTAGGTTTTGTGATGTTGTTCTAAAATTTCGGCATCAGTTAATTTAGTTCAAAAAAAATTACGAAGGTTTCGTATAATTTATAGAGGAAAAGAAATTTTATGATGGATGTTGATCTTGATCATTCAGGGCTGTAGGCGATTACAAAAATTTTATTTCTATGGGGATCGTGAAGTATGAGACCAGCTAAGCTGAAAATGTTGAGGGAAATTGTAGGATTGTTCGCCACATTTGTTGAAGTTTCTCTTTTAGCAGCGCCTTTGTCATCAATGGGAGTGCCAAACACACTTTATCAGAAGTATTTAAGGATAACCAAAGTGTAGTAAATATGTTCTGGTGGGCTAGTTATCGAAATTTCTCTTTTAACATTGCCGTTAGGGAGATAGCGGGAACCAGGCCTTATCACTTCTTTGTCCCGATAAAAAGGCAACCGTTACTGTTGTAGCTGAATTGCCTTCTCTTTGGCCAATGATTCATGAAACTTTAGAGAATGTTTACTTCTACAAAACGTGGCGTGAGACCCGTAGAATGACTAAAAATGGGTCGGAAAATGAACCGAAGAGGCGTGAACCTAAATTCTGATATGGCATTATATTTCAAGTTCCCTTGCGCTCTTGCTGGAAGAAATTCCTTCACACTTGTCATGTTCCCTTGGGGAAACGTTTACATTTTTACCTGTTGGTGATAATTTTGAAGATCTTGCGCTCAATATTCCTGTGTACTCACAAAAGGTGGTGTATTATGCAGCCAGCAAGACAGTAAGATTTTGTGCGGGAATATTTTTATTTTTAATTTATATTTGCCTATAATAACCAGTTTTTAGTCTCATTTGCCTTTTTGCTCTCCTGACGTCTAGAATTGGAGCAAATAGGAATAAAGAATTCTTGTCAAATACGGAAACATTTCAAGTTTTCCACAATTATGGTGACATGGCAGTATTATGTGTTTTTACAGTATAATATTGAAGATGGGGATTGGGTATTGCTAAGAAAGTGTCTTCAGTAAAATAATCTAGACGAAAAGAATAGAAAATACCGTCCCTAAAACACCCCATATTGTTTATTAGGAATGTCATATAGTAATAGGTTTATTGTTGCCATCGATACAGATTGAAGAAACTGTAAACAAGCCAAAAAAAGCCTTAATTTAACAGATGGGAAATCCAATCAACACAAAAACTAAGGTTGGTAATCATGGGCAACAATTATTCATGGATTTATGACAGATTCGAGAGACAAACACATAAATATCCCTGATGCTTAGCAAATTAAGGGATGTTTTGCGTTTAATGACAAACGCCAATGCCTGCTCAAAATGCTCCTACGACAAAGAATAGTTCCATTTAAAAGGCAAACTTTTAACAGGCAATAATCGTATTCTATAAATTATTGGACCAAATTGGAATTATTTTTTTTTACAAAACAAATTAATCATTATTATTTTTGTGACTAGCATGAGAATTAGTTTTTTGAAGTGGTAATCTGAGACTTTTAAATTATGAATCAACAGCATTAGAAAACTATAAGTACCCATATTTCTTATCTTCAGAAAAGGTCAGCTCGTTCAAAAGAAACCAAAACTTCTTCCAGTTAGATGGTTGTAGTTTAACAATCTAAATACAAACTACCGAATAGAATGACATAAGTGAAATAGTTTTTTCAGGATTAATAATTGAGAACAAATATTTAGGAAAGATCAAGATTCTTATTCATCCACATCAAGGGATGTGGATGTATAAGAATGGTGGAATTGTGTGATGTGTTACAGCTACCATACGCTACTCAGGCGGATATTTTAGGTAATATTCTGGTGATCGAATTTTATTTTTGCAAGCAAACCCAAAGGAATAAGGTCTATTTTTAAAATGAATTAATTGTATATTGAATTGTGTTGGACGATTCTTTATGTTGTGAATAGCAATTAACGATTTAGGCCTTCCGACATGCTCAGGAATGGAGAAAACCTATCTTGATTTATTTGCTGTTTCGTGTAGACAAGCGGAGAGAGAGGAGCATTTCTGTTAAAATACGAGAAAATATTTTGTTCCGGGGGATTAGCAAAACACCTCCCGCTTCTTGTAAGTAGGACGTTTTTGTTGCGGGTAAGCGATTTTCTGGGACTTCACATACGTCCGAGTGGACTGTCGGCACACCTGATCGGCCTTCGTATTACCTAACTGAGCATACGTTTAAATTACTTAAGAGTATTGGATCACATGCAGTGACGGATTAGGGATAGCCACACCATCTACCCTCCACATTGTTCACGCTTAGGCGAAATGTTGGGTCAAGCATTAAGCAAACCTGCGGACAAGGAGGGAGGTTTTGAGGGTCAATGGGCGGATTAGGTAATGCATATCAGCTACAGAAAATCCGCCATTTCGGAAAGTTTGTAAGTAATCTATAGACAGTTGTGTAAATAACATTATTAATGATTAAGAAATTTTTTTTAGTGTAGTCATTTTGAAAATTTGATATTGTCGTATGACTTTCAACTAAGTGTATTGGGTCTTAAGTCCTAACTCCAATGGTTTCTTTCGTTAGATAAGAAGTTCTATGGCATGCATTGTATCGTACTCAATGCCAGTCAATACACACCTCACGTCATCAATGGGGCTCGAAAAATGCCTTCTCGTCTGCGCGGCACAGGACCCATCGATCTTCGGACGATTGCCAAAAATTGATGTCCCTACACCGCACATCAGAAATCCGCGTTTGCAAATGGCGTCACTTGTATCGTCACCGAGGACTCGTTAAATTTAGCGAAAGGCTTTTCCGTCCTGCCGTTGATAGATAGCCGTATTGGGAAATGTATGTACTGGTTCACCGGATGGGCTCTGGTAGAAGGCGGGGGAAGTCACACCGCGAGATATCGCGAGGAAGGCGCGCTTTTCCTGCTCCCCTCCCCGTCCACCACCTCCCCTTCATTCTTCAGCTCCCCTCTCCTGTTCCAGATCCTCTTGACGTTCCTCTCTCTTTGATAACGAGTTGTTTAAAGCTATTAAAGTGTTTTTTCATTGCTGCGAACCAAAGTAGTCAAAGAATTTTCGTAAAAGTGATGATTCCTGATAATGGGGGTAATAAAGCTTTCGAAATATCCATGAATCAGGTACCTGTCGATATCATATTTTACATTCATTCCGATTTTTCTATATTTATGAACTATCTCGATTAGTGAAGAGTTTCGGTTTCTCGATTGATGGAGATGGACACAAAATGGCTTTTGATTATCATGGATAATATTTACAAGTCTAAAAATTAGGTTATAACATGTGTTAAACCTATAATATAGCGAGGTAGAGGGAGAAAAGCACAGAATGGAAGGCGGCAGAAAGGATTTAGAGTTAAGAAATGGCTGATTGTAATGCTGGGTGTTAAGAGTCCCATTAGGCGGGACTTGTAAATGTACTAGTGCACAGTGTCTTCGCTCATAATAAACCTACATTGACTGGTAGAAAATTAGCAGAAATCTGCCTCAACAGATTTATTAGCAGAAAGTTTGGGTTGGATTTTGATGGACCTAGGCACTACACACTACTGTACTTATAAGCCCGAAATAATGTGACCCAAATAATCTTAGGGCCGTCCATTACATAACGTTACAACAACTCAATCTTTAACTCTGCGACTGACAGACTACTCTCAGTATTCTACCCATTGCTCATTTTTTTAAAATTGGTCGTCGAACGCATTTCTTTCCACTCCGCCCATTTTCATGAAATGTAAACGTATGCTAAAGCGTCCCGAAATGAAGTTCTAGACTGCGTTATTTGAAGAAGAACAGCTCTGGTCAGCGCTTTCCGACAAAAATAACGGCGTTTACACCATACGTTCAATCTGCGTATAAACGATCCGGACGGAAATAGACTATTTTCGACCGGGGAAAGGTAGGTTGAATAATATTAAAGATTCAGATTCTCGAGTTTATCATGTATTATTCACCGTTGAACAGCAATTCCTACTCTTGCACTCATATGTCAATTCAGTAGCATGGTATCAGAATACGTGATGTGGTGGTTGGAGCACGCTAATGAGACCAGGATTAAGAATGTAAAAGAATCCTAGTAGACAGATGGACGCACCTCGCATTACGATACATTCTTTAGCCAGTCGAGATCACGTCGCTGAAATATTTTCGAACATCGCATTCGAGAGCTGAGTATTAGTATGGTAGGCAGAGGAGGAGATACACCTAGATATTTGCGCCTTTAGGAATAGCTGCGAGGCTTTTGGGAGTAAATGAAGAAGAAAATTGAGTCTGCATAGTCATACTCAACCTTGGCGTCATTGGATCCAAAGTTTAGCAGTCCATCTGATGGCTGGGGTACTAATTGTTCTCGAAGTGCTCACCATAGGATAGCCTATTAAGGATCGGAATACCCCAGAAAAATCCATCGCTGCCGGGGGATCTCTCTCGACGTAAAACTCCGGTACGCCATAACTAACTACAGTAAACACGCTAATCCCATCCATGTTGTAAATACGAGTACTACCTTTCAGATCTGGCCATTTTCTGCATCTATTTACTTTCTGTCCAATTTATGCTGATCATTCTCCATATTATTAAAATATTTTTAATGCCTTGTCTGTTTTCGGGCTGTAATCTCTTGAACAAAATCAGATACGTAAGTCATTAAGGCATTTTTCAATGGGTGTGCCATGATATTATGGTAATCCTGCTGTTCACTTTGGCTATAGGAATAATATATTTACAGCGTTTAAGAGAAATACCCTGCTATATATGCTGATAAACCCTAATTCTCCGCTGGCAATGAATACAATGTGGGTTTCGGGTATTTATCCTGCAATGGTTTTTTATAATGACTTACCAGTTTTTAACCTCATTTTATTCTTGTTTTAAATGAAGTGTGCCTTGAATATCTTTCTCTCATCTTTTTCTTCGCGGTCTCTTCTCATCTTCTCGTATCACTCTGTTATCCTAGACACTTCCGAGATATTCTCATCCCCGCACAGTTTCGCAATGGCCACTGCGGTTTTCCTTTCTTTTCATTAACTGGAGTTTCGTTCCCTTGATGAAAAAAGTTTCCAGCTTCCGTTCTAGCCTTCTCTGCCTTTCTTTGAGCGAATGTTGAAATTAATGCAAGCGTGCTTGGAGATGTTTGCTCTTAGGATTCGGTGTTTTGGTAACGATTTTGACATTTTTTATATTTTTATGTCGCGTTGTCCTTCTTTCGCTGATGCATACATTGATTTTCGTCATACGCGAACCGAAAATCAGCTCATTTCCGACCAGCTTTTTTCGCAACACTAAATCTGCACCTTGATTTATAAACGATTTTTCCAGTTACTTGAAGGCCAAATAATCCCAGTACTATTTTTCAGATGGTTAGTGGAGCCTCGCGATAGCGCTACTCATGTTGAGATACTAAAAATGCAGCTGTAGAGTAATACTTGGGTAATCTAGGTTCAGTGGAACCGTGGAATTTTATAGCTAAGTCATGAAAGAAATGGTGTATATTACTTCTCGCCATGGTTTTACGACACAAAAAATATTCCCTACCTTAACATTAGGTACATCTGGAAATAATTGCAAGAAAACAAAGTACATAATTTGGTTACTAATACGTACAGAATAGTAAAACATTCGTACGTTGTCATAAGTACTGACATTTTCCGATCTATTTGGCGAAAAATGACTATGTCATTTTTTCTGCCGTCTTATTTTCTAACATTCCTTCATTTTTTTCTCTAATTATTTCTTAAGAAGAGTTTCATTCAAATAGGAACAATACACGGTGTCTGCGGAAAAGAGAATGCTCAATGTTTTATATCTATCCTTGTGAAAAGTCTTCGAGGGAATTTTCTTCCCAAATTAAATTTGCAGGCGAGACAATGGTAAGATTACTTAGATAACTGTCGTACAAACCGATGTTAGAAACCCTTTATTCTTCGTAAAAATTCTTGATCATAGTAGTAAACAAGAGTAGACGAAACCATTGAACATACTAGAAAATAAAACGCAAATGACTTCAGCTATCGCCTGCATTAATAACTATTTCTCAAAAATAAAGTAATATTGCAAAATATCTTCAATCTCTTGGTGGACGTTTTGCTGCCACACCACCTGCAACAGTTCAAACGGTGTTGTCTTGATTTTTATAATTTGATGTAGGTATTTCTTTTTCTTGAGCATAGAAATGAATTCTAATTGCGTTCTCATGCCGTAGTGTGAAGAATTGTTCTAATTGGAATCACTTTGACACATTTCAAAAATATTATTACAGTCCGAACATCGGGGAAGTCCTGAAATTTCCTTTTGAAGGACGTTCGTTGCGCGGTGATCAGCTATCCTAAAAATATACAAGGAATGCAATCTTCCAACCTTTAATTAATTTCATAATAGGAGATATTAGTGGGCATCGGATGAATAATATGACAATGCTACGCCGTACTGGGCCATAGTAGTGTTAGTAAAATGGTTCATTTGTGATACGGCCATATTATTAATACCTTGCCTACGACCTGCATAAAATCTTATATATTGATTTGGTAGCTAAAGCCTTAAGTTAGGCTTGTGCCCAGTGTTCAACCCGCAATATTCAAATTAATCCGAGAGGCTAACAGCCCCCTGAATCATACTGTTCTACTTGATTCTATAAATTACAGTTAGTGCTGAGAGTTAAATCTGCAGAAGAAAATATGTGAAAATGGCTGAAGCTTATGCACTTTATATTTCGGAGAAACTTACTCGTTAAACTCTCAACTCTTTCCTTATATCAAAAAATATTTTAAAGCCACTCTTGAGAAAAGATATTTGTTTGCTTCTTTTGGAAAATAAATATTATGGAATGATATATTCCTTTACAGATCCAACCCGATTCTCTTCCACTCCCTTCACTTTCGTAGAATCTTCTTTCACACGCTGTATTTTTTATTTATTCTTCTACCCCTCTCCTTTAGGCGCAAATGGGAACGTCAGCATCATCTTCCGTTTCTCTTCTAACATGTAAATTCCATTAGCGACTTTGGGGTTGGGGGGGGGGTGGTGATCGGAAATTTTTCCGCAAGCTCTTTTATTTCCTCACCGTCTCCCGTGCACTCAGATTATCGGCCACCACAGCATCCTCTAATCTCAAGGCTCTGTGGTGCATTGTATCGCAAAGGATTCCCCGAATCACTTTGTGTTTTATCTCCTTCTCTCTTGCAAGGCTCGGCCGAATGTATGAAGATATAGTTGTTTTTCTCGAAGCCAGGAGGCGAGGAAAGAGAACAAACGTAACTATCCATCCCGCTGATGGAAACTATTGGCGTAGGTACCTAATTTCACTTCTAACGTTTATATTCTATTCGGTTTGAGTGAGATTTGCAATTGGTCGATAGTTATTCTTGGCAAACTGATGTAATGCATCAATCTAAGACGATAACAAGTTTCCCAAATCAGCTGTGATCACTCGCTCTATCCACATCTGCACAATACCCCGCAAGCCACCGCAAGGGCGTGTGGCGGGGGTTGTTAGGACACCATCCGTAAAATAAAATGCAACTGCTTGACAAACTAAAACAAACAAAAGATATTCTAATGCACACCCACACAGACTTATTTATTCATGATAAACCTACGTTTACTTAATCATATGCAAATACTTACACAAGCAACTAATATACACAAACAAACGCACTTACGAATGCACTTGATGTCCGCGCAGCGTTTAAAATCTTGTTCTCGCTTGTAATGCAATTTTTTTTACTATTTTTGACTATTATGATTCCGGATTAGCCGAGGAAAGAACGAATATTGATATCTATTGTACTGGTGTTTAACTCCCGTACATAGATGAACAGAAAGGTAAATTGAATTACTAAAAATTCTACGTCAGTGCATTACACTGAAAGGTTTTATTAGTTCACCCCAACTTCAGAATTCTGATGCCGTGAGCAGAGTGCAGAGCAACAGAATTGTGTGATATTTAATCAAGTCGAATACAAATTATCTTTGTGTGAGGTATTTGCCTGACATGGTTAATTAATCACAGTTTAAGGGACATGCCATTAAAGGGGTCATTCTGTTCCTGATGCCACTTGCAAAACACGGTATTCAAACTGAATAATTATTCCAAGAAACTGCGGGAGATGCCGCAACAGTAACTATTAACGGAGTCATCCGCTACGTGTGTATTATAATGCAACAATTTCAGAGAGTAAAAATCATTCGCCTTGACCGGGATTCGAACCCGGATCTCTCGATATCCGGCCGAGTGCTTTAACCATTTAAGCTACCGAGACGTCCTCTTACACTCTGAAACACTCGGATATCGAGGGATCCGGGTTCGAATCCCGGTCAAGGCGAATGATTTTTCCTCTCTGAAATTGTTGAATAATTATTATCCACTTCATGAAAATAATACCCTAAAGCCTCTAGTTTTTGTGAGAGTAGTTGACTCATTAAAATGTATGACATTTACATTACATTTGTATTACAATGCAACAATTGCAGAGTGTAAAAATCATTAGCATTGACCGGGATTCGAACCCGGATCCCTCGTTGTCAGGCCTAGTGCATAAACCAGCAAAATTAACACTCCGAAATTTTGTGTTTTTATGACGGGGATAGTGTTGTCTCTCAGTGGCGGGACTGTGAACTAGCGTGTAGCTTAAACGTTATGATATTTGTATTTAACATAAGAATATAGGATTTCTGTCGCATGTAGTTCTGAAAAATTGGCCTAGAAACCGGAAAGTCAGATAGATGTAACAAGGAACTAAGCAAGGGGGGTGGAAGGTGAAAGATTGAAGAATGAAAGGGGAGCCTGTGATCAATTGGTTTTGGCTTTTGCTTACTTAATCATACAAAGCCGAGGCAAATACCCAGCATAAAAACATAACTTTCACCTTTTTCAAACAGTTTCAGTTTGTTGTAGATTATTTTAGTGGGATTGATTTATAGCAAAGAATATCTTGTCCTCAAATTACTATGGGGTTAGGACAAAGGGTTGTTGTTCACCAAGATCGTAAAATATCGGGAAACAACGATTGGATAAATGCTTACAATATTGACATAATAGAATTCAATTGTGTAAGGTTCATACGAAGTCTTTTTGCCATACATTTTGAAGGGAATTCTGAATGTTGGGAGATATTTAATACCGTCTAGTGATGTTGAAGCTTACCGATAATTTTTTCCAACCAGTCTTAGTATGAAGAACACCAATAACCAGTGTTTATGTCAAAGTCTACTTGTGACTAGCATAGCTAAATTTTCCGGAAAGGAAAATCTAATGTGTAATAGTAAAAATGGCTATTACTTCAACAGATTCAAACCTATGTGAACACAAAGGGAGTGCTCCAATACGTGTGTCATTTTCCTCCTGGCTTCAGGGAGATAAGAGTGCTACGGCGAAGGCCTTCTCTATCATTTCGCGATTTCCCTGTCCTTATCTATTTTTCCAACTACCTCTTCTGATTTTTTCTTAATGTCTTTGCGTCTTTCTTGTGTCGCTCTGTTTCCGTTTCCCGCAAAACCGCGTGCATAATTCGATTCCTTTCTTTCTTCTTTATTCCCAATTTCTCTCTTCCAACGTTCGATTTCCCATTTCTATATCCGCCAAAAGAGTCCTTTTATCCAAAGGATTTTGGGCCAAGAGGGAAATCATGTTATCAAGAGTTTTGGGGTGGCATAGGTTTAAAAAAAAAGATTATTTCCTTCGTCTTTTTAGGGCCTCAAAGAAGCGATACGCCCAGACTTTTTGAGTGCATAATTATTTTTTCTTCTTCTTCCCGGGTGTGTAGTTCGCTTTTTATGGGTTTCCAAGTTTCGAAAATTCTTTGTCTCCATTGCTTTTTTAAATATTTGCTCCTACGAGGAAGGGGATTCTTTCCCACTTCTATGGGAAGTAATAGCAGTTTGTGATGTGAGAAAACTTTGTCCGCTTGTATCTGCTTTCATGGGGTTTTAAAATGGCTGGTGTTAAAACTGCCAACTTCATCGGGGGAACTTCTTTGCCGCGAAAAATACCTTTATTCCCTGTTCTGTTCGATTAGGTCTTCAGTAATAATTTCGTCCAATTAGAGCTCAAATGGACATGCCATAAGAATAGGATGAAGTCATAATGGTAATCTTTGATTTTAATGCATTTCCGAGTTTAGGGAAATTGAGTAACAAGACTTTTGAACAATTTGAAATATTATCACGACTGTCTACCAGAATCAGCTATTAGAATTAGCTAAAAAAGGCAGTGTTAATTTGTAATAACAGCAGAGTAGTACCATTTTTACCACCAAAGTTCAAGAACTGATGTTACTTTGATTAAATATTTAGATGAAAATATAAAAAAAACCATTTTCCTGCATATGTACATATTTCTGGTGTCTTCTATCTTCGAATTGAATCAGTATTTAAAAAAAATGAATCTAAAGCATTTTCAGATTCCCCCCTATTTTCCAAATTTCGCTTTAGAATCACATGGATTATGAGGGATGGATTGGTAAACTAGGTCAACCTCGGTCCCGAAATAAGATAATGGTGTTAGAATTTTGTTGTGCATCTACAAGTGTGTCTTGTATTGTGAATGCTGCGAAATGTTGCCACGAAGTGAAGGGCATTAACTACTTCCCAAATTTCTTTCCCCTTATTTTATCTGATGGTCTCTGAAATTTTACATATACTATCTTGTCCTTAATGCTTCAATTCCCCTTCCCCCATTGGCCATTAGAGTGACCGTCTGTCCGTTGAGGATATAGCAACCCCATTGAAATGCACTTCCAACGGATGAAGCTTTTAGAATTCTGGGTTGCTTGTTGCCTAATTTTTAGGTGATGAAGTGAGGGAACTCAGGGAAGAGAACTAGAATGGAAAGGGATTGAGAGCTGGACTCCGAAACCTGATAACTAGATGGCAAACATTTTCAGCGGCAGAAAGGGGGGATGGGATAGTCCGGGGTTGAAGAGTTACTATGTGAAAAGTAAGGGGAGAGTATTGGTTGGGGAAATGGCAGGAAGGGGAATGTAGGCAATGGGAAAGGACGACGACGGATTGGCTTGGGCCACAGCGTGGGGGTTAGGTTTGTTAGCCCTTGTCTGCTGGAAGGATAGAGTTAGAGAGATAGGAAAAGGAAGGAGATAAGTCCTGACGACTGGCGCTGGAGTAAAAGGAAGAGGGATGACACGATGGCAGAGGTGTGGAGGAAGGGTACGAAAGGGTAAAAGGGAGGAGGCCCCGGTAGGCAAGGGTTTGTCTGGTAGTCGGTTCGAGGAATAATACTGAGGGCGCGGGTGGAATTCTTGAATCCCATTAGAGAGAAAGAGATAGAGTGAGTTTCTTTCTCTTTATACAAGCTTGTCTCCGGCTTGGCCGCCGCTAATGCCCTTCTCGTTCGTCCGCAGATTGTAGTGCATTTAAGACATCCCTTCATTCCCGCGTTGTGGGATGAGGAGAGAATTAGGAGAAGGGTGTGTAAGGGGATAGGGCGATGGAGGAACGGGGGCCGTCGGAATACGCTGAGTGTGGGCAACATTTGCCGCCGGAATGGCCTCATTAGCAAGGTCCACTCTATAAAGCCAGCCTGTGACAAGTCTTAAATATGGTAATAGCTTCTTTTTTTAGCCGACGGCGCTTATCTTCAAGACCTGGTTGACCCGGTGAAGGCTGCGTTTTCCACACCATTGTGGTGATTTAGTCATTCCTCACTATTCTGTTGCTTATTTTCGATGCACTTTTGCTTTTTAAGAGGAAATCGAATTGCAAATTTGACTTTTAGGCAAGCTATTTTTGCTTGGTGGAACACTATCTGGTTAATACCTAAAACATTCAACATTCATTTTCATTCTTCGAAGTTGGTTCATTAATTATTGGCAGAACGTATTGTTTTTTAGTAGTGGCATACGATAATAATCCTCAGAAATATTTAATTTGAAAAGTCACTGCTAAACGTAGGTGTGCATGATTAAGGAAATATGCTCTCTTCGCATGATAGAGGGAATATGACCAGGTTTAGGGTAGGAAGTTTCTATTTCTTATCAATCTTGCCGATAAATAGCAATAATAATGAGTTAGGTACAGCTTTTTCGAAGGTAAATGTTTTCGTTTCAAACCTGCCAGGCCTTACGAATGCAGTAAGGAGAGAACGGTTTACTAGAAAATTCCTGGTCGGAGGATTATATTTGAAAGGTCAGTAAACTAATTCAGTCGCGAACATATAAAGCAAAGCGCACCTAGTCAGTTTAATACGACCCAAAATTCTGGCTGCAGGTCTCAATGAACTGTATTATCCGTGCCTGGTTTCATTTTAAGAGTAGCCTTGGAATGGTAGTGGGTTGGAGGAAGGTAATCAAGGAGACGGGTGAATGTCTGAAACTTATCTGAGAGAAGTACTGCCCGAATAGAATGAATGGTATTGGGAGCTGTGCGGGACGTGCGATAATTTGAGACCATTTAGCCGTGATTCGCCAAAGGTGCATTACTCCACCGCTCATTTACAAGCCCGCAGATCGAATGATAAGGGATCACGGCCCTCTGTGAACGACCGTCGGCCGTGGATACTGAAAGAATGGCGAAGGGGAACTAACCAGGAGTGCAAGATGTAAAGGACGATGTCAGGGTTGAGGGCAGCAGTTGAGAGCAATGAAAGGTCATCCCCCAGAATGCCTCGAGAGAGAGAGAGAGAGAGCTACGCGATGCATGTCTGCTATAATGCGGCGATAAATTTGGTCGATCCATGAATTCACGTTCTGGATATGATGGGGAAAATTAATGGATGGGGAACTCCCATTGAACTAGGGCAGGCGAGGATCTGGAGGACTCCCGGACGTAGTGGACATAAACCAGTGATCCGGCTGTTATTCCGAATGAATACATTGCTTGAATTTTAACCTCTCGTTGCTCGAAGGGTGAAATTTAACGCGGGATGCTCCAAATTCTCTTTGATGCATGTTCAAAAACTTCAGGTTACCTCAAGGGCCACGATATGGAGAATTACATTGGAAAGAGATCGGAGTCGATAGGTCACACCTCATCATGGGTCCTTCAACACGAAGATTGGTTGACTAGAGCCCGCCATTCATCCCTATGCCATGTCAATTCTCTTATTCCCGGATAGCTCTTCTGTCCCATGAGAATATGGTGTCATCGTTCGATCGATTTACACGCATGAATGCCGAATGGTTCGGGTCCCTTCGTTAGTTGAAGTATCTCACTAGAGTGAGTGTCAATTTGTTCACAGGCGTGACTGTGGAGCACAACAGATGGAAAAGTTACTCATGTTTTTGACAACATTTAGATCCACCTCCTTATACGGCCGTTGTTCCTTGGCCTTACTCGTGGAACCTTTCCAGCTGTTATCCCGGCTATTGTTATTGAATTAAGAGGTATTTAAAAGTGTTTTGTCAAATTTGTGAATGACTATAATTATGGTTAAGGTCGTGGCGGTGGAAGAAAAAGCGGAGGAAAGTGTCAATTTTTCACATAAAAACCTGCGTAACTTTGCCCTATATTGTACTCCACAGTCACGCCTTTGAACACAATGACATTCACTCTTGTGAGATTCTTCTATTGACCAAGAGGCCAGAATCGTTTTACATGCATGCATGTTCATTCATACATGTTCATTCATGCCTGTAAATCGAGTGAACTGTGACATTATAATCTCATGGAATTGCTTAGGAATATAAAAGGAAGGTATAACTAATAAATAAGTGAGGAACATAAAGGCAGTCTGGAAAGTGGAAGGGCACTTATTCCGAGCTAAAATATGTTTTTCAAATTGGGATTATAAATTTGTTTTTATTTATTTAGAAAGAGCCTTAAGGGAGCAAATATTTGAATCTCAGGGACAATTTATCTGCATAATAACGTATACAGCATTCAAAAAGAGTTCACTCCATTTGTCTTATTAAATTTTGTTCTGAATTTATAATTAAAATTTGTTCACTTGCGACTTCACACCGCCTTCAGTTGTCCCGTCCGAACACGAAGCAGGCCGTATCACAAGTCTTATCCACTTGCATCCTCTCACCCGAAGGAAACTTCAGTGTTTTCCTCCACTGACGTGAAAGAGAGGGAGAGAAAGGTGGGGGGGGGGGGGGTCCGAGTAGGTGGGTGTTTTTGTTCGACCCCCTCCTCTCCTCAAAATCCGATCTCCCCATCTTGCAAAGGAAGTTTCATTTTGGGATTCGCGCTTATTTGCTCCACTGCGCACGCCCACCGCTACTCTCATCCAATCATGGCGAGGCCAAGGCTAGGAGGGGATGGGGAGAGGTATTGCAGGGAAGCGGAGGCAGGGTGGATTTTTCAGTGGAAGGGGAGGAGGAGGAAGAGGAGAAGGGGAATTTCGCAGCCCACTACGATGCATGCGTGTGAAGCGAATCTTCTCCCTCTGTTTCCGATTATTTTCTCTTCTCTTTGTTCCATCTTTGGTCACCCGCTTCCCCATCTGCCCCACGCCTCCTTCCGTTCCAACACCTATCCTTGCGGATCTCCTCCATCCTCCTCCTAGCTCCATCGGATATTTCTCAAACCCTTCTCCCAAAATCCATTTCGGCATATTGTGCACCAACTTTACAGTCGCCGAATCCATCCTCACTCAAATGCTTTTCCACTACTTATTCATGATCACGGTTGAGGAACTCCTTATAATATGTATTAGGTGCAAGAATTCTTCCGTCTCGGCCTTCCGCTTTGATTTTCCTCTCCTCCCTCCGGTTATCCCGTTTCCTTCCGCCCTTGGCAGACTCCGGTTCTCTCTCAATTCCTATTTTATATCCCTATTTGTCCAACGTGTCGATGTAGCGTAAATGAGGCTGGAACGCAACGTACACACTTCCGTTTTGGGCCAGCTGCTACCGATTGTCCGAATGATTGGTTGTGGATGAAACTTATATCAGTAAAAAAATTAACTTATTTAAGACAAATTTCTTTCATTGTCTTTGTAATCCCAAAAGTTAAGGCAATTAACTGCTGCGAACCTGACTCTCAATCTGTCGATATGAAGGATATAAAGGCGATGACAAATAATCTCTATTTGTTGAAGAAAGTATGGATATATGAAATTCCCACCAGAAACTTATGCATGCCATTCTCTGGATCTTTCTTCACTCCTGTGTAGTGGAAGGCGAGCGTACAAAGGAATGCGCAAGAATATTAAATAAAACAATCTGGACCTTTATCTTGACAAGTAAGTTGTCATTACACAGCTCTTAAGAGTCAAGTTGGCTTCATTAAAGATATTTTTGTTATCTCCTCCAAATTTACCACTTATCTTAATAATGCCCATGCATGTATCTATACGAGTATCCTTCCCTTCCTTTAGAAAGGTGGCTTGGACCACCGAGAATTCGAAGACTGTCGAGGTTTTTTTTTCTTTTTTGTGTTTCTGTGTTTTTGTCATTGTTCACTAGTGCTAACCTCATATACATCACTATTCACATCCGTGAGACTTTCACGTAAGTGTAGTATATATGTATATATATATATGTATATATATGTATATATATATGTATATGTATATATATGTATATGTGGATATATATATATAAGCGGGTCGCGGTGGTCTAGTGGTAGAGCGTTGGACTACTGACCGGAGGGTCCCGGGTTCGATTCCCGGGCAAGGCACTTTGGGCACCTGCAGCTCCACCCAAGCTAGTTGATTTTTCGGGTACCAGGTCTTCCTGGGAAACCATAACCGGCACAGGGAAAGGAACTGGCCCCCCTACCCTGATGTGTGAATATTCACACGCCGTCGGGCTTGGTACATGGGTGAGCTCTACCATCACCTACTAAACCGACCGACGGTTGATTACTGTGTTTATGGTTTATATATATATATATATTTTATATGGTTTATTATATGTTTATATGGTTTATATTTATTTTATATATATGTATATATATATATATATATATATATATATATATATATATATATATATATATATATATATATATATATATATCCGCCCGGCAAGTGGAAGGCCCGTGGTTCAAATCCCGGATAAGGAAATATTTTTTCTTTCGTGATCTGCTCAAAAACCGCCTTCCCCACATGTCCTGTGTTCGCCTTTTATGTGTTTTCCTATCCCCTTTCCTTATACCTATTTCTATGTTTGAATGAATATTTGTGCGCCGCATGGCGGGATTTTCAAGTTTGAATATATATATATATATATATATATATATATATACTATATATATATATATATATATAAATTACCGCTAGCTTAACGGTATTTTACTCTGCTTTGGAAGACGTAGGTCCCTATTAGCCCGTTTCCTATTAGCGTTTTTTGCCCACATTTAATCTATGATGCATTTAAAGATTGGTGGATAGAGAAGACGAATACTGAAAAAAATGCACATGCAAATGTTTAGGAGGGGGGTATCGTACACTTTCAATAATTATTAAATAATAATAGCGATAGAAACAATTCTTATTTGCTATTATTAATACTTCTCTATATAGTCCTTATCCAGAGTGATATATTTCTCCCGGTGTTTCTTGACCTTTCGAAGGCCTCTGGGAACTCAGCAGATTGCGTCGAAAAACATTGTTCAATCACTTGAATGACATCTTTTGTGTTGTCAAATTTCCGATGCTGCAAGGATTGGAGTTCTGGGATAAACAAAAAGCCATTTGTTGCGAAATCGAGAGAATATGGTGGATGTGGCAACATTTTAAAGCCGCATCGTGCTGTGCTTGTTCCTGAAAAGGAGTTAGTAATCGTGCTGACGCCTTTGACATGAGTAGTCCTCTGTGAATAATGTTCCACTCACTACCGTAACTAAGATCAGTTTCATTCATGACCATTTGGATAGCTGCTCTTAGGTCTAATAGGATTATTTCTTACTGTGACAGTATCATCTGTGAGTCATGCTCTTCCACTCCTTGGGTCATCTGTGAAGGACATGTGACCAGTTTGAAAATTCCTTTTCCACCTCACAACTTTGTCATATGACGGTCTATTATTTCCATTATCTGACATCTGCCAGATTTGTCGGGCACTGTACCCTTTCAAATAAATAAACTTAATCACACTGTGAGCCTCTATCTTCTCTATACTGCGAGTTACTTCAATCTAAGGCTTTTTGAAACAAAAATCGACATAAATAGCTTTAATTTACATATTGTACAAAAGGATTAATTAATACGCAGGAAAAAATTATTCAGATATCTCGGTTACTTCTTAGTAATAATAACTTAAAAACGATAGCCCCACGTATTGGTTCAGTATTCAGGCCAACTGTTGTGTAGAAGTGAAGTACCAACTTTTCTCGTGGAAGGACTAAGGGTTGGGTGTACTTGTGTACTCGAGAGATAAGGTGGTACATTGGTGTGCAAAGGAGAGTGGAGGGGATGAGTACCATATCAGAATTTGGCGTTTAGTGATTGATATTGAGGTGAGACAAAGCTAGTAGCCTTTCAGGCGAGAAATAGTCTGATACTACGATATGATACACTCGTATATGTGCCATCTCGCGAGTTCTCACCTCTATACTGCCGGCTGATTGCTTGGGGTTTTTGCCTCTGAACACGGAGAGGCGATTTTCATAAGCATCGGTAATGAAAGGGTTGGGTTAATTAAGAAAATTAGCTGATATGGTGGAATAGAGGAGTTTGTTTGTCCGTTGTAGAAGGTGGTATTACAGGCAGCTTGGGAACGACGTTGGCATGGGGATACGAGTCTCTGGGACGGAGTTGAAGGCAGCACCTTGAAATGAACCGTTCCTTACTTGGTAAGAAGTGCGGTGGGACGGTCAAGAGTCCATGAAATAGTGTGTTTGTTGATTTTAGGATATTTATTAAGTTTAAATTTCTCAAGTCAAGCCTTGGCGCTCGGGTGTGACGGAGGGGTATTAATTTATGAATGATAGCGCGAAGCGTTTTGATTGGAGAGGGTAGAGCTCATATAATCATCGATTCTATAGGCGTTTTGAAAGAATATACACACAAACATACGCACTTGAATTCCAAACACGCCACTCCCTCTACTATCCCTTCTCCGTTCTCAGACACGGCTGAATTTTTCAAGTGGCTCAGGCTGCCGATCTTGCTGATTAGTCTGTCGCTCCTACACTAATCCTCGACGAGTAGCCTCTGCAGCGTCTTTCCCAGCCCTCTTCTTCTCTGAGCATTTCTTTCACCTTATCCCCTCTACTTCTGAAGTAATTACTGTTATCTCTTATCATTTTTAAAATAATTTTTCCTCAATTCTAGAATTCTCGTAACTCTCATCACTACTTCTTCTTCGAACCTTGGGGAAAGAACGAACGAAGGAAGGTTTGTTACTTGGTGACCTTTGCACACGGCTTCAAAATTAATGCTCCCGATCATGTAGGTTCTGTGTCTGTTATATCTGATTGTGAGTAAAACAATCTTGTATACAAAACTTGGATAATATTATACGCTTTTTAATTTTTACGAAAGGGTTCATTTCGAGTATATTTTCTATCGTTTATTTTTGGAATATTCCTTTAGTACATTCGTTGAAACATTGCTGAATTTCCCTTTCTTCGGTCGCTTTTGTATCCATTTCAGAAAATTTGAGTGAGAAACGCTTATCTTCGGAACTGTTGGGTCTCAGGATTTCAAAGGGGAAAGGCATGAAGAAGAAAAAAGGTGATAGCGCCATGATCACATTCTCGTGTATGGTCCTCCTTTCTGTTTTAAATACACACAATTCAGCAGCTCCCTTCACGGGTTATTTCACGTGGAGCTATTTCGTAAATTAGAGCTCATTTCGAATATAATATTTAACTCTTATGTTACCTCTTATCTGATATAAGGACAGCGAGTATTATCTAATTTATCTAAAACGCGATATTCGACTGGTAGGCACGACGGAACGCGCGTTGGCGTGTGGCGAAATATTCTTGTACGCCTCTGTTATCTGATAATACGTTGGCTAATATTTAAAGTTGAATTCCTAAAAAAATCTTTTAAAGAAACTTCATACGGTAAGTTTCAATTTCAAAATGTGTCGGTTTTGTAAATTAATTTCTGTTTTCGATTGATATCATTATTAATCATTAGGAAAATAAATAAAAATGAAGATATCGGATTTCGGGGTTCACAGAGGAATACTGTAGTTCAAAATGCACCCGATATATGAATTATAGTCTCTTTCTGACTTTCCAGATGTTACAATGGAGGGAGCGTAACTTGTTAGGGAAGTTATTGAATTGGAACTGAAAAAAGTTCCGATAGTGGAAACTAATACTCTTGAGGGGATACTTATAGGAGTGAAGGGAACTGTGGAAGGAGAACTGGAGGGGAAGGAACTTGTAATGTCACGTTTCTTTTCTGGGCCACGTGGCCTGAAGTCATCATCATTCGCTTATATTTTGGACCAGTAAATCACCGTATATCTTCGCAGAGGGAGGGGAAGTTTCCTAAGGACGGAGCTTGCCCGTATGTCTTGAAAAATGTGAATGTGGAATCCATCTTGATGGACCCTTGGACCAATCGAGCGATCAATCAATCAGTCAGTTTCCTCGTCGCCGTTTCTTTTCCTGACTTCGCTTGTTTTTTTATTAGCGCTTCAGGAGAGACACTCGCATCGATAAATCTTTCTCTCGAGTTTCTTATTTTTCCGACTTAACAGCCTGCCTAAGAGTTTTTTTCCTTCACTCTTTTCCATAAGAAGAATTGCGGGAGAGTTGAAATGGAATTACCGAGTAGTGCATAGTGGCGCTGTATTGCATTCGCTGATTTTAGTAATGAGCAACTGAGTTCAGTACTCTATCGTGTGATTTAGAGAAAGTTGTGGAGTTAATGTCCTAAATCAAAATTGACATTTTGCAAATTTTTTAACCGATGATTTATTTTCTAATTGAAAATTTTGCATCCTCGTGTAAAGGTGTTACCTTTTCGCAAATATTTCTTTCGAGACAAAGTTTTCTCCTGCTTATACCAAAAACAGTGATCCATTAATTACTTATTGGAGATTTCTTTAGAGAAGTAAGCTGGTGTTTCTGCAAGTTTCTGAATTAAACTCGAGGCACCAGGATGAAACCCATATCATATTCGCATGAGCTGTCTTTATTCCTCATGTGTTTTACATAAAATTATTTTTGTGACCAACTATTAAAAAAACTATTGCAGTGGACTATTTAAATAAGGGTGGATAACAATTCTTGGATGCTGGTTTTCATAATGTCAACACAATCGATATCCTTGTGTAATCCCGCGCAGCATTTCCTCAGTTTTAATGAGTGGAAATTACACTCACAAATAGTTATCCTTGGAATCATTATAAATTTGACATATCTCCTTATAAATCTTCTTTCTTTCTTTCGTAGATATTCCAAGAACAACACAAGGATTCCCTTTGTTTTTTTTGTTAATACTTGAAGTACTTCATGATCGTTCTAGGAAGTAGATTAGCTTATCAGTGGAAGACTTTGATGGATGACCTTTGTGAAGTGTCGTAGAGACAAAAAATGTCCTTTATCTAATCACAGGAAATATTTGAGTGTCTTCTGGCATACTTATCCTTCTTACCGGTTTGTTTTTAAGAATGGTGGCATACTTAGAACACGAGTTCTCAAAAATCGTAGCTCATTTGTTACCTGTGAAGTAAAAATATTCATGAGAGCAAGTCTGAGATCATGCATGAATAGAGTTGTGAATATTATTTTAAAGCCGAATATCCAAACGAGAGGAGACGAGCGCCAAAACATATGGATTTGTTTTTTTTTTCTTGCTTAAAGTTTTGTAAATCGATTGGGTCAGACTGTTGCCTTGTTTGAAATATGGTGTTCACACTGCCAACTTGGACTGCACACTTGCTCGAGATTGGATTGGCAAATGCAAATTCACACTCATGACTGTTCCAGCCGTGAAAGACTCGAGCCATGCCTGGGCTTAGATTGAGGGGAACATGTAATCCATCTCCTATTTGAAGCATCAACCCTCGCCAACTCCCTTCTCTGCCTGTGTAATCAATTTCGTATGGCGCTGTGGTGTAAGGTGTGTACGGGTAGACCACCATATAGTATCCTTGAACAGATGATACTCAAACCCTGTGGCCCGGGAAAAAGAGTGAATTCTATTACGTTCTTGAATTGTCCGTCGCCCCGTGCGCGTTTTTAATCGATTTCCTTCGCACGACAGGCCAATCGTGAAGTTTTCTCAAGGTAGAATGAATTAGCTGACACCTAAATGAGGATCTTACAAAAGGATGACAAATAGCTTGACCTTATCAGGTTCGAGTCACCCTTCATGCATGAATTAAGCTAATGGTTTTATACCAATTATCAGTCACACCTATTTCAGGCAACGGTGTTCTCATAGCTCTCACGTCAAGGTCATCGCATAAATGCAAATATAAAAAAAGTTGCACCTCACATTTACATTTTTCACCATCCACTTTGTGCTTGAGGGATTCATGGACTTATTTATTTGAGGTTAGTTTAAAAAGGGACAAATCTGAAGTTTGACTACTAGACTAGCTAGATCACCGTGGTCTCTAGAGGAATGGACCAGTCACTAGGGAACTGAAGGAACATTTCGAAATTATTACTAAATTCGGTTGAAAATCATTTTTTAAAGTATTGTCATTTAGAGTTTCTTGAAATGGCACCCGTAATTTATGATTATGATTGAAAAGCGTTCCTTGTCACACGATAGTGTACCCTTTATTTTTATCGCCTAAAAAACTTATTCTATTGATAGAATTTTTATGAAACTTAAATGAAGCAATGTTATGATCAGTTTTTGACTCTACCAAGATTAACCAAAATATTTGTAATGGAATTTAATACCCTTCTCTGCTATGTTGGCATTGGATCAATAACTCTGAGGGAACAAATTCGCTGTGTGTGGATGTGTGTGCGTTTTTTATTTATAGTTGAAATTATGGTGAGGGATAATTTTGAGAACTTAAAACTCCGAGAATTTTACATGATGGCGTTTCAGTCTGCCTCTGGTAGGTGTAAAAATGTATGACGTGTTCCATGGTAGTCCAACTTCCGCGGCAAAAGTTTAAGGTATTATGAGCACAGAATTTCAGTTGTCCGCCAGATTCGAGGAAGAGTGGGTGCTCAGAAGGCGTGCGTATACTATATTTCCCCTCACAATCCTTTTCCCGCTTTCGGTCTGTTTTCAAATCTCTTTCTTGTCCCCCTTTAACTTTTTCGGGGGGAGATATCGTATTTACTCAATGAATTGCATGAAAATAGCGGTTATTTACCCAGTGAATGCCGCCCAGGAGTACTACGTCTCGGCTCCACACAGTCAAGTTTCCCCTCCAATCCCACTCCTTGTCTCCTCCAGTGGTATATTTGATGGTGAGAGGGAGAACTATGTGAACGGAAGAGTAGTGGGAGTGATTTGGGAGACCAGAGGGGAGGGGGTAGCTAGGTATTTATATTCATATCTAAATATAGTATATCCGTACACACATACAAGCGTTTGTGTTAATTGTGTGGGCGGGTACACTAAAAGCAATTCGAGTGATTCCTTGGGAAATCAACATTGGAACGACATGGAAAATTTTCTCCGTAGCATATTCACGTATGATAATTAATATCCATCTCCTCGGGCATTATCGAAATATAGACTACGGAGTTTTCATGACAAAGTTTTCACGTTTTTAGACTAGGGCTTCACCCAAATAGGCACCATTTTTTGAGGGAATCGGGAATCTAATTTTTTTAGGTAATCTACCGGTTAAGATTTAAGTATATTTGTTAAATATATTCGTATGCAGTATAAACCCCGAGGATTTTATGTTGCATGCGAATCGTTGGAGAATCGCCTTCACGATACCATGTTTACGAAAAATCTTTAGAATCGATATCGTAAATTTGACATTCCCTCTTTTTTCTATCGCATTGTAGGATTGTGTGGGAAATGGTAAATCGATAGTTGTAAATGAGAGTGAAAAAGGAATGAAATAAGATTAAAATCTGAAATTCTATTCCAATTGACTGAAATGAGACTTGATTCTAAAACGTTTCTTTGAACTTCATTCATTAAACTTCGAATGGAATTTTAACTATAATCATCAATATATTATCGAGCCCTTTTGTTGAAAACATCCATGATAATTTGCTTTTGCACCTCGTGTGCTTGTGATGTTGTTTACTTTCATATGGCGTCAGGCTGTAAAGACCACTCATTCTGGCGACAAGAAGAGAATTCGTGTACGGAGGGGGATTGTATTTTACTTACTGCTTTACAGAGAAAGGAATCCTACTTCAGATGTTATTGCGCAATTGGGGGATAGGTTTGTCGATTTTTTTAGGAACGGAAGAATTGGAGAAGAAAGAATGGCACAGGGAAAGTGAGCGCTGATCTTATCCAAGATATTGAAAGGAAAACACTTGGGATTTTAATGTTTAACTTCCCATCTTGCGAAGAGTTCACTTGCACTTGGAAGTGCCTCCTAAACATAGACCGAATGGTGAGAGGAACACCACGGCGAAAAAAATTCTTTTACACCGGAATAAACGAGTCCGGCACCTTAAGGATGGAACACCAGCATATTCATGGTCGTGGTCGTTCCCAATCCCATTTCCAACGACGCTCTTTTAGGACCTCTGGAACAGAATGACAAGACGTGGCGGGAAGGCCAAGGCTCAATGTCAGAGAGCAGAGGCTAGTATGAGTAGATGACTTTCTTCCTGGCTGCTAAAGTGCTAATGTGAAATTTATTAGACGGCGAGCAGGTGGCAGACGACGTTTAGGTGGCTAAAAGGGTAAGAGGTTCATTGAGAACAGTATCCTGATGGGCTATGATGGTGAAATGGGAGAACGGTACGAGTTTTTGAATGTGCAACTGCCAACCCATTAGGCTTAAGCGATTCGATTTTTATTGAAGGTGGTAACCACCGTAGGATCCCAAGTTATTTACCACATTTTGGGGAATAATAATACAGTCGCAGGAGAATTCTATGAAGAGTTTGGATGCGTTTTAAATTGTTACTTATAGATTTTTCGTGTAAAAATCAATCACAATGTGCGGAATTTACATCAAGTTTTAACCATAGTTTGGACTTAAATAAAAAGTAACGCCACATTAACAATCATCATCCGGGTGGTTTAGTATTGAGATCAGAGTAATGCTCATGCTAATAAATCGTACATGTAACGTTTGCGCATTAATTCGCACGTTTTTTAATTGTGCATCCATTTTCCTATGTTCTTCGAATGTTATTAATAACTGTTGTGCGATGACCTTGTATGTTGGTGAATATTTGTGACGAGTGGAAGACGTAGGAATTATGTGGCGTAGATAGCTACTGTTCTCTGCAGTTTCTGAATTTGGGTTGGGATTACTTAGGAGGAGTAATGGCGCAGGGGTCATAGCGGAATGAGAGGGGTAGGGGAGGCAGCAAATTGGCAACCAGAGGGGAGGACGTTCCCCGGGTTGGGGAGCAAATAGGAGAGATTGGGGGGATGAAAGGGGGCAAAGGGATATTCAGGCTCTAATAAAGCAGGAAGGGAGTGAGACGAGAGGGGAATATTTGGCGAAATTGGTATTTATGACTAGACCTTGTTCTTTTAGCTCACTCTCCGGGGAAACGGACTTGAACAAAGTGATATTTACTCCTTCCGCTGTTTGGCCTAACGCTCGAGTGACTTTCATTTCGTCTCTCGAGAAGACTCGGTGCTTTTGCCACTCACAATGACGAAACAGGTATAAGAAATATTTTACGTCTCTCTTAAACTTCGTTGTTTGCAAGGCGTTTATTTATGCGTTGTAATCGAATTGATTTACATCATACACTGAATTGATAATGGAGGAATATTTGGTCATCTGGAAACACGTACGAGAAGGAGAAATTTTTTTGTTGCGAAAATCTCAATAAAATCAATGTAATGGTGTTGTAATTATGACGAAAAATTTCGTGGAGAAATTAGAAACGAACTTTTAAGCTCTTCTATAATTCGATAGGGACTTGATGTAGAATAGGTTGCTGGATTGTATTTTGTTAGGAGCCACAAAATATTTATTTGGCAGTTGTGTCCATGCAAAAACCTACCTTAGATTACCTTGTAATAATACAATTCGATATCGAGTCACGAAGGGAACCTCCCCGATAATAAATTTTCATGATGACCACAACTATGATATCTCACCAGGGAATCTTTTGGATTTTATCGCCTGCTTGTAAAATTCCGGTGTTCTTGATTTATTTAAAGTTTCCGATGGAGTCGCCGTTTTTCTCTACTTTAATTCGGCGCATAGTTAATTCTGGGATAGAAGTGTAAGGGAGGATCTCGGCGTGAGGATGTTCAGTTGTAGGGTCGTCATTAAATAGGACTTCAAAATGTGACCACTTTGCTTCGGGAAATGGAGCCCATGTTGTAAAACGAGATAGCATGCCATCACCATTGAATGATACTTACATCGTGTTCGCTGTGTTGAATGCTGTCCCGGCTACTATTCAGCTGCGGCGGATATATTCTCGTACTTTTCGTTTCCCGAATTTTCTGTTAATTTCCCGGACGTGAATTCATGCTAAAAACTTCATCGCAGACGAAGAAGTATGACTCTTTTCCCACTAATAAATTACAATTAATGTTTCTCCTGATATAATCCATATCCACAAATTATTTAATGAAAACGTATCATTTCCATGGTTCACTGTTATTAATTATCATGCATGTGCTTCGCAGGTATCCAATTTTCATGTCGGAAGTCAAAATTTGAATACTTTGTTAAATTGATGATTCAAACCATTTTTCTAATACATTTTGAACGGAATCACACCTTACGTGAATTAATGAGTCGGTATTACTGAAACAATACTGTTCGATCTGAATGAATCTGAAAACTCCTGCATGAGTCGAGAGAGACTTTCTTACATATTTCTTAATCGTTTTTCAGCATCGCGTTCACATACTTACTTTAATGAAATTAAATGGTTTCATAATCTTAAAGATGACAAATTTAAAAAGTGGCATTCATTATTAGACTTCAGATGTGTTGTTAGAGGTCCAGTGAACTCAGTCCTAGTTTCTGTTAATTCATTATGATGAAATGATCCCGGAAATTATACGACCTTAACCACATTAACATCCATTTTACTCGCTTCTACGAGGTTCTTGCTTGAATATTATAGTATCTTAGCGTGTATCATTCGTCAGAGTTGAACTTGTCCCAACATTGGTTGTCAAAACTTCAAGTTTAGCTCTTATCTAAATTATTTGACACGAGCATTCTCTTACCGTATCGTTATAGAGGTGCAAGTTACCTCTGAGAGATACTCATTGAGCATATTTTTTGTGAGTGATTAAAAAAATGACGGCAAGTGGCAGGAAAGTCTAACAAATCTTCGCAATTTATGCAAAGTGAATAAATGGAGATGATTTGAAAAACTGTTAAATGTCATGGCCTGAAGATCTAATTTCAATCGTCTCCCTTTATTTTCTTTTTGAAAATAACGATTGTTTTCACCTAGAAGTAATGGAAAACGTGAAATTGAGAACTCTACTACTATAAATATCCTGCAAACATGAAGTTTATAACGCTCAGTTTGCGATCGTAATGTGAACACTTAATCGTAATGGTAAGATATGAATCCCTAGGAACTATGAGAAAAGATATAGCCTCAAGAAAGCTTCCGTTTTATTTTATTTGTTTTCAATGATAAGCTAAACCTTCCCTTTTAACGGTGGAATGGAAAAGAGTTCCCGGATAGTGGAATTATAATTTAGGTCTCACATAATGTCTCATTACTTTGAAAGTTTGCCTTTCCCCATAGAAAGACATTGTGATTTCCATTAAAGGAGAAGAAGGGTAAACTGACGCCAGCTTGTGCATTGTTTGAACAGTGAGTATGGGGTTGTGTTTAGAAACAAAAGTGTCTGGACACAGAATGCTTAGAGAATACCCGGAGGCTCAGTAAGGAGCGGATGAGATGGAGTGGGTAGGAAGGAACAATGGGGACTCACCGCGCGGGTGAAAGTGAGTGGCGAGGAAAATAGTAACTCTCAGATACATTTAAGTGTTCTGCAAAAAAATTGGTAACAAGGGTACTGTGACGCACGTTAGGTAGATTATTACTGCAATTTACGTGCTCCACAAAGTCGCGCCAAGCATCTTCGAAATCGTTAGCATTATGGCAATTCACTCATAATAATTTAATTATAAATTACCTGTTTAAAAAATGAAGGAAGAAAGGATGCATGATAAATACCATCCAGTGAAAAATTTAGCCGGACACTACATTCATCCAACTGGAAAACCAATTTGTTTCATCGTCATGCTAGAAATGCATTTTAATATCGCACAAATTCCATGAAAACGAAATCAGAGCATATTCTTTTAAGTTAAAATCAACTGATTCGGGGCACTTTTCCTTGAAAAAGTTTTCTTTTCAATAAAATAAAAACAATTGCGGGAATTTATGCCAATGAAACTCATTATATAGTGCGTAAGCTGTTGCCCGTCAATCCTAATATGATACCTGTACATTCGCACACACTAATACTACACAAACTAATAGTAAAATATTGGCTCCCAATCTGTAAGTCGTGAGTCATTGGGCAGATGTGGGAGGACGGATTTGATTGAGGAGAGGCGTCAAAAACCATATAAGAAATCGAAAATAAAAAAAACTGAAAAATATGAAATTTTATTATTAAATTTAGTGACTTGTGCAGATTATTCGTTCTCTTAGAAAAGTGTATAGAAGATTTGAAGTATAGGAAAACGTATACGTCTATTATTACACCGAATAACTACTTAACCGATAATTAACCTATGACGCCCCTACATGATCATTCGGGCATAGTAAATATGGCAATTAACACATTGAATGACATTTGAAATTGACGTGAGACGATGAACCCCTTATGTGCTTTTAATATTAACGGTGGACAGTACACCCGTTTTCTCATTTTTAAGAACGAAATACATCGTTAATCTAACGGGTATTGAAATGGTAGTTATTTCTTGGCTGAAGTTATAACATGGGAATGGGAAGGATAAAACAAAACGGCTTTTAATTTCAAATTTATACACATGGTCCGTTTTCCCCCGCAATGCAGCAGGATGAAGTTTTAGGCCACCACTTCCCAAAGCGATGTTCCGGGATGGCGTTCGCAATAATACTGAAGCTCGGATGCCCCGTCCGATAAGTTTCTAAAATAGATTCATCAGTCACTACTGTGAAGTCTGGTCGCAATGCTGTAAATCACTTTTACAAGGAAACCGATCGGATGACCGTGATAGGTAGTGTTGCATACGGTGGATGTTTACCGCTCTCGCTTTTTGCTACGACTGACAGCGAGTCTGCTGTCCAAATCTTCTCGGGTCGTACGTAAACTTGTTGACCTTTTTGAGGTGATTTTGATTTTGGATGACGAGACGTCCCATCTGCGTCATTGTCTGTGATATGGGCGTGTCTTTGCGCTATTACGGTAATCTTTAGTCGTTGCCTTAATGCAATGGTTGAGAGAATAAATTATCCTTGGCAAACGAGAATCAAACACCAATGAGACCAATTTCCTGTACAGAGTGAGGAAACTAGTCTAGTGATTGTCTAGTCTAGTCCGCCCTCGATGGGCAAAAATATTTAATATTCGACGAAAGAATAAAATATATCAGATGCTGCTGCGTGAATATTGAGAATAATATGGTAAAACTTTATCATTTAATTCCTATGTGAGCTGAAATTAGTGCAAAAAAAACAGCAGGTTGATTTTGATGTGTAATTTAATTGGTCGTGCTTTCATACGTGATAAGAAAGTTAGTCGCCAGTTTTTTTTTTATTGTGATGAGATCAAAGTGAGTATAAAATGTGTTCTGCAAATTAGCCTTGATATAAATATGAAATTACAAAGCAAGGTGAGGCGTGGAAGAACTAAAAAGTGTTCATCACTCACTCGTCTTGTCCCTTTCATTTTATTAATTTGATTTCTTTTGATGTTTTCCACCATTTGAATTTCTCCGAAAAACCGGAAATTGTTGTGTCTCTTCTGTGTGACATAGTGGGTCTCATCTCGTCCGACAAATTCGGTATGCGTACTTTTCTCTCGTTCTCGGGATCACCTCTGCTTCGCCAGGTTTAAGCAGAAATGAGGAGGAGAAATAGGCTGAGGTAAATCATTCAAATCAAAAAATATTTGAGGTAAATCACGTCTCTTTACTCCATTGGCCTCGTATTCCCAATTCTCGTTCGTATTTTTGCACGCTCTGTGGGTTCAGGATGTTTTTTTTTGTGCCTTGATGGTTAGACGGGTTAGCCGGAGAGAGTATGGCGTATATTAGGGATTGCACGGCTGGAATATTTGCGAACTTGGTCGCTAAGGTAGTATGAAATAGGTTGAAAATGGATCGGGGGGGCAGTGAGTGAGAGCGGTATCGATTTTTATTGGGTAATGAGCCGTCCGCTTACGAAAACTCTAGCTTATCGCTCGGGAATTCAAGGCGAGGGGACCTTTTAGACTCTGTCGATAGCGGTCTCGTGTTGAAATCGTCCCTTCTCTTGCTCTCCCCTCTCCTGTATTACAACCATGGCTGAAGCTCTCCAAATCCACCTCTAATTTCCACCCCAAAACACTTCAGCACTAGCAAGGATACTCTCAACCCTCATCCCCAACGGATTCCTGTCCACCTCAACGTACCATCTCCTTTCATTCTCTTACTCATCCAAGGTATTTTCAACGTTCTCCTCTTCAACTTCCGCAGTCTCCTGTCCTCCCCAGCGACCTTTCCCCTTTTCCAGTTACTTATTTTTTGTCGAGGCGTATGTACCCCAATCCAATCGCAAAGAATTCCACCATCCAGGAATGACAACCATTCTTTTCGGGCCTCGCAATGCATAGTTAATCTTCTTTAACTCACTACTTTGCCTCCTTGGGATGAGAAGAAAATGTGGGGATTAATTTCCAAGCAGCATTTCCTGCCTTTTTTTGTTTCATCTCTTCAAGAATGTGAGAGATTTATTACCCTCTACGATGGAATTGAAATGATAGCCATAATTTATCTTCATGCGTTGTTTTAGTTGCATTTAAGCCTGAAATTGGTTATCTCCTTTGAGAAGATATTGTGCAGCTGAGTTGTGTTAACTCCCTAGAGGCAACGAATCTGGCGATTATTTTCGAAGTCATCTCGATCAGTGGCGTAGTTTCTACCCCGGACAATCAGGCACAGCGTTCCAAAATCACCTGCGTCTATAACCGATTGAACGAACCGAGTCCGAAGGTATCCCGGGATGGGACACCCAATTTTGGAATTTTTTTAGAACCATGAAGTTTTAATACGACTGAGAGTTTCGCAACGCTGGCAACTTGCCACTCGGACTTGCAGTTATGAGAATTCATTGGATGCAACGCACAAAAGTATACAGTAATGATTACCCTTTTGATGCCAACAGCTAAATTGTCTTTCTAAATGGAGGGATACCAGATTTGAAATTACCGGCGCCAGCCTTAAGTAAAACTTTCAAATGGTAGCGCATTCTTTGTCGTGGAAAAACTTACCAGGTCATTCCATAAATGAGTGTCAAATATTTATTGATCCTCAATTTGATTCATCAGATGATATATCAGAGGAAATTTTATACTTTTATCGTTATATTTTTGACGAATCAAAATATTTAAAAATCATGCGATTCGTGCAAAACCCTCAAAAGGTTCTTTCGTAATTGTGCTGACAAGTTGTACCAATGAGCGAAGAAAAAGACCTATGTTTCTCTGCAAAGATTAGCCATCCATTATATCAACAAATCCTCTATATCTCTCACCACTAAGACCTAGTAAACGAATGACGACAAATTGAGATTAATCGTTTCAATTCATTCATGTTACTATCCTTATTTTATTATTTAGCAGGGAAGCTATATTTGTAAAACCAAGCTTTTACGAAGAACAAATCTTTATTCCCGTTATATCGGGACCACTGTTTCCAAATACCGTGGGTCCACAAAATCTTCGACCACCGTGAGAGACATTCATCTTAACCCAGTCATTTGTCCATCTATCTCTTTCATTTTTCATTTTTTTGTTTACTCTTTCTTAATCTTTATAATCTCCTTCTTTATCGCCTCATATTTCCAATCATTCTGTAACCTATCGATCCTGGCATATTCGATATTTTTCCGTGACAGAAAAGGCTTCATGAAAATTATTTTTACATCACTGCATACAGACGTATCTGAAATATCGAAAACCGATATTCTTTCAAATATTAGCCAAAACGATGTAATAGCCATAAACGTATAGCCCATCTCGCGTTTATACCACCAAAGGAATATTTATACACATTAATCTATTTTATGTTGATTAATTTATCTATAGTAATACGTAGGGAAATAGTTATTCTGATGGTAAAATTACGTTTAAGCTCAGAAGCGTAGATATTGAGTTGTTAGGTTTTCTTGATTTGTTTTAAAAACTGAACGTAAAGGTGGGAACGTAAACTCTAGGAATCTCAACATTTCAAGTAGGTGATTTTGCACGCTCAGCGACGTTTTTATCATATGCTTGATGAGTATTCTATTTGCTTGAAAATTCTTTTGTCAGTCAATGACTGCACACCTCAATGAATGAGCTATTGCTTCATTAAACGCACTTACTAACTAGAGTCAACAATATATTTTAAAATATCGATTTTTGACACATTGACAACTCTACTGGCATCTCTCTTCCCTCTCAAACCTTCCGTAACTCTTTCATCATCTACCAACTTTTCCCCATCGTTTAACGCCGTCCTCTCTCTCTCTTCTCATCCGCTTCAGCCCTTACTCCATCTCCATTTTTACCAATCTTTCCCTCCATCCCCCCCTGTCTCCTCTCTATCTCAGCCCCTGCCCCTCCCCACCCACTTCTATCCCTTCCATTCGGTGTCTCGCATCCCCCACTCCTGGAACCTATTTCCCCTGCCATCCCCACCCCCTCCCCTCTTCCTTTTCCCCGAAACAGTTTCCGTTTCGGAAATAGCTTACGACGATTCCATCGCCAGGCGCAAGCGGCGGCGGCAGCGGTTCTCTCGCCTCGCCTCCACTAACAACACCCCGGACGCGGGCTCGGATGCTGCGGTCTCCCTTTTGCCTTAACGCCCGCCGCACTCCCCCCCCCCTTCACCTTTCCGCCCCCTTCAAATATTCTCTCATACCGCATTCTTGCCGAGTCTCTCACATGAGGGAGTTGTGCCTCAGGAGTTGTGCGGGAGTGGTGGAAGAAGGGGAAGAAGATCAAAAGGGCATGCACTAGTCAAGAAATAATTGGAAAACCAACGATGGTTTGAATGCGATGTCGCGATTGTGGGGAAGTCCTGGTACTAGGAAGCATTCGAGAAAAAAATATCCCTCATTGCATCCAATAATAAATTAAAGTATTCAAGCAAAAACAGGAGAACCGAGTCTTACTAAAACGAATTTACCCGCAGGATGCTCTATACTCGGGGAAATTACTCAAAAAAATCACCTTGAATATCGATCTATGAGTATTGCGTTCTTTTTTGGGACCTGCTTGCGTTGTGTTGGCAAACTCAGATGTTTCTACGGTTACTTTCTTCGTAACTATTTTCGATTCGTCAAATAATGACGATATCTTCGAGTGATTCATTTTTCTAAACTGTGTTTTTATCTTTTAGTATTTGCTCGAATATATTTACTTGAATGTGTCTGACATCATTCTCAACCGTCACATGCGGACACCTATTGGCTGGCTATATTTACCTTTTCGGTTTCTCAGCAAAGATTGAGAATTGCTGCTATCACGCGTAGAAACTGCAGAATATTTCTTACAAGGGCCAGTTTAGTCTTGATATTTCGCCATTGCCTCCCCTTTTATGGCTCAGTGCGCCTTTTCTTTCATGTATGCTTTTTAAGTCTCAAGGTCAGTGGACCTTTTTTGGAAGTATGGTTTCGTTCAATATTTACCGATTCATTATTCCTTATTTTTATTATTATCTACTTCTATGGCTTTAAATAATAAAATGAACTTTTTCAGATATTATTTGACTTATCAAGTTACTATTGTGGGCTTAAAAGCACATATCACAGTGGTGGAGAGACACTCTCCAAGTACTTTATTCTGCCCCAAGGTGGAAAGTGTCACAAGGTTTTCCGCCTCGTAAAAATTACTGCGTTCCTAAAAAGAGCAAAATTTCCACATTACACCTGGTCTTCTGAAATTAATGTTTAACTGCATATACATAATGCTCCGTAAACCGCTGAAGAGGATGTGGCAGGAGGCGCAGGAACACCGGGAAAAGGGTGGAAATATGTTAGCGGAAGATATTTATTGCTGTAGAAACATTATCATCTCGTTGTGTTGTAGTTGTAAATTTTGTGAGGGAAAAAAGGAATCTTTGAAACCATCTGTTCTTTCATCTCTGAAATATAATATCTCTAGACACGCCATTGTGTCTACTGATGTCTGTTCACCCCTGACCGATTTTGAATTTATACTTAATTTAAATTGAAATTATGTACTCCCTACAATTTTTATACACCTGTAAAGCTTCCATTTTCCCAATTTGCGACTTAGTTCGGGCATCTATTTTCGGTTTCGGACAATGGTGCTTAATATAGTGCCTATTCTCCTGAACCGTCCGACCCTACTGCTAACAGCCTGGGAAATGTATGAACTTTGGATTATTATATTGCCAGGAATTCGTTTGGAGTTTAAATGATGGGCAGATTGAGTTCATAAAAATATTTTCTCACTGAAAGCAATACTTATGTCTTGAACCGGACCGATTCTGTTGAAAGAGCTTACGTATGTGACCCCCGGTGAAAATTGGCAGTGTTCGGAGGACGGGCATGGTCTTCCTTTTAGTCCCTAATTCGAGTCGGCTGGCGAATGTAGAAAGTTATTTCAACTAGACCGTAAAATTGTATTCAAGTTATCTGTGGAGGAATAGTGGGGGTTTTGAAGTGCTAAATGAATGGGAAAGAGAGACGAGAAGGCAGGAAATGCTTGGAAAGAATTCCGGCACGGTCACATATGGGACGCGCTAAGGGCTTTGCTCTTTCTTGGGTTTTCATAAACGACGGGGAGCGTGGAGAATTTTCGGGGATGCAGACACTCCAGCGGAAAAGAGGGTGAAAGACTGCGAGGGTGGGGAGAGAGGATTTTGGGTTGCCGTAGTTGGGGTCCAAGAGTAGCATGCACGAAACGTTGTCTTGAGCAGGGGCTTGGCGGCATTCCGCCGGCGCGGATTCCTAGCACGGTTTTAGATTTAGTGAGCGTTTCGCCGCACGTTTGTCTTATTTTTTCCCTTTTTTTCGACAGAACGGTGTTGAAACGTGACGGCAGGCTAGCCATTTTTTATTTTCAATTTGGACCTCTTTGAGTTCCGCATGCACTTTTTAGCGTCTACTCATTAGACTGGCTAAAACTGACTCATTCCGTTTTCCTCTAGGGTTGTGCCACATCAAAAGTAAAGAGCCGCTTTTCCCTCTGCACTTTTCCGGGGTTTAAAAAAATCTTCTTTCTGCTTGGGATAGTTTCCTCGGTGGCATCGTTGGCTCCAGCGTACCTAATTTTATAGCAGTGTGTGAGAAGTTTCTAAAAATGAAACTTCCGGTGTTTTTACTCCTTGTATCCAGTCTTTTTTTAGTGAACGGAAAATCACCTAGTTGTGGAGGAAATATGGTAATGACCATTCATGGGTTTAATGCTCTCTGTTTTTCAAATATATATTTTATTTCCGAGTGTAAACGTTTCTGTAAGGAGCATTGTCGTACGATGCTAATTGATATCTTAAGATGCGTGTACGACAAAAGTTATATTCCATTGCGTCGGCTTGTTTTCTCGACTCCTGCTTATCCCGGCTTTTGATTAAATTTCAAACTATCTATATTGACGTAATCTTAGCTTGAAGGATAGGCAAAAAGGAAAAAAAATCCTCAATGGGGTATATATATGGACAATGATGGTTCTTGAAATATCCTCAGCCCTTCCAATAACTTATTTTGTTTTTGGGAAATAAAATCTTAAAATTGCGATAGGAAACCATTTTTAATTCGGTCGGTAACATTTGAAAATATAATTATTGAAGTGAAAATTAGCCTTATCCGACATCTTATTACAGGCTCCTTAAATCTGTGCTTAGTTTCTTAATTAAAGCATGTGAACAACGGGTATGTTTTGTATGCTTTTATTTACATGTCATCAAATGAGCATGGAGTTTTATCTTGTGAAATTTATAAGAATTAAAAGTAATAGCAATTAGTCAAAGAAAGAGACCTTAAATATTTGATTGAACAGTTTGGATAAATCATTACCCGCTGACTGCTTCTTTTGATACCCTCGGTAGTCATGAGAAAGCAAACAAAAATCACTGAAGAATTTGGATGAACGTCAAATTTGTACTTCATAGTAGACCTTTGCGTATTAAAGATGATGTTACAACTTTGTAAATTACTTACAGGGATCCTTTTCGTAGACGTACGAAATCATTGCATTGCGATAAGTAATTTCTTCGGGGGCCATTCCCCGTTGGCTTTTCACCGAAACCGATTTTTATTTACGATATACCTCTCAGAATGAGTGTGCCCAAATCGTATCGTTAACTTAACCTGGTTGTATTTCATTGCGGTTAAGCTTTCCCATAATCCGGTCGTAATACGTGACGAATTAACGTTTTTGATATCGACCAAAACCACGTCAGCCGACTTTTTTTATGGTTTTCCTTATCTCTGTTTTCTTTTCCTTTCGAAGTGTTCTTTCCCTGGTCCCACAAATATCAAAAGCGCTGTCGTATAAACCGTGTATTTAGGAAAAAGGCAGAAAATCGTAATTTGTTCAACGACGCCCGTCTCTGGCACCCATCCTATCAGAATCGTATCTCTTTAAAGTGTTGACGCATAACATTTTTTTAATCATAGGGTAAATATTGGTACAGGAGTCAGAGACGGTGAGGTATGTCTCAAACATCTCTCTTATCGTATTCGCCTCACTCTCTAGCACCTTTTTCTCATTTTTCCCGATAGTGCTTTCTTTAGGAACTCCTTGTCTCTCCGTTACCCGTATTTCCTTCCAACTCATCCGTACGCCGAACGCTAGCGCGCGAACTCGATTTCATGATTCTTCAGAAAATGAGAATAATGTCTGGCAGTGATTTGTGATTGTCATAAGTGTGATCCTAGCTTTAATTAATTTATTATAGATAATACCAAATCATGTCACGATTGACGTATTAGTAAATGTTTACTGTTAGTGAGAGGTGTGGTCGCTTGTAGGCAGAAAAGTGATGATTCAACCTTGGGTTAACGAATATGTACATATCAGTATTCAGCGAAATAGAAATGCAAGAATTGTATCCACAAGCAAAGCCATACTTTTTATTAACACTCTGATCGAGAATAATTGGAGACAAAATGCAACGCTCAAGTTTTTATTTATAATTATTAATATAATATTAGTAATTAATTATAGACAATATAAATGTTTTTAATTATAGACAATATGTATGTTTTAATACAATGAATGCTTTATAATTGCCTGATTCTAATAAAAACCTTACTTATTTGCAGGTGGGTAACTTAATGATACAAACCATGGTGAAGCTGATGTGACACTCGATGAGGTAATTGCATTCCAAGTGAGTCTTTAGTTCACTTTTACCAGTTATTTTCCCATCTAAGGCATTAGAACTTCCACGTGCTAATCGAGGGAGGGCCTCTGGCGTAATTACTTATATTGGCGCTATTACTGTAATTGCAAGCTTCCTTTGGTTGATATATATGTGACTTGGTTACTTTGTTGTTTCTTGAAATGCGTCAACTGCTTTAATTTTCATTAAGAATTTTTTATTGCTGTAAATAAAAGTAGATTGGGCCGTTAGGACTTAAATTTTCGCCTTAATCTGTTGTTTGAACCAATTGGAGGCTTACAATTGAAAGGTTTCTGTGTATCATTCATGCAATGGAACATTGGTTTACATAACGTCACTGCGAATGCTTCAGTTTTCCTTATAGCAAAGTTTATTATGCAATCCTGGCTTGTTATTCCCGTATGTGTTCCTCTCCGGCTCCATAAACTTACTTACCGGCTTACACTGTTTAATGTTGATGTAGATGGAATTACTGCTGGAAAAAACATCCTTTTTACGAATATCGTGCATGTTCTACATGAGGTTTACTGGTATAATAGCTGAAATATCGATTGTGTTTTTGAGAAAAGGAGTTAACAATAGGGTCTTGAAATCGGAATACTTCAGTTATTATCCTAGTAAAGGTGTTTTATAAAATAATTTAAGTGAGATATCATTTATATATTAAAGTGAAGTGAGTTTTATAGCTAAATAAGGTCAAAGTAATATGAATGTTTTGATGAAGTGCTAAAACGAAGTCTAAATAAAGGGTATCGGTGGTACGTCATTGAGAGACTCGGTGGAGTTGATTGCGTTCGCCGTTAGAATGAAGGGGTCGATGTGTTACAGAGTTAAAACCTACGTGGCAAAAAAAAGATTATCATACATTTATGGAAAATGAAATTGTCATCAAAATAATTTTTGTATCTTATTTTATATGAAAAGTGCACGCATATCGTTCTAGATTAATCCCTAAAAAGTCTGTGACAAAATTTCATACTCCATTGTCATTTTAAAGCTTGAAAATTTGATCAAAATTGAATTCCGTTTAATAAAATATGTTTAATAGCTCTTCTAAACCTACACAGCTTGAATTGGATTTTGTTATTGCCCCTCCCGAACTATACGTGTTTCTGATGGTGGTTTGTCACACTTTTTCTTTTTAACAACAGAACGTCTCCGCCGTTCATATTCTACCCGACAGCGTATAATACTGTAGATTTCACCACTTTTGATTAAATATCCATATATTTCATTGTCATTTTACCCTTCGTCTCTCCTGTGCTTCCTTTTATTTAACTCATTGTTCACTTTCGTCCAACTCAAACTAAGACGTGGGAAGCGTTTAGATGACATCGGAATGTTTTTGCGACACTTATTCAAAGTCATATTTAGACGTACAATTTTCTAACACAGATTTTATCTGGGTGGGCCTGACAACCTACCCTTGTATTTTATACACATATGCATGTTTGTAACCATAAACACAGTAGTCAATTTGATCGCTTTGGTCGGTGATGGTAGAGATCACCCATTACTAAGCCAGACGTTGTGTTAAATTCACACATTAGGGTAGTGGGGCCTGTTCCTTTCTCTGATATATGAGGAAAATATTTTTGCATTTGTGATCTGCTCACTTCCGCCATCCCCACCTCTCTTGTGTTCGTCCTTTATGTGTGTTCCTTTCTCATTTCCTTATCTCATTTCAATTTGAATGAATATATTTATTTATATATATATGTAGATATATAAAGATATTTTCCTGGAATACCACGTCATATTCCAATGTGCAGTTGGATATAAATCTCTACGTGTATCTGCGGCGATTATTTGTAGGAAAACTCAAAAAAATATTAGTGAAAACATAAATTAATGGAAAAATATTAAGAAATTGTCCGAATCGACGATTATTTATATTGAAAGCCAAATTATTCCAGTAGCAGCGAGACACTACTCGCTCAAGAGCTATATTCTTCTTTCAAATTGTCCTAATTATGTAGAGAGAGTATTTGTTGTTTACTTTGTGAAGTGTGGGAAGTTCGTTTTATCGGGTGAATCCCAGAACCCTGGATTGCAGAGCTCTGGGTTAAGGCGTCCTCAAATTCTCCGTCACCGAGGTGTTTGTCTATCCGCCCGCTACTTTGTTCTCTTTTTTCCTTCTCCGTAATTTTCTTCTCCCTATCTCATTCCCTCCCGTTATCCTCCCGCTGCCTCCCCGTCGTCATGCCAAATACACTTTTTTTATTTTTGCTCCCTTCCCAACTCCACTTATCGCAAAAGAGCGAGCCTTCCCTCCACTGACGACGATGCCCTGAGTCTCTCACTCAAGAAAACGGCGCTGGAGTCAATTTTTCTTATCTCCGCCCTTGTATTTTTCTATCTTCGCCCTTTTCTACTCACCGCTCGACTTGAAAAAAAATGAAAAAGTGATTCGCGTTTACTACGGGTCGTATATCTTCCGTGGCGTTTGTTTTCTTTCGCTTAACTTAAAAAAAAGTTTACATTGGGCTTAAATGTTGGGAGGAAGAGGTGGAGAGGGGACTCGTGAGGGGGAAATGGAGCGAATGCATTTCGATTCGCCCGAGTTGGGAGAGGGTGAGATTGCGACAGCAGCGCCAATATCGTACCCCGGTGAACTGAATAGTTGATAACGGACGTCTGGTTCAAAATATGGATGATAATGTCATTTTGTTTTTGAACCATTATCTCTTTTTAAGCTGGAATATTTTCTTATCGTGCATTTGGATTGGCTTCGTATATCATGCAATTGAAGGAAAAAATGTAAGCTGAAGTACTAAATCGCTTCAGTATTGACTATTTCATTCGTCTTCCTCTGCATCTTCCTTGCGTTTCATTTTTACCTTTCACATGAATTTTCAGGAGTCTCTGTTAGTTAAAAGTAATTACGATATGATAAACGAAAAGAGAACATCCAGCAATTATTAGAATCCAGTTATATGATGAATTATTGAAATGGTTAAACGTTATTAATGAAGTTACAAAAGGAATGCTTGCAGTGTATATCTTATCATGAATTAGTAACAAATAATTTTGAGAAATCGCATCTTAGCCTTAAAATTTCTCTTAAGACTTTTGATGTTTTTGGATTTTGAAAGAGAAACTCGAAAATATGTATTCACAGTCACGGTTCAGAGTAAATATTTAAGTTTTAATAATAAATTCTGCTCTCATTTCCCACAGTTTAAAAATCCTTCATTTAAGACCCTTATGCACTTTGTAGTATTTTAGATTAAGTTCGTAATGAAAGCCACTATATTTCCGCTAGCTTTATAATTTCAGTGTTGTAGCTTTTATAAAATAATGCTATTACTTAAACATGAACATTCCAAATGAGAAATTGTGAATCTCAGGGGTTTTTATTTGCTGTTTTCAATTGAATCATTTTTAACAATGATTGCAGTGTTTATCTTGATGGTACAAGTAGTTTTCTTGACAGTGAACGCGCTGACGTGCTTCCGCTATAAATATAATAGGGTACCCTCTGTATGGCTAATTAACGATTGTGGTAAGCATATGTTCCTAAACCTTTGTTTCTACATTTTTGAAATAGGCAATTAACTGCGCCTGTTGGCGTCGGAAGCGAACAAGTGTTCTATAAAGATGACCTCATTGTAGCCCCCATTGGGAAGTAATTGCATGGGTCTGCAAAATAAAATTATTGCAAAGAAATTTCCTTGAAAAAATATCGGCATGTTCATCGTCCTCGGTACCATTTAAATCTATGAATTAAGTTCCGAATGTCAGCGGAAAGCGTCCGATTTTTAATTTGCTTGCTCAGAATTCGTTGAGCAAACGGAGCTTGCTTTTATTTATTCGTTTTGCTCTTCATTCTTCCGCTTGCTCTCCGGTCCCCTTTCTCTCATATTTTTCTCTTTCCTGTTTCCTTTTATCTGATTTTTTGCCCTCTCAACTCCGCGTCTTAGATTGGTATCAAAAGAAAAAAAAAGTAGAGGGTTGAATGTATCGGTGTACAACATTTATGCCTCTCACCATTTATGCCTCCGACCTCTCACACCATTTCTGGGCGACCGCAGGGAAACCCTTCCCCCACAGTTCCTTCTCTCTCTCTCTCCCTCCTCTACATCATTCCCTTCTCACCCCTTCCCTTTCGCTATAGTATTAGCTATCCCGAATGTGAGTGGAGGAAGGTCGTCTTCCTACTCTCGGCGTTGGTGTGTGTGATCATCCTCTCCCATCCACCCTCACGTTTCCCACCAATCACGACCTTCCGATTGCCCTGCGCATACAAAAACCGCGCTTCCCGTCGTCCTGAGGCTGAAACCGTCCCTATTCTCCGAAAACAATCCATCTACCCGGTGTCCTCCCCATTTCTCTTTTTCTTTTTTTTTCACATCTATCCCTCAAACACATAACAACTATTCTCTTCTTTTTCCTCCGCGTTCCCTTCCCTGTAGTAACTATTCCAGAGTAATTTTCATTCCCTATGGAGGCATTCGCGAAATTTTAGTATATCGATTTTGGAAATAATATCACAGTTTTGCCTGCATCTTAAGCCATTTAGAACAGTGGTCATGGATAAAATATGAGAAGACGAGAGAAAAGGGAACCCACATTGAAAATGGTCATATACTCCCAAAAGCAACAGCAAGCCTTGAAGTGCGCTTCCCGTGAGTTCCAGAATTGAAATGAATGCTTAAAAAGGTTTTCTAACATCATATTGATTTCATGTATATACATAGGTATAAATCTTTCTCGGCAATCTTTTTCAGGGCAGGCAAACTCTAAAAGATCTTTCTTATTTAGAAGGACTTGTGCCCTGTTACCAAAATCCTTCGTACTTCTTTATATGGTATAGTTATATATTGCTATTCACATATGCCCTTATTTTCCTGCTACTGCTACTAAAATTCCTTTCTTGGTCTACCTCCAAATTTCAGATTATTCTCTATTCTCTCACATATATGTTGTTACTCTTCTTCATCGATTCCCTCAACTCCAACATTTATTGTACAAGAAAATTTCAAGTTACTAATATTCTAGAGTAATGTAAATACAAAAATATGTGAAGATATTATTATTATTACAGGGTAATCTACCGGTTAAGGTAGGTTTTTGGATAGACACGATTATGAAATAAACATTTTGTAACTCCAAACAAAACCCAATCCAGCAACCTACTCTACATCAGGTCCCTCTTCATCTCTGTGTACTTCTTTCCTCCCTTATGTGAAGATATGCTGTTGTTGTTGTTGTTGATGTTTTCATTACTTTTTCACCTCAGCGTAATAGTTTAAATGTCGTAGCCAAACAAAAAATGCCAAAATATGAGATCCGAGTTCAAGGACTGGAGTTATTAATTTTTATTTAGCTTTCTGCTCGCTGATTCTGATATCATGTGTAATGAACTGATATACCAGTATATTGCAAAATCAATACAGTACGTACTTTTCTCTTTCGGTTCGAAACCCAAGGTTTAAAACTCACTTCCACATTCTCTTCCCTTCTTGATTCCTCAAAACATATCTATTCCCTATCCCTCCGTTCCCAGAGATCCAAAGTGAATAGGTCCCCCTTAGGGATTGGCTCTTAAATGGAGCCATTGCGTTCATACATCATTTCGCCAACCTTAGCTCCTTCTCCTCCCATAACGCCCATTCCTTCTCCATTCTCTCACACATCTATCGCCCTTTGATCCCTCCCATATCCCAGAAAATTTCTTCGCACTTCCTACGTAATGTCGGATTCACGTTATGTGTAAAGCAATTGCGAGAAAAGACAATCAGAGCGACAATTTGGGATATCATCTAGATTTGTTTATCTGTCGGATGTGTCATCGAAATGAAAATTCACCAATGGCTTCTGCATGAACTCCGAGCACTGACTATATTAATGAAATTAGTATGTATTTCGTTACGATTGGCTGTTTAGATTCACGTGTAGGGGAGGCACTTGGACATAAGCACATGTTTTTCATCAAGACTTTAAGATTGGCTGAAGGATGACTTTACCCGAAGGTCTCAAAGGATATTACCCATTATTGTGGGCGCAACACCGCCCTGCGACAGCTCTTAGATCCACCATCTCCGAGCTGACTCTGCCCCAATCTCTCTCCCTCTTCACTTAGCTCTCTTCGTCCTCCCTCCCTGTTAATACCCCAAACCAAACTCAGTAGTATTTTCATTATGCTCTCTCTTCATTCTTCTCTCCATCCTCTGGGATTACTTCGTCCTTGCTCGTCCCTCCGTTGCGATCTGCTTCTCTCAAATTTCACGGTTAAACGGGACCACCGTGGCAGCTCCTGGCTTCTACTGCGTCAAACTTCAAAATGTTTTCTTCGCCTTCTCTCGCCCTTACGCCTTTCGCTCTTCCCTACTCTTACAGATGAAACCATCGTTCAGGGTCCATACTTTTGCTCTTCGCTTTAAAACTTCAGATTAACTTCCATCTCCTCTTTTCCGGTCAGTGGGCCTTTTCCTCTTCATCCCACACCCTTCGCCTCTTTAGCGTACCTCTTTCTTTCATGCGACTTACCTCCTCTCATCTCTCATACCCCCTCCCCGCTCCGTTTCCCTCCAACTCTCTCTCTCACACACTGTAGCTTTGGAACGAGGCCATATACATGTCAAAGCGGCGTGATCCTAATGAATAAATTGGCAGGCGAGACCCTCGTCAGCCCAACTCCCGCAACCAAGAGAGTGCCAAACTCCCCTACCTCTCCCGCCCTCTTCCCAAAGCTTCCCACCCACCGCTTCTTCCCTGGTTCTCCTATCTCCGCTCATCAACCTCCTCCTTTTCGGCTAACCTTGAGAGGGGATGGGTAAAGGACGTGTGGTGTGGGAGGACGACGGACGGTTGTGGTTGGAAAACTGTCCTGAAAGAGTGTAACGTGCGTGTCACATATAATTAGGTACACATACATTCATACATACATTTTTATTTTATTTTTTTCGTGTGCACGTATACGATATGGCGATGGGTAATTTTCTCTTCCGTCTCTGCTGTCTCTGCGTCAAAGAGGAGAAAAGCTCGGCCGATATCTGCCAAAGTCTGACCGAGTGAAACCGAAGGACATTCAGGGTGAGTGGGAGACCCCTTTGTGCCGGTTTCCGTAAGGGTCGGGGATGGATGCGGGTGTTTTGTGGCTTGAGTATAGGATTGGGGGAGAGTGGGGGAGGGGAGGATTCATTTGTAGGACCAGTGTGTGAGGGGGAGGGAGGGGTGAATGGATTGCGGGGTGGGGTTTTAACTGAGAGCCTTGTATAAAGGAAGATTAAAGATTGGCGGTGGGGGTTGGGTGGCATGGACATATGGGCTGTTTTGAAGGGATCATAGGGTTGTCAGAGATCTAGAGAATGGGAAGAAGGAAAATTGCGGCGAGCGGAGGACCGAGTGATCGCTGTGGTCATCAGATATGTTGAATGATCCCCTACTACTTTAATTCCGTGGATGAAAAGAGACCGATACAGTCATAATTGGTTTTCAACCGTTAATGTGATGGGTTTAATACTTTCACACTATCGTGTTTGTTGATGAAAGGATGGGCAAAATTATGACGCCTTGATAAAACATTTTGAGACCGGACTCGTTTTCTAATGTCATGGATTAAAATTAGTCTCTGACGTGTAGCGAGGAAGCTGCGATATGCCGGTGACTGAACTTGGAAACTGTGGGTCTGCATAGAAAATGTCAATTGATCGCTTGAAAAAAGTTGCTGATGACCTATTGTTGTCAATAGTGACAGAGTTTTCGGGAGGAACATGAAGGAGGAAACTTTGTTTAAGTGGGGGGGATTGGGTGTCTTGGTGAGTTAAGACAAAGTTCAATTTTGTTGAAAGCATGGTGTAAATGAATACCCGGCAAGTCTGGTCGATAACGCGCTCCCGGCTATTCAGAAGTTCAGGATTCAAGCCCCCCTTCGGTTTTTGAGATTTTTTGTCATATAATCACTTTTCTCACAAAACTTCCGCTGCGAATTTACATTATTACGTGACCGTTGGATCAAATTAACAACCCAATCTATTTAACAAATTACTCTTTTAATAACAACCAATTACTCTTTTTGAGATAGTTAAGTGGTTCTTTCTTCCATTCACAATTAAAAAATATAATCTCAGAAAAATAGCTCAGTGGGCATAGCGCTAGGATACAGGCCAGAGAACGCATCTGGGCACCCTCAGCTTCGGCTGAGTGATTTTTCGATAACCAGGATTTTTTCTGGGAAACCACAGGCAGCACAGAGCTCGGAACGTGTCCCCTTACCCCCGATATGTGGATTTCACTTCCCTTTGGGCTTTGAACTAGGTGAGGTTTACCCTCATCTATCAAACCAAACTTCGGGTTGATACTGTGCCCAGTATGCTCCAGCCATTATGCTCTTACCGACAAAGCTGAGAAGAGGCGGTCGACCAACTATTGATTCTACTTACGTGTCTCGCCGAAAAGAGTTTGTCAAAGCATTTAACTGTTTTATTTTAAACGTATCCAAACAATCTTCTATATTTAACCTACTCTGTTCTCTGACGCTCTGTGTAGCGCTAACTGCACGAATGGGCGATGATACGCACCTTGGATTGGCCTGATTGTCCAAATTGTTTCGGCGGATATATTTGGTGTAAGATGACTCGTAAGATGACTCGTAAGATGACTTTAGGTGTTTGTACTACTATTTTCAAACAACAGTATTTTGGGTGATTTTACTTTATCCTTTTTAATGATTTTTCCTCACTTTTTCTGTTGTTTATACGATTGGGGAGGGAAGAGTTTCTACCTGAATTTGACAAACTCCATTGACGTTTCAATTTACTCGACGGCCAAGTTAACTTGTGTGCGCAACAAATGCGTGTCCATCGTACGAGTTCTAATAATAGAAACCCATACAAGTTACATGATCATTCGTTTTTTATACAAAATACTCTGTAGATGATTATGAATGTTGAAGGGAATACGACTTAAACCCTATTGTTCGTACATATACATACTTCGAAATGGAAGTATTTTTTAGAAACTAGGTGGTTTTTATGGAAAGTTTTGAAGAGGTCTTATCAAAACTTTTACTCCATGTTAGTGATCATGGATGTATCTAGAGCAGTAATCACTTAAGTTGGAGTAATAACCTATTGATACCGTGGACCATGGAGAAATTCTATCATCATGTACCTACACATATATAGCCTAACAGATTCACAAATGACTACCTCCCTGTATTCCTGTGGTTAATGAATTCACTTACTGGTCAGTTGGTCCACAGCAATCAGGCTGATCATTCAGGACGATTTTTAAGTGAGAAATGAGGTGTGAGAAAGTTCAGATAGTATAATGCCTATGAATTTTTTTACAGAAGCAGAAAAAAATATTTAATAATGCATAATTATAATAAATTTTAAAGCAATAGTAATAATCACGTAAATAGAGTGTATCGTATTCAGGGAGGAGTGGAGGAAATGGAAAGAAGAAACCAAAGTACGGGTAAATAGTGAGGGAATGTAAGAAATGGGGAATGATAAAGAACTACTTGGGCGGTATAGATTATGCTTGTAGAGAGGGGGGGAGCGACAGAGGAAGAAATGATGAAGTAGGGGAAGACATAGCGTTGGCTTGTATGACGCTAGCTTGAAGATGAAAGTTGACTTCTCCTTTAAATCACCGCCTGACTTTCTTGGGGTGTTACGTCATGACTAAAAGTGTTTTTTGAATGAGGGACGCCTGGGCGGCTTGGGGATGGAGGGGCCGGAGGGGGATTATAAGTGTCGTTCCTTTTAACGCGCTGATGCTGTGCTCAGTTCCTCCGTAATAGTGGCCTTGCTTTTTAAGGAATCTCATGCATCACTTGTTATTCGCTGCAAAACTCAAGCTGCTGTAACGACCCCGCATCGAGAAACGCGTGTGAAAATTTTTTTGCATGAATATTTGACGACACTCAAGTAAATTTCAGTTGGACCAGAAAAATCCTCCTCGGTTGTCCATTAGGAAATTATTCTTGCACTCTAGAGCAAAAAGGCTTCATAAAAACGACAATGGCAGATTTTGAAAAGGCATGAATTATTGTGTTCACTTTGCACTTTCATTACCTTTCAATTTAGTGTTATTTAACGACGAACATTTTTATGCTAATCGAAGAAAAATAAAGTAAATCAGTCTAGTGTTTGATTTTTATTTTTATGCACAACGGTTTCTAGATATTCACTGTTCAATGATGTGCGATTGAAGTTAAAGATGTAAAATGCCCAGACCCAAAGGAAAATATAGAGGGTCTGTGGCTTATCTAAATGAATACATTGGCCTAATTCCCATCCTTCTTTTCACTTTATGTTATGCAATGGCATGAAAATAAAACTTGGTATATCAGGCAATGCAATGCTTAAGTCATCGAAGCAAAACCCTTTTTGATATACCTGAGTGTTAATAAATTAATAACATCACTTGCAATTTGTACTTTACTCTCACACTTGTCCTAAGAAAGTTGAGGATTTGCGGAAATGAGGAGCTATCTTTCATCCGCACTTCAAGAAAATCTTTCATCCGCACGACTGGGCTTCCAGCTTCCTGACGATTTCATTATACATTTCACGATCTACAAGCTTTTGTCATACAATTTCCCATCTCTCACCTATTATTATACGAGGTCCTGTTGTTGCATCTCTTGCCACTTTTATTTAAGTTGAGCATCAAAGTCCCTCTCGCCCTTATCCTCAACTCCCACTCGGATCTCGACCACACTTCCCGTGCCATATTTCCACTTTCACACTTTCCTTGCCTCCGCTTCCCTTCGGGGGTGTTCATTTCGCCTTACCCTCCCTCACCTTCACTACCCACACCTCCCATATCCCCTACGGCGGAGAACATCTGCCACATCATCCCACCTCAGCTCCATCCTTCATTCATAACCTTTCACACCTTGTCCGACACCTTTCCCTCATTACGCCAACAGCATCGCTTGCTCCAGGAAGACTCTAGTACTTCTCCTCCATTACCACCTTCCTCTCCCCATTCTTCCTCAAAACCTTCACATACTAAGTAACGATATCTAACAAATGCGGGGATTAAATTTGGGCAAAAGAGATACCGCGTCAATTAATCAGTTCATCTAAGTATTCCCTAACCTCATTAAAGTTCTTACGATAATCCAGCAATTTGTCAGTTTTATTGCTTCACGAAATATTATTTTCCTGTCATTATACTTCGTTCTGCCTTTGCGGGCTCGTACGTCGTGACATGGTGAGATTTATTTTATGGGTGGTTGAATTCATTCATGTCCTCTGGTGAAGTAAATACATGTTTCTCTGGATTAGTTAGTGTATCGCTTAGTGTACTATTTAATTGAGCAAATTTGTCTTTTGATGTAGTTAAGTTATTAGAACTTGCGAGAGGTGAGGCAGATGAGGTTAAAGAAACCGTTTCTTTGTTAATGGGCGTGTCCAGAATTATGTAAACCTGCACAAATCCTTTGGTACGAAATTTCTCTATAGGGATAATATAAGCAAAGAATAACAGAGCTTTATTTAGGATGTTATGAGCGTACCCTAAACCTGTTATTAGATGAGGGAAGTGATAAATACTGTTTGCTTTGAACCTTTTTAGTGATGGTGGCTTGAATTTTGTTATTTTTATCCTACAGTTGCGCAGCCATGTCTTTGCGATAAAACGAGCATATGTGATGCGATTTAAACTTAATCTTACTTCAGCTACTTCGGAAAGCATAAGTAATCTAACTATCTAGCTTGAGGCGGCTTAATCTTTCTCTCTAATTATCTTCAACTGACGGTTAATAGTCTTGCTACACCATTTAAAGATTATAGCTTGTCATACACTGTGTTAGATTTGTAAAAATTTACCCAATTTTTTTAATGTGACCACTCCATATTATTGGTGGAATAATAGTTTTCATAATGCTCCAATGAATATTCTTTTTTCTGTCCACAAATACTATTTATTCTTTCGTGTGACCATCAAAAACTGGTAACTAAGAAGCTAAGAAACTGGTTCCTAGTTATCCAAAGTGATACTTGAATTTTATTATTCTCAGTTCTTTATTCCTTCTTCTCATTCTACAGCCTAGGGACCCAAAATATTTACTTGGCTCAGTAAACAGATCACGGTGGTTTTAAACGTACGTCAGTAATTGGAAGAATAGTTTTAAAATTTACAGCAAAGCCCATTACAGTAATTTTTGACATTTTGGCGCGACAGCTTTTACCCATGGCCCCCATTTTCATCCCTTTTTTAGTCATTCATTCTTACTTCACCGAGTTTAAACTTCGTCCTACGCGAACTTTTTTCCAGCAAGCATCATTCAGTTGAAGTGACTTCATAAATTTTTACGGGTCAATTGACATATAATTCAAAATCATTGCGGAACCTTCAGAAACCCTGCAACGTTATATAACGGCAAGGGAGCTCTCTTTTTCTAAAAATATTCCAGCATCTCGATTTTTCCCCATATCAATGTCTAAATTGTTGGACACTCGCCACTGGGGTTTATATCCATTGGGAGAAGGATAAACCTCAGTCCTCAATGGCGAATGGTCTTCTTTGCTTCTGACGTTGCGAACCCTTCAGGCGGGCTCTTCCACTGCACACAAACGACTCAGATGAGGGAGAAACTGAATTTAGCACGAGTGTCTTTGTCCCTGCCCTTTTCACTTCTCCAGATACTCCCAAGGGAATTCTTGGACCGCTTCATTTCAACTCAAGTAATTGCGATACATAATTATTTGTAACTTCATGACAATCCAAATAATTAAAACTTTAAACAACATTTTAATCTTCTGCGCGAGACGTCACTTTCGTTTTCCTTCATATTTTTGGTGGCAGGAGGTTGTTATTATCTCAGTATTTTTGTTTTTCCTAATTAAATTGTCTGCTAAAGCAACTGGACTCTTATAATTCTCTTGTGAAAGGATTTAAAAGCTACAAGGTCTGACCAGAAAGTAACTTACGTTTCGGCCTAGCGTGGCGGTGGGTAGGGTTAGAGGCACCATCTTGGTGTCTAAATGTCCCTACACTCAGTACGCATCCTGCTGTGGTAGTGTTCAGACTGTGGTTCTTCTACCTTGCTCATTTGATAACTATTAAAATGTGCGCTGCAATAGAAAATCCGGCGAGTTGTGAAGTGCGACCTGTGATTAGGTTTTTACCGGCAAAAAACCAGAAGCCAATTGAAACTCAAAAAGCAACTTTGTGAAGTGTACGGAGACGGATTAATGAGTGAAGGTGGAGTGAGGCATCGGTGCATTCAGTTTAAAAATGGCCACACCAATATTCACGACGACCACTGCAATGGTCGGCCTAGCCTTGTGGCAGATGAACTTGCGGTGAGAATAAACGAAAAACTTTTAATTTATTATTAATTATCGTCGGTAGAATAGTTCTGATAAATGACTCAATTTGAATGGCGACTAGGTAGAAAAATAGTTCACGAATGTGCCTTTCAAATGTTTGTAATAAAGCTTTGTTTTGTCACTAGGTTCATATTTTATTTCAAAACGTAAGTTACTCTCTTGACCGCCCGCATATTTCCGTCATTGATATTTTTCTTTCCTCCTTTCAATGCATTCAAACTGATTCTTGAATTTTATTATCACCAGTTCTTAGTTCTTTCTTCCCGTACTATACGTGGATGCTATTAATAACATGAGAGATAGACTTATTATATTTCTATTTATTATATTATTTAAATTTAAAGTCAAAAATTAAAATAATATGAAATCTCTGATTTAAGTTAAAGTTTCTTAAATCCGTCAGATTTAACTGATAAGTTAACGGGTAAACCGTTGATTTTGGCAAATGATTTCTGTTTAAGTTGTCTTTCAATTTATCCACTATTAATTTAATGTGTTTAGAGGTATTTCCGGAGTTCTACTGAGTGGGGTTCATTTTAAATATACCCTTGAAGACAATGGCCGAATGAGCCCTTGAGACGTCGCATATGGGACAACTTAACTCAGGAATTTTTCATCACGACATTGACTAGTTAAACAATGCTCACTCCTTGAGAGGAATACATTTCCACGATATAATGTACCAAATTTTGTATGCTATCACGTTCGGTTATGAAAACAAAATCAGCACAATTTGTTTTGGTATCATGAAAATTCATGATATTCAATAAAAAAACGTACGTGTTTCAAGATTTCAAAATTATCCATATTTATTAAAGATTCACTGCAAAATAATGATTATTACAAGAATTGAAATTCGACTATCCGAATTGTTATCAACTAAAGCGTCTTAACTTTTCTACCGTCTGTTGTAGAGAATCTGGAATCTCTAGGGGATAAAAGCGTTCGCTCTCTTTGCCGTAGTGTGATAGCATCATCATTCGATGAAACTAAAGAAAGGGTTCACTTGAGTAGTAGATTAGTATAGTTTAGTATAGTATAGAGTGTAGTATAGGGTACTGCAAAGAATACTATAGTATAGTATATAAACCTGTTTCCATTCCATGATTAACTTATCGCTTTTGTTTTTACAAAACTTTGTAGAATGTAACAATGAGTTGGTAAAAATGAAAACCATGTGACATTTTTCTTTGATTCATCATCAGCTACTGTACTCTTTCCTAAGATGACGCCGATGGTTTACTATTAGCTATAATTCACGATCTCCTAAAAATTGGTTACTTGTAATGTAAAATTATCAATTTAAAGTGCATCGTACTGCTTCAACACCGTTTATGGCTGAACTAAACCGAATCGTCAATACCTAAGCGACATTCGTTGATTATTCTCTCGGTTAAATGGACTGTTAGGCCCCAAGCCTCGTGCCCGTGACCTCTTATACTGCCATAAATATTTCGTGACTGCTGATTCCCTTGTTATATGCGGATGCGTCTCTTTTCCTCCCGCTTTCCCTAATGGCCTTCTTCTACTCATCCTAAGTGGGTTGGCGGAGTCGCGTGCATCCGTGATTCTCGTAGCATGCCTTGCTTTTCGAGTGGCAGAGAAAGAGTGATAGAGAGAGAGACGGCAAAAAACATGCGCATCCCGGCACTCATTCGGCACTGCATTCTTCTAACTCCTGTTCCAGTGACGTCGTCGACGAAGCTACGAGAGCGCTATATGCCCGCACTCCTCTTCCTCTATATCTCTCCTCAAGTGTTGCTAAGTTTAAAACAGCGCCTTCCCAAAAGTGCTGCTATCATCACTCCCCGTGAATTCCTCCGCATGCTATCGCTCAGGCACCAGTCGATCACCTCTATTATGTAGTTTTTTGCCGAGTAGAAAAAATTACCTTTTCTACCTGTTGCAATTCTCTGATTTTTTTCCACGCGAAGAACTCCAAAGCGACTGGTAAATAATAACGCTAATTTTAACGATGAATAAATTCGAGTTTAAAGCTTATGTTTGTGTTTTTCAAATTTATGGTAAATTTTGTTTAAATTAACGGTAGCTGTAAGATGCCCAAGTGATTTTGCTTTGAGTCAGAGTCAACGTGGCTATCTTTCTTTTCCTCGGAAAGGCAGTTCGTTTAGCTATTCTATTTGCCTGTGTAATGAAATATTTTAATCCGGAAATAATGGGCTGGAGTATTTTAAATAGTCAAACTTCCGACTTCGTAATTTTTATTTCAGTTTTGATCCTTTTTTTATCGCACCCATTATCATTTTATTCCTTCGCCCACATGCTTCAGAATTTTTTCGCATATTATCCCTTTTCTTGCGTTTTCATTAAAAAAAATAGCAGATACGTTTTGCGATGTTCTCGTCGCAGAGAGAAGGAAATGAAAAAATGAAAGGAGAGTAGGGAAAGATGAAGTGTTACTTGGAAATGCTCTGCATTAATTTGTCAGTAAGAAGGGTAAAGGGACAAGTTAAAAAGAGTAAGGAGAGGACTGTGCCGTTGGCTTGTTGGAAAAAATAATAATCTTGCGAATTAGAAACTATATTGCTATTTGATATTTTCTTCGTAACACATCAAGAATAGCAATAAAATCACATTTAGACACCAAATGTTTGAAATTTTCGATAGTTGAATCAGGCGTTTAGGCCGGCATTGTTTTTTTCGACATTTGAAAGTAATTTTGGAAATACTGCAATGATAACACAGTTATTCTACGGATGTAGCTGTGCTCATTTTGATTTTTTTAAATTTAATTATTAACACTTTCTCCAGTGGATCTCAGTTGCTAGCCGCAAATTCCAAACGCGGTCTAGCCAAGCATGGGAATACTCATAATGTTCAAGTAAATTTAGTATTCTTAGAATTCAATACCGTCATCGACGAAATGCTTTCCGACAAACTAATACATGTATACGGGTATTTTTCCATAAAGTATGACATTAATAGTTAATTCGCATGATTTTTTATGCAAACTACAATACTATGGTATCAAAAACGGGGTAAACAACTGTATTAGCGAAATATTGTCTTTTGTCTTTTATCAACTTATGTCAACTACCTCACATTTGTGGCTTGCACATCAGTGTCTTGCGATGAATTTTTTAAATCCACCTGGGTGTTCCAATCTACTGATTTAAGGCGATATTATGAGTCAAAAGGTCCAGTTGGGTTTCACAAAATGATGCATTTAACGAGACACAACTTGTGTATATTTTATACAACTTGTATAAAATTTCATGATCTTTTGCTAATCCATAGTGATTTATCATGAGAGGGCTTGAGTATGCTCGCATTTATAAGTATTTTAACGTAAGTGTGATTGCATTTGTTGAATTAATGACGACTTAGGAAACTCGGCTAATAGAAGGATGAACGTAAAAAAATTAGAATGAGAGGGGACATAAATGATTAGGAAAGAGATCAGCAGAGTTCAGGGCATAAAGGGATTGAAGGAAAGGAAAAAAAGGTAAAAGATATATCCAGGTGAGCCAAAGGACATAGCGCCCTGTGTAGTATTTGAAGCGGTGGGCGGAAGCAGACACATTCGATATTATCCTTTACTCTCCATTCACGCTGCAATAGTCAGAACAACCAACTGCTCGCATTCCTTCGTTCGCCTTAGCGTCTCAACACGCTTCTCTCCCTTCCCCACTCTCTCATCCTGCCTCCTTGTCTTACACTCACTCCCGCTCCCCTCTCTCTTCTTAAAACACCCTCGGATCTTTGGAGCTTATGTCGCAAGATGTGCACTATTTTTTTCTTCAAATTTCCTCCCACTCCCTCCTCATGTTTGTCTCCATCCATCCTGCCCCTCCCATTCCAAACTATTCTTGCTTGTCGAAAAAGCCCTTCCAACCCACTATTTTTTTTTAAATCTTTTAACAACTCTGTTCCTCATTATCTTCCTCAGCACTTTTGCCACTGCCGAGAGTGAGTCAGTGAGCAAATGAGTAGGTGGGGTTTGCAGTGGTACGAGAAGGCGGGGAGGGAAGTCATTGTAAGGCCTCGACTTTCATTATTTCAGTGATGCATTGAACTGTGACGACAAAAATTCATTGCAAAATATAGGCTTATCTATAGGATAGCTTTTCGAACCGGATGGACGGGTAAACTATCACGGGAACCGTGATAGTTTACCCGTCGTATTCCGCAGGGAATCAGAAACGGGTTTCTCTGGAAATTTCATCGGTTTTGGAATAAGGTTAAGCACCTTTAATGATCTTTATTGTGCAGTGTATTAAAATTTTGAGTCAAAATAGTCATTCCCAAAGAGGATATCAAGCAAAAAAAAAACAAGTGGAATATTAGATCGTGAATTGCTTCAGAATTTAGCAAGAAAGTATCCAATATAGCTGAAGTTTAGTCTCCAGAAAGTATGCAACAAATCTTGAATAAAGATATTAAATTTTAGTCGCCATTTATATATGTGTGTATGTGTATATATATATATGCTAAATGCTCGCATATGAATTTACTCATTGATATAAAATACTTAAAAAAATACTCGTATATGTATACATCTTCGAAAACAACTGCTCTTAAGCGACGACACAAATATGTAAAAAGTTTCATTAAAAACTTTACTAAACGTAGAAATACAAAGAATACGTGTATATTTGACGATGGCAGTCTTGCCGTTGAAATATCAATTATTTACTTGGCTGTCCTTTCTTTGTGTATGTGTGTTGAGATAAGTTTTAATCAAAGTATTTATGTATATATATAATTTATATATATACGAGCTCGTACATACACACACAGACAAAAAATCTTCTTTATTTTAATTGGAAAAATCTTTTTTTTCATTTGGGAATTTCTTTAATCATTAGAGGATGCTTATTATGAAATCATAAAAATGATTATGGAAATATTTGGAATGTTTAGTCTGGGTAAACCTAGAAACACAGGATATTTGAAAACTAGGTTGCTTGATTCTACGACATTGCTTTACAGCTGTATTTGATAACCATTAAGGTTCAACATAATGGTGGGAAACCTGGGTTCCTTTTTAGTTAAAAAATAATGCAGCCAATTGTGTTCCCCAGTAACCTACATTCTAGTTCACTCCTAAAGGAAAAAGGACGAAGATGGAGGTTTTAAAAGTGTGAGCGAGGGGAACGCGCAAATTGGGTTGAATGCATGTGAGAAGTGGGATGCAGGAACAGGATGGCGTCACTGCGCTTCACGCCTAATTCCAGCGTTGTAATAACAACATGCGTGGTACACATCGTGTAAACTCGCACGTACTCCCACTAGCAGTCTCCCTTGGAAGTCGGACGGTCTCTCGCTCTTCGTCTTTCCCTTTTAAATACTGTCTTTCCTCCGCCCTGCAGCTGCTCTCAGTGCATACTTATGCATCATGGGCCGCACCCCATTCTCCCTTGTAATGCTTCTTTTTTTGAAAACATTGCCATCACTCCACTCTACCGCGGGAATGGTGGGACTCTGAACTTGGATGCCGTCATGATCATTTTATGCCCCCGTGAGGTCGGTCTAATTCGTAGAGCATAATCTTCAAAGTCATCTCTTCATTCTTTGGCGCATATCGATTTTAGTTTATGATAATTTACCCTACCGTGTGCAAAATTAAATAATGACTACTATTTGGATATGCATTCAAGGGAGTCTACTTGTGATAAGAATGGTGCAGACCTTGTTCCCTGCCTACATTACACAGTATTGCGAATTTTAAAATATCATATCGAATTTAAGACCGCCATCGGAGGACTTGCAAATCGGCTTGTAGCTTTGGGAAACGTGCCACAGATAATCGCGAAAACATTAGCGTAAAATATAATCGATCCAAGCTCTGGGATCTTAGGCGCCGAGAGTCAGTTCTCCACAGCACGCCCTTCATTTACTAATAGACCGAGCATTATCGGTTGCAACGTTCCTAAATGTTTCCTGCAGTCCTTCGTGTATGTATCAAGTTAAAAAATGCGGAAGATATTTGGTTTCTCTGGTCACCCTCATTAGAAGCGAGGAGGGTGCTTTAAGTATCCAGAGACTCTTTTACAAATTTCGAAAACTCGCAGACTAATGCCGGCGTAGTGACCTCTTTTTGCCCCTTCGACCCGTTTTGCTTGTAGGCGCTAATGATCTCAGCTGTTAACGCCGGTTAATGTTAAGTTCCTAGGGCGAATGGGCAGGCGTTAGTGACGATCAAGGCACCTACGTTTGGCTAACGAGAGCTTGGACTCTGCTTTCTTCTTGAATTTTTAAAATTTCAATGAAAGGAAAGGCCGACCCCCTGTGCATTATTTATTGCTCGTTGATGTGAACAGCTTTTTATACTGGGCAGAAGTTAGTACAAATTAGATAAATATTCGAATTTATTTGGCATAAATAGAAGCAAGAAGACTTTCTTTGTCTGGTTTTCAGTTATCCCTCCCAATTATTAAACCCTCCAGAATTTCATCGATGGTGGTGGCATCCTATGAATGATAGATTTTAAAAATTATAGTAGAATGTTCTAGCTATTTTCCAAATTTATGAAAATTGCGTGCAAAAGGTACGCGAATTCTCATCACCTCTTGGAAAAGAAAATGCTACAAAAAAGCCAAACACTGATTAAAATGCGAATTGTCTACAACGGAGATTCTTAGCTAGGCGGAAAAGTTATGTTTATCCTCATGTTCGTAAAATTAAATGCCCCTATTCTGTATTCCGATTCTCGGTCACGTCACCATTTTTGAAGCCAAACTCTAAAACCTTCGCAGTTCGTTACGAATTGGGTTTTACTGCGGTGCTGGGTGCTAACTGCATTCCTTCACGGTTTAATTGAGAGCCGTTCGCACATCATTCCATTAACCGGAGGGTTTCGTAATTATTCTTAGGATTTTGGAATGAAGCTACTGCACAAATTCAAAACTGGGTCATATTTATGACCTCTTGATTACTCCTGCTCGTTTCCATGCCGACCTTCGCTTATGAGAAGAAAAACGACCGCTTGTCATATTTTCACATGTAGTGAAGGTGATTATGACCCAAGTACTTAAAACTGTTAACTTATACTAAACATCACTGGAATATTTTTAATTTCACTATTAATGGGAAAACTAATGCGCTATGAAATACTGTCCTCTTGAAAAGCATTCATGCACATACAAAAGGGAAAATTCTGTTTACCAACTATTTGAACTGTTTTCGATTATAATGCCAGAAAAATGAGTATTGTCTGTATATTGCCAGATTTTCTGTCGGACTGGACAGTCTGTTTTATTCAAAGTTTACTTTTGCTCTAATTATTGTCAACTACGAGACATGGGATAAGTAGAGAATCTCTTGGGAATTTCGGTACCTTAAACGCATATCTGTTTGATTCACAGAAATTGAAGCGCAGAGTTGGTTTCTAACACTTTCATCTTCGAGGCAACTAGTGGTTTCATCGTTCTTAATTATCATTTTAGGCAGATATCACGTTTAAAAGGAAATAATCTTTGTGCACATTTTTTAGAATATTGCTGATATTTAGCTATGAATTTATCGTTGACTGATATAATTTAAAATATGAAATACAAATTAAAAAACCAAATGGCGACCTGCGAGTCAACGTTCTTCCTCAAGTTGACATTTGTTTGTGATCCGACGGAAATGTCCAATATTTAAACAATGCGTCCATCTTACATTTAAATCTTTTATTTCTACACATTACTTTAGAGAATCACGCGAAGCACCAATTTTACTCAAAAAATTGTTTATGACGAAGTATTTTCAGTCGAGAAGTAAAATATCTGGTATCACTTGTAAGACTGAGGCTATCTGGACTTGTAGACAGATGATAGGTAATCTTAGATTTGAATCATCAGAGAAATGCCTAATTTCCGCCTCTACATTATACCTACGCCGATACATTAAATGATTAACCAGGACATTATGTCGTTTAGAAAGAAATTGCTCTCGATATGATATTATGGAGAAATATAATAAAACCCCTCTGCTCCTCTGCTGTTGAGATCGTCATATTTCTAGCTCTCGGGTGAATTGATGCTAGTTGAGTGGCTCCCAAATTATAATCTTTGAACTGTTTGCAATCTGTGAAAGCTACACCCACCAATGATGCACAAAATTCCAAAATAGATCCTTTTGTGACAGTTTCTCGAATTGGACGAAAGGTTCTTAAAAAGTCATTAATATTTGCGCAATGATTGCAATCCATAATCAGTGCCATTAATTACGTGCAGTGGATGCAGATTTCTCTTTTTCTTAAATACATTCAAATTTTTTACTACGTCAATACGGTGATCGACAGGACTGAGTGGAGGTCGGGCTTTTCAAAACTCCGAGTAACGTTAAAAGTTACTGTTATACGAATATGATGAAAAATGTTACATTGAAGCTTACGTTTGGCGTTGCCAGGTTTTCTTTCATAATCATTCTATGTCGTTTCGGTCTGTTGATGCATATGATTACGATAATGTGTATGCGATTGTGTATTTTTCTATAGTCTGGCATATGTACGTTGGAATGTGTGGCTTTGCGGTTCATCTATTGTCAACATCTACTGCATACGTACACGTAGATCCAATATCTGACTGTTGACGGTGTATGGAAAAAGTGATTCATATGCGCATGATGAATGGATATTGTTCTTCACATCCATGGAGAGTTGACGTATTGGGGCCCTTGCAAGCATGTGGACGATGAGCAGTGAAAGTATTTAAACGTGTACCAACGTCGTGTCAAACGATCTTGTCGCACGTAAGGACCTCCTATTCCGTTTCCTCGTGAGTAGCAGATTTAAATAAATAAATTGCCCTCACAACTAAAACAACACTCACAAAACCCACAGCAAAAAAGTTTCACTCTGGGTGCATAAACTTTCCAGCCACGTAAGTGCAAAACTATAGCTTTGAACGAATCCGTTTAGCTCGCAAGCATGAAAACTTTAGGTATTCATGATTTGTGTTGATATTAAATACTAGTATATCCTTTGAGGACGGTAATATTTGGTCGTCCAAAGGTCACGATAAGCGGAGAAATTAAGTTCCCCTTAAGAGCAAGTCCAAGTTCTAGATATTGAAAACGGTTCTCTCGGAATCACGTTCACAACGCCGCCTATCTCCTCCCCTCACTTTCCCCGCCGCCCCCTTCATATCTTTTCCTCACACCGTGATTCATCGGAATCTTGGCAAAGGCGGTGACATCACGGTCGCCCTTTTCAATCGTCACGAGGGAACGCATTCCATGCTTCGGCTAGTCGCTTACTCACGCCCCGCCCCCTCCCATACTTGCAACTGTAAGCGGCCTGGAAAGAGAGGAGGAATGCGTGAGACGAGGACGCTTAAGTGTCCGTATTATCATTGCATTGTACCGAGTCAGTCATTTCCTTCCAATCTTACTTTTCCTCCTAATTAGTCCGTGCACGATCGTCTTACTACTAAGTACAGCCAACGCACCAACTCATGTCGTTGGTGCAAGCCAAGTAATGGATGTGAATATCAGGGAGGTGAACATTTCCTCCTGTACATTTTGAAATGAAAGATTGGATGGAGTTTTTTAGACTTGCTGGGTAAAATAGGAAAAAAACTCTTAAACGTGTAACGTATTCCTGAATATTCTTTGGAAGGGCATATTTGGCCCTCAGAGAGGATGTATACATGTATGTATTTCAACAGATGCCCTCTGAAAGGATGTGTATGCATTTCAACGCATACCGCCAGAGAGGATACGTTGAAATTCACATCCTCTCTGAGAGTAAAACATTACATACTATAATACTCTTTTTTTTGTAAATATATGTGTTTAAGTTGAAAAAAGCTTAGGAATGAGGATGGCGTATTTCATGAAATCTCATTCGCATCGATGATTGCGCTATTTTAATTGAAAGAGTACACACTCAATTTTCCATCGTAGTGCAGTATTTATTCAGCATTTAGTTTCAGAGGTAAGAGATACAATTTCTCAGAAAATACTTGTGTAACAAAACATACTTTTGTCATGGCATAAGAAATCGAATAAAATGTACTAATAATTTATTTTTGGCTAATTATATATTTTTTCAATTTTTTTTTATTCAGGCCGTCTTTCACGTTCATTCCCGTTCAAAGAGCTGCGGGAGAGGCCTTGATAGTAACTTTTAATTGTCTAGGCTGCCGCTTGTGCGGCCACGATAATAACCGTTAATATACATCAATATACAGAATTTTCGGAGTGTAAAAATCGTATCCTGACCTAGGCGAATGATTTTTACACTTTGAATTCCCGTGTTGGGCTACCCACTAAGAGCTCTTAAAATTTATGAAGTTAGCTCAACTATATGACAGGATATTTGCAGAAGAATGTGAAGAATGAACAAGTCAGAATAGATCTTGATGCCTATTATGAAACCTTTCCCCCTGTATATGGTTCTAATTAATGTAGCTTTATTCAAAATTTACGTTAGAGACGCCCAGTGTAATCCAAACTTTTGATTGTTAGGGCCGTCTAGCATTGTAATGATGGATTACTGAATGAGAAATTATGTGAAAATCAAACAATTATGATAATTCAAATCATTTCGTGAAAACGACTTCCCTTCAGAAGACTCTAGCTGTAACGAGGGATATAATTCGTATGTCGCCACCAGCGAAAGTCACCTAAGCATCATCGAATCACTTCAAAAGCCTGCGATCAGTGACATTACCTCGATTTTTTTCTCTTTGCATATTTAACAATTAGTGTTAAAGGTACCGGAGTGGAATAAATGACTAATGAATCAAACGAATAAGTCAAATCAACCGAAAATAACACATTTTGCGTCCAAAATCATTACTATCCCTATCTGCATCAAACACTAAATGATTAATGTCAGTGCGCTTCAGTTTCTATGGTGATGTGATAATGGGGGGAATATTTAAATGAGTTTAAAAAATATTACTGTGCATTAATTCGGGTGTACAACCGTAGTCATATATAATTGGGATGATTCACAATAGCTTGTAGTGATTGGCTGCGCGCTGAGAGTACCCCACAAGTTAGTACCTAAGATTTTTGCCGAAAGGAACTTTTTGTTTATTGTATAGTACAATTTGCGTGCAGGAAAGAATGGAAACGGTGAAATGGACTGGAATGAAAACAAGCGAGGATGTAATAGGCATGCTGGGGGTGGAGAGGGAGAGAAATCGAAACGAGCCCGTAAATTTGAATTCAGAGCATTTTGAATTGAAATGGGATATTGAAGACAACGATAGAGGAGATAAGGTTACGTAAGCAAAGAAGAGGACGGAATAGGTTCGGAATATCCGAGAGAATGAAGGGAGGAAGGAAATATGCGGAATAGAAGGCGGGCAAACGTATTGCAGTGTCGGATGCCAGCTTGTGATTTGTTAGGAGAGTCTAGCAAATGTACGAAATGCACTTTTGAAATTTAGAATGTTGTACATAGAAGTAAAATTCATAACTGTTGGAAATAATTAGCAGTTTCATACAAGATATTTCAACTCTTTATTAAAGGATAGAGATTTCCCCTTAGGTGACTCCAGACAGTTTTCTCTGATTTGCCATATCGTTTGTCAAATTTAGGCGTAGCGAATACTTCATGATTTCTCCATTTTTTTCATTATCGCAGTGCATTTATAGAAATTGACAGCTTGGAGACGATTTTCGCCTAGTCGAACCTGTATGTTTCACTTTAATGTACTAATCATCGGTATCTTTCATTTCGTTGGAACTTAATTGTCGGTTTTGACTGTAAAATTCCAGCTTCTTGGCAAATATATTTTTATTTGAATCATGTCATGTGCTACAGTAATAGCGTTAAATTCGCCCTCGATGCCATTCCTGAGATATCTATGCTATTACTATTCGAACCTCATGCTTTCCGTGGGAAATTTTGGTCATCCTGTGGTGTATTCATTTTCTTCATTTATGATATTTACCCCCTCTCTTCTCCCTCATTCTGTTCCTTGCACTCGGCTCTGTAAATCCCTCTGTATCCTCCGTCAACGTCTCTCCCTACCTCCCCACGGACCCTGTATCCAGTGGCAATTAAACCGCCCTCTCTCCCTCTCTCACTCTCCACCCTCTGCTCCCATTAATGCATGTCCACCGTTCAATTTCCGCCCGTATGAACTGAGGCCAATTTATCGCGCCATTGTCTACCGCGGGAGGCTGTGCGCGTGCATTTTGCTCTCCGTTATATAACGCCCTTTTTCCGAATGTTTCATCAGACTAATTTTTCAAGAGGGGAAGAGGAGGGAAAATTAAAAAAGAGGATGAATTACAGCCTCACCGGCAATTGTCGTTCGTCTTTTTTTTCTGTGGGATCTCCGCTTCCCGGACTCTATAATCTCTCTCCGCCACTTCTCTATACATCTTCCTTCTCGTTCTCTTTATCCCTCTCTCCCCCTATCAATCTCGCTGTCCTCTCTCTCGTGGAGCGCCTGTGTGTGGTAGATTAAATTTTAAGGAATTAATTGCTTCATATTAAATACATGTGCCTCGATTTTTTTAGAATACATTTTCGAAGGAAGAGTATTTATCCGACGCGTCGCATCGAGACTCAGTTTTCCGAAATCTTTTATTTAGTTACTTTTCGGGATTCTATTACTATTAGGGCGTATATACGAGTATGATTAAGTGCTTGATAACAGTATAATAGGGGCAAAGTAGATTACACTAAAAGTAGCACATTCTATGGAGATTACGATAATACCGAATATGATTTGACTGATCTGTTTTCTATCTGTTTTTCGTGGTATCAATCATTCACACCGTGATCTTAAATTATTTATGGATGCTTATAAGTCACTCCATTCACCTGCTCATTTTGATCTAAGCAAACATTTTTTTTGGCAAATAAATGTAGATTAAGTTCTATCGAATGGTGGTCATAGGATATAGGTACCTTTGTCATGGACAATAGTTTCGTTTCTAAAAGAAAAAAGATCATCACTAAACCTTCCTACGTAATCGGGAATTATGGTTAACTGTTTTTTATTTGTCGCGTCGATAAGCAAGCCAGCGTATTTTTAACTTCAAGGGGAATTAAAGGGAGGGTGGCGTAAATTTTGGAGGGAGGTTTTAATCAGATCGAGGTGCATTTTCATAGGAATCAGTAAACATGCGTCCAATTATGATGGAATATTACCTCCAGCTGTGTCTGACGTGGGGCATTGTCGTGCATTACTCGAATTCGCCTTTTTTCGTGCTTTGATTTTATGATACCTACTTTTACTGCCTGGTCATTGTTAGCCACCTTTCACACATTCTGTTCTCCCAGGATTTTCGTTATTGTAAAGGTTGTTAATTACATCTCTATGAGCTCATTTAATAGTCCAGTGAGACTGTTATTCCTTAACACACTCTAGTGATTGAGTGGTTATAATTTTGTTTCCTTACTTATTTTTACATTGTTTGTGTGTGATTGAGATACCCGTGGGTCACTGTTTCTCAAACACCCCCAAATGACCGAGTGCGTTTTCCATCTTCCCCTTACTTGTCACTTTGTTTTTATCTACCTTTCTTAAACAAAATTGGTGTCAATCAAGTTTACGGTCTCGGCTCTTCCATTTTCTATGCATATGTTCTGTGTACCCGGTGGCTGTGGCATGGCTCGAGGTGATGTCGATTCCGAAGTAAGATATTGTTTTTTAGTGAAAATTTTTAAATCGCTTATAATCCTATCGAGAAAACGCCATGATGATTTGCCTAAGGGGGGGTCTAGTAAATGATCCTGATGTTTACTTGCTTCCGTTTTTATTGCAATCGACGACGATTCGTCTTGCAGCCGGATACCATAAATACCTACAGAGTCATCGGTATTGCACGATGTCATTTTTCTAACGACATGTCAAACTTATCGAGTAGTTTAATAGGGGGTTCATTTAACAAAAATGAATATTTTTAAAAATATTTGCATTAAAATCATTTATAGTACAGATTTGGGAAGACACGTTACTTTGGCTCGTCATTTTCTTAAATACGCGTAGAGTTACTCCGTATCGATGTTACTACCTTGAAATAACCTGTTATTATTATTTCGTAGCCTACTGTTTAAGGTACGTAATGGTGTGATGGACACAGCCCTACATTTCTAAGCCTTACCCCACGTTACACAAAACTGTAAATAAAGTCCGCATACATTCTTTTTTCCGTCATTCCGTCCTACATGCCTACCCTTTTCCTAATTTGTTTGCTCAACGTCCTTCCTTCTATCACAGTCATCAAAAATCCCTCGCCATTCAAAATGCTCCAAATCCATCTTTCCTGCCTTTGGATTTCTCTGAGTAACCTTCTCTCCTCTCCCACCATACCTAGTTCTTTTTCGTTCGTTTTCCTCTCTATTCATTTTACTTTTACCTTCCTTTTCCAAACACATCTCTAATGCCTGCTTTCTACGTCAATCATCTTGCATCAACGACCAAGGTTCCGAGCCGTACAAAACCACACTCCATGCAAAAGTTTTCACGTGTTTTCTTAACATCCTTGGAAAGAATAAAATCCAATTCAATTTACGACCCGAATATAACTCCAACTTTTCATCTCTATTTTCTTACTGAATTCACTGATGAAATAAACTACGTAATAAACTGCCGTAAGAATGGGGAGCGTAGCTGTTTGTAATGATTGGCATTAAAGGTTTTGGGTTGCCACGGGGATTAGAGGCATAGTTTTTTCTTCATATTAATCACGATCATTGGTAGTATTTATGTTCGGGGTGATGTGGAAGCGCTCAAAGTATGCCCATTGAGTCGAAGGCTATGCCAGTCTATATTTAGATCCACGCGTCTCGCATACACGGGCGTGAATACATTTTGTTTTGTGGCTGGTTTATTCCCCCAACCGTTGCACGACTTTTAGTGCGAGATGTTTGTCATTCTCCCCAGCTCCTTCGCTCCTTACTCCTGCCCACTACACTCCCAATCCCCACCCCCACTCCCTGCCATTGTGTCCTCCGACCGTCAATTGCAGCGGCTTTCAAAATGGTCGAGCGATGCGACCTTCATCTCATCCCCTCTCTCCCGCGGCACCAACCTCAAATGGCCTCCCCTCCCTCTCTAGCCACGTCGTCTCGACCCGAAGAGCCAGCCAGCCATTCATGGCGAATGCGAGGGCAGTTGGATGGTCGGGGGGTCATGAGGCGGGGAGTCAGCGCACAAACCGTTTACAGCAGCGATCGGTTCAGCAAGACTGGTCCATAATGGACCATCTCTCTGTACCGGGATCCTCAGGTTCGGATCTTTCCAAAAGGATAGAACCCCCTCATGCATTATGGCTAATATCAAGGTTGCTGCGGGAGTGGAAAATGCAGAAGGAAAAGGGAAATAAAACGAATTTGGGTCAAAAACGTGGGAATTAATTGACATTTCACGTGAAGTTTCTTAGACTTTTGGAGTTAAATCATTAGAAAATATATTTAACGGCGCGAAATTCACGCATTGGCGGGTTTTTGTGCGGCTGCTGCATGAAAGCAGTTTTGTTTCTCTTATACTGGTAATACATTTATTAGAAAGCAATGGAGTGCCAAATTTCGTCGTATAGAAGTCACTCGTTCTCCAATACTAATCAGAATAAAATCAAATTTCGACCTGTAAAAATCTCATAAACGCAGTGAAGTTCATGAGCTTGGAAATTTATAAAATTTGTTGTATGTGGGCAAATAACTCGGCTAAGATTTCTCCCTAATTAGCTATGAACCGTCAATAATTAAGGAACAGAACTGAGCGGGCATTTCATTGTAATGTTTGAACCGTGAATTATGGGAGAACTGTAGCTTTTTCTAGTGTAATGATCGGTGATTTCTTTAATCGTTCATGGGATTCTCAAGAAAGGCGAATTTCTAATGGAATTAACAGTAGACCTGGGATTTATTCAATAAAAACAACTTATTTGATCATCATGTATTGACACTGAAGTAAAAATATCAATGTATCTTTCCACTAAATTTTTATTTGGTATAACTCGTGGTTTCGACGCATCGGCGTACCTGAGGATCACACCAATGCGTCGAAATTAGATGCACCGAATAAAAATTTAGAGGAAACATACATTAGTATTTTTACCTCAGTGATAATGGTTTTCCACAGAGTGAAGCCTGAAAGCATCGTAAATGCCAGCTATTGATTCTTTTCGTATTATCATTTTCATGGAAGGAAATATTGTGTATAGTTGATTCAATCAACGATCTAAAAAGAAACAAGAGTTGAATCCACACAAGCAACAGAAAAACAAGCTAACCAGGAACAAGAAACAATAGAAATTAATTCATATGGTTGTGGGTGTGGATTAACGTAGGCACTCGTTCGATCACAATTTTCTGATATCGAATATTTATAAGAAATATTTAAGTAGGCCACTCATTGGAACAGCCCTTTCTATATTATGTTAATATTTTATTGAGATCACTGGCATTTTATCTCAATCGAATTTTCAAACCCGTTTACCCACTATAGTGATTACAAAATTAACCACATGCATATGACCCACATTCAGTGAAAAAAACAATAGCATACAACAGCATACTAAAAGCTGGTTTTTTTGGAAGATTTCAAAACGGCAGTTACATATAAATCCTTATACGCATTCCCTTAATAAAGATTTTTGACAATTATTTACTAGCGATTGTGAGACGAATTTTCCACAGGTTTTATCCCTGTGGAGAAACCGAAGGGTGAAGGTCAGAGAGCACATCGAGGTGGATACTGAAGTCGTAAAAGAAACACGTTTTTAGCAAGGGGTTTAAGGAGTAAAAAGGCCGAAGAATACGGCCATGCTTCGGATTCGCTTTCGAAACCATACAAAATTGTGGAGCTTGTAATTTATTTTGTCTCTTGCTTTCTTCAAGTTTTGCCATTTGAATGCAACTAGTGAATTAAACGGCAACCTAACATACCCCACACGGAAATGGTTTATTACGACATTGAACGAAAAAAGTCATTTTGTTCGAATGTGTCATTTCCATGAGTTCCTATCGCAGTACTAGCGTGCAAAAATAAATGTACAAATTGTTATTTGAAACTCATATCTCTGAGGGTATACAAGTGGTCTAGCTACAATTCCTATCATTTTGGATTTAATTAATTCATCCCTGCTTTGGATGTTTCATTGGTTTAAATATTTTTGAGCTTGAAAATTGTATTCGTAAGAAATCGTTAGCAGAAAATAGGTCAATATAATCATGATGAAATTTTAGAGATTAAAAAGTGCCACGCCGAACTTACAATTTCATAACATAATCGTTGTCGGAATTCTACTCGTCGGTGTGTCCCATTCCGCTAAGCATTCGCACGAAAACGTTTCTCCCCTGTATTTCACCAGTTGTATTTAGCACTCGTTCAACTTTTAAGGCCAAATATTCCAATATTTGAACTCAAATGGCCTGGCTTCTTTGATTCTTGATAATGACGCTTGCTAATGAGTTACATTTTCAAGACTTTTACGGTTGTTCTATTGCTATCTTGACTATCAAATTTCCTTCGTATTCTTCTATACATTATATGCATCAGATGTGACGCCCCACTGATCTCATGTTTATTTTTTTGAATCGACCGCGCAGATTTCCAACAGAAGATCTTCGATGAAAACCAAGTGTTTACCACTAGGGAAGACCTAGGAAAACATGGGAGCCGCAAAGCTTTTCGTGCCGGAATAGGCTAAGCCTAATCCACGATAGAAGATATTAATGACCATCGAGTTCACGCTATCGAAATTGCATCTGCAGCGCATACCTGTGTAATCCAAAGATAAGTCTATTGTCTCCTGCCTGATGAGGGATCAGAAGCCAAAATGAGATTTTAGAAAAAAGAATTTTTGTGCAAACAGACACTTTTTAAATGCTGGAACTAATACTATTTTTAGTGGTGGATTGAAGAAGGATGACATTTTTTTGTCGGTCTGCATCTTTTCCAAGTTGTCTGTTATAATTTTATCTCATTAATCTTTTTAAAATAACGAACATTGTGTATTTTGCTTCAAGCTTAAGTATTACGGAATTTTTAAAACTTTCATTGCGTTCACGTATCGTTATTTGTGACTTAAAAAAATGATCTTCTTTACTACTATCACCAAATTTTTTGGAATTGAAATTGTTTGGTTCTCAACGGAAAAATACGTAAATTTAAAAAAATTTCATTGCATGAAATATGAAAACCTCTCTGATCTCAATTGCACCCTGTGCACCCCTACAATGGATAATAATTACTTTTTAGTAATAGTTTTAGAGACAATCAAGTTTCCGTAAATAACAAGGGAGTTATCATACTTTTAAATTATGTTAGAACTCTTAAGAGAAGGAATGGTGGTGAGGACATCGGCGATGACGAAGGCACTTGACTGAATGCCGTCGCATATTCTCACCTCTCGTCCTCACGCTTTCATGTCAGGTAGGAAAGCGAGTAGACGAGATAGAATTCTTGCTTTTCCTTCAACTATTTACGTCCGCAAGCACGGAAAGGCGCCTCTTGTCTGATAGGAAAACCTTTAGCGACGATTCAGTATCGTCCGAGCGTCTCTTTCCTCACACTCTTAACCTCCTCCCCATTTCCTCTTCAGTAGGCCACACATTCCTTCGCCTCGCGACTTCCGTCACTCTGCCGTCCGTGTCTCCTTCGCCCGGAGACGGGAAGGTTACCCTCCCTGCCGCAGTTCGGATATTCCGTTTTTCCGCCTCGGGGTTACGTGCGTGATCTACGCATTCGGCCGAGCAAATCCCGTTCTACGTGTTTTGGGTGGAACGCTAAAACTCATATGTTCGTAGTTTGTCTTGTATCAAGCGTCTGATATTTCTAATGGAATCCAGCCAACTGGATTCCAAAGGTTTTGTTTGGAGATATTTTCACCCAATCCTGAATCGATTCAAATCGATCCACGAGAGCCGATCTCTCATTCGAATCTATTCCATTCGATCCCGTTCTCAACCGATCCAACCCAGATCTCTATGTAATTGAGGAAGCGCATGTAATGTAAAATATCTACGCCCACTTTCATAAGTGCATGCACTTTACTCACTACTTTAGTTCGTAAAAAACATATCCCATCGTTAAAAAAACATTTATGAGCTCCGTAATTCTATTTGGCAAATATAATATCGATTCAATCACGAGAACATCGGATGGATCACCTTGTCATCGGATGTATTGTTTGAATAGAGATTGAGTGACTCCTTTGCATTGAGATCGGATGAAGATAGATAATTTACATTGAGATCTGATGGATCGTTTGTATGGGAATCAGGTGACTTCTAAAAGGAAGGATATAAAGCCAAAATGTACCTTCCCTCTGATTGAAAAAAATGCGAGCACGGAAAGCTGATAATAACTAAAAAAACCTCGTTACAAAGTTGCAACATGATCCAACCAGATGCAATGCTGATATTCCATATCAATTTAACTTTAGCTGATCCTAGACTTTGGAGAATGTAACCTCAAGGTCCAAGCGTTCATAGCTCAATATTTTTGCATTACGATACGTCACTTCTACTGTATACGTAGCTAAGCATTTCACACTATGCAAGTTTTTTTTACCCCTTTTGCCCTAATAAAAAGCGATTATTAATAATTTTTGGTGCTCTATGTCTAAAGAGAAATTTCCATATTGTATTTTATCCCTGCACTGGATTGTGCAATTTGTAAGTATCACCAATTTATCTGAAAAACACATTGTTATTGATAAGTTAAATGATGATATTCAGGCCCTGACCAAGCTACGACATAATTCTGCCACTCAAAGATACTAAAAGGTTCGGGGGCTTAGGACACAAATATTTTGTATCGATCACACTGGAGATCGATTCAGTCACTGACAATGTAATATCATGGTTGCAGTTTATTGATTCATTCGATATAAAAAAATCGGGCGTTTGCGAGTCGACTCAATCTTGTGAAGTCGATGTTCTTTGTTTATACAGATTTTGGGTAGATATATCAAATATAGACATAATATCTCATCCAATTTGAATATTGAATTGTTTTCTATGAATCTTGAATGGTTAGAAAGATTAAGTCATATCTTCAAATGGATTACCCAGGAAGTTACGTAAGCTTCCTGTGGATGTCGGAGGAAATTCTTCGTAATTTTTCTAGAAATGTACGTATGCTTGCATTTTAAGCCATGCTCTAAAGTGTCTGAAGTTGATGTTCGCAATAGGTGAGGGAGTGTATTTGGAGGAATTCTTTATTGAATGTGTTTCAAACTTGTCTTGTTCGTGAAAGCTTGTGTTTTTCTTGAATTATTCCTGGAGAGCTTTGTATTTCACGTGGAATGTATTTTTACCATTGAGTCTCAAGTGGAAGCTTCGGTCGTCTAATAAACACTGCACAATCAGCAGCATAAACAAATGAAATAATTTAGTTTTTACGTTATAATGCATAGACTTACTTAGAAGATGAACTTGGTCACAATCGATAGCAGTGAGTAACGGAAAATACTTTTATGTGATCCTTTATGTAAAGTTTGGTCTCGTTTACATTGTCATTCCTTCATATTTAAATGAGAACTACGACTTATACATAAAGCGAAATAGTTTCGCTCAGATTATCGCCATGATTTAAACTACTCTTGGTCGTTTTGTACTGTTCGTACTGCCAGTTATAAAAGAAATGATGTCCTAGTACTAGAATGCCTTCCGTCGAAATATTTTATTAATTTCTCAGATTTATAATGCAGGTTAAGATTGAAGTAGCATTCGGATCGGGGGTCGGATGAGCTTACTTAAAATTTCAAAAAACTTACTATGAAAGAAAAACTTCATTTTTGTCGAACAGTTGAAATTAGTGTTTCAAGTCGTAATCACGGGAAACACTGTACCCTAAGGTGACCGTGACTGTGTCGGAGATTGTGAAATACTTAGTGGAGGAGGGAAAGCAGATGTGGTGGCGAAATGGTCATGTATTTGTGCTCATAATGGTGGGACGGATAAGAAGAACGGGTAGGTTGTTGGAAGTGCTTGAAAGGCGCTTGCTGACAATGCTGGTTTTTAGAAAAAAAGATAAAGAACGAGTGTGGGAAAAATTACTTCTTTTCCTTCCTCGGGCTTCCTCTTAGGAAGTGCAAGAATTGTGTCCATCGTTTCGGAACCAGGAATTCCTAGTAAAGGCCGTTTTTCACCCAAGGTAACCCGTCCGTCTGAAAATACGGCATTTGTTTGTTTAAGCTGGCGAGAAAAAGGTTGGGTGGAGGGAATTTCAATTTGGGTAAAGGGATTGTTCCGAGGAAGTCCACGTCGGCTTTGTCTTCTCTGCCCAGCAATTTATTTTTCCTGTTCGATTCGGTTGATATTTTTCAACAGACGCACATGTTTTTGTGTTTATGAAATATTTGTATTTTATGAGCAGAACTTATACTTTTATCGTACGTTTTTGCGATAAAATTAATGAAATACCTGAAACAGGATGTGCTGTGGGTTTTCTATGGGTGAGGGACAGTTTCCTTGGGATATTTGTGGTTCCTTGCGAGTTTTTAGAACCCCAGTGGCGAAAGTGATCTTTCCTTATTTTTGAGATCATTTTTAGAGAACGACTTGTGTACCGGTTTATCTTCCCTTTCGCCATTTTCCCGATACTTCTTTGTTTTAGCTTATCTCATCTGTCCTTTGCTTGCCTTATCTGCGTTGCTCTTCCTAGATTGGCTTGAAGATAAGCATGCGTGTGAGGTATGGTCGATGCACAAGCAGGCGGCATAAAATATATTGATGCATCAGGAAATCCGTAGAACATTTGGTATCAGTGTCTCTTGTTGGTAGAAACTTATGTCATACGTAGTCAGTATATGGACGATACGATTTACCCAAACTCGCTTTGGCATATCATCAGTTACCTTCGCATTTACATGGTTATGATGTGCGTTCCTGAATCGATTATTCTATTAAAGTGCTTTGAAGTGCACGGTGCTTTCAAGAGCATATGTCTTGCTTTCAAGAGCACGTGCTTTAAAGAGCATATGCGTTCTGGTGCTTCAACACCGTCTTCCATGCTAATAATTTCTTCATTCACGAAATTAATGCTTTAGTGGGCTATCTTTCAGCATAAATTAGCTTCCTGATTAATAATAGCTGGTAAAGTGCTCGAGAAAGTGAATATGTCGATTCATAATACAATATAACTCGCGTTGCGCGTTTAAAAGGGCTGAGGGGGTAGGTTCTACGGAGAGGATAGAAAGAGTAATATGGAATCCTTGGAGAAAATATAAGCGTAAGCGAAGCTATATTTTGGTAATAAGAGATTTCCTAAGTGACGTAGTCAACTTGTTATCTATAATTTTTTGTCCCTATTTCACTAACTAACAACAATACAGACATAAATACATCTACGCTTATCTCCACAAATAGCCTGTATACCATAATAATAATGGATAAGCATATAAATCTTCTCCCAGTGAACCTCACACTTTTAATGAATACTTTAATCCTGAATCTGCATACTTCGCTCTTGTTTATAGTACACACAACGGTTTACCTTTAATGAAGGAACTTTTGCGATTTTATGAAAATATTTACTCATTTCTCAGTTGCCAAAAATTTTGGCTTTTTTGAAAATCGACCCCAAAATTATTGTATCTTTTAAAGACGTAAATCGTTACGTAATTAAAATGACCCATAATTTGTATTCCGATTCTATGGTGTCAATACCGTTCAATTAATCAATCGTTACCAGTATTAAAGACAAATTTGGCTATTCATATTCCATTGACGGAGTTCGGGCAGAGGATCATGATGTAGCTTTAAACTTATTCCTGATTATCCACTGAATCTGCGTACATAAACTCAAAAACGGCGTTGCTGCAGCACGACATTGGAAAATATTAAACCAAGTACTTAATTAACGATCGAGACATTTCTGGGACGAGAGTGATTCAGTATGCTTGATCATGATCTAGTGGATTTTTTCCGACCTTTCGCAAAAGTACGTATTGTTCTTTTCGAATTGGGGCCGGTCGATTGCCGTGTCAATTTAACCTCGACCCTCATAAAGTTTCATCCCCCTTTGCTTCCGATGAGCCCTTACGAAAGCAATTGTTATTTCGCCCAGAGAGAATGGAGAGATGGTGAGATCATGGTTTGCACCCTAATCATTCAGTATTGTCACCAGAGATACCATACGTTCTTCTTCAAAGCTTCGGATTCATTCGTCACTGGCTACTCCTCATTTAGCTGTTGCAACTCATCTCCTTAAGATTCCAAGTTGCTGGCAAAATCAGTTTTAACGTCATATTCATTTGTCGCATTCCTCCTCTGCACATATCCTTAACCTTAATACTTTGATGCTAAAATCTATTTATTCAACTCTGGTTACTTTTTATTTTTCGTTCATTCGAGGGTCGTTTAGTCACAGAAAGGACTGTACTTCACATTTGACTCTATATATATCCCATTAGGCCTGATTCCTCGTGAAAATAATGAAATTGAGTGGCAGTTTTTCAAGAGTTTTGCATGAAACACTTAAAGGATAAATTAAAAATATTCCAACCAAAACACTGGGATTACAATAGCGCGTTTCGTTAGGGGGAACTTAGTGTGTGTTCTATTCATGAGGTGTTATTCCAATAAATGTCAATGTAATGTATTATTTTGAACATATATACAAAAGAGAAACATGACCTTGCAGCGAAGGATGAGTCACCCATCTGCTTCGCAGGGAGCTGCATTTTCAAGTTCTGCAGTGCTCATTAGTGCGATAACAACTAATTTATTTATACGATAAAAACGAAGTATTTTATTCGACGTTCAAAAGGTTAATCAAAACTTGTTGGCCCTATTGTAAACTTTCACGCGCCGAACGCGATGGTCAAGGCTTTGAATTGCTAACTATTGCAATAATTTAACCTTTTATGAGATAACAAATACATAATACCGAACGTTTTTCAGTCATTCCGTTCAAATATTAATTTCTTATTCACTTAGTCCATAGTACAAGGAGACTCCTAAGAGACGCATTTGGTCTTGTTTCTATAGTATTTCCACCTAAAAATGAGTTACCAACTGTTCGAAAAATGTCAAGAGTTTTTCTGCATTCTTAGAAAATTTATTTCGATTAGATCAGAGCAGTATTGAATTTCACAGTAATCATTTATTTATGTTCACAGTAATCATTTATTTATGCTCACAGTAAATTAATTAGCGTAAACTGCTATAGTTATAACCGGAATCTGTCTATTGCTTGCTCATTTAAAATCGTTAAACATTTCCTCGCACGATGTTAGATCGTGCGTAGCATTTCCTGCCTTATTCTATAACCCGGGAAGTCGGCATATTGCTGAGTAGGCATGCTTTGTAAATAATGGCAAATTAGCCGGAAGTGGAACCACGGAATGCAATTTTGAGCAGTTGAGACCGAAAATAATTTTGATAAAATTCCATTCAGTTTTGATCCCCTCATTTCCCCTCCCCGTAAAACTTCTTTCGATGCCGAACTGCATTTTTCCATGCTCCCTACCCATTCCCCCCCTATTCCTTTCCGACGCTCCTTCCCCTTTTCTTTCGCCGTAAATCTTCCTTGACACGCCCCAGTTTGTTGCTCACAGAACTCGTGGTTTTTTTGTCCCCAAAACCCCTCTTCTTTTTCTTCCTTTCCCCCGCATTTCTCTTCCCATTTCGCCTCACACTCCTCTTTCTCTCTCATTCCTCATCTCCCCCTTTAGGTCTACGTCATTCTTCATATTTCAAGGCCGTTTACCTCCTCCTAGCCTTTTTAGATGGTCCTTCCCTCTTCATATTTATAAATCAAGTAAAGAGGCACGGCAGCTCCTCTTTCTGGATTCCGATCGATAGAGAAATATAATTAAGTTCAACGGAGGGATGTGCAAATGTGGATTTTATTATTTCGAGCTTCTAAAATTCCAGCCGTCCGCATATCCTCGTCCTCTGCGTTCAATTTGAGCACTCCATAGGCTGACTCCTTTTTCACACCCCAATCTCCTTCTTAAGTTCTTTTATCGTAGTTCCCTGCAAGGAATGAGGGGGAAAATAATATAATGCCTCTTTCTCTCGCATAACATTTAATTTGGGTGGCTATTAATGGCTCGCCGACCTAAAATGGGCCTTCACATTATTCTCATTATCTTAATTTTTACTAGTTATGAGAGAGCTTTCCTACGATATTCTGTCCAGGCTCTCATCGGATTATTTTATTTATAATAGGTGACCTAGTGTGTTTACATCCCTGAACTTTCTTTTCTCTTCTCATTAAAGATGCTTTCCTTCGTCTCTGTGTTCACGTTTATTATTAGGTAGTGTGCACCTTGTATTTTCAAAGATTAAAGCCATTTTTCAAGAGGTAATTATTATTAAATTGAGAAACTGCGAACAATCTGCCCTCAAATATGTGTAGCATTTGTTCTGACCAACCTATTTAGTAGATACTGGAAAGATAAATTGCGTGTTCTTCTCAACTAGTAGTGGGTACTGAAGATGTTTTATGTCCACTACCATTGCAATGTATAAGAATATTTCACTAGATACTCTCTCCGAAACAGCTCCGTCTTGCAAGCGTAGATGTATTTTGGTTGCTCGCACTACATTTGGCATAATTTTTTGTACCCATTTGTTTCTAGTTACTCAGGTGCGGAAATCATAAATAATGTAATAACCACTACTAGTGTAATTTCCCTTTAGAATTTTCAATCACTAAAAAGAATTCTTGTGTATATTATTTTCTTTGAGAAGCTAAATGTACCCATGGAGTATGTAATCGATGCATAGGAAAAATCGTAATTGTTTTGATGACTGGAAATTTTTTTTCAGAAATGAACACTTTTACGTCTTTATTGGCGCTATGGTTAGTATGAAACAGTGGTTTAATTTTTTATCGATTTGGAAACACACACTTAAATGAAAAAAAATGCTGAAACTTTTAATTGGATGATAAATGCTCAAATAACTTTGACACGAAAGCTTTCTTAGTGAATATTTCCTCAGAGTGTTCTTTGGTAATTAAGGGCAATCAAAATTCTGTTTTCGTAACATTTGCTGTAATACTGCATTACTAAACCTTACGTTAGGTTATTCCTTAATCTTTCCCACACACCATAATGAAATGCCCTGCCTATCTTTCCCCTCCCTCTCCAATGCTAAAAGTTATCAAAGAACAATCTATCTAAGAATTCCTCTTTCTCATAATCGGCCGTTAGGCGCGACAACCGTGGGGGGAGGGGGTTAATAAACTATTGTAAGTAGGCCTACTTCCCCAAAAATAGAAAACGACTGGGGAAATAATCCGTATGTCTAATCCTAACGTTAATCACAAGTCTTAAGAAGCATTTGTGATTTTTTGTTGCAATCTCTGCACATGCACTGCTAATTGAGAATTCATGTCAGTTTATCTTTTTCATATCTATTTGTTTTAATGACTATTCTAAATTTCTTACGGACGAAGAATGGTGTTAAACAGACATTATTTTGCGTAAATTCTTCTCGGGTCCTCCACCGGGTTATATCGTCCATCTCGGCCGACGTTTCGATGTCCGACTCGGTCATCGAAACGTCGGCCGAGATGGACGATATAACACGGTGGAGGACCCGAGAAGAATTTACGCAGCTGATACGCCGGGAAAACACCAAATCTTTTACTAGACATTATTTTGCCTAATTTGTTAGTGGCATAGCATATAACAACTGGACGAGAAAGTTCTGTTAAAAATGATCGTGGGCTGGGGGATATCCTTTAACTATATATATTCTTTATCTATATTTGGCGCGATATTTAACTATATATGGCGCAGATCAAGGAGATCGGTCTGGTATCAACAGCTTCGGGCGAGAGTGATTGTCACGGACTCGGCTGAAGTACTGCGATGCGGAAGGCAACGGGAAACCACCGCATTAGTCTCTCGAGGAGATGCAGCCCTGCACCCAGCCTATGTATGAAATGATCCTTTCCGCTAAAATACATTGCAAAAAATACCAGGAAGTAAGCCAATTAGCATCAGATAGGGTAGTATGGAAGGCTGCAGTCAACCTTAGGATTGAACGACCAGTGATAATATGTCCTTTGTAATTCTGTTCGGCATTGTAGCTTAGCTGCCCGGCTAGCTCAGTCGGTAGAGCACGAGACTCTTAATCTCCCTTTGTAATTCTGTTCGGCATTGGAGCTTAGCTGCCCGGCTAGCTCAGTCGGTAGAGCACGAGACTCTTAATCTCGGGGTCGTGGGTTCGAGCCCCACGTTGGGCGATTTTTTTTTACGGCCCCTGATCGCAGGATAGCCTCTCGCTTGGCTGTATATCTGTTGAAATTTTCGCTGTGGAAAGGCCACTACGGTTGAACTGCGGTAGATGTGAAAATATTCTTGCAAATAATAGTAATTGGGAGTCGAAGGCAACAAATATTAAAGCAGACAATTTTTGTGGAATTAATTTATATAACAAGTTAGAACCTTTTCTAATATTTATTTTTTTTGGGGGAAAAAAGGTTAAAAAAGAAGAATCAACTTTAATACTCCCAGCGATTCGCGTTTAAATAACTATAAGTTTGAATCTGGGAAATACTGAATGAAAATTTCGTCCTGTCACTCATGATATTCATTTGAATTTTTATTTATTGATTGATTACGGCATGAAAGTGCAGGAATGGTTAAAAAGATAACAGAGAGAATTAAGTTGTAGAATGAATAAAGGGGATATTTCTAGAAGTGTTTCAGGGTAGTCCAAAACCCCGCGCTCAGATGAGAGTTGGGTAGAAGAAGAGGAAGAAAAAGCCGAAATGGACGAATCACTGCACCACGAAGGAATCGTTTGTTCTTTCTCCCAAGCCCTCAAGGGAGGAGGCGAGAACAACAGTTGAGGTCTTGATAACTCGTGTGCATTGTGATCACAGGGTCGCCACATGTGGTGAATCAGCGGTGAATGTGGATTGGCGAACTACACTTTTTTTTCATAGAATGCTGGAGGGTGGGTGAAAGACCGAGTGAGGATAGGGAAGAGAAGGTCGGATCCGGGGGGGGGGGGGGCGGTTTAGTGGTGGGAGAGAAAAGTAGGGTCGGCGGCGGGTTTTGTGGGAGGGGCTGGCTAAGCTTAGAACGCCGAGCGCCATAGTGAAAACAAACCTCGTGGAAAAATAGGGATGATAGAATTGTTGAAGGAGAGGAAGGAGTTTTAAATTTAGCACTTCCTTTTCCATCCCTCCCCCAACGTCTCCCTCGCTTTTCCTCTGTTTGCTTCTCTCCAGCTTTACTCGTCTTCGTCCTCTCTTTTCTCACCTTTATCTCATCTTCCATTTCATGTCTCATATTTGTTCCTCTCTAATCCATCTCATATTAATCCTCATTAAGGCGCTCCACTTGAGCCTGACAATTAGAGACTGGTGGGGAAAATTTCAGGATACATAGAAGTTCGTTTATGAAAAGTGTAAATGTTTTCAGGAATCCATGTGAGTGATAACACGCGAGAAAATGTCGACTATAAGAATATGCCTCTGGAGTTTTAGAAATCCTTTACAAAGTTATGCCAACACTGCTAAGTCTCAGATAGGTAGAAATTCGTCCATGAAAAGTGTAAATATTTCCAGGAATATAAGTGAATGATAATACGAGAGAAAATGTCGATTTTAATATCGTTTTATGAGTTAGAGATAAAGTTATATATTTTCCAATATTTTGTCAACACTGCAAAGCCTTAAATAAATACGTATAAACTCGTAAAATATGTATAAACAGGTAATAAATATGTATAAACTCGTATATTCGAGCTCCTGGGTTCACATTTTTAATATCATCTGTAGGTGATGCCCTATACTTTTGAGATCGTTGTTAATTATTTTCCTGTAATATGAAGGTATTATTCCTATACTAAGGCTACGGTAATATGTCTATTTACTAAAAAAATTTGTATGTAATAGATTCTTGAATGGTGTCTCTATCTTTGATAAATGAAATTGATTTTTTTCGTTAAGTGATTGAACACTTTTAAATGGCTTGAATCCCCATACCTACAACCTCTACCTCCCTACATTTTACTCACATTCCCAGAATTGATGGAACTGGTCGTACCTTAGGAAATTCGTAGCCATATTTTCAATTGTATGATTATTATCTTCACCTTTGGGTTGATGATGTAAACGCAATTGAATAAAATACTGCTGTTTACCTTAAGATGAATGTATCCAACTGCCCCTGTTCAAATCACGTTAATGAAGCCTACTTGTTTACTTTTAATGGCAGAATTTACACGAAATTTTTCAGTGGTTTTACTATAGTGCGCTCTTGTTGGCAGGCTTCCTAAGGTTTGCTCGTCTTCACTTTTTCGCTCTTCCCTCGCTTGTGGCTTGTCCTTTTTCCATTGATATTATTTAGTCTTATTCTTCTATATCCCGTTCGTATGCCCACTCATTTCCATTGGAAAACAATGCTTCCCTATTATTTTCTTTTTCTTTTGGTTCACGTAACTCTCTTCCTCATGCAACATTTCCCCACCTTCTTTGTCTTACCTTTTATTCCCTCAACTTCCCTTGTATTTTTCATTATTTTCCGAATCCATTATGTCTTGTTCTCCACGAATTTCCATTTTCTTTTTCTTTTGATCTATTCAATTTTTGAATGCCGTTCTCCGTACCTTACACACTGAACTCTTCCGCCGGGATGAAGTAGGGGAAGGGAGGTTGTGACTTGGGTCGTGGACTTGTTTCCTTCGATTGAAAACAGAATACTAGCGGGATACGGGCTCTATCATGCGTCAGCACGCGGTGAGGAGCATGTGTATAAAATATTTAGCCGAGGAAAGAAGCGGGTTCACTCCTTACTGCTTTGGCCGAAGCTGTGAATGAGTCGGGAACGGCGTGGGCGCGATTGTTTTTAGTACATAATACTTTTTTTTGGTGTTGGACCTCGGTGTGAGGCCATTAAGGGGGGTGTGACTTGCGTGCCCATCGTTGTATTTAGAAGTGAAACTGCTCCCATGCCTCTCCTTGGGATTTTTATATTGTACACTCTGGTTTCATTGTACTTTTATTCTGTTGGACTGGGGCTCATATGAATTAGTTACGTGGACTGTGGGACAGTGTATTGGAATGCGATGCACGTCTTGCTACGCCAATTCATTGTGTTGTGCGTAATGCGCTTGATGGTCTTTGGCCCAAGTCCGGAAAGAATCCTTTAAGGCTCCTTCATGGTTGCTCTATAGATTTGGCCCTCCTACCTATAGAAATCCTTAAAGCAAGAGTTTTTCCTTGGAAAAAGGTTTTTCAATGCTTAGCGTCTTGAGATTTATATCTCAAGCAAGAACGCATGGTTGGTGGAAAATAGTAGTCATGGAACGGTGGGAAATGCGCGGATGGATCAAAATTTACCTCCTCGCCACTGCGGAGGTGGTGGGAAGCAGGGTACGTGAAATAAATTATGTTTATTTTTGGGTGCACAAAAGTTGATGAATCATTTCAAAATAATTCTAAGCAATATATCCGTTTTTGTAGCAGTCATGTGTATTTTCTATAGCTGAAAATATTTATTCTATATTTGCCAAATTGTATATTATTGTTTTGAAAAATGATCCTGAATATAATACCATATGTATATTTTTATATCGTATAAAATAGGTTTGCGTAAAATATTTCTAAAAATTTTAACTCAATTCAATCAAATTAATAATTTTAGCAAAAATAGGTGGAAATACAAGCTCATAGTAAGCAGCAGCGTTTTGGAAGAATTAATCAATAATATAGAAAAATTGAAATAGAAAAATGTTTAAGGAATTCTTTCAAAACTTAAATAATGGAGTGATATAATAGTGTGTGTGTGTGTATATACATGTATATACATACATATATGGCAGCTAATCTTGCAGTTATAACATCCTTCCTGGTTAAACTGTTACCAGCACTCAATGCTTCTCAATTATAATTATTATGATAGCTCTACTGTTTAATGAGCCTTGTTATGAATGCAATTGAATTAATTTACCTTTCCAAACGTTCCTTGTCGTTTTAATTTACCAAAACGGTGAGAAAAATCAGAGAATTCTCCGTGTGTGGTTCTATTTCCCTCTTCGTCTAAAGGCTGATCACATGATTTCAACTGTAGTAATTCAAAGAATAGCTCATTGAGATTTTGGACAGAAACTTAATTTTAAATTCTCTCTAAATTCCATAATCTTCTTTTGCTGACCTCAAAGAAGAGTCTCTCAGAGAAATCACCGCTGTATTTCGTCAGTCCGCTCCGCCGCTCTGTTTCTCTTCAATCTTCCCCTAAGCTATTTTTATGTACAGACGGTTTTAATGGAATCCAGTGGTGATTTTTGGGGATCTAATTTTGGTCTCTCCTTTCAATTTCTTTATTTCACAAATAAATCTGCACTGCCGGTGGCACTGGTCAACCAACGCGCTAGCCATAGACGAATTATTCATTCAAAGAACTAATTGTAAGCGTTGAAATTCGGTAACCCTTTCCTTTGCGGTAGATCGTAAATGGCGATATTTAAGTCATGCAGCTTAACTGGATTTAGTGTTACCAGGAATTTTTCACATAATGGTTTCGTTGGCACTGAAACCATGGAATAAAATTTTACGTGGTTCATGTTTTGAATGGTCCTTGGCAGGAAAATGACAGTGGCTGCATTCCAGAAATTACGAGAAAAGTATTTTAATTTTCATTCGATGACAGAATAGCCTGCCAAGGAAATCTAATTGGTGTGTTAACTTTATAGGCGTGTGTCAAGTGTTACAACGCTCATGTAATATAGTTTTTCACTTCTGATTTATTTGTTTATTTTTATCGAGAGTTTTCAAGTGGTGAACAGAATGGATGGAGATATAGCGGAAGTAACGTGGTGGGAAAGTGTGAGAAAATGCGACGACATTGGTACCTCTACTTCGTTTTGTTAGCTTTCGAACGCTAACTGAAGTAGCAGACGTTATGCAGCGTAAGCCGAGTTGAGAATCACGAAGTAAGCCTGAGGGTGTTCAGAAGGGACTGCATTTTTTTTCGTATTCACTTATTACAGTGATTGATTTTGGTATTGTATATCGTAGTTTTCCTCTATATTTTTTGATAGGCTTCGATTTCCCCAAATGTCTTCAGCATTCTTAACCCTAAATATGTCCGATGAGTATTCGTCATGGCAGAAATTTTCAAAGATATCTTTCATCTGCTCATTTTCATAATACTTGTTCGTTAGTCACTCAGTACGACCGCTTGATCCTTAACTTTCTCTTTTAGCACCAACTTGGCATTCCAATCCCCTTCCATTGCTGCACATGTAAAAATGACAGATTTTCACGTTTCGGCGGCCTTGCCACCATCGTCGAACGATGAAGATTCTTCTTTAATGGGTGGATGTGTTTGTTTGTATATATATATATATATATTTATTTATATATATTTCTTCGAAATGGAACGCTTTTCGGCAACGGACAAATATATAAACACATAGATATACCCCTTCTCCTTTTATCTATTTTCATGCGAATGGGTATATGTTCGCCATATGGCGGGTTTTCGTGTTTGAATGTGTATTTGGCCAATGTGGCTCGTCTCCTTCTTCTGGCTATGCGTGCTACGAATCGCACAGTTTCCATCCTTTATAACGTTGTATGATTGCTTTCCTACTGTCCTTTCCTCTTGTGTGTCGTCTATTTTTCCTTTGGTAGGTGAAACAGCCCCCTGACGCCATCTCTTGGCCAAAGAATCGGGACACTTGGTTGATTACCTCCCCGCAGATTTCAGTGTGAATTACGTTTCCTCGATAGCTCAAGTGGTTAGAGCATCGGCCCGGCAAGTCGATGGTGTTCAAGTCCCGGTCAAGGAAATTTTTTGCGCTTGTAATCTGCTCCATTCCGCCTTCCCCATCTCTCCTGTTTACGCCCTTAATATGTGTTCCTATCCCATTTCCTTATATCTATTTCCATATGAATGAGTATATGTTCGCCATATGGCGGGTTTTCATGTTTGAATGTGTGTGTGGGTATATATATATATAGTATATTCTTCGATGTGTGGATGTGTGTGTGAATTGTGCAAATACGTACTCACATACATAGACGCTAACACACACACAAATATGTATACATAATTTTTTAATTTATGCGCATATACTAGGAACTATGAGCATCTTTTTCTTGAAGGAAGTCTTCTTGATTCGACCACTACTAGACACGTCATGTTCCAAACTAATCTAAAACGGACAACTGGAGTACATGGCGAAAACTCGCACGATAAAGGAAGCAACCTCTTGAATTCTAATCAATTGAGTTTGTATTTGCATTTTTAATGTCGTTTTCGCTCAATTTTGACATACTACTTTTTACAGAGACATTTGTATTGTAGCTAATATAAAAAACATGAATATTCTCATGAAGAAGGATGGTAAGTGGTGTAGCATAAAATTCCTAACATTTTATCTGAATAACAATTTAAAATACCTTCTAATCGAAACCATAATTGTTGAAGCACCGACATATTTTATATCCGATTTAATGTATGCTTTTCATTTCTTATCGTAAGCCTAGTCAACTTTGTTCTATTCTCCAAGTGTAATTATTGTCATCACGTTCCTGTTAGAACAAAGTACGCAAAAAAGTAGTGGAAAATGACATTTCCTCAAAAGCCGGACTGATGCTATAATAGGAGCGTTATTATGAAGTTCAATAACGGCGTTGTACTCAGTCAGAGGGAAAAATGAGGAAAATGTGCTAGTCTGCGCGTCTTTGAAATCGCCGCGATTCACGGGACGTGACGCAAGCATGAGAATATACACTTTGAGCACGCTGTTCACGTTGCGGGTAGTACCTCGGCTGCTTTATCCGTGCTCCAAGAAACCTTATTCACGTGGAAGATTGGGAAAGATGGTGAGGACAGGCAAGCATGTGAAAACGATTTGTAGTCTCAGTCTGTGGTCGCGTTCTCTGCTTTTGCATGGCTACTTCTCTTAGTCACAAAAGGCTCTCCTGTTTCAGATGATAAATGTGTGCTGCTAATCGTACAGAATCTTACAAATACATAATACGTTCGTTCAAGCGTCCGGAAATTCAATAATGTATCGTCAAAACTTAATTTATAATACGCATTACACATAGTGATATATATTGGTGGTATGATTTATGCCGTGGCCGCTTCACTAATGAGCTAATAACTTAAAAGTAGCTCTCTTTCTTAGATACATTTAACCCTTTGCAAATGGACTTTACTATCTTTGCTTTATCCTCTCTCTTTTTACTCAGGCTCCCTCATTGTGAATTTATTTAAACGTTCCACGGAATTATCTCATTCTGGTTGCTACTTTGTCCGAATATATCTAATGGATCGGACAATCAATAACCAAGATTAATTAATTACACGAATATAATACACATACATCTTCAACATTCAGGAATTGGCAGAGAAACTAGATCATGTTCAACTAATGTAAATTCTCGAATTTGATTAATATGCGACCCATGCATGTTGAAATCATTGTTTGTAGAAAGTGTTATTTTCCCCTCGCATGGTTCCTAAGTAACCCAAGGTTGATAATTATTTTCCGGGTCAAAGTAAAAAGCTTGATCAACTATTATTGTCACTTCTGTATTACTTGTGATAATGGAATTTGCGCGGAATCTTAACGCAGATCCCACGCAACCGTTCAATATTAGTAATCTTTAATTTTTTTGCATTTAGTGCAGTTTTTTAATCCTTCAGATTCCTGTCCTGACACGGGACTCAATAATCCCTACTTTCTGTTGCTGAAGTAGGGAGATTAAATCCTTAGATGTATGCGATTTCAAGATGATTCATGTATTAAGTGGGCGTATCTTCGAGAAATATCCGATTTACTTAGGAAATATGCTGTTTTGGATGGAGAATTAATTTATTTATTTTGCAGTCAAATTACTTTCTTATATTTTTCGCGAAACTCATCTGAATGTCATGGAAGTTGTATGTATGTAGTTATGTATGTATGTATATTTATATATATATACACACACACACTATTAGGGTTTCACCATGAAGCACTGGTGGCGCAGACCGAGTGGGTCGACCTGGCATCAGCTGCCACAGCTGCGAAGAGTGAAGTGCACGGTATCGGGCGCAGCGGTTTTGCCCCAACGGTTTTGTGTGTGTGTGTATATTAATATGTGTATTTTCATACACACTGTGTAGATATATATATGCACATACATACATACATATTAATATATAGTATTCTGCAGTTTCTACGCGTGATAGCAGCAATTCTCAATCTTTGCTGAGAAACCGAAAAGGTAAATATAGCCAGCCAATAGGTGTCCGCATGTGACGGTTGAGAATGATGTCAGACACATTCAAGTAAATATATTCGAGCAAATACTAAAAGATAAAAACACAGTTTAGAAAAATGAATCACTCGAAGATATCGTCATTATTTGACGAATCGAAAATAGTTACGAAGAAAGTAACTGTAGAAACATCTGAGTTTGCTAACACAACGCAAGCAGGTCCCAAAAAAGAACGCAATACTCATAGATCGATATTCAAGGTGATTTTTTTGAGTAATTTCCCCGAGTATAGAGCATCCTGCGGGTAAATTCGTTTTAGTAAGACTCGGTTCTCCTGTTTTTGCTTGAATACTTTCATTTATTATTGGATGCAATGAGGGATATTTTTTTCGAGGATTGGATCAAGCGCTGGCATAAGTGTGTTGCAGTCGATGGGGATTACTTTGAAGGGGACAATATAGATTTAGATGAATAAACTTGTATTTTTAATTTTCTGAATAAATTCCGGGAACTTTTTGATTAAGGTAGTATAAACCCTTTGGGGCAAAACATTTTCCAAAACTAATCTTCTAACATGAATGCATAACTTGTCATTGACAAAACTTTGAGTACTGGACTATTTTGAAGTACGAACTTTAAAATGCACTACTTATGGGGTTCCTAAGATCTTGGAAAGTCACTTACAGCTGCAGCGGTCTGCATAAATTACCCAAATGAAGAGAAATAGAAATCGCCTCTTGGTTTAAGTTTCAACAGCTTTCGAAAGTATTAGTTTTTTTATATTTATCAAAATAGTAACTCTTCAGTGTACTAAATACCTAAATGCATTCACCGGGAAACCTAAGGAGTTACTTCCGCTGTGAATTCCCGTCACTACTTTTCCTGGTTGGCTATTTACTGCTTCTTTAACATTTTTATTAAAGAGGACGTCCAGCGAGATTCCTTTGGTCGCGCGTCTTTCCGCATAGGTATTCCGTGTGTGAGCGGAGAATCACAACGGTCTCAAGCGAAACTAACCGGCGTGTGGTCTTCCAACTCCCTCCTCCTTTGTACTCCTCTTCCCAATGTCCATCATTGCGGTCATTCGCTTCGTGGACATGTTTTTCGACGACCGTCGCGCGTTTCCACGTCTAGCCGAAGTATCCAAAGAATCTCGCCCGCCAGTCCTCTGGGCCCTCCTGCCCTGCGGTCACTACTCAAACTCCCCTCCTCTTATTTTACTTTCTTCCTACATTGCTCACTCTCAGGGTCATTTGGAGGTATTTTGGCTTTCTGGGCTGGCCGCGCCTTTCGAAACTCTTCAGACCGCCCTTCGACAAGCACGACCACACGGTTTTATATCCGGCGGGCGATTAAGCCGCCAAATTAGCTGTCTTCAGCTATTTACTTTATAATGAACATCAATCCAGTATTTAGTACTTAACGTCATGAAAACATCTTCCGTTTCCCTTGCATGTATATATTGTTGATGCCCATTTATATTTTTCTTTCTACATGTCTACTTTAGTCACATTTTTTCTTGCAATTACAATATGAGTTACAGATTACTACTTTTGGGCATGAATTCGAACAATAATAATAGTCAAATTGGAACAGAGAGCATATACTAAAATGTTTCGATTCCCGAGCAAGGCACTCTAGGCACCTGTAGCTCCGCCCAAACTGTTTGATTTTTCGGGAACCAGATCTTCCTGGGAAACCATAACCGGCACAGGGAAAGGAACTGACCACCCTACCCTGATGTGTGAATTTTACACACCGTCGGGCTTAGTACTGTGTGAACTCTACCATCACCTACTAAACTGACCTTCGTGTGTTGATTACTGTGTTTATAGTTATGGTTTTATACTAACATGCAGAAACCGTTAATGTGCATTTCTGGGCGTCCATTCGCTAATTAGGTATTATCTAGATGGCAAAGCCAGCATGTGAAACTATATTTTTTTTTACATAAGCCATCCGAAATATAGTGATGGTAAATTACTGTCAATTCTCTTCAAGTAGTACAATCTATTTACTTTGAGTTCGTTGTAAAAAATATGCCATATGATTTCTTATACCACCGAACTACTTTCCAGGCAAAATTTCGTTACAAGAAGTGTTTATGAACATCATCAAAGAGATCCTAACATTAAAGCAAATTTGCAGTTCAAGCAAGTGAATACGGTGAAATTATCGCATTTAATTGATGAGATGAGAACTTAACAAAATTTCCTCAGTCTTGTGACACGTATTTCTTCCCGGGAATATTTATGATTTTCGGTCACGAATACATTTTATGTCTTCTGTTTTTAATATATGAACATTTTTCAGATGACAGGCGTCCATTGCTTCGCCTGATTTCTCTCGTCATATGTAGATTTCCCAGGTCTCTTACTGGGCTCGCCACAGTACTTACTAAAGACACTAAGCGATTGGGAAGATAATGGGATCCCGATCGCTCTCATCAGAAGACTTTGTAATCGGAAAGACATAGGTCGCGGCTCCCTTTGGCGAATGATGGATTTTCAATTTTTTCATTTTTTTTATTGTGGCCGCATCACTTTGCATGAGACACTTGGTGGTAACCATCTGGAAGAAAGTCATCGCATCTTTCACAATGTGTTGGGCGGCCATACTCGCACCGACGGTCGCGCTGTTCTTTCCGTCCTTCCTCATCTCTCATCTTCTTCTTCCATTATAAGGCTTAGAAATGCACTCGAATTTTCCTTAGAGCGATGCAGAGATCCTGTCAAGAATGTGATAAGTGTTGTTGCGATCCGAAGTCCTTCACTCCATTCTTTACATCTCCTTTTTTCCGCCTTAACTAACCTTGGTGGATTTATATGAAGGGCACTTATTTCTCCTACACTAACTTCGTCAATGCCCGTTCTAATAATATAATACGATATAATTTTATGTTGAAATTAATTCATGATGAAAAATTTATCTTATGCTGCAATTCACCTCAGTATCGTTTTTTGTTATATGGTTGTAAGATATGAGTTATTATGGCTATGACTACGCGTGGATTTTTATCCAGGACTGACAGCAAAAACGTAGTCAATAAATATATTTCTATTGATATAGTCTACTGTAGTTTCCATCCGCACGTGACTTGTTATATATTTTCCAATTATCAATTTTTTCAACTCCCAGCCTCTCCCACTCTCTTCCATTTCCGATCTCTCAACCATTATGCAATTGCACTGTTGTGTGTTATTAAGGTTTACCTCTAATAAACTTAAGAGTCATTCTACATCTTTGTTTTGCGTATGAAATGCACAACGTTATTATATGCAAGATGATATGAATATGATGCTTACCCTTTTTTGCGAGTGATTCCCACTCTTGTTCTAAAACTGCCACACAGTTAAGTCTAGCTGCAAATATAGTTCCTCTTCGCTTCACTCGCTGAATTCTGATATCAAACTTACCTAGCCACAAATCAGTTTACTTTCAGCTTTTTATGACATCGTATTGGCCTACAGGTGACAAATAACATTACTGTGCCTTCTTTTCTCATTTCCTCAGCATCCTTTCATTAAATCCTAATTTATTTCGGTTTGTCTTCATAATTATGTCTTGTTTTTTCACAAGTGGTTTTAAATAATGGTTTCAACTAATCAGTATTTAGTAGTTGTTATCATGATATTTCGGTGTGGTTAATTTCATAATTGCATTCATGAAATTTCTATTGCACCCTGTGTTGGTGACTGTCAATATTTCTTTACGCGATTGCGTTGTCAGTGAATTGAAGGAACTTACCCTACTTACTTATCAATACCCGCGGTATTGATATCACAAACCTATGGAAGGAATAAATCGGGACCAATGACTTTTCCTTGGCGAAAACCCCATGTCATTAAATTAATAAACCAATGTATGTATCCACTGTTCTTTATTCTCGTACAACTAGTTTCAACGCTTAGGCGTCATCATCAGGTATCTTATGGTATCATATAGAAACTATTGAAAATCCTATGTCATTTTAACTATACTGCATTTATACCTTCTAATGCAACCCATTTGCACGTATAACGTAATGGGTTTGTATGTGTAGCTATCCCATAGTTTTCTAAGCTTGCAGTACTGTGATGTGGAAGGAACGGGAAACCACCACATTATTCTCCCTAGAATATGTAGCCTTGCATTCAAATAGAGAAGAATGTAGTAGCTGCAGTAAACCAATCCTAGGATTGAAATATGGTGACGATATAAATTTTTATTTCAATATTTTTCGATATGTTCTGTAATTTTGCCGTTGGCGACTAGGTCCTTGTGGGTTAAACGCTATTTTAAAATTATTGTAATTCTTGTTTTTCCTCGGTGGTACTCCGTAGGCCTTACTTTTGGATTTTCCTACGTCATAAAATAAGTCTCATTCATCTTTCTGATTTTTTCTCAATTTCGACTCTCCTCATTTTTTCTCTCGGATACCACTCCTCAGATTTCCACGCGTTGGATTTTGCTTGTTATTATTGGCATCACGCCTTCTTTTTCGGTTCCCACTCCACCTGCCCAAGGGGAAATATTTTTTCTTCCTATATGGGTAGAAGAGGTCTTTCGTCTTTAAGAGTTCTTTCCTATGTGTGGGTATACATATATACTACTGAACCAGCAGGGGGAGGCTGCGGGGTTAGTTATTTCCCCTTTTGGCACCTGGAAATGAAACATTCACAAATGTCTTAGAACCCGGAGCGTGGTTGTCGATGATGCCGTTCGATGATGGATCTAAATGGACCGTTCTTCTACTGATTTGACCGAAATATTTCCGCGTGGCGGGAATCTCACAACGGATGCTGACTCAAGTTGAATAGATCATGCTTTTCCTTTTATGCTTCCGTCATTCTACATCCGCTTACACAAAACCCCAACTCCTGAAACTTCCGTTTTTGTAAGAACAAAGCTCACTTATGGTTTATTTCTTTACCATTATTTTGGTTGATTTTTAACATACTTTTACCATTCTAAATCGCAATATACTTGTAGTCGATCCTTGTCGTAGTGTGTTGAGTTTCGCATTATGAGTCCTTGCTTTTTGACAACTGTCCAGAAATGACGTGCAAGTGCGTTGAGACTTTTCTGTTTCTAAAGTAATTCCTCTTTCTTCATTTTAATGTCATCATTTCATTGAGCTGAGAAGATGTTTTTACCAGATTTTGTATCGCTGTGTCCCCTACTACTGTGAGTTTGGATATGATTCACTGAGATAAATTTAGTTCTAAACCTCAGCAGTAGGAAATTGGCGCTTGACTGAAAAGTTGCTTTTATAAATAGTTTTCATCTTGTTCATTAAACCGAAACCGTTTCTCTTTCACGGAAGCGTAATTTCGTACCGTTGAGTAATTTTCATAAAAATATTTGGTCAAATTCCTTCCCATAAGGGAAATCATTGGGAGTTGTATTTAAAAGAAATTTTAAAGTCAAAGCCTAGATTGAAAGCATACAATAATGTTTTAATATTTATAATGTGACAGACCAGTTTTTCTCTGCGACGAAGGTCAATTTATTATACAGTATATGAGTCATCCATAAGGGTGTATACAGTTCTGCTTGAGGAAAACTTGTAAGTAAGGCGGGTGAGATGGTTATTTTCAAATTATTGCTGGCTTGCTCACTCAGAATGCTGGCCAGAAATGCTTTTCTATTTGTAATGTTTTCCAAAATATTTTCCATTTGTGCTTCATTTTTTTTTCATTTCATATTGTGGATTTGTCTCAATGATATCAATGCCTAATTTGTTTTTCGCAGCATTATTAAAGTTTCCATCATTAACATGGATAAAGTGCGACTAACTGCAGGATTGTCAAATTTTGCTTTAATTTGTATAATGCCTGATGTTTATCTCAATCTTTTCTTTTTTTCAGGTAAGACAAGTTGATTTTTCTGCACACATGGCAGTCCGGCGGGAGGTGATAAGGTGAACTTAGTTTTCCTGGTGGGTTTACATTAATTTTCTTTGATTCGGACATTGTCCCTTAGTCCTCAGTGAGAGGATACATTTTAAGCGGCAAGAAAGGACAAAGTATATTTATAGAGCTTTAACAAAGTTTTGTGCCCCCATGCACGGTCGTCAGGAGTATCTTGAACTCAAGGCACTGCTCGGTAGAGAGAAAATTTGGGGCCACGTAGAAGAGATTTTTCAAACTGACTAACATTTCTCACTTTGGGCGTACAATTTTCTACTCTTAGATATTGTGCTGCTTTTGTTATGGAGTCAATTTGAATCCTCTCTCTTGACTTCTTAATATTTTGGCTAAATATGATTCACTCTACATATCGGGGCAAAGCACTTCCTTCAGATTATGGTCGCAGAATACGTGATTTAGTATTATATCGTATATAATGCAGTAGTTGGATCAAAGTTGAGTCCATTTAGACATGTGAGTGGAACATAATTAAATTATTTTCGAAATTGCGTTGTTTGAAGAATGATATGGTGGAATTTGGGTATAGTGACCAAATAATAGCACTTGTCCACTAGATAAAAATATAGGACCGATCCGTTTTCGATGTACTTCAACTTTACGCAATCTGAAAATTATGTATTGCATCGAAGAATGGTCGTCATTACTTTTTTATCCATTGTAAAAGTTTCATTGCAACAATTTCAGAGCGTAAAAATCATTCGCCTTGACCGGGAATGATTTTTACGCTCTGACATTGTTGCATTGAAATGTATGTTAGCGGATGACTCCGTTAAAAGTTTCTGTTGCGGTATTTCCCGCAGTTTCTTGAAATGTTGCAAAAGTGTTCTCGTTTGTTATCAGTCATTCAATAGTTTTCCACGAAATGTCGAGCACTGATAACATTTTTACCCTTATAACTACATCCAGATCCATATCAAGATATCCGTAATCATTGGTTGAAGAGTTTGAGGAGCATACTACATACATATTTTGAATAGCGCTCTGTTTTTCTAATAGGAGTAAAATGAAAAAAATGCGGAAATCCCACGTAGAATTCGCGTTTATCATTACCCTTTTCCCAGTATTAGAATAGCCACCGTGAGCGTGGGCGATGAGCTGATAAGATTATGATTGGGCTTTAACTATAGCATTCCGTTACCTGTTCAGATGATTTGAGCTGGTGAAATTGTGAAAGAGTTTGCGGAAAAACATCGTTAAGAAAGCCTATAGGAAAGTAAAGCCGACGACAAGAATGTTGAAACAAAACAAAGGTGCGCGTTCAACCTTAAAAGAAGAAGGCAAATGCATTAAAACTGCATTTGAGGATTACACGATACAATAAGATATTGATACAGAGCGTAAAGAAAGAAACTCTTTCGGGCGGTCAAAGAAATGAGTATTGGTTTACTACGGGGGTTAGTTGAGGAAAGAAGCAAAGGAGAAGGGTACAGGGGGGAGCGGTAGGGAAAGGGATTATGGGCGGTGTTAAAAGGGAGCCTTACGTAGGAGGAGGGGGGGTTTCCAGCTTGTTGGCACTCGATACCGGACAGTTAAAAAAAAAACGATAAAAGCGACACATGGCGGCAGCTCGAGTCTTTTGGTTTAGTGTTTCCCATAGTGTGTGGCGTACTCTGATCGGAACCGGTTTCTTGACCCATAAAAGTCCTCCCCCATTTCTTCTCTTCTCCTCACCTCCAGCGAAGGTTTTTGTTGGGAGGCTGCGTGTGCCCCTTCAACCACGCTTTGGATCTACTTCCTGTCACTTTTTCGCCTTCCCATCTCTCTTCTTAACTCCGCTTCTTATGATACTCCATCCCTTCATTCACACTACTTACACCCCCGCTTCCTCTTCCCTCCGTCACAAAACGCGAAACTTTACACTCAACGGATCTATTCACATCTCTCCTGCCTTTCTCTCTTATGTAACCCAACTTACGACCCGGTCGTCTCTGAGTCAACCGGTCGTGAATCAACACGATATGGCTGTGTTGAAGTATCGAACTGCTGTGGCACGGTCGATTTTTCCTGCTAATCAGCGCCTACGTCGATGTGCGAGCGTCTCATTGTGTATTTGTGGAAAACTTGGAGGTTCGTCCCTGTGGTTGCGATGGACGAGTAGGAGGGAGGCTGCTTATCTTAGCACTCCTTTGATTGATGTTTAAAATATTGGATCGCATGATTTACACTGCTGGACAAGCGTATTTGGAGATGTTGATAAGTGGGGAATCTGACGATGGGAGCAAGTATAGACGGAGATAGGCGGAGGAGACGATTTTTGGACCTTAACGGGAGGACTGATAATCCATTCATTTAAATAAATTGTCGGATGCGCTTTAATTGGATGCAAAGCGATTTGATAATGTCACCAGTCGTTGAAAAACGTAATATAGAGTATTTTGCGCTATTAGTTAATGATGAACGCACAAATAGTTTTGCTCACTTATCAGTAGCTCATACCAACTGCATTTGTCGTCTTTCAATACCAGGAAAAATTCATCTTTATCCCTTAATGACTAACATCATAGTGTTGCTAGTACGAGTACTAATTGTGGGTTAACGTAAATTTTGAATTTGACTCCGAAGAGTAAACCACAGTTTTATTTCAAGAAAGTATTTTAATGCCAAAAATTGTTGGAGAAAATAAAATCATTTTTTCAATGGCCCCTAGTGTAGGAAATGATTTCATGAGGACGATCATTCGGTCCAAGGTCGATCATTTTGTAAAGTACGATTGTTATTTAATTTTTAATAGTGAGTATACTCAAATATTCAAGTGATATTGACAAAGTTTGACAAAGGTAATTCCCATGAAATAATATATATATATTAATTATTTCATTTCATATATATAGCTTATTTAGATATGCCTTCAAAAATTATACAGGAAATCAAAGTCCAGTTCCTTACATAGTGTAGTTCTCCAAATTGTAAAGAGTATTCTTTTCATTGTTCCAAGTCGTTAGCTTCTGGAGGAAACATCTGATATGACTTAAAATGCGTCATGGGGAAGTTGGATGGCTATTTTTCAATAAGAGGAAGGCAAATGACAATCGATAGACACAGGAAGAGACAGGAAGTATGCCATTTCAATGTGAATCTAACTCTTTAGGATTTTTTAACGACCTATAAAATATTGGAAAGGATAATAAACGCAAGATAATACCGAGCGAATGAATATCATCCATCTCCGAATCTGAAAGGCTTTACAGATATTTCAATATTTTAATGAGGATGGCATTTGGGAACCTGTCTGCAATTCAATGTTATGAACGGACAAAGAATATTGCATGCCAACTTCGTGGCGCAGAGTCGCTCTCGCATGTCTTTTCGTCGAATCGAAAGGAGGGAACGTGAAAACCGAGCGAAGGGGGGAAAATGAAGGGAAAATCAGATAGGTCGAACAAAATTACGCTCAGGGTTGAACTATCTTGAGACTTTCGGGAAGCGAGCAGTGGTGAGACTAAATTCTAAAAATATGCATGCATTTCATACTCTCTTGTCAAAGTTGATTTGATGCAAGATTTCCGTTAACCGCGCTTCGTCGAACCTTATCATGTGAAAGGTTTCAGTCGACCTAATGGACCTAGTGCAAAGTTACATTTGGCGGGATCGATTCAGTCAGCTTTCCATGAAAGAAATAATGCTACAGTGATCAAGATGAAAGGCCTAGAGCTGAGGATGACAATAACTACGGAGAAAAAAACAGAAGCAAGTAGAGAAAGGACAAGGGTGGAAGTGAAGCAGACCGAGACTCGGACGGTCGCCCTTTTCTTTATTTTTTAATCTCAATGTCTTCAGTCCAATTCAATGACATGTTGGGTTTCTCACGGTCATCACGCTACTTTCTGACCTTTCTTATTTTTCTTATCGTACGGACGTTTATTCTCCGTGTCTCATTCCCTCGGCCCGCCCCCAGTCACTCTGAATCCCGTCTCAACTCTCATCCCACCACGTCTATTTGCTAGTTCTCAAATTCACATTTACCTTTCAATCCATCCTACCGAGTAGATTCTTATGCTGAAATCATGCCCATCCATATAGTAATGTCACAAATTAAGGCGAACGTTATTTACTTCTTTGGCTGCTCCCTTCATTTAATGTGCATAAATTTTCGAGCAGTTTGTCTTTCAAACTATATTTCCTTCGTTATATCAAAACTTATCTCTTGATTCATAATATTGATATTTTTTCAATATTGATTGAATTATACCTTGCTACTATCGCTATCAGATTTTGTGACCGTTTCTTTCGTAAACTTGATATCATATTTCGAATATGGATAGACTTAAGAAATATTGCTCTTGGTTTTTTATTAGTTTCAATGGTGTTGGCATTTTATTTACAATGCAGTAATAATGAGCGTGGGCTTTCATCTGCAGCAAAATAAATCCATCTTGGACGCCGGAAATATATTATGAAAATGACTTAATCTTATATCAAAAACGTTGAAATGATGCGTTTATTATATTATTTACATGTATGTACCATCCATTTGTGAAGAGATTGTTTTGAATCTTCAGTGATGAAAAGGAATCAAATGTCAAAAACATAGCTTAAATACTTTTCTGCATCTAGTTTCACCACGAAGTATATAGCTATTTACTTAGTAATATACTATTTTTATGGATTTATTTCTCTCCCCTCACATTCCGCCCTCAGGTTCTATTCTCTATGTTTGTACGGGCGTACTTGTTCTTAACTTGAACTCTCCTCTTCACTCTCTATCTGACCCATGATTTCGCTATCCTTCCTCTCTGTCCTCACCTCTCATTCTCCCTCTGTGGGCACACTTTATCCATTCACTCTCGTCAGGATGTCATTGAAACACTCGCTCCCCTCCTCCTCGTGTTCTTCCCAGCATACTTTTATTCATCCGACGCGACGCCATCATTCAAGGGGTGTCTCCTCCCCCTCCACTCCCCCAATCCATCCACTGCCACCCCTTTCCCAGCGCACACGGAGTCACTCTTGCTCTCGTTTCTACCGCAACCTTCATCCATCTTGTGTCCGTGTTCATTCTCTTCTCCCCCCCTCCCCTTTTCCCCGCTCGTCCACCAGGGGGACATCATCTGACTTCATTTATTTTCTCTTTCTCCCTCTCTCCTTCATTTCTTTCCATCTTCTCTTTCATACCACTCCTCGCATTATCCCCTGCAGTCTCCGTCATCTCTACGGTTCCCTCAAGTCTTTCGCTCATTTGTTGAGTATCTTTTTTCGGATTTTGATTTCACCTGTTCTTTCTTATTAATTCATCGTAATCGGGTCATTCCTATTCTGTTAGTGGATAATGGCGTACGACGTACATTAGTGGGTACATTAAGTTGTTCTTTTCTGTCAAAATGCTGGACGACGGTTGGTCATTTCATCATCGTCCACCTTCTGTACTTGTAACGTATGTCAGTATCCTGAAGAGTTTAACGTTTGTTCGACAGCTTACCATGAAGTTTTGGGAGCATAATCCACTCTCTTTCTTTGAAGTAAGTATTACTGCAGGGATCTAATATTTGTAGAGCACTAATAAGCAATATAATAGATAGAAAAAAGCAGCAACAATAAGCAGTATAATAGATAGAAAAACAACAGAAAAGAACCCGGAGGTTGTTAAATAGTCCAGAGTAGAGCTCACCTCGTACTTGCTGCATGTTTATATCTTACGGCGTGTGAAATTCACCCATCAGAGAAGGAAAGGACAGGTTGTTTCCCTGTGCAGCCAATGATTTCCCAGGAAGATCTGGTACCCGAAAAATCACACAGCTTGGGTGAAACTGAGGGTGGCCGTGGTCCACTAAAGTTGAGACCTTGCCTTCATATCAATAGTAGAACTATCTATCCACTAGGCTGCCATGTCCGTTTTAGGCATTTTGCTTATAAAAGGTATGCTTAGGATAGTCCCAGACCACTATTATTTTAACTGATCCCTGTAGTTTCAGGTAAAAGATAATTGAGATGATTTGGTTCGATTTTGTAGCAACCTCATCGATGTAAGAATTAAATGGCATAGGCATAAATAATACCTGCATAACAGAGTATGGCATCAATATCAAAAATAGTATTTTAGGTGAAAGATTTCTTAAGTTCTTTGCTGTAATGCGTATTGGACATTTGAAAATGGCATACTAACAGCTTTATAATGTGAAAATAGCTCTTTAATTATAATTAATTTTGAAATTTAATACGTCACCATCGCCATTTTCGCTTACACATGTTAAACATCGAATTATTCTTTATTAATTTTTTTGTTTTCTCATTCTACTTCGTTAATTAGCTTCTCTAGGCATCTGGTTTCACTTTTCATCCCGATCTCTTCTTGCCACCGACCGTGGTACTACCGTTCGACCGTGACTTCATTGTTCGACCCCGGTGGATAATTCCGGGCGAGCATCGCGTAAACCACACGGAAAGGTATAACCTTAATTTGAAATGTTTTGGCCTCGTTCCAGGCGAATTGCGCTGACCTAGTCGTTATATGTGTGTGGTTGTATGTCTTTTATATATATATACACGTATATATATATATATATATATAGATTACCTTATAATTTTTATATATTCACACACACGTAGTGAATTGAGTAATGCCGGGTCCCTTCTACTAGGTGAACGATTTCTTTACATTGAATTTATTTTGTATTTGCCTTTGCACGTTATGGCATTGTAATGATTTATTTAGTTTAAGAGTATTTTTAATGCTTAAGCCTTGCCTATCCTAGTGTATTCGAACTGTATTCAGTTTAAATGAGTAAGGCAACATGGTCCGAACTAACCTCATCATTTAATCCTGTGATTTTTTTCTTGAAATACAAATTTCGTGGATATCAAGGATTTATATTCGCGATGTGCGGTAAGGAAAGTCTTTAATTTGGGGTGATAGTTTGAAATGCCCTATGGTACCAATGTTAACAAAATAACGATCACCACCACCGTTATCATACTGAAGGTCGGTTTGATAGAGCTCACCCAATTCGAACCCAATGGCGTGTGAAATTCACCCTTTAAAGTAGGGGGAGGCAGTTCCTTTCCATGTGACGCCTATGGTTTCCCAGAAAGATCTGATACTCGAAAAATCACTAAGCGGACATTAAGCTGAGGGTGACCGTGGCGTCACCGGAAATTGAACCTACACCCTCTGGTCAGTAGTCCAGCGCTTTACCGAACGGACTACTATGCCTCCAATTTATTATACTATTTATGTTCAGATTTGAGTTGAATACTTCATTCCAATATGCCCGAGTATATCTTTTGCTTCCTTGGCAAGAAATAATATTTGCGTAGGATTTAAGATTGACTGTTTTTTTCCGTTCGCTAAATCGAATCTTTGACTCAAGGAGTAAACCTTTGCGAAGTTAGAGGGAAATTCACGAAACCATAGTTTGTATAAAACGATGCGTCATGATGGATAAAAAAATTAGCGAGAAAAAAATCGTGAAGGTCGTGTAAAAGCAAGTTTTGCTTGACAATCCTGGTAGCGATACTGAGTCACGGAATTTGGAGCATGCAATGGAAGTGATTTCGTGGAATTGCGTCGCTGGCTAATTTAGTGGACAACTTGCCTTACTTTACTAGCCCTCGGAATTAATTGAACTGTTATGTGCTGTCAGTTGGTAAGCTGAGGATGTTTATGTTATCGCGGGAACTTATGGGGGGAAATGAAGGACTCCGTTTTCGAGGAATACGCCTACACATCAAGAAATTCAACGTAATGTATCAAATTGTGCAGAAGAATAATTAGATGTGAGCTAATTTCTATTAATCTCGTGCCTATTACGCGTATTACATAGCTGCATTATGGACAATTTTAAGAGAAGTTCTGCTCTAGGCTCTAGGCGTAGTCCATGAGGACTCATGCATAGATGAATCCCAATGAGTCTATTTCATTGCTATTAAAGTTATCGAAATCTTAATGTTATTCTCCTTCAATCGAATATTTCACCAAAATGCTCTTTGAAATAAGACAAATAATTAGTGGTACGTACTCTTAATTTTCTGGAATTGGTTAGTTTCAGACAAATTTGAAATCATTGCTCTGTCATTACCCGTACTTATCCTCACTCCCTCGTGAGTTGTGGCTAAATGAGGTCGCGATACGAATCATGAGAGCAAGGGAAAACAATAGAGCAACTGCGAAAGAAATAGAAGAATGCCGGAACAAGCAAGAATGAAGGAGCCTCGTCGAGGAGATATGGACGGAGGGAGAAGAGGACGGTAAGGGGAAGCGGGTTTCCCATCGTTCTACTTTCGACAGACGCTCGCTGTTAGGACGGAGCGTAAAGACCGAAAGAGTGTATCGCGACCGCTTTTAATTTCTTTAATTTATGCTTTTTCCCTCAGAGCCCTTCTGTTTTGTGGTTTAATTTTATATATTTTGGCCCTCTTTCACTCTCCCCCTCCGAACCCGAAAAAAATCCATCGGTTTTTATTCCGGGTGGCATTAAAAAAATAGCTCGTCGACCCCCTATTTATGCCCCGGATCATAAGTTTTTTCTGTCCACCGCCTCGTTACTCCCGCCAAGTCTCGCTTGATGTCCTCTCTCGTGTTTCTTTCTCTCCCCTCCCTCACGTTTATTTTCTTGCTCTCTTTCATACCCCCTTCGAAACGTCAAAGAGGAAGAAGGGAATCGGGGAAGGGTAGGAAGGGGAAACCATCCCACAATCGATAATATTCCATCCCTTCCTACCCCTAACTCAACACTGGGTCAAATTATTCCATAATCGCTCTAATACTTCACCTTTTACTCAATCCAACGATTCCAGTTTCATCTATTCGCATCAGTTCTCCATCTTCATCCCACTGTTTTAACAAACAATTATACTTTGCTCATAAATGGGCACTTAACTAATATTTTATTTTCTGAATTTCCTTCTGTTTTTCTCTTTCCGTCGTTTCATTGTTACTGTCCTTTTTCTATTTGACGTTTTTCTTTCCACGGGAAGGTATGCGGTCACAATTTATTCTTGTATGTGCGTGTTAAAATTTTAACTTTGTTTCGCAGTAATTGTTTCTGTTTAAGATAAGATTTTTTGGTTAAGGTTTCAGTTAATAGAAATAATTTCTCGTGAATATGAATAACATTTTATTTGTAATTTTAGCAAATATTTTTTAATTTAATTTTTGCTTTTATTCTCTCCCTCCGTGGTTTATGAGTACAATACATGTTTGTTTTGTAAGGCTTGATTCTAAATTTTCAGCAATCATGTTGAAAACCCATTCATGGGCGATGACAGCTAAAAATATGCGAAATATCCATCTATCGTATTTCTGCATTGTTTTCTGATCTGATCTTGAGTTAGCATTAACTCTTGTTTTATCTCAATTGACTTTCTCATTTGGACCACGCCAGTCTTTTCGGAATCTTTCCCACAAATCCTTTTTTTTAACTTCCTTTTTAACATCGCCTTAACTAAGATTTTTACAGCTTTTTCTACTCTGACATTTACATGAGAATCTCTTCGTTTAATCCATTACTTATGGATCCACCGCACAAATGGCCAAATAATTTCTTTTCTGTCATGGAGTTCCTCCTTTTATCAGTTTTTCTTTGATATCGTTTCTGTCATTGGCTTTTGTCGACCTGATTTTAGCTGTTACATTTTCATATTCAACATATTTTCTGCTTATATTTCAGTGTCTTCTTTATATAAATCGTCATTTTAAATTTACAATTTACCCGTCAGTTAAGTGGTGCCAAAATATTTCTTTGAGATATTCGCTATTCACGTCAATGAAATATTACTCGATCAAAATCAAGCATGTTATTTACATTTGTGAGGTTAATATTACACGTGAAAATCACACATTTAAAGGAGGAGAGGCAGTTCGTTTCTCTGTGACAGTTGCGGTTTTCCCGAAAGATAGGAGATTCTAAGTATCACAGGCTTTGCTTCATCAGTCGATGAAAATCCAGGTACCACAATCCGGTGAGTTCAATTCTGGTGTGCCGTCGAACACTCCACCATCAAGGACATTCGCTTCCAGGACATTTACATAAATAGCCTGTCATTCAACAAAAAAGTGTTTGGCAGGGGGTACTAGCGCTAGGTAGAATGGGTAAAAGATAAGGGAAAGTACTGATGTTTAAGGGGTTGGGAAATGGGACGAATTATTCACTAAAACCCCCGAAAACGCGTGCAAATCCATATACATGCTAGCAGAAAACTTATTTTCATACAAATTTCACCCACTATGAAAGTCATCGGGTTTTATTTAAAGGAGGGAATAAAAATGAACCGCAACCACTTATACGATAGACCACCAAGGCAGGTCATGCTGAAATAGAAGTGAAGAATGGGAAAATTCTATTAATCCATGGCCACGCTAATTATGGCCCCTAACGTCACAGGTAGAAAATGTGGTATCCCGCTGTTGGCAGCGGACCGCTTAAGTTCAGCGGGCCGCTTAAGCTCAATTGAAAGTACTGCGGGCCGTAACCAAGTAAGCAACCATAGTACTTTCAGTAATATCGGATGGACGGATGATTACCTCAATTAAACTCCAACAAAGAAAATTCATTTTCCTTATTTTATGCAGCTTAAAATAATATAGATATTAAAACGAAAATATTTAAGTGATTAAGACTCTACGTTGTTCACGACAGAATAGAATTTTATCTTCGAAATTGAAAATACCGTAAGAAATCCTGTCATTCGAGTTTCATCTGTGTGCCTCTCAGACTTGCCTTTAGTATTCCGAAATACAAGACTCTGATCGAATGTTCTTGTTGAACATATTTTCTTTATAATCCCACGTCTATATTCAAAGGAACCAAGGTAACATTTTGTATTGTATAATTAGCTGCAGAGATGTGAATTACATAATTTTCAAGTGAAATTTTTCTCAAATATCTGTATATATTCTTAAACTATTTACGGGTACCGTTGTGCACTGTCAATAAATGTATATATTTTTCCGATATATGCATTATGGAAAATGTTTTGTAACTGACAGCTCCTGTACCATAAGAATGTAATGTAGTACGTAGTGGTTGCTCTTTCCTCAGCACTCGAGACCATCATTCCTTTTCCTATATGCCCTTTCCAAGTCCTTCCGCTGGTTCTTTCCAACCCTTTCCACCAGTCTTTTACGCTGCATTCATTAACATACTTCATTAGTCTACTTTGAATACATAGCGGGAACGGTGGGAGGTGGGAAGAGGAGTACAAGAGGAAGGGAGAATCTACGGAGAGAGAGGCGGAAAGAGGAAAGGGAGATGACTTGATTGGCTCTGGGAGGCCGTATTTTTCATTTCACCGTTCCTCCTCCCATATGCCCTGAGTGAGATATCTGTATTTATTTTTTTGCTTTATGCATGCATATTAAAAAAAAACTGCGGACCCTTCATCCGCATTCTCTCAGGCTGGAATTCATTCGTGAAATATCCTTTTCATTACTTTTAGTGCTTTTTTCTGTTGTGTAGCTGATAGAAATAATTTGCATGGCGCTGCTTTATATTGAAAAATCAACACTGATATGTCCGAATGGAAAATAGAAGTTTTTCCTAGTCATTAATACCTTTGCGCTAAAAAAATGAGAGATCTATGCTGCGTATAAAGTATGGATTGATTTTTTTTCGCAAAATTGAATTTTTTTAATGTCTCTTTGTGCTGTTTTATTTCCTCAGTTGTAACACTGCAGATAATGAATGATTTAGTTTGAATTTTGTTTTTGTTCCGCTAGTGAATTACATAGAGCGTGTTTTATCAGTCGTTTTAGACGTTGCCAATTCTCATAATTCCTTTGATGTTTTTTAAGCGCTGTGGATTGTGTTGGGATTCATTTACACGTGCGGTTGTAAACACATGGGAGAGGCAGTTGAGAAGAAGGCATTAACGAGGTTGTTGACCGTTTTTTTTGTGGCTCAGTCGCGAGAGCCGTTAAAAAAGTTACCGGCAAAAGGTGCCATTTTTCGGAACGGTTATTTTTTTATGTTGATCTTTTTTTCTAAAACCGTCGTTTAATCAACTCGATCGCGAGTTTAAAAAAAAACCTTTGCAATTTTTGTACGCTCAGATCACGGCCAGATCTCGCCTTTAGGTCTTGTGGATGGTCCCCAGACAAATTTCCTGTCATTTTACCCCACCGGGGAGTTGGTTAAAGAGCGGCCGGATCGCCGATTCCCTAATTACGTGGAGAGTAGCCATTAGCTTCCCACCTTAAAAGAGAAGTCGTAGGAAGAGCGCCGGGCTAATCGACGGGAATTCGGGTGGTTTTGCTACAGTCCGATTTCGATGGTAACCCTCCCTCCCATCCTTCACACCCATAACCTTCATTCCAAGGCCTGTTCTACAGTTCCATACCATCGATCTCCGATGGCTTTGTCCGTGCCCTCTTCTTCCAAACCTTCCTTCTTGTGTTACCTTCTCTATCTCCATTCATCCATCCCGCTATTCCTGTCCCGCCGTACCAATATCCTCGTCAATCATCTCCTGCAACGATCCATCAGTCCCAGTCTCTTTGGTACCGTCCCCTTCCCCTTGCCTTTTGTCTTCAATTTCTGTTGCTTTTATTAACTTCGGATAGGTACATCATACGCCCTGCTTAACCTATCGTTCACTTGCTCATTACATCTCGATTTGTGATACCCGTTATTTTGATGCCGGGGAAAAACTGCCTCTTTCAGGCGATGATATTGATAGGTTCCACATTTATAAAATATTCACTTTGGCTATGTTGACTTTTTTGGATGGACGTCGGCTATTGAATGAAAAACTCAATTAATTTTTGTTTGGGCAGGGGACAGTCATTTTACGCTATCCGATGTAGTCCAATTTTTAGTCTGGGTATGGTATTCAAGTTCTGTTTGGTTTTGATAGTTTACATTTTTGATAACGCATACACTCTTAATGGGTGCTGTGTAAATAGATTACAAATTATGGGAATTATTCAATGGCAATGTTTGCTTCGAATATTTTTTCGTGGAGGTGTAAAGGCTAGATTATCCGAGCCTGGCTACTCCGAGATTCTCTGTTTAGCGAGGTTTCACTCTCTAAATGATCACATCAAACCTTCGGTCAAGTTTGCAGGTTAGTTGGAACTAGTTAGATAGAAATTAATTGGACTTTATAAAGGGATATCACTACATTTTGTTCTCTTGGTAATAAAATAAAGTTTTTAGCGTGCATAAGAATATTTTTAACTGATGGAATTAATATATATTTCAGTTACCTTCACCATTTCATTCGAAATATAAAATGTATGTCCCCAAAAAATTGCTCCGGTAAGAGTTGTCAGACATTCGGATTACTTCTTACTTAACAATGCTTTTTTGGGGTCGTTCCCCTGAAGGTGAATTAGGTTGGGTGAGCCACCTTTCATTTTATTTAACTTGATATCCTTTGCTAATTCATATTCCAACATGCTATATTCCTCAAATATAGAATGGCCACACTAATCACTGTTTATAGATGAATGGCTTTAGAATATAAGGACCACTTTGTACTTCACTTCAGTTACGTTCTTTTTCCCGTCTCATACTCGCATTCATCCATCGTAGCGGTTGGACCTTCTTCACCATCCTATTTCTCCTCACTCTTGTATCCTTATTTGTTCCCAAACACCTGACCCTTCCAAGCATTATTTCATTATATTTCTTATATTTGTCCGTCTTTATCTCTCTCTCTCTTCTCCATTTGATTCTCTCTGTCACAGGCGTTACTTTCCCTCTCCCATGTAGCCCATCTCACATCTCTCCCTCAAGAACTCTTTCATTCCTTTCTCCTCCCACCCACCTCTTTCATTTAACCTCCGACCACACGCCCTCCTATCCTTCCCCTCTGCCCCCTTCTTCGTTATCCCCGTCTCCGATATATCTCCCCCGGCATCTTTTTTTTTTTGCAGATGAAGACATCTGCTTCTCTTTCGCTGTCCGTTAAATCTGTTTTCTTTACCATCCCAATAAAGATTCCCCCGCTCCCACCCTCTCATCCGTCATGCTCCGCCAAACTCCGTGCTCCCCCCCTCCCGACCCCCCCGCCTTCTTCCCCTGGCCAGTCCCTTCACTCTTGATCCCGTCCTTTTCCGTTCATTCCTCTTCGGTCTCCCCTCTGCAGCCATTCGGCCCCAGTCCCTTCCTTGCTTCCCGCCCTCCCTTTCTTCCCCCGCGCCCTCATTTCTCTCTCCTTTTCACCAAATCTCCCGCCCCTCTCCCCTTCTCATCCTCCGTCGTTTTCATTTTCTATTCAGGCTACCCCTTCTCCGTCCTCGATCCTAAGCGCTCTCTTCCTTCATCCTCCTCCGATGCTCCTTCCATTCCCATGATACGTCCTTCTTCTCTTTATCTTGGTTGGGCGCCACAATTAGGAAAGTGGGATTTACGGAATATTTTTTTTAACTGAGAGAAATAATTAAATTGGTTATACAATTTCTAATAGTTATATCTTACTGCTTGTTGCATATACCGTCCTCTGGAGGAAAGGTTGTAGTGTTCAGTAGAAGTATGCGACCTCTTTCCTAAGTGGAAGGGCAAGACATAACGGCATCCATTTAAAAACTTCTTAGTTGGCATTTACATAAACCCATGTTCTGCAGGCTAGTTTCAAAAGGTGATATGGAAAATCTGCGCCATTTAGTATTTATACAATAAAGATATATACTCTATTTTTCCAAAAACGGAGAAGAGGAGCCCGCAAAACGAATTAGAAATGGTTTTGTAGGTTCTATTCGCAATAAAAACTCTAAGAGTCATGCAGAGTTCTGATAATATCGAATATTCTTCCAGTGGTCATCCAAAAATTTCACTAACGATGGGTTTAAAATCTTCTAGTGATTTTGAAAGCTGTTATAAGCTGTTTTTTTCAAGAAATATTTCGATAAGGAATAGTCAGTAAAAACATTCAAATTTATGAATGCCAAGCTTAATGATTAAACTTGAAGTTAATAAGCGCAAAGCTCTCCAGACATTTCGTATGTTACATCTTCTTTTTATAGCTGTAAATTATTTTTTCCTTATCGACTGTAGCCATAAATATCTATTTATTTACTTATCTGTTAAATTTTTAAATCATGTGCGTATCTACTTATAGTTCTCATGTTCTTATCCACGATTGTATCCTTCATTTAATTTTCTAACTTATTCTCTGGCAAATTGATCGACTTATCTTTGTTAAATTGTCGTTGCGAATCTTTGTTTAAAAATTTCTTTTCTCAGTTTATTGTGAGGTCAGATTCTTATAAACCTGTGGGCAATCAATTTAGTAAAACATTTTGAAACTTCATTAAATAAATGAAAAGGTTAACAATAGAGAATTCGGACGTATTATTTTAATGCCGTAATATAACCATAAATAAGGAAAGGAAGGCACCATATTATAGTCATTCTTCCCTCTAATTGTAAAGATAAGATGTGCAGTATGTTCTTATACTAAAGTGTGGAAAGGATTTGTAATTCAGTATATGACCTACAATTTCGACTTCTAAATGATCCATGTGCATCGTAATGATTAGTTGCTCAAAACTGTAACTTCATCATTGATTACTCCATTAATATGGAGCATGGTGCAAATTACATTTATGCACTTTTTTCGTGCATAAAAAGAAAATTTATCTCCATTGAAGTGGAGAGTTCTATGCATGAGAGGAAGCTATGAAGAGTGAGGCTTAGTGGCAAAAAAGGCTGGTTAACATTATTTTCGATTTCGTCATCGATTTTTGAAGCTTTATTAATGATTTGATTAATTTATTATCAATTACATCTATACTTTACCTTTTATATTTGGTCCCGTTGCTTACTTGAGTAGCGAGATTCAGTTGCGTAGTTTGATCTTGCCAGTGTTGTCCATTCGAGCGATGAAGGAATATCGACTGACTTCATTAACTACTGTTTCTATTAACATTGACTACTTAGATTAAAATTTACTTTTTCACTGTAGGAAGTATACATTTGACTCTGGAAAAGTCTAAAAACAGAAAATGCCAGCATGCAGAAAATGTTATATTCGAAAAATATATTTATTAAACGTCAGTGAAACCCTTGTGTTAATTTTATTTCAAGAAATCATGAATATTAGTATGATCTTGTATTTTTCATTCAAGATATTCAAATTTAGAACTCAAATTCCAATTGTGATGAGTGCTTGGATTATTATATCATTTTTTACAGCAAAAGGGTCAGAATGGTTCCCTTTTGTTTTCCCGTAGGGTATTTTTTCTGAACAAATCTGTTAAGTATTCAAATGCTGCTTAATCTAGATAGTCTTCGAGTCATATTTATATATTATTTACTCATCTTTCAAGATAATGAATCCTTTGTGCATTTAGTTTTGGCTTGTTTGCGAATTAAATGAGAACTAATGCAACTTAATTCCTCAGATTGATAATTGCTTTCAATCCATATCATAAGTTTGTGTTTGCTGAAGTTTTCATTACTCTATTTCACACCCTTTTACGTCCTCTGTCACGCCAATTGTCCAGCATACACCCTTACCTACGAAATGCAGTACCTCTTCCCCCTCGCCAATCCCCCCCCCAATCCCCATGTATTCACTATCCCACTATGTCGCACATCCTTCATGCCAACGGCGCGAGGACCTCCCATCTATCCTCTTGCAGCGGCGGCGGCCACTCCCACCCCCTACCCTTGGCACGGCCCCGGGGCCACCGAATTTACTCCCCCTCTCTTATCTCCTTCGTCCACCCACCGCCTCTCCACAGGCCCCTACCCTCCACTACTCCAACCCCCGTATCCCTCAAAATCCTTTTAACAACCTCCTCGTTCCGACTCGCACCCACCCTTTTCCCCTCAACCCGTCCTACCAGCTCCTTCCTTCCTCCGACTCTTCCCGCCCCTTCATTTCCAATCTCTCCTCCCTCTCTCATTTATAGCCCCGCCGGGGTTTGGACTCAGGAGATACGGATGAAGGGATGGTGTGCAAGGGGGTCCGTGGGCCTATCCCTTCCCTATACCATTTCCTCTTAACCTCCCCCATCTCTTGTCCCGCCCCCGCGCTTGTCGTGCATGTTCACATCGCATTTCGTTTGACACTTATCTGGTGACAGTGGCAGGTGACGTGACCTCCTCCCTTCCTCTTATCCCCATTTTCTCCCCCCTCCTCCTGCCAGTCTCCACACCTCTTTCTCCAGCCCTTCTCTCTTACTCTCCCACCTCTATAATAATTCATTCGGCCCTCTTGGACACATTTTCGCCCTCCAATGGCCAACCTCTCTCTCTCATTTCCATCCTCTTTTCCTCCTAATCACGGGTCCGTCCCGATCGGCACAATGGCTCCTCCTAGTAGGGTGCACTCATCCGTCAGAGAGGGTAGTGTCGGTGGAAAGGGGTTTTACAGGGGTTCGCAAGAATCCTACTCTCTCTATGTTTGGCTGATGAGAGCAGATCTGCGTGTACGCAATTCCAGGTGGTGTTTTTTGAGATGGATAAAGGGGACAAGGAATCGAGGTTTTCAAGGTTGGCAAGGATCAAAGGTCCCGTGTCTTCTATGACTTTCTATCTCCCCATTCAATGGCTCTACCGCCTCTTCCCTTCTCATACCCTTTTCCTTTCTCCCTTCCTCGCCTTTCGCTTAGCCTCAGTGACGTATGCCTTGATGTGTTTTCATGGAAGGCCGATTCCCGTTGTTTTATTTGTACACATATTGGACGGGCCTCTATCGGAGGGGTCGTGTTGGATGGAAGAGGAGCATCCCAAAGACCGTTCGAGCTTAGAGAAAGGGATTTGATTGTGTTCGAGTGACGATCATAGTGGCATAGGCGAATTGGAATTTGCAGCGAATATCGCCAATCTCTTTGTATTTGTTTAGGGACTGTTTCCTCCTACGCTATCTTCGAACAGAAGTTACCGCGGGCAAGAGAGTGAGGTTATATAGTTTGAAACATTCATTTCCGTCTTTTCTTTACGTATTTGCTATGGAAATTTACATATGAAATTGTGTGGTGTACTCCTAACCTTATTTTTATTATACATGCTAAAATATGTTTATCCAAAAATAATTGACTGGTATCTTAAATTACATTTTCTTAAATTTCTACAGGATATGACCAATGCATTGACACATGAATTTTTCCCGTGGGCATTGATATTTTCTTTCTGAAATGACTTGACACGATTTCACAAAAATATGATGTAGTTATTTTCCAAAATTCCGAAAATGTGACCTCTCGAAATTTCATGAGTTAAATTTGATGAGTTTTTGTGAAAGTTTCTTTTCCTCAGTGCAGCGTCTCTCTTGTCTCAGGGTAAAAATAATTTCGAAGGGCGTAATGCATTGCTGTGTTAAAGGAAGCATGTTTGCTGTTGAAAGGGTTATCTTAACTTTTGGTTGCCACCGATATCAATTTTAACCATAAATGGATATTTTGAAATGCGTGAATAAAACTACTTCTTTTTCACTGATGAATGTATGCCTTGGTCTATTTGCATTACCTGAACACGAAAATATTGAGCCAGGTCGAACTTTTTTCAAAACACGCGAACCTCTACAAACAAGCTGTTCCCATGCACAGTTTAGTGAAATAATCACAGGGCTCGCTTTGAAGGCCTCGTTAAAGTCGTTGCGTTAAGCCATATTTGTCCAGAGCAAACCGAGCCCTCTACCCGAGAGCTCCCACCCCCTATGGTCAGATAACCGAAAAGCTTTGAGCTGTGCTCACATTGTTTCATTTTTTATAGGGCAACATAGTTGAGCGTGCGAGACACGGCTCGTGACCAAAATAATGGGAATTTGCTTTATTGAAACGGTCGCAATAGTATCTCTATCTAAACATTCGACCCTTTGCCTTGGGTCTTCCTCCTCCTCCCAGGCTCACCATTTTCGGACACGTATTTCCCTCACACCACGCCTCATGCGTACAGGAAAATGGGAGTCGGGAGAGTTTTTCGCTTGCCTAGTTCCTCTTCCACAGCCTTCCTCGCAGAAACACTTCACTTAAATGTTAACTCGTTCTGCAGTCCCTTGCGTACCTCGCACCGACCTGCCGACATACCCCCTTTTTTTCCTCCTCTCCCTCCAGCCATCCTATCCTCCCCACGCGAAACTCGTCCCCTCCTGGGAGAGTAATAGTGGGAGAGAGAGAGAAAGAGAAGGGGCGAGTGGGAAGTTTTGGGAGGGTTTCTGCGTCCCCCTTTCCCATTTCGAATCCCAGCCTCGTCCCCTCTTCCCGTGAGGCATTGCGGGTGCGAGTGTTGGGGAGTGCGGGAATTAATGAGTGAGCGGGCACGCCGTGCCGAAGGGTTTACGGGGAGGGGGTGAAGGGGGCACCGGGGGGGGGGGTAGAACGACGAAGGGTGGAGGGGGAAAAAGGCAGAAATTTGGCGGGTGGGGGAGGTGGCTGGGCGACGGATGCAGCGGCGATGGATGACCCCACCCACGCAGCAAAGGACGGAGGCAGCACGAGACGCCGAGGGTGGGGAAGGAAGGGCGCTGAGGATATGCATAAGAGTTTTTTTTTGACGGGATCCAGGATATTTTGAGGGAGGAGCAAAGGTCGAGGGAGGGAGGGAAGTGTGGGGGTGGCGTGAACGTTTCCAAAACCGGTCGAGGATCGGTCATTCCGCGCTTCTTTGTACCCTTCACTTTTTCCACCATTCGACCCGCCCACATTTGAATTTCCTTCCTCCTCTACTTCCCCTTGCCGTCTCGCCAGTTTCTACATCCATCGACGCGGATAGGGTAAGAACGATTAGATGTAATGGTACTTTTTTATGTTGTGACGAAATTCGAATAAGGACTCGAAATTGTTTGAGCTATGTTTAATTGTCACATGTAAGATCTAGGTTTTCTGCTAAAAGGATATTAGTTAAATGATTAATGTAAATAATTGTCACGGGTCATTAATCAGTGAATTTGTGTGCCATTCATAGAGGTAGGCTCTTTTTTCTTTTGAATGCACTGACTGGTATTTGATATTGCGATCGGAGCATTGGCGATCGACTCAGTTTAGCACGTTTATCAAATAGCAGTGATCTTTTTACATTTGTGTTTTCACTTAATTTGAATGAATCATTTGGAAACTACTTACTATGAACACCATCTTAAGGAAGCAGTTCATGAATTAGAATCAAGCAACACATTCTGAAATACACAACAACGTAGAATCCAAATTTTCTGAAGATTTACAATTTAACTCATTGATGGAAATTACGATTAAATTAAGTATTTTTCTAAACTATTATATTTTATCAGAATTATTCTCTAGTTCTAGTAAAGATAGTTGAACAATGATTTTGTCTCAGATTTTTTAGTGATGCAGAAGTGATGCAGTGGTCGGTATCTCTTTGAGAAATCAACTCAGTGGCCGTAAGTTAATGTAGACAACATATAATAGGATTTTAATTGAAACGAGCTTACCAATTCAGATAGTGAAAACAACATTTTGGTAGAATTCACTCGTCCCCGCTCATCGGCCCATTCTCAAGGTCCTTTTCGGCAGAGCGTAATTAAAACGGCGCGTATCTCGGCGGAAACGGTCTCCGCGTAAATTTAACGCTTTCTGGAACGGTGCGATTATTATTCCCCGCTACCCCTTCTTGGAAAATACGTACAGTGCCGAGCTCATTGGACCCTTTCGTGCCTTCTCCACTATTTTTTTTTCGCACCGCTTAGCTAGCCGTAAGTCTCAGCTTCTTTCCTCTCTTTCTCTCATTCCTCCCTTCACCTCAGCTCTGTATCCCGCCTGCGTTTAAACACTTTTCCGATTGTGGCGAAAGCGATAGCGGCGCTTAGGCGCCGGGATCGTGCATAATCTTTAAGGAAAAGGTTTTTCGAAGCTACAAGCATGAAGTTTAAGATTGAGGGGGGGGGGTGGAGAGCGTTTTTCGTTGAGGATTGGAGGGTGTGCATGGAGGAGGAGGAAGGGTGGACGTGGAAGGAGTTGCATAGGGGTCAGGAGGGAAGGGGAAGAAAGAAAGAAGGGGCTAAGGAGAGGAGGTGAGGGAAACGGTGGATAGAGGGAGGTGTGGTGGATTCGCGCAAGGCGGGGTGGATTTCGAAGAGGCAAAGTGGAAGTTACGAATTTACGATTCCATCAAAGGCGGTAAATCTGTTTGGGACCCATACAAAACCCCCTTCCGTACCACCTCCACCCCATCTCCTTCCACTTCCTCGCCCCATCCTCTTGCCTCGTGAGAGCCCTACCCCATCCCTTCCCTCTAAACCCCTCCAATCCGCCCCATCCTATCGTCCCGCTACCACCTCTCTGTCTGTTTCTCATCCCGCCCCATGACTCGCTCTTGGTCCTCTCTCCCCCTGGTTTTCCGTTCTGCTCTGCGACCTGCACTCACCCGACGCCAGAAGTAGTCGGCAGAAATAAATAGCGATTACCCCAGCTAATCCCTGCCGTTTATCCTCGCGAAAATTGGAGAGACAGCGGGGTGGGGTGTTGGAGAGAGAGAGGGGAGTGGGCAAAGCTCGTGTTAGAAGTTAAAGGGGTGGGAGAGGAGATTCTGATCCAGCTGGGGGAGAATGAAGGGTTTTTGTAGATAGGAATACAGGGATAGCTGGGGGGAAAGGCTCTGGTCGTGTTGAGCATCAGTTGTCTAGTTTTTCATTCGCTGACATGTGAATTCTGTTCATCTTTTTAAAATTTGACCTTTTGCTTCCACTTGGCTTATGAGTTAATTTTGAATACCATAAACTTGGAAAAAATTTCTTACTCATTTAGCAGATGCGATTGGGGCTTCCATCTACTTATAATTTGTAAAAAAAAATATTTTCCGTCTGATCAGATTAGATTCCTGCTGCGTATTTATGTCATTTTTAAGGAGCATTACTCTAATGCCCATGGCTTTTTGTTATTACCAAGGAAATTAATTTCATACTAGGTTTTTCACGAATTTATTGATATATTACTGTTTCACTAAAATACATACGACATAGAGTTTTTTGTTCTTTTTCCTTATAATGCCCTTTCATGATATTTTCAAGACGCTTGTTCGATGTTATATGTACGTTAATTTACTTATTTTTCCTTTTATTTACTGCTTTAAATATTTCCCTAAGTATTCAGCGATTTCACTACTGAAGTAAGCCCGCGACATTCATTTTTATAAGTAATTGAATGAAATGAAATGGAACTGATTCTGATGGAATGTTTTATCAATATTCTCCGAAATTATATGGTGGCTTTACTTTGCTGATTGGTTTCCTGAATGTGATCAAAGAGAGAGAGAGACGCTACGGGTATTACATTCCTATGATTATCAGCAGTAATCAACCGAGTCAGAATAGGTTTTGATTGACCCTGGCAACACTTTGCTCCTAAGCACCAACTACACTGACATAAAAATCCTTATAATCTATGCTACATATTACTACAAATCAATACTTAGCTCTAAATACTTTCTACGTTACTTAATTTAAACTAGAATACCTATTCTTTTCCTCCCTCTGCCTCGCTTTCCAAGTTCTCCTCTCTATTACTTACTGTTCCAGCCTCCCATTGTCTTTCAATATCTCCTGGATTCACGTGTTCATCATTCTTCGAACTTCCCCAACAGCGGTCTTTCACTTTTCATATGAGAATTTAAAACGCATGAATTCGGCGGGGCAGGTCAGTAGTAAGAACCTTGGTCTACTGGATTTGAGAGTCCCGGGTTCAAATCTCGGGATATGACTTCGGACAAAACCCCTCTTAAATTCCATGCTATTTTCGTTGTTCTAGAGCTTCATGGGAAACCAGATGAACCTACCGGATTCTTTGGATTTGTGTGAATTTGACGCACATTAAGGCTAATAGTTCAGTGTGTACCAGAAACTTACCCTCTGATTATTTACTGTATCGATGATGAGAGCTGAGCACACTCCAAAAATGTGCACATTTCATTTTAAAAATGCATTGACATCTTCCTTCTTGTATTATGCATCGATTCCCTTTATTTTGAGCAGCTATTAAGTTTCAATTAGGAAAATTTTCACTCGGAGACCAAAATGCCTCATGCAAGTAAATGATTGCGGATAACGCAATTCGCTGCTCTGCGGCGTATGATAGTATCATCGTACCAAGAATCCCACCGAGATATGATCGTTATGGGCAGCATTACAGTTCTGTCTCCTCTGCTCCTGACTTCCTCGTTCGGATAATTCTTCCTGCTCCCGTTAACGCGCGTCGGTCAAGCACACTTCCCCGGCGAAAACTTCATTTCTGTCTCATAGAGGGATCCTCTCCTCGTTACACTTTTTAACGGCCTTCCCTTCGGTATTGTTGTCACATGGAGGGGATAAGGTATAATGGGTAGGGGATATGGGTTCGGGAGATGGGATAGGAGGGGTGAGTGGAAAGGGGGAACGAAGATGTACGTAGGAACTCGCCCCGCAAAGCGATAAACGTAAACAATGGGCAGCAGGAACGAGTGAGGAGGGGCAGGTAAAGTGTGTGTATATACGGTCTCTCTTCTCCTCCCCGTTCACAGCGGCAGTGACGGTGGAGACGCGATAACAGCACCCCGTGCAGAGCTGCGAGCATCAAGTATCGCGGGGTGTAGTAGATGCCGGATGCAGGGCGAGGGATGATGCTTTTTATGGTGAAGGAGATGGCATTTCGGATGCCTGAAAACGGGTGGTGGGGGATGACAGGGTGGGACAAGCAATTAGCCCGGGCGCGGTGTATCCCTCTGGCCGGCCGCCTCGATGCTGGTAGATGAGAGAGTGAAAGAGAGAGGAACTGCCGACCCTCTTCCATCTCACCGCCATCGTCATCAAGGTACACACACACTCATATATATACATATATGAGTGTGTGTGTGTAAATATATATATATATATATATATGCCTCGTTGTTCCCCCGAAGTCCCGTACTCTCGCGCAGTCCCTTAACGATACATCGGATTTTCCCCATCCAATGTCTATAAAAACCAACACCCTCGAACTTCGCTTAAAAAGTACGGTGTCGCTAGGTTTAATGGAAATGCCACGCAGATGGGCATTAAATAAATGGCAATCGACTGCCCTTCCCAAGGTTTTGAGGTGATATTATTCGCTTCCTGAACGACTACGATTATATTGGCTTTTCAGGATATTGTGTAGGATATACTATATGGTAACTGTGGCTGGAGTGTTGCGCCGGATGCACTCATTGAACTCGTCTGACATTACTAGTTCGGCAAGTTTGAAGGAAAACGGTTATTCTTTGAATTTTATTAACTTTTGTTTAAAGGGAAGTTTTTTCAATTTAATCACGAGGTTGAACAGTTAGGTATTTAGTCCCAGTGGTGTGTCCATCACGATGACCGTGAATGTACTCGTACGCGCAATATTTGCTAAGTATGGCAAATTGAATGCGACTTTATTCTGTTGTTACCCAAAAATTACTACTGTTGTAAATGCGTTTGAGTAAAGCAGTATTAGCTAGCCACGGTAACTAAATTACATAAAAGTATTGGGTGTTATATATATATTTGAACCATTAAAAAATCACTCAGTAGATACCTAAATTGAGCTCACCCCTCTAAACGAAATTGAGGTTACTATGAATTCGTCGAATCTGGCGATGAATTTGTATCTCTTTGGATGGTCCACAAGTTCATGATCGCTTGACTATCGTCGTCTCATCGCGCCATTACCTTCTCTCTTTCCCGCCGACTCCATTCCTCTTCTGCGGACCGCGGCGTCCATACACCCGTCTCCATCAGGTATCACTTCCCTCCCTGTTAAATTTTCCGCTCCGCTCTTCCCCTCCCTTCGCTTTTCTCCCTTGATTGATTAATGAGCCTCACCGGCCATTCTGGATCCAAAAGCAAAGGGTGTTGACCGAGGCCAAACAATCCATAACCTATCTGTCCCCTACTTCCTCTCCCTCCCCGATGTCTGTCTGTCTCCTTTCCTAATCCTCTGCCTCCCCCCATCTTCTCATTTTGTTATCTAAGCCCTGCCCGTCATTTTCCCTCACTCCCTTCCTTCCGTTTAACCAAGTGTTTCCTCCTTCCTTTTATACCACCGTTTCCTACGTGTATCTCCCTTCCATCGTTTTTGAATTGACCCCCCAAATCCTAAGTTGTGTACGTCCTTTCAGACGCGTGCAAAATTGCAGATTTGGTCAGGTGACCAAATCGGGCTGGTTAACTTCATTTTGGTTCATATTAAGGTTTCCTATTCCATTAGGTGATCATAATTCTTTATTTTTAATTGGGTGAGAATCAAACCATCATCTCGTGTAAAGTAATAGATTTTTAACGTCAAACCTCTCGGGGATTTTTCAAGTGAATCTTGTGAATTAAAAAGATTACCAGGTACCAAACCAACTTGTTTTTTCCTTCCTTTCTAAAAATGATGTCCTTGAGAATATTTTTGGCGCATACTGTGGCGTGGTTGATGAATAAAAGTCACGCCAGTTATATATTTACAAATATATACGTGTATCACAATAAAAGAAGGACTGAAAGAATACATTTTAACATGAAACGCTGATGAACCGTTGCAGAGCACCAATGAGAAATAAACTTTACATGGTTACAATTTTTATTAGGAAATATTGGCTATGTAAACTCTAAGAGGGAGATTTATGTCAAGGCTAATATATATTGAACGAATTTCGAAAAATGGTATCAAATTTCAACGGAGTCTTAAGTTCACTCAATCCTTTTCTGTGAGCAAGCTTTTTGTTACTTTTGCGCAGTAATTATGCTTACTAACTTCTTTTAAGCATAGCTCAATAAGCCATTGATCAATCTTTCTAAGAGCACTTGATACCTGTGGTTTTTATCTGGTTATTTTTCGAAAAGTGCTTAAAAAACCGTGCAAACACCCGTACAAATTCAATGCCGGGGACCAAGAAAATCATCTTTTCTCATTGATAATTTGGTCCTTTTCTCCCGTAGGCTGCTCATGTATTTATCTTGTTGCCGTCTCTTGTATTTTAATATATTTATCTCAAATTCCTCTTTGCATACACCTGGTATTCAGTTTTTAAGATGGTGTTATCGTATCTACGACTGTAGTGCTATTGCCTCATCACTGGGACATTTCCGTCGCATCCCGCGCTCTCCTTCTCGTCAGCTCGCACATTACGATCGCCGCTTGTGCTCCTCCGCCTCAAGGTGGGTGGAGAAAAAAAAGAGACGTCACACGCACGTCACTTCACTTGCGGCATAGCACCTTCATCTCCATTCCTCCGTATCGTGGTGCTCGCTTCGCTTCATTCTCCCATAGTGTCCTTTTTCTAAAGCTCTGATCAGTAACTGTTGCGACCATTTCAATCTTATTATCAGAACTATACACACAAATAACCTACAAGCCAACCAACCTTCTATGTATGCATGCGTATATATATATATATATATATATATAATTTTTTTTAAATAGATGATGTAGAAGCACTCACGAGAGTACATACATACTATATGTACTCCCTCTTTTTCGTGATGATTGATGGTGAAGAAACAGAAATATAAAATAATGAGAACATTGCCTTTAACTCCATGTCATCAGTACTGATCAAAATTTTTGCCTATGCTCCTTTTTACTCGTGGTAAACCCATTCGATTATCATTAAAACTATTATATTTTATCTAATTTTTTTGGGGGCAAAATAGTCCTATCGTCCGCGTAATTGATGATTTAGGAATGTATCCCTAGCTGCATACTATGTGTATATATGTGAGGTTTGAATTATTTTTGACATTGGCAATGCCTCTGACATCCATTAAATGTTGGCAGCGGTATGAAAATAGGTATTTAAGTTTGAAAGCCGGCTTTTAGTCGAAATTGGTCTTTTGCCCTGCCGCCGATTGCGTTCATGCGTGCCATAACTCTCTGGAATAATTAAAGACACGTCATTACAGAAAAGCAATGTCATGGTCAGATATTGAAACCAATGAACTCAGGTGATTTGGACACTATCCGACATGCACGTGCCATCGTTTCCTTCGGTCGCTTTATGGCTCAGTCCTTTCATAGCCATACTTTGACTAGTACCGAATTGATGTTGAATCATGCATGTTTGGGCGTATCACAAGTGGCTCTTTTTTCAATATGTTGACTATATTTGAACAGGATTTCCCCTAGTTAGAGTTGAAAGCTAATATATTTATATAACGGTCCTTGTTTAATTTTCTTTGAAGATATCATCGTTTGATTCCTGGTAGCCTTCCAAGTATTGAAGTTCAGAAGTTTACAACCATTATTTTTCAAAGTAATGGCAAACATTTTCGGTGCTGACATGACTCCTTTCATCACCAAATTACTGCCTGCCTTCGCATTTATAAAGACACGGAAGATACCGCAATTCTTGTTGATCTCTTACGTTGAACCTGATGTGCCCGTCTTTTTATTTTTCCGCTTCAGTAATCTAGGTATAATGTTCAATAATTTTGCATGTGAGACCTCATCCACTACTTCCGCGTATTCATCACTTCCCCTCCTTCCTTGCTTTGGCGGAAAAAAGTGTTTTAATCAGTCTCAGTTGCCCCTCCCCTTTAGGTGCACCTCTTGCCTTTCATTTTTCCAGATATTGATCAGATCGAATCTGAAGGTCCATTCCTAATCAATTTTCATTGACTTTTTCATCTCATTTCCACAGTTTCGCAACCTCCTTGTTCTCTACGATCATTGAAACCTCACCATTCATTATTGGTAGTATATTTATTCATAAATAGGTATGTTAAAGCAAATACAAATGTTTCCAACAGCATTCATATTACATGTCCATCCAAAACCTTATCTTAACCGATAGAATATCAATAATAGTCGTTCACATTCATTAATCATTCTCAAAAAAAGTATGGGATTAACCTATTCCTTTGGATAAGGTAGAAATTACTGGAAATATATATATGAACCACTTTTTGAGATTTTTTTGTTTTGGAATGGCTAAATTTCACTATTAAAATTCACTCTAGTGAAATAGTTTTAATCGGAAAATCATAGATTACCTAATAGGAGCGTTGTTTAGCAAGAAGTTTTTATGAAATTATTGCACTTAGAATGTGTTGTTGTTTATATGATTTAATTTTTTTTACAGAAACTTGAATATTCGATACAAATTACTCGCTAGTCACTAAATGAGCTTTTTTCTTTGGATGAGAAAATGAATACCACACATGCTGGATTGGCGAACGATAGTTCATTGTGCCCCTTCCTCAATGAACTGGACTTAGGAGATACTTTCTTATTCTGCTATTCAGCACTAACGATTGATTTGCCTTTAATTTCTTACCACTGGGATTTCACTTCTTAAATCGCGATACAGTGACTCATGGCAACTAATTACATTACTCTGCCTTCTATGTAAGTTATTCATTCGGTAAATACAAAATAAATTGATGAGGAAATTTTGGACATCATTTACTTGTGGTTGGTAAGTGCATCGCTATATGGCAGACATAATATTTATTTCATTTCAGTCTCTAAACCAACAAAATAGATAGTTTTGAAATCGGGAGATCATTAAATTTATCCGGTCCAAAAGATTATGCGTCCACTTTTCTCATCCCTTAAGCTGACGCTGTCTTAACCCCTTACTTTCTGATCACTAAATTCGTCGTCAAAATTGACCCCTTTTCTCTCTTCGTCTTTTGAGCATCCTGCTTTTAAATTTTCTTCGTTTGCTTTCCACCTTTTCTTTTAGGTCGCGTTCGTACCCGCTAGTCTTCATCGCTACGTGGCCCATTCACCTATCTTCCCAAGTCACACTCTCCTCTGATCCTCTCTCCACCAATTAGTCCCTGCCCGTTTTCTCCCACAGTTCACCATAATCTTCTCTTTCACCTTTTGACGGAGTGTACCCACAATCCTTTCCACCGAGAGTTTCTGCTCTCTTTGATTCTACATCTCCTCGACCATCCCATTTCCAAATCACCCATATAACCCTCTTTTACGCTCATTCCTCCTCTCCATATTCTTACAGTCTTACTTCTCTTATTCCTGGTATTTATTTTTCGAGCTCTCCATGTGACATCTCACGTGGTTGGTATTACTCCCGCCGAAAGTTTGATGTAGATTTTCCTGAAAACTGTGCAACGAGAATTAGACACCAATAAGTCGTGCAGGAATACTTCTTCATCATACTTCTATTTTTCGCATCGTCATTTGAACCATCTTTCATTCTTCCATAGTCTTCTTTGAGTGCACGAATGCCTGAATTTAATCTTACGTAATTTACAAACGTGTGGATTTTCACAAATTTTATCCTGTCGTATATGATAAATACTCCTCGTGGATTTTGCAATTTTTCATTTCAAAAGAACGTCCTCATAAGGTTTACACTTTTGTGATTTAAAGGGAATCTTAGTCTAATCATGAAAGGTTTTAATCTCAATTGGCAGTGACCTGATTTTCGTCAATGTTAATTTATGTTTTCATTACTATTTTCCGTGGTTTATTGTTTTTGTAGAGCGTTTGATACATCCTCAACAAATAAAAAATTATATAAAACACACACACATAATCTCAATTAAATGTTGGAGAACTTACGTATTCCGTGAATCAAAAAGAAAATAAATCAAATGAAATATACGCATTTCCATTGTGACAAAGTTGTAAGCGATTGTTCTTTTATAATCTCACTTTGTAGACTCATGGCTGATTTATTTAATACTAATAGTTTCCTCAATATTTTAATATATAAATCGTAATGAAATAAAAAAATCTGCGGCGCGATAAGTGTTTTGTTATTTAGTGAGTTTGAGAGTTCATGTTCATGGCTCCCGTGATTTCTCTACCATTCTACAACTCTAATTTGTTAATTGCTAGAGAATCAGTATTTTGAGCTAGATATTTATATTAATTTTAATAAAAAAGTTTTTTACTAACCCTTGCTGTTTGTTTCTTACTGTAGTGAATACTTCCAATGTGTGTGTTGAGCTGCTACACCCATTAAATGTATACGTAAAGTGTGGAAATTGAACACCTATGCTTGAATTGCTTCCCACCATTTAATATTAACACATATTTAATTTTACATGGTGATATACCGTGAAGAGATGTCAGGGTTCCTCACGTATAAAGAAACGCAAGACAGAGCAATCACCTCAGGACGCGTTAAGTACCAAATACCAATTAAATTATTAATTCATAACCTGTGAAAAACAGACCAAAGCTACTCTACCTTTTTAGAGTTTCCTCACAGGATTATTCAAAGAAATCATCTCTGTTACAGAATGCCACTGTCAGATCAGTTTAAGTCGGGTGTGCCGGTGACCGAATTTGATGAGCCCAAGTTCTCGAGGAGGCAATGCGTACTAGCACCAGTAGCTCACAGAGGTTATTTCGGAGTGGTTTACAGGGAAATGAATCCCGATTCCAGAGACAAATATTTTTATTTAGACAGTGAATACATACTTATGAAATTTCGTTAGAAAAAAAAAAGAAACACGATAGGCAGCACACAGAGCGAGTACGCATTCCCTCTTTATGGCTTGGGCTGCTTGCAGTTGGTCTCTTGCGTCTGACTTATACTTCTCGCAAACTACTTCGTGGAAATCTGAGTGAATGTGGCAGGTTGGTCCCTGGCGTAAGGATATTTTTTTCACAAATGGCTTTGCATTCTTGAGATCTGACAGTGGCATTCTGCAAAGGGTTTATTTGAATACTACTCCTTTGAGGAGCCACTAAAAGGTGGATTAATTGTGGTTGTCACTGGCATGGAATTAATTTTCCTGTAAACATTGAATAGTTGAATGTGGGACCCTGTGTGTTTCATGTTCCCGTTTTTGTTTCCTGACGTGGGGTAATAAGGTAAATAGGAATACCTGACGTGGGGTAATTCTCCCAGTAAATCACCACGTAGAATCCAGTGCGTGTTAGCTTTAATTGGTAGAAAACAATTGTACCCCCATACCGCCATAGGAACCTAACTAATTTTTCCTTTTTAAAAAAGAGTTTGCTAATTTAAAATTTAGGAATTACTTTGGTGGTAACTATCCAACATGGGAGTAACTACGCAAATACTTACTCATTTCTGGACTCATTTATTAGAAAATAATTTCATCTCTGATGTTTCCTTGAAAAGGCATTTGATTACTCGAGGAGGCTTCGCAAAAATGGATAACCTTAAGGTTTGTTTGACGTGAAAACTCTCCCCATTGTTTCTCCAAGCATATTTTCCTTTCCCGTTTCCTTCTTTCCGGTTCTGCATCTCTTATTTTCTCGGTGTAATTTCTCGCCTATTCCTTCCTCTCCGCTTTCACTTACATCCCATCGTCTCGCCAACCCACCACCACCTCCACCAACAGTCGCATTCGTCATTTCCATCGTTCCTCATCCCGCATCTTCCGACGCACCGACCCCTTCGCCCACATTCCACCCACTCGTCATCATCCCCCACTCCCCGACTTCCTCTCTCCCGCCCCTTAACCTTCTTCCCCCATCCATCAGAACCTCTCCTCTCAACAGCAGTGCCACACCATCTCGTCCTCGCTGCCTACGTCTTTTGCTCCCACCTTCAACTCTCCCCTTCCCTCAACCCCTTCCTCCGCTGCACCCTCCTCTCTTACCCTTCCCCTCCCCCACGCTTTTCATACATAATAAACGCCAATCCAGGTTCTTTCATTCTCACCACTCCTTTCTGCCCGCCGTCCTATGCTTCTACCCTCCTCCCTTTCTCCTCCACCCATCCAACTCACTCCCCTCTCCGACCCACTCACTTGTTTTTCGGGTGCGCTAATGAGCTCGCCGTATGCTACGGGGTGGCGCGAGAGTTACGTTTTTAAAAGCAGTATTCAGGGCTCCGCAGCTCGCCTGGTTTTTCGCTCTTAATTTTATTTTCCGCTATTTTTATTTCTCATTTTAATTTTTTTATGCAGGTGGAAAGATAACTATGAGGCCACATTTTTCCTGCCGTTTTTCCTCTCGCTTTAATTTGCGTTATCGTTAATGTCCACGTTCATGCTTCAAAATTGCGTTAAATGTTTCATCGACCGAGGGAGGTTGGCGGTTGGGAGAGTTGGGTCCTTTATAACGGAAGTGTGTGGACTGGATAGGCGACCGAAATATGTGAATCTTTGCGGTGGAAGCTATCGTTACTACTATTGTTATTATTGATACATGGGATGGGGAGCGGAACGTGCGATAATACGCGGAAAATATTGTTTAAGCCTTGGTGAATTTTGATGGCCGCATAATTTTTGGATTAAATAATATTTTCACGAAGTGAAATAAAATAAGTACAACTTTCAATGGACAATTAGTGAAGTTTTTTGTGGGGTACTTTTTTATTTGAATATGACAAATTAGCAAGTTTGAATCGTCCGAGTTTTTAGGATGTTTCATAAATACGTCTAATTCTCATTTGTGTGCAATTCTTCAGCTTTCATAGTCACTTTCCTAATTTCACATATGTTAATTATCGTTAGATTCCGATGTTGTTGTGTGATCTTGTGGAAATGATACGTGCAAAACTATTTGTAGTACTTAGAGTTTTGCTTTTCCTTTCTCATATAAATAATCGCTGAGGTCAGGAGTATTTCGTGTTCTATCCATTACCAATTTTTCGACTTGCCATTTAATCTTTATTCCTTTTTCCGGTGGAGATTCTGGAAGTAATAATATTTTGCTTTCAGTAAATCTACAAACGACTTATTATATCATGGATTTGTCAATATTTAATAAAAAATAATGCGTAAATCTATTGAAAATTTTCCCATTAAATTATTTGTATCTTTTAAAGAACCGCAATAAGGATGTTCTATTTTTTTGCTATTGTCTCGCGAGATTATGTTGTCTTATTCACTTTCCATGCCATAACTTCTCTCTCCTTGTTCGTTTTATTCCTTCCATGTCACACTCATCACTACTGGGGAGACCTAAATTTTGAAGAAAGGTTCCGCGACAGAGAACACTTTTTGTCATTAGCAATTCTTTCTCTGTCTTGTTTCTTTCTTTTACTCTGCTGGAGTCCTCTTCGCCTCTCTTTTCCTCTTCGTATCTTTTTTTCTTTGTTGTTGTTTTAAGGATGGAGAGTGAGGAAGGTGAAGAGATAAAGAACTCTGAACTGAATTTTTCCCACGCGTCAAGTGCCATCTCTTCACTTGAGATTCTCGTGAAATGGGCTCGTTTTCCCCCAACTGTTGTTTAATTGTATATTAAATATCAACTTTTTTTTAATCATTAGGAGGGAATTCCAAAGTAGCAGAGATAAAAATTTGTCGTAATTTGGTTTTTGCGCATACGATTACACTAATGGCACTAGTTTATCCGCGTTTATTTTAGTTTTTGGATCAATGTTTCCGTTGTGATGTCATGTCTTCAGTGAGACACCTCTAGGTTGAAAAACTGTTTGAACACATTTTATATCTAATACAGCGGTCAATGTGAACATTCAAGTGCACCATTAATTTTGCGTGCTTTTTTTATATTTCGACGTTTACCTCACACTAGTGACGTGTGCTAATAAGTATACATTTTTTATAGCATCAAACTGAATCCTTAATCAGTCTCTTTCCGCCTGCTGCTATCTCTTTGGCAATGCAGACCTCATCTTCTGTCACTTCCAATCGCCGCGAGCCCTTTGCTTGAGTCACTCCTCAGCCCCGGCGGACGAGCAAGGGGACCTCGAGTTCACGGCGCCGCGATTTATCCATTTGAAAGGCAGTGCTATGAATTATGCATTTCCCTCGAGTGTTGACGGCAAAGACTTACGCGATATGTTTCTCTTTCCGACATTTAATCCACGCAGATCAATACGATTGGAGAACTTTTAAGGAATTATTCGAATAAGGGACTTTACTCAATCGGACTTTTACAGGGACTCATTTTACCCATTTTGTCGTGAGAAACGTATACCTGGCCCGAAGTCCAAGTATAAATACACGTAAATAATGTTGAGGATATATTTTTAGAAAAATGAACATCTATTTGTTGCATTTAGTGCTGAGATTTTTTTATTGCCGTTGATATCACCGGGATAACTTTTCAAGTTTTCCCTATGCTTGACATGGATTGGTGTACGAGTGTACCATGCGACCGTCTGTATAATCATGTGTAATGAAGTAGGGAAAGGATTATTTCCTTAAGTATAATATGAATTACCAGGTAGTAGTTGGTTAAGCATTATTTTGTAGCTTTACAAACAAATAAATAAGCACTTACGGAACTCTGGTAACTAGGATAAAAAAGCACTAGGAAAGCGAAGGTAATAAGGAAATAGCGGATGGCGGGTTACTCCGAAGTTATTTGGGCAATATTTCTGACTGCTGCTAAAAACGGGGATAACAATTGCCCTTACAGGTGCACACTTCAGAACAATACGTTCGTGGGAATCACCCCACTCGTGGGAATCACTCGAAACTTATGTTAACAGAGAACGTTTCATGAAAAGTTAAAAGGAGAATTATATTGTTATTTTGTGTTAGTTTTACCATATGTGCGATTTGCCGAAAGTGTCGAGGGCCTATTTAAGAAAATAATATAAGAATAAGGTTAAGTACAAAAATGTTTTAGAGTTGATCGTTGACTCGAGGAGGCATAGGTGGCTTTTGAGTTGAGATGCATGCAGATATTTGTGGCTGAACTGTCTCCCCACCTTACTAAAAGACTGGTGTGAAGTCGTTGTCATACTCCTTCCGATTACCAGCAAAGGTAGGAGAGGTATAGATTAGAATATTTAATTTTAATGATGAGGGCATTAGTAAGACCCGACTATTTAGTAAGACATGAGGCATCTCAAATAAAATTAGATGAATAGACTCCTGTATGATAAAGCAGTATTCAAAATGGATTTCTTCATGCGGAATTGATAAAAAAATAAAGCTGATATTTATAAAAAAATTCGTAAAATGTCCTCGTCATCTACTCCTTCTAGTACGAACACCTACATAAGTGATGGCAGTAGAAGTAGTAGTTGTTAGGCGACCGACATCTAAGGTCATTTGCGCCATTAAGAATATATAGGAAAGGATTCCTAGATGGAGAGAAACCCAGCGTTGGCATTAGCCTACTCTTAACGAAAGGCACCAAGTGATCCACAGCTTAACGCACTATCCGACAAGTAGGGATCGGGATACTAGTGAAAAATATTCTCCGTCTCCAGCATTGGAACCCTGACCCTCTTGATGAGAAGCCAGCAACTTAGCCACCGCACCATTAGTAATGGTTTTGCCCTAAAATCCTTTGTCACATGCTCACGTGCTTGCTTGCAGAGTAGTTGAGAATGCATACTGAATAAAATACATAGAATACAATGCATTCCAAAAACCTACCTTAACCGGTAGATTACCTAATAAAAAAAATACAATGCATAGGCAACATAGGACGACTTTTGTTAAAATGCTACTTTCAAAATTCACGTTCGTATTGCTAATCTCATTTCGAAATTATCTATAGTGAAACGGTGGTATATTGAAGTATTTTAAGAAAAAACTTGACTGAAAGAATATACGTACTTTGTATGGGAGCATTAAAATTTAGCGCACGTAAATATATTTGCGCATTTAGGTTTGTTTTAGAAGTAGAGACTATTTGCTCCTTGATTTTTGGTGCACATACCTCTTTTGATTTATTCTAATGCATGAAAATAAAAGTGAGTAAGTTTTCTAAACCTACCTCTAATGAGGTCACGGTCGAAATTTGCAGCACGTTTCAGCCGTAACGTATGCGCTTAATGACAGTTATAAGACTTGTATATTGATGGATGGTTTACGGGTTTGCTTTAGTAGAACAAGTTACGCTGATCCATACGTAACTTTATTTCATTTCTATCTCAATGATCTATGCTATCTGCAGTCTTAACACTTGCCTTACATATGCTATATTTGCTAATTTTTGTGATTGGTGGGTACAAACGCCATTAATTTTTATATCGTTGTTGATAATGTGAGTAATGATAATTGGCCGCAGGGTAGCCGTGCATCTAGATGGCGATGCGGACTTGCGGGCATATAATAGCTTTCAATGCCAGCTAACGTGTGCAATCGTGGCGTCATTTCATTCGTGTTTCTTTCCGTAAGATTCTCAACATTCATCTCATTTCGTTGAATGCGGATAGTTGGACTTGTGGCTTAAAAATACATAAGTATTGCTATAGATAATAGGTCCTTCATGAAATTAATTTGCCTTGCTCTTCGTCATTAGTCTATCTCGTATTTACGCATAGGAAATAATCTTGCTCAGGCTTTTTGGGAAGCATTGTTTTGTTCTCGACTGGAGATGCTAGTGGAAGTTTGCATTGGAGTGGCCGCGTCCGGACTAACAGTTCAAGTGGTCGCTTTGTATTCGGCTCATGCGCTAGAACCAGACCAAGGAACCAGAAAAGCACTGCCTTCTGGATTCGTTCTACAAATGAATTCGTTTTCGCAATGCAAGCAGGGATGCACTTTACCAGCAATCTCTGTGATCCTTTAGCACCATCGAGTGTGATCATGATGAGCAAAAATAGTAGCAGTAGTTATTAGGGGAGGCGGTTGACAGGCGAGTTCTTTTTCGCCATTGGGCATAGGTATTTTGTTAGGGGTAGGATAACCAGAGAAAAGAGAAAGGATGGAAACAAACGGCCTCGGCATTAACCTACTCTTAACGAAAGGTGCCAAGAGGTTCAGAGTTTTATCGTCTCATACTATAATTATAATTATCTGGTTTAAGTTAACCTATTTTTATTTATCTCAGCATATTAAAATGCATCGCCCTCCTCCTCATTCGTCTAGAGACACGTAAGTCACTTAAATATTTATTTCTTTTGTGTGAGTAATACCAATGTTAGTTTTTCCACGCTTACATTGCAAATTAAGGTAGAAATTTAACAAAATTAAATGTTGGCACAATAATAATGTAAATAAAAACGTTTATGACCACTCTTTGTTGAAGTCCTTATAAAATTTTTAAAGATTATTCATAAACCTTTTGATTTATAAACTGAAGAGCTCTCTAAATTTCGTATCTGCTCCTTATTTTTCCCTTTGATCATTATCATCGCAGCTGTTTAAAACATTCATCTTTCTGGGACAGCGGTAATTTGAATCGTTCTCTCTTGTGACCGTCGCTTTTCACATTTTTATGGTGACCCTAATTATGAATAACTTGGGGAAGGGAAGAGTTGATGTTTTCTGATTGTGAGCAGATTTTGGATTTTAAATATCCTTCCTCAAAAGTGTGCGTGGTATTTAATGCAAATTAGATCTGGAATAATGCACCATGATATTCATTAACTCACGAGTTGAAAAGCAGTTGGCAGTTGAATGAATGGAAACATTTTTAATGGGTAAGAGTCATATTTAAGGACTTGGCGTGACTTGGAACTATTTTTCCAACTCTATGAGGTTGTCTTGTCAATTTTCTTTTTACAATTGCTATTAAATATAACCAAAGTACTCTTTATTATTTGAAGCAAAATTTACGTAGCGGAGGAAAGTATGAATGGAATTATCGCGATAAGTTACAAATGGGGATGGGGAAAAATGGTGACTAAATTCACCAATTTTCATTCGTAGACATTTTGATCCGTACCTTATTCTTTCAGGAGTTCATTAGAAATTTGTTGGGTAGCTTAGAGGATCTACAAAGACACTTGTCCGAATTATTCGAAGTACTTACTCAACGGCAAATGATTTTTCTGAAACTGCCGATCCCCTCTAAAAAGAGATGAAATAAGTTATCTAAGTGTATTATAGATCATCGTTTTCGCTGGGATTCTCTTGTGCAGCTGTTTACAACTTTTCATCTGGGCATATATGGGAAGGAATCCATTTTAACGAGACTACCACCACACTCCTGAACCTCCTTTTCCTCCTTTGACAGACTCTTCTGTACTCCGGACCCTTTGGTTACTGAATGAAATAATCCCCGACCATAGCGAGTATCTTATTCCTTCCATAGATAGAAACAAAATCATAATTCTCGCATACCCTCCCAACGGGAGGTCTTTGCTTTTGCTTGCGCCGTTCTCCCCTTCTTCACTCTTTCCTCCCTTTACCGCTGCCCTGAGGGAATCCCATCAAATCCCCTCCGAGCTGGACATAGCTTCATGTTTTTTGATGGGAAGTCAAACCAGTGGCCCGCACTTGTCCCTCATTCCTTCTCGTGTGCCACCTCTGTGTGCCATTTGAATTGCATTCGGTTCAATCGTGCGAGAGACGAAAGGGAGAGGAGCGTGGAAGGGGTTCGAATTAGAAAGATCTCGAAAAAGGCGGCAGGATTTCATCAAAAGGCACGACACGTACTCATAAATTAAGGAAAGGAAACTGAGTTAAAAAATCCACAAGAGGGGGATGGTTACATTTGCAGAGATTTTTTTGTTTTATGGAAGTGTAATGTTGACGCAGTTTACTTTCATCTCTTGTGATTTTTTAAATAAGAACTCTCAAATTATAAAATAGGAATATCGGTCACATAGATATGCATGTGTATATATACAGATATGTAATAAATAAATACTTGACGGATAATTTCACGGATAAATTGTAAAAAAACAACCAAGATAATTAAAAAAAGGAAGGTAATTAAAAAACTGCATTCGCTGCCATTTTTATCATCAGGTTTTGAAAACTATTTCAACCAGGTGACGATCTTGGTGAGCGATGCGCATGTTGAGTCATTCGAAAAAGTTTTCGAAAACTCTTCTCAGCATATCTTGCGTTATTCCAGCGATGACATCTGTAATTGCCTCCTTAAGAACTTCGAAGGTCCTTGGTCGAACTTTTTAAACCTCAGCTTTGAGATATCCCCAAAGAAAAAAAATCACATGGGCTCAAATCCGGGGAGTTGGGGGGGGGGCATGGAACATCTCCTCGTTTGGAGATCAGGCGGCCGGGAAATTGTTCTTGCAGGATTTTGCGTGAACGACGGGGAGTATAAGCCGTGGCAAAATTCTGTTGAAACCAAAATTCTTCTGTGTCATATTCCTCCCCATACTCTGCCATTGATTAGGTAGGAGTTCTATTAATTTCAGAACAATTTGTCCAGTTGTACTCATGTCAGATTACATAATTATAGCATATCGTAAAAAACTGTAAGTTTAGACACTTTAATTACGATACTGTATTTGTGCCCCGACAATATGCAGAAATATCTCAGGTTGGTAAACATAGCTCCAAAATGTTTTTATTTTTCTTACTTATTTTTGGATCTTGTGCAGCTTTTCTGTTTCTTGATACTTATCCTTACTTCAATTGTTCGTAAAATTCAGACATTTGCGAAGAATATCGAGTCTACCGCTTGTTATTATATCTCCAAAACCTGATGTCGATATTATTCTTCTTACGCTAAGACATGATCATAGTTCGTATTCTGAACAATACCTATTTGCGTGAACAAACCCTTCACTAAGTTAATTTCTTTCTCTGTCACTGGTTTCCAGGTTGTTAGTCTAGACTTAGTTGGTGCCATTCTACCACACGACTGAATGCATATTTAACTAAACAATTTCAAAGCAATTAAATGGTACATCGTCACTCAAAATCTGTCCCTCTCCTTGAAGTCCATATACACAGTTGAAATGATCAAGATGTTCAACGTAATTTTTCATGTCCATCATGTCAATTTTCGATTGGTTATGAACCCCTTTTTCACTATCACTATCAAAGTCATGAGATATCTTCTGTTACACAGCCTAGTAAGGCTACCACAACTTCATTATTCGACGAGATCAGCATTTTGCAGCTTGTGGATGCCTTGACAGCTTCTATGGGACGGAGAGAGTGAAATATACGAGCTCGTAACTTATTTTTCTTTCAGTGTTCTCAAAATCACATCCATATGCTTTGTTAGTATCCATAGACTGAATTTACTGTAAGTTAGCCGCAATGAAAACTGAATGAAAATAACGTATGCGTGTCGAATTTTTTCTGTAGCGTTAATGTGGGATCCAAAAGCACTAATTCAAGACAGATAAGAGTAAGCTACTGGTTTATCTTAGGAGACCCATAATCAACACATATTTGCTTACACTTCAGTTTTTGGGAAGGTTCCCCTTACTATCAGTCAGAAAAACCCTTCGCTCTCAGAAGATTCCGCTGAGACACCCTGAAATAAAAATACAGCGATACTGCATAAAGTTAATGCTTGATACGCAAATCTCCTGTTGCATTTACCTCGGAGAGTGTTTAATAGAGATTGCAATCACGTAGGCATTCTTCGAGTTCCATATGGCTTTCAGTCGGCACGTAAGATATAAGGAAGCAGTGATTGTGGAAGAGGAGAAAGAGAGCTATTGATGACTTTATTTTTATACTGATAAATCTCAAAGTTATTACAGCGGTTAATTTGACAAAAGAAAGCAATGTGGCAATGATCTATTGTAAGCCTTCTATTTGAAATATTATGATACGTTGTCGATTGAAGCAAGAATGGCGACATAAAAAATATAGATGCAAATCATTAACTCTAGTCGTGAAGATTCCTCTGGACTTAACATCACGTCGAACGGCGTTGGAGGCCAAAAGAAACATTCTTCCGTTTTTAAGATCGTAAAATCGTCTGTAGAAGTCACCTAAAATAAATCTTTAGGTGTTCCCAGCTGAAATCAGCGTTTTCAGTATTTGCCGAATGATAAGTGCCAAAGTGTCTTTTTTTGCGAAGAAAAATCCTGCTTGCAAGGAACTATAAAAATTTATGAGGAGAGCTATAGTGCATGACTTAAGTAGATAGCAGTTTTGAATATCTATTATTTACTTTTCCAGAACTAGAAAGGAAGGAAGAGAATATACTTTGAAGCTGACGTGAAAGCTGCTAAAAGTTGCGAAGAAGCAAAGAACGAAGTAATGTAGGTTAAATGAAGGCAAGTTAACGAGATGCCTAGTAGATAATAGTAGTCATGGATCTTCCGTAACCCAAATTTAATAAGCATTATACTTTGGTTGAACGGGTGAACGACGGGAACGTATTTGAGTTATGGCATCTTATTCTATGCGAATCATGTGGGATTTTAGTCTGGCCTTATTTATTCACCTTTCAAAAGCCATCCGTGGAGAAAGTTCCTGTATCCGGTAAATTGATTACGGCAGATATTTTTTTCCGTAGGAATTTTCGATCCTCAATCATAAAATGAGCGCAACGACCCAGCAATACCTGAGGGCACTAAATGATTTTATATAGTCGGTCGCCCTCTACAGTCCAGTCTATGTCCATTGTTTAATGTGGAATGGATTATTTAATCACGGTGACCACTTCCCCGCGCTTAGAGCTTTGGTATCACTCCATCCTGCTCCCACCCGCAAATCCCCAACTTTTCCTCGCGCTCCTCCCGGCGTCGTCCGTCAGATTCCAAGGCCTTTCCATCATCCTCTTTCATTCCATTCTCCACCATCTCCCATCTCTCTTGGTTTTCGCCTCATTGTTACTTGTTTATCCCTTGTCATCATCCGGCCATTGCTCACTGGAAGAAACACGCCTCTTTTTTGGCGTTCTTCGTTGAAATTACATCGAACTGACCATTTTGGGTGAGAATCAAGGAAGAGTGACACATTCGCCGTTTTCCCTTTGTTTTTTGTCTTTTCACATCATACCCAGGACTATAGCTTTGGTCAACGACTCCGGTGAGCTCAGGCATTCACTCATGTGCAAAAATCTTCCTGCCCTCGTTTAGCTTCAAGCAAACTCTCTTTTCAACCTCTTCTCGAATTCAAAATCGTTGTTGGGTAAAATATGTTTGGGAAAATGAATGCTCCTCATAAACCCAGGCACATAACCCTAAAAAATATGTGTAGTGATTCCATTGGATTTAAATTTTCAAAGGATAAATAGTGCCAACGTGTAAGCTGGTAAATCTCGAAGGGTTAAAAATAACAGCGAGAGATTTTCAGCGTTTAATTTTAATAATTAAAAATTCTCGTTTATTAAAATTTAATGACAGAAATATATTCCGTTTATTGTAACTCCTTCGATCTTTCCTCATAATCTTGACGCATTTCATGAATATTGCTAACAAAAAATAAATATAACTAATGTGTAATAAATCCAATAAACGGTGTCGTTATCGCAACAATAACACTTTGTGCTTTAATAAAATATGAGCCAAGAATGACTTTCCCGTAATGATCGTTGTAATTTTAGATGCGACAAATGAAAAATTTAAAAGGGATCATTAAATAGGTATAGAATGGAACATTGAATGTAACATACTGAATTATATGACAAAAGTATATAGATACCTATTAGGAGACATCGAATTACTAATGATATTCTATAGCTCGGTGAAATCGAGTAATATTTGGGTTATAGGGTATTTAAAACAAATTTTGGATTATAATGGAGGTATTAGGCATGCACTTTCTTTGATACACTTTTTTTCCCAATACACTTGAGTGCAGCACGGTGACTGCAAAAGGATTTTCTATCGACGTAGCATAGGTGAAGGGTAAACGGATAGGGAATTGTAAATAACGGGACATTGTACATGAATGAAGATAGTTAAAAAATTATATAAGGTTTTAAATTGAGCAGTGTTCTGATTGCAGATCTGAACAGTAATTAAACACGCATGACTTTTATCAGTCAGTTGTTTCAATAATAAAATGGAAATGACATTTATTATTCCCACTCCAGACATCAAAGCATGACGCCTAAAATATGAGTTGATGTAAAAATAAACCGCGCCGTAAAACGGACTCAAAGGGTTCTTAATGAGCATTAAAAAATGATTTTCAATTGCATAGTTTAACTCAAAAATGTTTTTGATTATATCGGTTAAAACTTTCCGGTTGGGTTTCGATGAAAAAAACTAGGTGTTGTGTAACATCAGCCAGAATTAAAATAATTCTTTGCTTATTTTTCAATTTAAAAAAACTTCATTTTTCATCAAAAATAGCTCAGAAATGTTTTTTTTATAAGGTCTCTTACAATTGATAATTGCCAGAAAATGAAGGGATGTAATCGCTGATTTTTTTTAAATACGGGTGTTTTTAAACTTCTCAAAAGCTCTCGCCCAAGATTTTTCTACTTCTTATTGTCATTTTTCGTTTACACTACTTATAATTCACTGATTTGAGCTTATTGCATTATTTACTGAAAGTTGATGTGTCTCAATATGACATTAATCTCTTATCTGACGAATAACGTAAATTCTCAAAAAATATTTTAGATTTCATTTCTCTCATTTTACTTGCGTCTGTCAAAACTGTTGTCATGATAATGTTTATTATTTCATTACCGTTTGTGAAGAAATAATTATAATTATCTGTGTTCACAAATAAAAACAGTTTGAAGAGCTCACTAATAAAAATACTTCTTCAGAATTATTTAAGCATTTATCAACCTATTCATTTCACTGTATGTATTCGCCAACCATGCCACCAAAATGAAAAAAACAAGTTATTATTCATGACGGTGCATTTTTTCATTAAAAGCTCGTGATGAAGTGATCAGTGTATAACCGTAGAGGAAAACATTATCGTCTCATCTAAATTTGTTTTTTTCTTTTGTTAGAAAAAACAATGCCTTGCTTGATATCTTAATGACAGCACCTCGGTAATTACATAAGATGTGGGAGTGGAAAATTCATATCTTTTGGATCCCTAAAGGATTGGGTAAAAAAAGGCAAAAATGGCAAGTTATTTCTCCCCCTGCAGCATCCCAATTGTCACGTTACTCCTTAACCTTCCAACATAACCCAAATCGCTTAATTTTCCAAAATCTCCAAATTTTGGGATCTACTTGGGTTTCAATTGGTGGGAGAAGCTCTGGGATGCGAGAGCAATGGGATGACATTCATCCCTTGTTTATGGAAGTCTAGTGAGTATAGTCTGTAGTGGTTTAGGGGTGAGTGAGGGGAAGATGGAGTGACTGGCGTGGGACAGAAGTCGAGGAAGGGAAGACGGAATGATAGGACAAGAGGGCCTGTTGGACGCACTTGACAGTGGGCACGTAGGAAAGGCATGTGTGATGTGACTTGGCCTCTCCCAGGTGGAAATTCCCGTTTTTGTCTTGTTGTTTATGCCTCTATTCCAAGGGATAGAGTGGGAGGGGAGGGAGATTGATGAATCGATAATTGATTTTGTCTTCCCTCCAGATTGCCTTAATTGTACCCCTTTACTGCGTCAAGGGCGTTTGTGCGCGTTTTCCCTCTCGGCGTTGAAGAATTGCGTTATTAATTAAAATTGATCCTCGGATCATCAAATGTTTTCTCTCTAAAAGGAAAATGAAACTCTAAGAGCATAATTGGTAATCAGGGGTAATGTATTAACTTATTTTAAAAGTACCTTTCAAACTTAACTGGGAGAGCATTTGAGTATAATGCGAATGCCAAATTATGTCTTCCTTGGAGTAGTGGTTCTACAGTGACAAATGCATTTAAAATTGTAATGAGTCGAATCAGTTAAGGCTAACTAAATCAAACGTGCGTAGAAATGGATTCTTTTGATTCGTGTAACTTTACATCCTTATAAATTAAAAGTTGGATCTATCATAGAAATGACCTCAGGTTTTCATTAGAGTATATTAAAAGTTAACTTTTAGCGTTGATGTTTTTAAAGTTTCTTCGTCAAGTATTAATATAATTTTAAAGTCTTTTCGGTCATTTCGAATCATGCATACCTTATTAGTTTAATAATTCACGGATGTATGCGCTACTTGCAAGCTGCAGAGGTGATGGTGAATGAATAAACTTTGGTTATTATTGCAAATTTGCAAAACATTATGCTCATTTAAACACTTTTTGTTTTGATACGATGATACTTGTATTTTAAATAATGGTTACAATTGTGATTTTCTATTAAAATAAACTCACATATGACATCAATCTTTACGATTTTTACACGAGGGTTTTCTGAGGAACGCACGTCATCTTTCAATTTTGCTGGAAACCCTAGAAATTAAAAACTGCTGATTTTTTATCGTGTAATCACTCAAAGATAATATTGTTTTGATTGTTAATTTATTCTATTATTTCATGTTAAATTTGCGCATGGCGTCATATATTTAGGTCCGGTATATCCATACATAGTTGAACAATTGTAAGGCGCTAAATTCGTATTAAAGGAGTAGGCAAGCAAGACTGAGTCACGCATGCAAGATGAATCTTCTTAAGACTTCTATTGATAAATTTCCCTGAATGTGTTAATCCTTGCATGGAAATTTCAATCGTAAAACAGCCGTGGACCAAGAGGACCGTGCTGAATGTTTGCATCTCGGATCGCTTTACTCCGGCACGGCAGTGGCCGCTCTCACTCTCGCGTTCACGTTTGGTTCTGCCCATCATGGATGGCTTCCCCGTCCCTTCGATCAAGCAACATCCACTCACCACTCCTCGGCCACCCCCATCCCCCCATCTCCGTCCTCATGCAGCGACGTAGCGCGAGAACTTTCTCTTTCCCACCGCAAAAGCCACTCTGGGGTAAAGACTTTCTCTCCTCCTTCCATTCACGATCGGCCTGCCATACACCCTTATCTCGACTCCTTTGTCCCTATGCCGCCCGACTCACCTCCTCATTCCTCACCGAAACACCCTTCACGAGTCTCCTTTTCCGTGTCGAGATCTGACTGCGGGGAGGGAGAACGACATGATTCGTATGCATTCCTCCTCCTCATCCGTCACATCCTCATAGTGTTAGTCCTCACCTCGTTCTCCCGTGTATCTGTTTTTCGTCGATCGGAACAGACCAGCAGTTAACGGAATAAATTAAGAAAAAAGATATCATAGACATGAGGTAGGAGGGTTGGAAAGGAATAGAATATTGTTTCAATTCTTTCTAAAGTGATACTCAGTATTCTCTAAACTTTCTGTCACGGTCTTCGCACATATATGGACGAGAAGCCAGCTTACTATATTAAAAGATTTGACGTGCGCTTGGCTTCGTGACTGCACGAGCTGGAGCTCTTTTGGCCACCACCGTTTTATATTTATTTTACGCTTTGTCATGCTCGTTGAGCGAGCAAGTGAATAAAAAAGGATAAAGTTGGCAGCAATTAGTTTTTCATCAACTTCATTCCTTATAATTTTATCGGGATATTGTGGGAATTCAACGCCAGAGGCGCTTAGACCTATAGGCCTGTAGCATCAAGGTCATTATCAAGGAAAATACGAGAGAATAAGATATCGTATTTTTGTGGTTTCGAAAGCAATGTTGTTCAAGTCGAACTGAAGTTAGTTTCCTATAATGGAGAGCCTAATTTGACAGACATTTTTACAGAATTTGCAAAGAATGACTCTTCGGAATATCAATTTTGTCGTTACTTATGATAGTGCTCATTTTCTCACAGTGAAGCTGTAAGAAGAAAATTTCCTGAAGAAAAACTTTTTATGGTGTTGTTTTGAGTATCATTTAGGTCAGTCGTTAAATTGTACCTTAGGGCTGCAGTTAAGTGACTCCAAAATTCTTTACGAGAAGGAAAATGGCGAAACTCTTTAGTACCCAAGCGGCAAAGAAGAAAGTGAGACTCTGGCTCCTTTAATAAGGAACTGATGATTAGTCGACCTTTTGCGACTGGTTTGGAGACTCCCCGGCTTTGGAGACCCCCCGAAGAAATGAAACCTCTTAACTTGTTGGCCGAGATTTCATGATTTCGAAGCATCCCTCGAGGGACCTGCTCTCGCGTATGATTTCATTTTGAACTTCCCTTGGTTGAGAAAATGACCTTTAAAACCAGCAGGCTGTTGGTTGTGTGCCGATGCATGTAGAGTACGTTTAGAAATATGAGTAAATTTTTTCCTTCTTACCGAGGAAATTACCCTCATTGTCCTTTAATATTGGTGAAGATAAATCATCTCTTCACATATTTAATGCAACATTACAAAGGTCGGCGAGAATATTATTTTTTTATATTTATGCCTACGAATATTCAATTTAGCTTTTGCCTGCATTTTCGTATTGATTTAATGATAATATGACCGAAAATATTGCTTCATTTTGCACCTTATTGGATGAGTACTGAGCGTCCATTATGTCTAAAATATTCCTTGACTCAATTTAATGTTTAATTATTCGAATATATAATAATAAAATAAAATCGTTTCTGATTAGTTTATACTCAAAGTTTTACGATTGTTATTTTCTAAATATTCATAAAATCCATTCCTAAGATAGGATAAATTCGAACATTTTAGCATTATCCATGCTCTATCATTATGAATATTACTCCACTGCCATTATTCCTTTCAGTAATGCCCCCTGATGTGAATGACTAGTCATTTCGGTAATATAATTGTAAATCCTAGAAGAAAGTTTCGCGTAGGAATTTTTTTTCTGTATGCACCCTAGAATCACAGAAGCATACATATCATTGCGTCCATTTTGCTTGGTAACTTAGGGGAACAACTTGGGGACACATTTTGTCTAGGAATGGAGTGAGCATTTTGTAGTAGTAACAGTTGGATACTGTCTTGGAAGCTAAGAGGCTTTTATCATCTCTATCTTACAAGTCTATCTGGTGTTCTTGAAATGTCCCAGGGTACATACATTTTCTTTTTTTTTCAGAATAAGTTCGGTTTTAATATCAATGTGACGTTTATTTATGCGTAGTACGTTATATTGTTAAAGAATGTATAGCGTTTTGAAATAAATAGCACGACGTTTCAGGCTCATAATTGTTTAGTGTAACACCCTTGTACGAGTGGGGTTTTTAAAAGTAGTTGGTTTTTTTTAAGATAAGCGGCACATAAATGTCACATGTGAGCGTTCTCTACCATGTGGGCCCCGCTACTACTTTTCGCCCTTATCCCTCCTATTTCCCATTCTCGAGAGAGTGACTGAGTGGCCCGCTTACCTTCCCCTTCTTCCCACGAGGGGACACCGCTTGAGTTCTTCGCCGGGTTGGATGGGAATGTGTTTTTTTCCGACGAGTGTGTTTCATCCCCTCCTTATTCTTCTGCCAGAAAAACCCGGGGAAATTACGGATCAATTCAAGGGTGACGCGGCGTGCACAATTAAGCCTAGTGAAGTTCTTAAGCAGTCACCAGATTCTTCGTACCCCAGCAACCCCTCTATATTGTTTTTTCTTCCAAAAATACTTTATTTTAGGTCGGTGCCTCATGGTTACGGGAACGTGAGATTTTGATTCCAAGATTGAACGCAGCTGGCGTAGAGCTGATATAGTCATTGCAGCTGGGGTAGCCAAGTAATTTATGGTTGCAATGTAAAACGAGTGCACATATTGCGATAACGTCGTAATAAAAGACGTACACAGATTTTAATCATATTGCTAGTCCGATAAATATTTTTTATTTTGTCATCGCATTTTATTCCTTTGTTATTGCAAAACCTCAGAACATTTTGCATCGTCTTTATGTGAGACCACACCGGAGGTATTTTACTACCATTGAAAGTATTTTGAACAAAACTGTTACTAAAAAGTAAGGTTTAATTTGATAAAATATGGGAATTTATTTTATTAATGCTTGTTCTATCCGTTTTAAATTAATCTCTGCTCTGAGAGAAATAGAGTCGAACCGATACTTCAAACCTTCTATAATAAGACTACTTATGAACCAATTTGTATGCATTTAATATACCTACATATTAAAGTAATAATAAATTGGTGTGTGTATATATATAATAGTAATGATAACTTTGTTGCGTGTGTGTATGTTTGTGTAGACACACATCTAGATAGAGAAGGTAGCTTAGAAAATAATTAGAGTATAATTTGTATACTACGTCGTAAAACAAACTGAATGCTCGAAAAGATAGGACTTAATTCAGTATGCTCAGTGAAGGATCAAGATTTTCATTCGACGATCGATGAAGTTTTATATCTTCTTTAATCCAAACAATCATTTATAATGTAAATATATTTATAAAATCCTCTGAAAATGTACTTTCAAATAGCCCTTGGAATCGGACCATCTCCGATAAGTTGCTCTCACTATATTGCCAATTCTTGATCATCTCGGGGCAGGCCTATGTAGCTGGCCTCGGTCAATGGGAATGGCGGGAATGACTGTGAGATAAAACACTCTCTCACATTCTATGCCGACCATTGATCCTCTCTCTTCGTAAGATGTACCTCATACCCTTTACTTTCCCTCCTCTCGATGCTGCCCCGCTCCTTCTCTCTCTCTGTTTGCGATGAAAATCTCTCTGCTGCTCGCGCATGGAAACCTAAAACCCCTTGAGGAAAAACCGTCGGAGCCACAACGTCTTGACGGCAAGGGAGAAAGGTGAAGTAGGGGGACGGTGTACATCCGACGTTGTGAGAGCGCGGGAAGGAAGAGAAAAGGGTAAGGAGTAGTAGATGGGGGTGAGGGTATATTGTCGATAAACGGAGGGTGAAGAGAGTAAAGCGAAGTACGAAGGCTGAGAAAGGGTGGGACCGGAAAGGATTTATTTCTGTAATGAATCAGGATGAAGTGGACCGCATTGAATAATGCATACATGTATTGAATTTTACTATTTAATAAAATATATAAGCGCACCAAAGCCATTCGGTTATGAATTCGGGGATTGGATTATTCTCACCAGTAATCTGTCACCTGCCAATCCCTTTTTTCTTTTTAGATTTCTTCTCTTTAGGGAAGAGAGTGACGGGTATGTTGGAGGAATTAAGCCGGGAGCCCCACGATTCGCGAAGAGGGCAGGCAAGGCTTAGACTTTTAGAAAGGTACATAACCCCTGTGTTTTCCTGCAACATCGGGGGATTATTATGCCACCTAATTAAATGGTAGATTGGAAATAGTATGAGAAAGGCAGACACCATCACAAACAGATTCAGGTACTCGTTTTTCTCTCTCACGATACCCAGCAATGACAATATTAGAACCCAAGTGCCCGAATTCATTAACTCAAGGAAATGCATTTGATTCTTTAGTCGAATTTTGAATGATATGCATAGGCATGCATGCGTGCGATTGTGTTTGCAAATGAGATAAAGAATATTGGAATGCATGTCTGAACTAGTAATTGTGTATGCATGGCCGATACCCTACCACCCCCAGTCACAGGCCTTTTCAGCTGCTTTGTATTATTGTGTAGATGTAGTATTCCCCGATCAACCGATTCTCTTAAGTCCTTCTCTCTCAGTCACACAGCAAATATTAACAGTAACATTCGTTTAACGAAGAAGAAAAAAACATTTTTGTCCCCTTATCAGAAATAAAATATTGGAGAATAACTTGGCGACATCGACCTTTCAGCGTGAATAAAATGATCGGTAGGGTTTTCTACAAATTTGTCCACCCCTCTCGATACGTTTAGACGAAATGTTAGTTATATCGGCCTTTCTCTCCGTCCATATTTACTGCCGTTCATTGCTGAGATTTCATTCCTTCTTTACATACTCAATGCTCACCGCAAAGATGCAAGATAGACATTATTTTCTTTTGAATTAAGTGGCAGTTGAAACCCAGCTGCCATTTGTATAGCTTAAACGTACTTACCATGCGAATATGCATTTGCCATGTTTTTGAATTCTTTATCTTACGGTCAACCTCACTTTTAATATTACTCTTTGCCTGGGAATCTCAAAATATCTCTCCGTTATTGGATGTAAAGGCATAAGCACAGTGCAAATAGTTTTTGATGTAATGCTGGAGTAGGTTTTTCAGGCGAGGGCTGGGTTGAATCAGTCATTTTTTGACAGAAGCTTTTTTTCTTTTTCCCGTATTTTCAATTGTTTCCATTTTTGTGACCGGGTGTGAAATTGTTTTAAATGACTTAGGTTTTTGTATTAGATTTGTCTTAGTTGCCTATTTCCATTTTTTACATTCTTTAATGATTTTAGATACGATAAAATCCATGAAGGTCTTCAATATGGGATGATTCCTTTCAGAATAGTGTTATTATCCAATGATAAAAACTTAATTTTAAACTTTAACTGTTTATGAGTGTTTTGTTCTCTCCTTAATACTTCTCCAAGGACATGCTTTGTCGGTTTCTTTGTTGAGTTTCTTCGGCGTGTATAATACTGCGTCAATTGCTTCTCTACCCATCACCGTATTCCCTTTCCAAGTGTGCTTTTGTCTGACATATTAAGGAGAAACATGAAGGTGTGGTTTTCTTTTTAGGACTCGTTACACCTGACGCATACTTGCACATCTGTTGACACACCGGTGAAAACGCCTTCAGTGTGCATTCATTGTGGTGTAGTGACAGTGACGTAATTTTGGATCAAAGGTTTCTTATTGATATTGGAAAGGATAGGGAAAGGAATGAGGCGACGGAGGTCTGGAGGATGGGGTTAAAGAGTCCGGCTTAAGCAACGATGAAAAGAGTGTGGATTCAATCTGTAGGAAGTGGGATTTGGATAAAGCCACCAATTTGGATGGGACAGAGAGTGCGATTGGAATGAGCGACCATGGAAAGGAGAGTTGCAGTAGACGGTAGGGTATTAGGATGAAGTGGGGTTGGATTCGGAGGCAGACAGAGTGAGTAAAAGCAGGGAAGTGTGGATGGAGAGAGGAATTAGAAGGGCGGAAGAAGAGGCTTAGAAAGATGGAGAGAGATAGGTGGAGAGGAGAAGGGGAGCAGCAGCATCGTTTGTGGGCGGATGGTCTCTGTCTACCTTTGGACCCCTTGGAGTGTTTTCGTCGTGGAATGTTTACGGAAGAATAAGGGGTCTTCGGCAGTTCATTTAGTTCGAGAAGACTGGGCAGCTGGGGTGTGGGTAGGCTGAAGGTGCTATGTGGGTAAAGGGATGGAGGGTCTAGAGGGTAGACGGGGAAAGGGGAACGGTGGAGGGGAAACGATAAGGATGGGTATGGGAAGAGACGGAGGAAGTGGAACACCTCGCCTCTCGTGAAAAGCTGAGTAGAACGCTGCAAAAAGGAAAGGAAAAAAAGGGAATGTTTTTTCCACACTCTTCTTCTTGTCTTCCTCTACGGTCTCTGATCCTCTCCGTTCCTTACCCCCATCTCCCTCGCTTTGCGCCTTTCTTTTGTCTCCTACTGCTTCCTCGGGGGAACACAACGTCAGAGAGTAACGAGTAAGGCCCGAGGGAATTTATGGCGCACGTAAGGAATGTTGAAAGGGTCGGGGGAGGGGATGACGGGTGATAAAGGCGGAGGGGTAAAGCTAGAGAGCAGGGAGAGGGAGTGAGGAATTAAGATATGGGGTGTTGGGAGAGAGGGGCAGAGAGACAGGGAAAGAATGAAATGGAGACAGGGTGAGAGAGAGAGAGAGGGAAAAGGGGTTAGTGTACTATAAATGGACCTTGCGGTGGTGTTGAAGAGTGCGTGTCATTGAAGGCGTGTTTTGTTTTAGCCTGCGTAATTTCCAATTCGCTCTACAAGTTTTATATTAAAGGACAACAAAGTTGTATACCTTAATATTACCAGATTCTTCGGGATGGATACAAGAATGGCGACAACAGTTGTGTTTGGATCAATAAGTTCTTATATAGTTTCATCATCACGACGGTAACGACTAGTTTTAATTTCCAAGACTCAAGCTACAGCTCCGATTTCTTCTTAATATGGCAATAGTTATCCATCACACGTACTTCCAAGTATTTTACTGTTGTACATATTTGGTCCTGGTCTGACTGATGTTCCATAGCCATATTTATTTTTGGGTTGTTCTTTGAGTTCCGCAAATATTTCTCACTTACTCGCATATCTTATAGTTTTGTATCGCTTTTCATGTTTTCTTGGTAGGTTCGCGTTCACAATTAAGTCGAATCCGAGGACCTTAATACATGCTATAGATAGGCCTTTCTTCCTCCACCCTTTCTCTTGCAAATTAATTACAAATGCTTAAGAATATACTGTGATTATCTACAGAATTATAATATTTTCATAGCACTCCGTAGTATTGACTCATAGGGTTAACTGAAAATATGATGCTGTTGAGTAAAATAGCTCTAGAAGGGTAATTTATTATTTAGGAAATACAATATTGTTGCATGTATGGATAGAGATTATGCGAAAATACTTTATGCTAGTTTTCCGCTTGTCGAGGGAATAAATGGATCATTTCGGAAGGGGAGTACAAGCCGTTGGTAAGCATAGAATTGAGAGGAATGGCATTGCTAAGGAAATGATCATTTTAAAACGATAATAATCCCGTGTGAAATTAAATTACGCCAATTTTCATGTTTTCATCTCATAATTGGTGATAGGTGGGTTGAACCATTATGATACATATATTTTCACATAGAATGAACATGATAAATTTCAAATAGATCCACTCATTAAATCTACTTAACTTACCGATTCCAACTACAAATAGTAAAACAGTTACTACTTTTAATTTAATGAACACATGCGGATTATCGGTGAGGGGCTTCCTCAAATGTCATTATACATATGTATCTACGACTTAACCAACGTTAAACAGTATTGATATCTGCGTGCTTTTTTCGACAGATCTTGCAAATATGTGTTAAGGGTTTTTATATGATTCATTAGTGAACCAATAGAAGCTTTAGTAAACTTTCAACGAAAAATAATATTGCGAAGCTTTCTTTCCTGCAGTCATATATAAAAATAAGGCATTGAACCAATTTAATAGTTACAATTTTAAGCGAAGTTTGTCTGCTGATGACCGCAAAATAATATTTTTCTACTCCGTGTGCTACAGGGTTATTTTTTATGCGAAAATGTCGTGCGAGAAACCTGCCATTTTCGGGCATTTAAAGTTTCGAGGAATTATTTATTTAAAGCTATCTCTTCACCGCTGCGTTGCGCTTTTCTTTCCCTCCGGATCGATTTTAAGCCCAAGATGTCTCTCGAAATATGGAGGGAAGAAGAGAACGGAAGAAGGAGGGGGGAAGTGGGAGGGGGGGAGGTCGACAGAGTGAGAGAGAAGGCTGGGAAGAGTGCGAGGGGGGATGAGAATTTCCGACCCGTTAAATAAAAGACACTCGAATTCTTTAATCCGTTGGGGTAGAGGATAGAGGTGGCAGTGGGTAGGGAGTGCACGCTGCCCCCCTTCTCCCCCCCCCACCCTTTAAACTTTATTCCTCCAATTCCCTCGGGAGGACCTCCCATTTTCCCTCCGTCTTATGAAATTATCTCCTCCCACTCCTCCATGCCACCGCCCCTATTCCTGCCCAGCGATGGAGACCCTCTCTCCCCATCTCATCTCTTGTCTTCCTCTCTCCGGGTCGACCATTGCCCCTACCCGCCTCCTCCTCCGTCCCCTTTTCCGCCATCTAATCTTGTAGTATACCCTCTCTCGCATCGATTCTCGCCTCCTCCTCTTCTCTCCCTCTCTTTCTGTTATCCTTCTCCTTCTTCATTCCCCTTCCTTTTCCTCTCGGCCATCCCTCGCCCTTCTCCGTGCATGCATATCCCGTAATTTATCCCTTTGGATATATATATATATTTTTTTTTAAGGCTTCCGAAGGATTTCATTCTTCCTCGGTATCCCCTATATGGTGGGTGCGCTTCATGTGCCAGAACTCTTTCCTTCTGGTGCTTCCGTGCTTCGTCTCGGAAACATGGGACTGATTTTCATGAAAATTGGTACCGGCGAAAAAGAAGGGATGCAGCAGGGGGGGGGGGAATAATGTCTGCGATTGTGTTTTATTTGACAAAAAAATCAAGGACTATTTGATGAATACAACGGTGCACTCTTATGCCGGAAACTAAAGGTTTTGTTTGAAAAAATCATTAGACGTGTTCTGCTAAACTATTGTGTTTGTCACTTCCTCTTTCTACGCGCTTTTTTGATGGCTTTCGGAGTGAATGGCAGCCAGGTGTTATTGAGAACGTCACTGTTTTCTACGGCGATAGCGATTGATTTTAGAATATTTCCTAGAGGTCGGACTACAATACCGTATTCATCAATCGCGAGTAATTCCCTCATGACTCAATTTCCCGTCACTGCAATCAGAGTACGAGAAACGAACTCTGTACCGACCCGAGATTGCATTATAATTAGATTAATTGACCAGACGTCTTTTTCTTTAGTTTGCTTAAATTCAGGGCTATACCTCCATAACAAAAAGCTTATAACAGACCATTGGTTAAAGATAAGGCCTCTTCAATTCGTTATCATAATACGGCGACTGTGATCAATAACCATTCTTCCCAACAACTACTTTAAGAATTATCATTGTAAATGGACTTTGTTTATCATATACAACCATGATTACCAAAAAGCAGATCTCTGCGCTGTATAAAAGAAAATTAATTAAGAAGAGATAAAGGGGGAGAGGGGATTAGACGGGTACGGAGAATAGAAATAAATACTCCGTTATATCACGGGTCCGCTGACTGTGGACCCGTGATATAACGTATTCATATTTTGCGACGCTAATATTTTGCTGTTCTCGCGTATCACCGAATTTTTTATCAATATCGCATACGTGAGATTTGCTGACCCTACGATTATTTGCTTTCTCTCTTTCTATTATGCTCACCTTTCTTCTCATACTACGAGTTCTATCTTCATTCCTTGCTTTACTTCACTGTAATTTGTTTTTTTTTCTCATTATGATTTCATAGTGAAGGTAAGGATGGGGATAAGCAGCCTTTCAGAGAGCAGAAGCAGGATTAAGAGAAACCCGGTGTCGAAGTTTCCTTGTTCTTAATGATAGGCGTCATGGATACTACAGATGAACGTTCAATCCGATCGACGGAGCACTGTATTTAGCTTTCCTCCCGAAGAACTCGTGTTGGGATTGGAATGCCTAAATAACCTTCAACTGTTCGGTGTCAATTCGCATAGTATGGGTTGCACATCATAAAACTAAGATACTTGTTTGATCTTAAATTTTGTTTTGTATATAGTTTTCTAAGTGTACATTCATTTCGGATGAGTTTTATTCCTTCATGCTTGATTTGATACGTATACGTAGAAAATGTATAAATCACATTCTATTATGTTGTAGTGAAAAAAATATCATTTTTTTAGGATGCTAGATTTGTTTTGTTAGGTGGTGCATTAAAATTTAGAGAATATTGCGTGCGAACAATTTGACGGAATCTATAATTAAAACAAATGTTCCAATCTCTCTTTGCTTTTCTAATTCGAAATTTTGGAGATACGTGTATATCGTATTCTAGCGATTCTTTGATTTAAGTTTTACAAGCGAGGATTATTAATATTTTACAAGATCCATTTTTAGTTATGTAAGAGAGGCTCAAATATTTCAAGAACATTTTATTACACCCTCCCAGTTGTTAGTGCAAGCGCTATTCCTCGACCTATGATGATGGTCGATTGTGTCGCGTTTTCATGAATCGTCCAAAATTGACCCTTAACAGCCATAATGATTTATCTAATAATTAATTATCAGCCAAGTTATCCAATCTCATGACTCCTTTATCCTGAACTGTAGTCCACCACTTAATGGTCCAGGGTAAATGAGCGGCGTTTGTTTACAGGGGCTGCTCGTATTTTACGATACATCATTATTGTAGTTCATTTTTGGCATCGCTATCTTCGTTACGTTAGTAAAAATGTTTAGAGCGTCATGCCTCCATGTTATTTTCGTGCCCACCCCTTTTCTTCCAATAACTTTGCAAATTTTTAATTCTTCTCAAAGCTCACCTAATACTAATTATTTCGGCGTATGTATTTCACATGCCTATGGATCTAGTATTATTAGGTTCCGATTTGGAGTAGGTGCTCCAGTTCCTTTCCCTGTGCTGCCTGCTCATTCCGGTTAGATGTCTGTTACTCGAATAATCATGCAACCTGTGTCAAGTTGCGATTGCTTGAGGCGTCACCCAGTATCGAATCTGAGTCCTTTCGCTAAGTGGCCGCACTCTCTCCTTACCCCATTTTGATAATAATGATATCCCTCAATTTAAAACATTGCCAGCAACGGAATTGAGAGGATTCTTGCATTGAAGCCTGAAGTAACTGCGAGTATTTTAATGATATCTTATCGAAAATATCGTAAAATTTTCGGCGCTTTCGGTGTGGCTTTATACTTCCTGCTTTACCTTCTCGCCTCATGTCATACTATGTTAAATCAGTTTGGGTGCGATGTCATATATTTACGGCCCCGCACACTAACATTCTCTTACCGCATTCCGATGTGTAAAATATGATATATTAAAGCAGAAAAATACGGAAGGATATTTGTCAACAGCCATTCAAATTTTTAATTGTCAATATCTAGAAAATAAATAATGTACACGCGAGTACCTGATGCCCTTCTGCCATATTGACAATGACGCTGAGATTATGAAAGCATTCGTTAGGTATGTTTAAACTTTACTTTTTAGTAGATTTCTTTCGTTACTAAACAGTATTTTCCCACAAAATGAAGCCTGAAAATTTTGGATCGCATCACCCTCCCGGACACACCCAGCGATGGTGACGGGGTGTTTATAATTTCGTCTTGGGAAAAACAGTTTTCCGTCTTATCTCCCGCTTCTAACCTCGTTCGCGTACTCGAATGTTGAGATCACTGCCCTCACCCCTCTGACTACCGTCCTTATTTTGTCCCTCTTGGGTTGGTCTCCCATCCGTCGCGTCAGCCCAGTCAGTGCGAGCGTACGCGGCGAGATTGAATGCGATGCTTGGCAACACCGCAGTCACCCGCAGAAGTCCCTTTCCCCTCTGCCACCCTCTCCCGGCATCGGCCTCCCTCCCACTCTTTTTATACTTTGCGGCGGCCTTGGTGGACTTCGCGGCTGCTCTGAGGGCTCGAGACGTCACCCTCCCGCCACACACGCACCCATAGGCGCACATATAGCGTCACGCACGTATGCGTACGATGACACACGCACGCATCAAACACTACCTCCCACGCGTCTCCTTCCTGTCTTCCCTCGTGGCGTTACAACCTTGCGCCCCCGTGATCTCCAAACGTAACCCCTCAACTGAGACCATAGTGGAGCTAAAAATGTAGGTCTCTCCCACTTAGGTATCTCTCCTCTCAGGCATCTTCCAGATTTCGGAAAAACTCGATTCGGACGATCTATGAGTGTTTCATGCCGAATCATGCTAAAGTTTGGCGGTTTAATGTTGTGTGTAAAATTGATATCTAAGCTGTGCTGAAATAAAAATATCCTGTTTCCATGCAATTTGGGATAACTGTTAAAATCAAAATATTATGCGGCTTAAATAAATTATGATACTATCAACTTCGTATTTATCTACTCCATATTTGAAATACACAATAAAATCATTTCGATAACATGTGTGTGTATATATGTATGTGTGTGTGTATACATGCATATATAAATGATTTCACCTCCCTTTCTATCTCATCGTCGAGTATGCCTAGACTTAAGCTAGCTTCTTCTACATCATGTTTTCTTTCTATGCCCAACTTTGTTGCCATAAGTTCTTTACCATACAGTTCTTCTCTCTTGGATCTTTTCTGTGTCAACTATTTTCTTACCCGACTTATCTCTAACTGTTAGCACAGATCTTCCCTTCTTACTTCTCGATAGTGACTTAACCTTGCTGTGCAGCGTACCAATGTCACTGTTCTTTGACAAACTTTCCATAACTATTTAACTCGTTGTACTTCCATCTGCCTGAGTCTGTCTTTACATTCTTCCATTTTCTTCTCTCATCTATCTTCATAATCATATCATCCGTGATCCATAGTTTCCATGTCCTTTTCCCATTTTCGGTTCCCATAGTTTCTTTTACGGCTTTCGATATCCTTTTTTTTATATATTCTCATTTTTCCGCGATATTACTCAGGTCTTTACACTCATCCATGATTTTCTCTACAGTCTGCTGATTCTCCTTTCTTGTCAGTCCAGTTAATACCTCTGCATTCCATTTCCTAAATGCGCCGCCCCTGCCTTATCTTTTTGAAACGAACGCTACACTTCATAAACACTATATCGTGGTCAGAGTCCTAATCCACTCCCTGGAAGCTGTACGGATTGATCACACTGTTCTTAAACCTGAGTTTAACCATAATATAATGTAACTGACACCTGGCATTTTTCATGTTTAACTACGCCTTTTGTGGTGTCTAAACCAAGTGTTGGGCATAACTTAGTGCAGAATTCAATTGCTTTCTCCCCGCAGTCATTCCTCGTACCTAAACCGTAGTACCACACCTCATCACCAGTTCTTCCTTCGCCCACCGTCGCATTTCAATCCCCCATCACTAACAAATGTTTCCCTACCGGAACAATCACATTAATGCCCTCTAACTGATCGTACAAATATCCTATCGACTTCTTCCTCCTTATGATTGCTCGGTGGCATGTACACCTGAGTAATGACCGAGTTCGTCTATTCTGCTTTTATTTCCACAAGTAATATCATATCTGTTGCTTGTTCTTTGTTGACTACGCTTCTTTCTACCTCTTTATTCAATATTATGACAACCCCTCGTATTGTGTATTTCAAATATGAAGAGTAGATAAATACGAAGTTGATAGTATCATAATTTATTTAAGCCGCATAATATTTTGATTTTAACAGTTATCCCAAATTGCATGTAAACAGGATATTTTTATTTCAGCACAGCTTAGATGTCAATTTTACACGCAACATATCAACAGAACAACATGCATCTAAATTGGTTCTCAGTATCATGAACAAAAGGGTGGAGAGCAAAACAAATGATTACCTAGGGGATGAGGTTTGGGTTTAGTTAGCGGAGAGGCAGCGTGATGCCATTGGAGTAATGAGAAGAATCGAGAGGAATATAGAATACAATCAGGTTGTATTTGCCTGATTCGTAGATTTCGAAAAGGCGTTTGATAGAGTGAATTAGGAGAAAATAATGGCTATATTTCAGAAAATAGGAATAGATTAGAGCGACAGGAGACTAATTCGCAACCTGTACATGTCTCAGACTGCTCAGGCGCAGGTGGGGAACGCAGAGTCCGGATGGGCAGCGTTAGGAAGAGGTGTAAGGCAAGGTTGTCTATTTTCACCGGTGCTGTTCAACGTGTATGTGGAGTGAATGATTAAAGAGGCATGGGAAGAACTGAAGGTAAGAATGAAAGTCGGAGGGCAATTCGTAAAATCAGTTAGGTTTGCTGATAACCAGGCTCTAGTTTTCCAGTCAGCCAAGATGTTTCAAGCATTGCTGAGTAAATTGGAAATTCACCGCGATATATACGAGTTGAGAATAAATATAAATAAAACAAATGTTTTGCAATTTTCCAGAAAGACAAAGGCTAAGGTTAACATGAAAATAGGAGGGCGAAACCTGGAGCAGGTGGAACAATTTACGTACCTCGGAAGTTTTTTTAGACCAACACGGTCAAAGTAGTTGTGACGTAAGGAGAGAAGTTGCACTGGGCAAGGAGGCTTTCACTAGGAAGTGGGAATTGATGAAAGGGACGTTGGGTAAGGATGTTAAGAAAGGGCTCGTGAAAACTTTGATTTGAAGTGTAGTTATTTATGTATGGCGTGGAAACATGGTCACTGAAGCAGGAGGATAGAGGTATATTGGAGGCTTTTGAAATGTGGGTTTGGAGAAGGATGGAGAAGGTAAAATAGATGGAAATGAAAACACGAAGAAGTGCTGGGTATGGCTGGATATTTTATCAGATCTTCTCAAATCAACTAATCTACTCCTTAAATCCCCACCTCGTACCAAGACCACTCCCATGCCCTGCAATAAACCTAGATACAAAACATGTCCTACTTTCAAAACCAGAATCCCATCCCTCTCCCACTCGCTTTTAGCTCTCTCCCACCAATTCCCTACTATTCATGTACCTCCAGCAATGTAGTTTACCTTCTGAAGTGCCAACTTTGCCCTGGCTTTCATATTGGACAAAGTACCACACCCCTCAATATTAGAGTCAATAACCACCGGGCCTCGTGCAAGAATTATTCCCTGATTGCTATGTTCCCAATCCGCAAACACGCCTCCGAACACAACATTCCCTTAGATAAATGCTATAGTGTATCCATCTTAGCATCCTTTCCACCCTCTGACCCTCCTCTGAAACTCAAAACAACAGATCAGACGTTCATCTGGCTCCTGGATTCCTGGAATTGCCCAGGTATTAATATTAGACATTAATTACCCCTATCTTCACATATTTTTATCCCCCGTCCGCTCCCAACACCTTCCATATTATCCCCACGCTACTAAAAATCCCCCTCCTAACTTCCCCTCGCAAACCTTTCCTCACCTTCCCCTCGCAAACCTTTCCAGCCCCTTCCTTCTTTTCCTCAGTTCTGTCCTTCTCTTCTTTGAGAAAGATGGCGTGAACCACCGAAAATTTGAAGCCTAGTGAGTTTCTTTTCTCTTTTGTGTGTTTCTGTGTTTTTGTCTTTTCCCACTAGTGCTGTACACGCACACACACACACGTATAAATGAGATACGATGTAATCATTCCATAATACTAAAATTAATCAAAAAGGTGTAAAGTTTAAGCCTCCTAGTTTTTTACGTGTCTTTTGCGTTTGGGAAATAATTTTGTAGAACAAGAGAATAAAGAAATAAAACTCAGTGCTCTAAAAGTTCTCTAAGTACTTGAAAATAATCAAGATCATTAAATGGCATTCTGCATGCAAGGCAAGAATGCTAGGAAGATCACGTAGAAGTGTTCTTTCTAATTAAACGATGGTAAATCGAGGCATTATGAACACGGATGATGCCAAGCAAGAACCCGCAACATTTATTCAGTTATGTGATCTACACAAGAAAGTTAGAAATGCGAATAATTATTATGTTCTTACGTAATGTAAGGTGTAATGATAAAATGGATTATCTCTTCGCATAAGTCGGTCCTCGGGTTTTTAGAAGACTGGAGTCTTCTCGCAGCCTTAACCATTATTCATTTCTCCATAAACAATATAAAAAGCCCCGCCTGAGGCCGGGTCCTGCCTTCTTTATTTCACTGGAAGTCAGTGCTGCGAGGATGGCTCCTTTCAACCTATCCACTTCCTAATCTGCCCCATTCATTCATTCACATCAACGGGCGCTTTCTATTTTAGGCCGCAACATTTCCCCCTCCGTTTTTCGCCAAGGATGACAGTAGTTACGTCATCCTCTGATCACTCCGCTCGAGGAAGGCAAGGGCTTGGGTGGTTGTTAAAATGAAATGATAGCATGAGGTTTTTAACGGTTCAATGCAATGAGCCCCATAAAGGAGGCCAGAGCTTTTTAATGGTTTTAATGGTTGTTTGCTTATTCTGGCTCCCGCTAAACGTCACTATTAAAACAAATCGCGTAGACTGGGTCGCTGTTGCTAGCGATACAAATTTAACCCATTTCGTCGGGCGAGTTGCATCTCAAAAAAACACTTAACTAATGGCGACTGCTATCTCAGTCACCCAATTGACTATCGTCAGAAAAATCGTTTAGCACATGCAAATTTAGAAGTGGCTTTTGAGTTGCGGAATATTTTCTTCATTGCATATTTTTATGTATCCGGGAATAAAATCTATTTATCGTAAATTAGGAGGATACTCCTTATACGAGGCTGTTTTCCTTTTTTCGTTTATTTTCATCCATTAAAGATATAGAGATGCAATTTTCCACTAGATGACATATCTTCATTTTTAGCAAATATGTTTGGATTACACTCAATATTACCTGAATCTTTGAAATTTGTGATTCACCTTTTTATGTCAACAGAAATTCCCGTTTATTTTAGCGGTATGTTTTGGAAACAAATTGAATGTATTCGGATTAATCACCTCGAAAGTCAAGATGTTGTTCATTGAACCTCCCGGACTGGATTCGCAGTGCATAGCGACTATTAATATATTTTATCTTATTGGAAAAAGCAATACAAGATAGTGTTGGGTTCAAATATTAATGTAAAGTTCATTGAATATTGAATGCTAATGATAAGACTAAGAATTGTAGCCAATTACCTTTATGAACCTCATGGAAGTAAAAACACCTTCGATGGAAGTGGTGATTTAAATGATTCGTTTAGTTGAGACATTTTAATGAAAATCATTCCTAAGTTCCATATAACGCTAATGTGGGGAGTGTACACGTGTGTATTCCATTTATTTTGTTGTTCTCTCTGCTTTTCTTTTTTGCTTCGACTACTGGATTTGTATTTCGACTACTTTTTCCTTGTATTCATATTATTGTTCTATAAGATCATTAATCAAAGCTATCCTCAATAATAATCGATGCGAATTTTTAAGAAGAAAATATTGATAAAGTTATGTGTATGTTGATAAAGTGAGAATATGGTTTTTATGGTAGCATCAGTAACCAAGAAAAATTATTAAACTAATTTAACTTCACGATATTCTATCTAAGGTGAAGCAATAATTTTGGAACGTATGAAAACTGGGTTTAGGTTCACTGCTCAAGAAGGTTGTACAGCATGAAACAGAACAGAGTGTATTTATCTTCTTTACATTTTTCCAAGACGTGAAAAATTATGTGAGGCATTTAGGTTACGGATGTGCGAACTCAACTCTCTCTGGTCATTTTATTATATCATTTCTGCCATAATTCCAAGTTAAGAAAGGATTTCTTTGTATCGTTACTTTGTCAATACCGCCCTTTGGATTAGACACTGGAAGACTCCTCTCTCCGGCTTTCGATAGCACACTGACCATTAAAAAGAAGGTCCATTTTTCACCTGCGATCATCTGGCAGCAAATTTCCCTCTTTTTTTATTTGATACCATGCGGAGGCCTCGTACTCGCTGCCTTTGGGCTTCCTTTTCCCCGCCTACCTGCAACGGCAGTCATCCCTTTCCCCTCCTCGAGCAGCTCGACTCCATTCCCTTTCTCTTTCTCCCTCTCCTACTCGAAATACGTGATTTGCTTTCCGTACTATCTTCCACCTGTGTTTTCTTAGCGTTTTCCCACTTTACCCTTTAGTTCGGGCAATATTTCAAAAGGTCTGGGACCGAGGGATGATCATTAATTGTTAGTGCGTTGCCTCACGGCTATCTTACGATCACAGCGCGACCTAGTTTTTGACCCAAAGGATGAATGCAGCTTCATTTTGCCATAGGTTAACAAACATTTCAATGTTAGCCTATGAATTTTTCCAGATAAAACGTATTCTGCTATGCAGATTCCCTGATATTTGGATAGAACAAGTTTTTTAAATCAATATTTTTAAATTAATTATTTTTTAATTTTCCATTTTCACGGTTGTTTCAGACTGATGTCGTTGTCCTTTCCGGCATTTTATAACTGCGTTATAGCATGGAAAAGAAAATCATATATCCGAGGAAGGAAGAAGTTGCTCAGATATTAATGAAATATGCCCAGTCAACAATCTTGGGTCGGGAAAAGATTATGGCATGCATCTAAAATAGCGTTGATGAAAACCTTTCGGTTTGCTGCGCGAGTTTTAAGTTTTTTTACTCATCGGAGATTAATGTGCGCGTTGTTGAATTTATACTTATTGTATATTTTCTAAGGGTTGCTCGCCAAACAGACGTCTCAAGTACCTATCCCACAAGGAGCTCTTAGCTATCATGCAACTCAACCGGTAGCCGTGCTTCGGACTTGAGCTATTTACGGCGAAGTGCTGGTGGGGCGTTTCTCTTTACGCTAAAATTGTATGCTTTCGTATGATCTTCAACCCCCATTTGGAACTTTCAAGGGAGTGTACAAATTCTCTGTTGTGTTTTAGCACTAATTTATCATCGCTCTGAAGTTTAATTTCCTTAACCGGAATTTTCTGTTACAAGATAGAAATGCTTGTAAGAAAAATCCATCCCAGATCAAATAATTGATGAAAATTGAGGCGGTAGAATATCTGTTAATGTTGGTAAGGATAGCATGTGCTAAAAATTTCCATAATAGAGGTATTCTATTACAGCCACAATGTCATATAAAAATTGTCTTGTACCTGAATGTGTGATAACCCATTCGGAATAGCGTATGCGTCAGGTTTTGCACGCAAGGTAAGAAGCGAACGGATGTCTTTTATGAATTCATTAGTTTTGGAGAATTTTGCTTGGGCGAGATAATTAAAATTTCTCTTGAGGTGCATCAGATCCGCGAGTTCCAGTTTCCCGAGGAGGACGATAAATAATGAAAGGATAATGTTTAAATGAAAGCTTTCCATCCTAACTTACCCGACCTTTGCGCCAGGTGGTCGTTTGGCTGTTACTCCTATACGGACTCCTATCCATACCCTTCCTCACAGACACACAACTAACTCTCTCTTCTACAGCCATCTTCTATCCCCCCCCCCCTTTAACAGTGCATACACGTCCTACCTCCCCCTGCTCTCTCTATCTAGCAGTAAGCGAGACTTCTTGCCGTACATATAAGGTCGCAAGAATCTCATCTCTCTCGCCGTCTAGGCTAAGTGATGAGAGGAAGCAAGAACCGACTTTTTTCTCCCTACGGGATCTCACTCTCGGTTCGCGCGCTGGTAGGTTGGTGTCACTTGTAGTGAGTGGGAGCAGGGAATGAGGGAAGGCAAGAGGAGGGAATAGGGTGGGTTGGGGAGGTGAAGAGAATGGGGGCGGAGGACTTGGGCGGATGCGCCTGGATTCGGTTGAGATGAGAGCTTGGTTGGTGGGAGGGGGTTAAAGGATTATAGTATGGAAGGGGAAGAGGCGTTCCCATGGTATCGTGGGTCTCTGAGCGCCGTGGGCGACATTTTTGGGCGACAGTTTTAAGAGGGGAGGAGTGGGGGGATGGAGGTCTGGGAATGAATACTATTGTCGCTTTGCCAGGAGGAAAGGCTGCGTGGGGAAGCAGAGAGTCCAACGTATGGGTGAACACGAACCCGGGGCAGTAAATATTTCCACGAAACATTTCTTCTGGTGGGGCGTCACACACATTTTTCCCCTCCTGCACACTCCCATTCCTCTCCCACGTATTTACATAACGGAAGCGTTCGACTACCCATTTTGTTGCGTCGCGCGGTCACTATGCGTGACGCGGACGCGCCCTCGGTGCGTCGGTTGCCGTGTGTGTGAGCGGGCGCTCATTTTGGCCTCCCAACGAAAGGAGTAGAAATACAGATAATTACACTGCCTTATTTGCGCCTCTGTGGAGAATATTTCGATCCCGATGTACGGAATACTTGAGTGCGTCTTTTCGATGTCCTTGTTTCACGTCGATGTCGATGTTCTGATACTGCAATCGTCGCATTTTACAGCTGTGATGATGATAAATTTGCACTCCACAGCGCTAACCGCAAATTTTCGCGCGCAGTCTTCCTTGATTTTCTTCTTGTCCGTTGAAATATGTCGTTAAATATTGAATGAGTGGTTTTATTTTAATTTATTTCCTTTTAGACTTAATAATCAACTCTCCTCTGCTTCTTATATTCGAAAAATATCTCGACGATTTCGACTATGGCATTCAAAAGTAATTAAATTATTATTTATTTTCTTCAATATTCAATGTTTTTCTTTCCAACGCAGGCTATATAGAATTTTCAACATGGGTTTAATTAAGTTTATGTTCCCACAGTAAAATGTTTATCGCGACCACTTTGATGTCGTCGCTGAGTTAAGAAACACAAAATATAACATTAATCAGGTTTCCCATTGACACCGTTGTTCTGTTATTTGTGAAAACAACAGGGTCACGCACATTGCAGGCGAAAATTCTGTACCCAATTGCTGTTGGAGGACTGTGGTGCTGGTAGCACAGGCATGCTCATGTAATTCAAATATTGCCGTAGCGTTACGTGGTCCCCATCATGTGGATGGCTTCGATGCCTGGGTATCCCCAGCATCCCTGTGCACATGTGTGTTCTGAACACTTTTGTAATACATCTGTACCACTTGAGGAACTCGGGGGTGAGAGTGATGGCCTTCGTTCGTTTATGATACTCTGTTCTGGGAGTGTGAGCACTGTGATCGTTGGCGAACTCTGAGCGTTCCCAGGATTCCCACCTTCGCCATTTGACCTCGTCGCGTAATCTAAAGAAAACAGTAGTTGCACAAATCTGCTACCGCCGTTCCGGTTGTTCCATTACCGTGAGGGGAGATATCATTCATGGAGTAGGGAATAGTAGTAGAGGTGTAGAACGCACGGCGATTGACGTGTTGGGGTTGGGTTCCTTTCCACTTGCCCGAGAGGGAATCGCCCAATTAGCGATTCCATCATCAACTCGGTCGCGAGTTGCTCGAGAACGATGGCTCCTAACGGTGAAGCGCAACACATTAGAGCAGGAGAAATCCACACTATCTCTTTCAGATTCATCAATCGGGTAATTTTTCTTTCTTGAGGCATACAAGCGTGATTTGATGAGGCCACTATCGTAAGTTTTGAAGGCTTTTTTTTGCTATTAAAGGTATTTTTTTGGAGAATATGGATTCTTGATCCAGCCTAAGGTGGACATAGTTTCAGAAAGTTCAGAAAATAGCAATTTTTAGATGATAAATTGAAAGAATCTTTCGGGAGGTTACGACTCAGAATTATGGTAAAGATAGGAAATATGGCGTTTCCTCCCCACATACATTCTCTTTTTTTCTCTCTCTCTGCGTATTTTATTACGCAAACTCTATTCATTTATATAAATATGCGTAGTAAAAAAATACAGACATATGAATGTCTATACTGTATGTGATGTATGAATGTACATAATGTACGTATGTGATATATATTTTTGTGTTATAATGCACTTTATACAATGATTATAGTTTTACATAATATTTATCTCTGAAAGCTTATTTATTAACGTGAAATTGTAACGGATGTCCTATATTGTGACTACAGAAGTACAAAATACAGCACGCTGTCCTGCCGACTCTTCAATAGTGATGCGACTTATCCCATGGGTGTCGATTGGGAATAAAATGGGTTCATGAGATCAAGTCTCGTTAAGGCTAGCGTATTCATTCCCATTTCGATATTTCCTCCATCTCCAAGTCATCAAGTCTTTCTTGTGGGTTTATTTACGATTACTTCTGTGGAAAAGGTAGCAGTTTGATTCAGTAACCGCACTCAATAGTTTGGACAAGGGTATAATAGAGGAACTTGAAGTGAAAACGTATATAAGGAGCTTAGTGTTTGACAACCCCGTGAACAAGCTTACAAATCCAGCCAACTGTGCACTGGATAGGGAAACCTTATTCGTCCCGAACGCGAGGTAATTCCATCAGAGCTTTTGATCCTTTATGGAAAATATCATTGTTCATTGAAATATTTTTGAAGAAAATTTGCCGCATTCATTTATGATGAATGATTTATTCATGAAGTTTATTATTTGTATCAAGTGATAAATTATAATTATTATTGAATTTAATGTGCAAATTTATAGTTTCTTCTTGTGGCAAAGATTAGACACTGAAGATTTAAGAGTGTGGAGTGATACTGCAGAGTGAAGGTTCCCTGATTGGAATCCTGATGCATAGCGACTGTGAATGCACTGACTACAGATCTAAGCTATAGATTTCCTGAATATTGAAAAATTTTCTGAAATGTGCCTTACTAATCAAAACTTTAAAGTACATTACTTTGGAATCGATTGATTTTAGTTTTGGGTAAAATAATGATTCCGATTATCTTACTCAAATCGAAGTTAACCAACGTATTGAATAGTCATATCATAATTTTTGCTTATTTTGAGTCGTTTGCAGGTATATTACTAAGTTTATTTGCATAGGAAACAAAAATGTGTTGAACTGTTGGAGCATTATTTGCGCAGTTAAAATGGGTAGTTGATTAGAATGTGTAGCGACCGTAGTTAAATCAATTTTATTCTTTGTTTTCACCTTTTCGTTGTTTGAAAGAAACGTCATTAAATTTCGTTTTTAAGATGGATTACAACGAAATAGAATATATTTATGTGTTCATGAATGCAGTTCGTATGGGTTGGAGAGAAAGTGAGGATGGGGAGGTGATGGGTCGTTTTAGGTAAATGCGGGAACGGATATCAACGGTTTGGACAAGTGAGAAGAGTTGCGCCTAACGGGAAGTAGAGAGAATGGTCGATAGGTGGAGGAATAAGGCTCCCGAAGAGGGGGCATCTAAGCGGGACTAATGAAAAATGAGCCAGTTGTCAAGGAGTGTTAGGCTGGAAGAAGTTTTGGAGGAGACAATGAGTTGGTGGGGGCTAATGGAAGGGAAGCAACGATGGATTGCCTTCCTTCAATTTGTTTTCCGCCTCATTCTTCCCAAGCTTACATTCTTTCCCTCTATCACTTTCTTCTCTCCCTCACTACCCATGTTCGCTTCATTAACTCTCTCTTCTATGTCCTTCTATCACCCGTGTTTCTTTCCTACTCACTTCCTTGCATCTCTTAAATTTGGTTTTTCATCATCCTTTCGACTTTCGTTCGTCTTTCAATCACTTCTCAAGAATATTCTACTTGTTCAGTTTTGTGCGACTCAATGCACTCGTTGAGATGTATATATATACTGCTCCTTGAGTTAGGGTACCATAAAAAAATACACCCAGGGCCGATTACGTCAATATGTAAAGTTTTCCACGGATATAAAGCAGAAAAAACAAAGACCTACCCCTTTGAGTGTGAGTTTGTACAATTTTTTCACACACATTTTTCGGATAAGTTGAAATTTGTCTGGTTTTATTTTAAGCTTCTTTGTTTTGAGATAGTTCTTGTCGTCGTTTGCCAACAATTATTTCATCTCGCACATATACGTCATTGGCAGTAATTGTTGAAGTAAGTTTTTGACAATATTATACTTTGCAGGAAGATCCCAGAACCAATGGTATTAAAACAACATTCTCATTCTTTCTTGATTTACTTGCTACTGAATTTATATAATACAATGTTTCTTGCACTGATTAATATGTTAATCAGTATACTCAGAAATATCATGCTTATACTTTATAAAAATCATTCTTTGCTCTTTCTCAGTTCTTTTCTTACATTACAAGTATATAGTGGCTTTTGTTTGTCGTGATGAATCTCAGCTACATTTGCAAGGGTTGTATTTTCTACGTGGATTGCAAGTATATCAAGTACAAGCTCACAGAAAAAAATGAAAGAGCTTAAAGTGTCCCAAGGCTGATAGAAGAAAGATAATTTCGGTAAAACATATTTATCTATCTTTTGAATATAATTTAAATGAATTTCTCGGACCTCGACACTCCATTAGTTGATATATAATCCATCCTCTCTTAATTCGTTCCTTTTAGGCACGTTCAACTGTCATACCCAACTTCATGACTTTTCTTCCCGTTTGCTATCATCTTGATTGCCCATTCCTTTCACTAAGGATTATATCTGACCGAATGGTGACCATTGGGATAATATGTCGTGTGCGTAGGGGTGAAAGGGAACCGAGTCGGTAACGGGAAGGGACAAATCCGATCACCACCTACAGAGCCCTCAGTTCCTCCCAGCCTCCCTTCCACCAGTCCTTTTATAATGTCATCAGGTAGTCTTCGATTCTGTTTTTTTCGTTCCATTCCCTTCTCGCAGAACGCTGCGAGACAGTCGGATCGACCAGTCATTTGTTTGAGCTTCGCCATTAAAACAGTCGGCCGCGAGGTCCTTTTAATGTAGGCGGGAGTCAATTTAGGTCGGATTCTGGGTTTAAAATATTTTTTCTCTTCACTTGCTGGGAAATTGGTTTCGTGGAATGTTATATTTTTTATCAATTAGTCTCTTTCGAATTTCATGCCCTCCCTCCCTTTTTCCCGAATAATTTCCATCCCGTAAATTTATTTCACTTTTATAACAGTGGTCTCCACAATTTATTTAATATCCGAAGGATTAAATGAAAAATTAATCGAAATTTGAATATGAGCTTTTGATCATCGGATATGTGTCCTACTGTGATATACGTATGTTATTGCGAACAGTTTATGTCATGCGGAAGCAATAAGTAAATAGTTCAAATAGTTTTCTGATTTTTAAAATGATTCAAAAATTATTTGGAATAGATATTTCATGTATGACGTAACATGAAAAGTTGCCTTATTAAGTATTTAATACACATCGATAGCCATTGTTGGATTCTCGAATGCAAATTTCGGAGACAAATAAATGTAAAAGGCTGGGTTCTGGTGCTCAAGAATGAAAGTCTTTCAGAATCAGTGGTTTTTAAATTCAGACGCGTGGTCAGAATTTCCTATTCCCTTAAAAACATTATTATTTAACCCTCCATAGGACTAATAATAATAGATTACTTAGCTAGCTTTTTCTCATGCTCGATATCTGCAAGTTTAAAATTTCACCTATCCCAACAAATTGTAACTTATCTTTTAATTTTTTGCAGGGGCAAAATAAAGTTGACCAATTGAGCATCTCGTACTGTGACTTGTATTTCGCGGCTCTGATAAAGTCGCCTATCTTTCTAAACTTCTATCGAGTCACCATTGGTACGCATTGTGAGGCAAATGACTGTAATTGGCGGTGGGTTTACAGTGAAATCTCGTGGCAGTAATCTCAGGTCATGTCTTCGAGCGTGTTTTTCTTGCGGCGTTTAGCGCGGGAGTTCTAGAAAAGGTTAAAACCGTTATACGCATTCCCTTACGTCTCTACCTCCCTGTATCTCCGCATTCTCCTCCCCGCTGAGCTCCTCCCCCGATCCTTTTAGGACTTGCCCCTACCAAGAACTCCCCCCTCCGCGGTCGCAAGTCCTTTCCCCACCCCTGGCGATCAAGGTGCATCGTCTGGTGATCTGGATACCGGTCGGCTCGGCCGTCAGCGCCTGAGAATAAAAATAAGAAAATGTCACGCTTGTAACACGAACTCCATGACTGGTTCGTGACTGGTGCGCGCGGGAGAGCGAGCGAGGAGCCGTTCTTCGCTGCTGCCGCTGTGGCCGAATCCCTTCTTCCTGGCTTCACTCCCTCACAAGAGCCAGCCCGTCGCCGCCGCGGGCTGTGGGCTACGGAGGGGGCGAAGACGCGTATAAATTCCCCTCCTCTATTCAATCCCCACGTCATCCACTTTCCCTTTTCCCCTACCCACACGACCGCTCTTCACGGGCGACCAGGACGGAGGCGCTCGACCGGCCAGTGTGAGGAATGCATCGTTTTAGGGAAGCGACATTGGCGGCAATGCCATTAGCACCTTGTGTGGGAGGGTTCCGTGCTCTTTGTAGGTATATAATTACTCTTAAGGGTCAGAAAACTGTCAACATTTTTAAAAGAAGGATTCGAATCCTACGTTGAATTAAGTAGCATTCACGGCGGTACAACGGGAGGCAATAACCTAGGCTGCCGATCCGTCGTCATTAGTATGCAAGACAGAATCATCAGAAACATTAGTTCCTAGTTACGCGTGAATTTAGTAAAAAACCAAGTTATTGTAGAAAATTTGAAGTCGGTTGAAGTTATTTCTCGTTCCTCGCTACAGGTGCCAAGCCTTACCTTATTGACTCCTTGATCATGACGACAATTAAACGAGGAAAAAATTAAGAGAACTTTGAAAAGTTGATCAATTATTCAATATCTGGAGGGTCAACTAAAGTTTCTGGTGGTGCATGACACGTTACGATAGTACTAGTTACTTCGTACCTCATCTCAGGTTAACTTTCTTATACTTTTAGAGGAAATTAGCATGCACGTTACGAATTAAATGGCTACAGGAAGTTGATGGGCCATGAGTTCATCACTAGCGCCTCTTCTTCCGGCATTTATGCTGCTCATAAGGCCATCTGGAAAAAATTCTGTTCGAGGGAGAAAGAATTTGATTCCGGAAAAGTCAACTGCTTCCCAGAATCGAATACCCGTATGGAATACATAAGGGAGGGATGAATCCACCCTTCTACCCCTCTCCATCCTATCCTCCACTCCCTCCCCAATTAACTTGTGTAAACTGTTCACTCTGTTGCGCTCATCCATTCACACAGACTGTTATTCTGAACTAAAAAATTTTTCTTATTTTTCCCTTTTTCGTTTTTCATATCGATAGGATGGATTGGTGAAATGTTTACCGGCCTTCTCCACTAAGGAACTGGGTAGATATGTGTAAATATTCTACGGGGTTATGAAATGGCAGAATTAGAAATTTCAATGGTACTCCGTTCTTATATTTCAAATTGATTTCGCGGTGAAACGTCAATGGGTTGCCTCAAAGCATGTTTTTCTGGAAAGGTTTGAATCATTAGAAAGATTTCTTTTCGTGATTTTGATTCTTTATTCTGCGTTCTATTCGCTTGTCTGTGTGCTGCGAGTAGCTATCATTGGTTTTGCTCATGATCTTGTCTGCAAGAGCTCCATCTCTTAGAAAATTTGAATAATACCTCGCTAAAAGACAGGGAAATCAACCCGAATGTTAGTTTAATTTCATTCCTTACAGAAACCCTATGGCGGCTTTTATTATTAGATCAACCTCAGTTTTATAATTCATATAGTTATACAGTCTGTGTACCACATTAGTTGTGAACAGAGTAAAAGGTCAAAATACCTGTATATTCCATAGTATTTATTGAGGCGAAGTCTCTGAAGAGGGTATTTTATACTGGACGATATCCTGTTGATTATAAAAATGGTTTAAGGGGTAAAAATGTTCAAACATTACAACTTTCTTTGGTTTGACGCACTTGAGAATATATATTGCCCTCAATTCCCACGCGTGTTCTCGGTCGTCCTTTCCCATTTCATCTGCGACCACGTTGAATTTTCTCTTTCTTCCACTACTTAATAGCTTTTACTCCTTGTTCTATCCACCTCTCCTCTTGCGCCCAAGATACTTATTCCTCTCTTTACCTTTCCCTCTATCGCCAGCCCTCCATCTCTCCCCTGCGGGCGCCGGCTCTCTTTCTTACTCTTCCCTTCTTTACCGCCCTCTTTCTGAATGAGTCAAGTGAGATAAGGGTAGGGTAAGAGCTCCACCAACCAACCAGTCAGCCTCCTTGCCCCTCCTTTTGGCCCACCCCTTCCTGCTCACCCTTCCACCCAACCTCCCCATCTCCCTCCCCACCAACCACTTCTTCTTAAGGATACGAAAAACTGGAGATGAAAAATGCATGGACGTGAGGCAATCAGTCTTTCGCGCTGGGAATGGAAGGCGATAAATTCTGGCTGCTCACCTCTTGCGGCTTATTTCAACCTCTCTTTCTCTCCTCTCTCTCGCTCTCTCTCTCACCCTCTGGCTTGCTGCGGTGGGAATTTTATGAGTGATTAATGGAGAGGGGGAGAGGGAAGCTGGAATGAAGGAGTTAGGGGTGGCAAAGGGCGATATCTCTTGAAATTCCGGCGCTGATAACGTCGTGTATGCATTCCATAAGTTAAGCCATTTCTCCTTAAGCGACGCGCTGGATAAAAGGAAAGGAGGAAAAGGTTCCGCATTTCCTTTGGGGTTGTTAATGCTCGTCTGTCGGAATTGTTATAAAGGTGTCGATCTGAGGATAAGGCATTCTCCATAGGCGTCCTGGACACCTTTGAAGAAGCAATTAAGCTGGAGTGATTTTTGTGCGTGTCCTCCTAATGGACGCTTTCTTCTCCCTGAGCTCGTTTCTCTAATATCCGTCGTCGAATCTTAAGGGCGAGATCGAGGGGCAGCGTAATTAGTGTGGAGTGTTTTTCTTACTCCATCTTATAGTCCAATCAGCATATTGCATGATGAAAACAGTCAACACGGAATTTAATTATTCCTCTACAACTATCTTGAGGGACGAGGTATTTTGCTTCTTGTAAACGGTGAACAATTACCGGTAAACTTCCTCCCACCTTCGAAAAGGGTTGCCTTCAGCTAGTTGAAAACCTGATTGAGAGAAAGATTCATATTGTGGAAAAGCAGTGCCTTTCACATGAGTTAGTGAATTGTTTTGAAATATGCCAGGCCCTCCTCTTTATGTCTATTTGGAATTCTCTGCAAGACATGCGACGGACCACCAATCGGACGGCCATTAGATGATAATTTTCCTTTTTTCGCCTACAGTTTGACATTTGGTGTTAGTGGCGTTTTAAATTCATGTGATATGATAGTGGTAAGGGTTTGATTTTTCGATTACAATGTAAATGTTGGTTTTATATGGCGAGTCATTAGTTCTTTCGAGCACGTTTGTTGCTAGATACAATATTTGTCCCAAAATGATGAGCATATACAGGCATTTAATGTAAAAAATTATGTAAAGCCAGAAGAATGCCCATGCGGGAGAGCAATCCATTATTCCACTGCTCATTTGATACCCTGGAATGCAACTGGCCAATCGCTAGCAGTGATTGGAAGTCAGAACAATGAAGTGTAGATACAATGATGTTGGAAATGATTGACAAGGGTATTGATATATTTCCTAACTATATGCTGGAGGTCACCTAGCCATGGACCCTGTTGACATTTGGTTCTAATTAAATTGATTAATTCTTAAATTTAATTTTTCTCAGCTCTAATGATTTTTTGACATTATGCACGAGTTTGTAATAGCTGAAAATCTCAGGATTTTATGTTACGCAAATCCTGCGGGGCATTTTTTTCAGAAACAGGCTGGTAATAATATCTATTATGCTTTAGGAAATTGAAGACATAGGATATTATTATTATTTCATCCCAAGCTAGATAGCTCCGGCGTCCCACTCCCCCCAACTCGTGCAGTTTCTCCCCGCCTTTTTTCAAGTGCTCATGCGGTATCCGACGGCAGCAGCCGTGAGCTCTCGCAAGAGAAAGAGAGAAATGGGGGGAGGGAGGAGAGACTGTTTACGTCCGCCCCACCGATGGAGGGGTCGCCCCGCCACCTCGTTAGCCTACTTTGAATGTGGTGTGGTGGGTGCGGCAGTATGATGTTGTCGCTTCTCTTTTGTTTGTCCCTGATTTTTTGTTCCTTTCTCTCTCACTCTTCATTTTTTTCCTGCTCTCACCCTCAGGATCGATTTTGGTTCCGAACCCCTATCCTGCATCCTCCCCTCTCACTCTCTCCCTCCCATCTCACGAAATACAACGCGGCTCCCCCTCGACATGGCCCGCTTTCTTTTTTTTACAACCTACGCGCGGCGGCGCCGTACTCTCGCATATAGCGTCACGCACACAAACGCCGAGGGGGGTGGGAGGGGGTGGTACTTCATACGCGTGCATGCGTGAATTCAGAGGGGGAGACTGCGGCGGTGTCACCGGCCAAGTGTGATTCCGACTCGGCTGGCGATTTGAGCTCTAAAAGGGGTCCGCGGGCGGACGGCTTGGCGATGGGCGGGGCCGAGGGAGCATTCACGCGCAAACCGCGGTACTTTTGTGTAACTGTACCTATTCGTCACTTGGTGGCCGAAAGCACGGCCGGTGATTTTTTTCATCCCGTGCCCTTTTTACTCGTTCGCAATCTCATTATTTTCACTCATCCTCAAAACTTGTTCTTGTACCCTTTGTTTTGGCTTTCCCTGTACATGCATTCGTTCTCTTCTATTGCTCGCATCTTCTCGCCAAGATTTTTCTCACACCTTTATAACACTTCGTTCAGAGCGAATGTCGTGTTATCAGTATTGACTTTCATCTCCGCTTCAAATTACGGAGTGTTGCCATAAAAAAACTATATATATATTTATTTTATGTCCTCGTTAATTTTAGCTTACGCTTATGATGAAAGCGATATTTCATTTGTTCAATTTACAATTGTTCGATTAAGGTTCCTAAAGGGACTATTGTTAAAGAAGTATCCACTTTAGAACAGAAAATTTCAATTCGTGGCGATTGGGATCAATAAATGGTCAATATTTAAGTTGTGTGACCAATCTTTTTCTCCAAGCTACCATTAAAAAAGTAAAACAGCTCAAATAAGGAAATTACTTCTGGATATGTAAGAATTAATTGTAATCCAAATGACGTTGATCGATGGTTCTCGATGAGTAATTCTTACCCAGGAAGGTAAGGAAAGGGTGAAGACGCAGCATTAAAAAGACAACCCTTGGGTAATGCCAAATTCTGGCAGTTTATGACGGAATGAATCATTATAAATGGGCCTAAATAGTGTGGAATTCGAGGTGATTGAATGAGGGTGGTTAAGTGAAACTCAGCGCTATTTTATCAGTTGAGTATGCAACCTCTTGTTTTTGCGGATGGGTGTGTAGAGGTGAGAGGGTAGGGGTTGAATGGAGGGTTGGAGCAATCACTTTCGAGTTGCGTGATGAAAGAACAATCGACAAGACGAGATAGAGAAGGATCGACGAGAATTTCGCGTGTCTGCAGAATTTGAAAAATCTAAGTGGTGCATTTTAGATGCTGAAAACTCACGAATAGTGGTCCGAGTTGTGATTGGCTGGGTTCATATCAGTTTGTGCGGAAGAGTTTTAAATCGTCCCTACCACCACGAAGGCAGAAAATATTTATTGAATTAGTGCTATAACGTGGAATGCCAAAATTACTTCTGTAGTAGAAATCAATTCCAGCTCTGAAATAAAATTACAACTTATCCATCTGGAGATGCTTTCTCTAAAATCTGAGATACTAAAACGTAATCTTCAAACACTTTTTCATATGAATATAAAGTCACATATTTCACCATCTACAATTCTTCATCCTTTTCGCAATTTCACCATTCTTAAGTTACGCATCATCTATTAATTTTGTATCGAATATCTCAAATTGTAATTTATATGAAATAGTGTGTACAATACAGACAGTAGGTACTCTGCAGAGATCCAGAAAACACGTGGTAACAAAGATCTTGCTTTCTATTTCGAGTTATTTGTAATTTTCCATGTATCGTCAAACTGCAATAGATCTAAAACTACTGGAAAAGGCTAAAGAGCTTCTTTGGTATTTTTTCCGAGAATAGTTAAAACGGCGAAAATATTGTGTATTTTAATCAGAAAACAGTCAATCGGAGGACCCTTTTAAGCTTTTGAGAATCTAGCTTATGCAATTGCATTTGAAGTCGTAAAGGTTGCTTTACTCCCTGAGCTTTATTTTTATTCCTTCAAGACACCCTATTTCGTGATTTCCGGCCATTCGGTTTGGCGACGTCCTTGCAAGAATCATAAAACGAAATGGTTGACCATTGGCGTCGACTTTGAGATTTTTTCTTGGACTCTGCAGTCCTTCGATTTATTGCAGACAAGTTAATGGACAATTAGAGATAATTTAATCCCATATATTGCTGCTATTCACCATTTCCTTTGTTCCTCGTTCAATTCAAGTTCTCATATTTTGCGTCACTTGTTTTCTATTTGCGCAGCTATACTAACGCATGAGGTCTAAGCGCCTTATTATGTACATCTTAGGATTGACGGGTATTGTTAGTCTAATAATAATTCAATTATGAATGCTAGAGACCGCCCAGAGTTATGATTCTACCTCTATGGAAAATATTCTTAAATAAAATTAGAATTGTTGTAAAAACCAAAGATCAATGTTCAGCGCTACCTGTATTTAATAAATTGACTCTATTATCTTATTGATTTACATTTATTATCAATAGTAATAATTTATATGTAGTTCACAACTCATGGGGAAATAACTGCAATTTATAGATGCTATCTTAACGGGAATTTTGAAATTTGGGATTGGAAAATTAGTGGAAACCCAGTGATTAGTCTGGTCCAGGATTGCGGAAAGTTGGCTTTCGTCCATATTTGGACATGTCACCCAACCGACGTTAACTTAACTGTGATTTTCAGAAAACACTTAAGGACTTCAGTAACATACAAAAAAACAGCGTGTTAAAATTGTGTTGTCGTAATATAAGCAGTAACTGTCATTGATATAGGAAACTGGGAGTGAAAAGTACAAATTGGTATGGAAAAAAGTTTCTTACTAAATGACCGAAAGAAAAATATTCAATGAAAGTTCTATTTACTTAAGGATATAACGTCCAGGTGCCATTGTTGAGTTATTATTCAATCTTGAAATGATTCATATCAGGACATAAAGAGTGTCAAAAATTGATTGAAGCACAAGTTTGATGTACCTAGACGCATCAAGAATAGATACCTGGAATAGAGAAAGGACCATTTAAAGGTATTGATTGCCCTTTTACCCATTGGTTTGTTTCAATATATACTTGAAGGTAGCAATTATCAAAATCTATGAAAATCTTTTGGGAGTGCGTATTCTCGGAGAAATAGTGCTTGTTAGTATTTTTCGCTTTGCCACGACATGGCTGATGTGACTGAGATGAGATCTGAAGAAAGCACTCGTTAACCTAAATCTTGCGATGAAGAGGTACCACATGGAGGAAAACATAACATAAACCAAGTTCATTACCTTTGGCAGAAGGTGGCACAGACATTAACTGGAAGAGTCCAAAACCAGAATAAGTGAAACAGGTTTATTTGCGAAGCAAAAGCAGCAACCAATAAAGAAGCAACATGGAAATACTCCATAGGATAGGTAATAGAATAGGCAAAGAAACCATGTTACCAGCAGAAAAATCTACATGAAGTCGGAAACATAGCCCTGGAAGTTATAAAAAATGTAAAATATGATCCGTACCCTGTTTCAATATATTTTCGAGGTAGGAAAGTGGCGGCGACAGATAAAGAGTTCGTTAAAACTATTGAAATAGCGGTGATACATGAGAAGGATGGAGATTAAGTGGGTGGATAGAATAACTAAAGATTACGTTTATGAGGATTAGATGAAGAGAGATGCCTAGTGTAAACTCTTAGAATAAGAATGGATAATTTTATCCGGCATAAATTGGGACACGGTGTACGTGTATTGATGAAGAACGTCGTGGCTAGAGCGACTGGAAGAGGATGACCCCATATACTTTAGATTAATGTGAAAGGTAAAGACGGATGTCAAACAGAAGAATTCATTGAAGTAAGTGGATGCAAGATGCTAGTAAAGAGCTCCGTCCAGCCAATCATAGGATTCATATTTTTTAATTTTGTCTCCTCACCATAGAATTTGGCTTTCGAAGGATTGTTATTGTTTCTCAGCACGTCGATTTGCAGAGGAAAATTAACTGTAATTAAGATTTTGAGAAAAAGGCTTAAATTAAAGGAGCCAAGGATGGATATAAAGAGGAATAAAAAGATGGAAGAAGAACAATTAACAAACATGGACAGTTTGTGCGTAAAAAATAGAGGTGGTATTTCTGATCCTACTAGTCTCGCAATGGACGGACACTGCTATGGTTTTCTATATTTTGTTATTTAGAGCATCAGTTGTTAAATGGAGTTACTCATTCGCTTAGAGTGGGAATTCAAACGGATCCTCCCAATTCTAAACTGCCACTCTCCACCCTTGTCCACCTTTGTGGATCTTTTTCGTCGCTAATGTTCGCCGAGAATGTTCTCGTTCCTTACAATCTTAATCCTGTGCTGCCCGCTGCCCATCGCTTCCCTCTCCATCTTCCGAACATTCTGTTCGCGGTCGTATTCCTGGCGATTGGCAATCGATACCAACACTTTAGCCGTTGTAGCGGTGCGGCCTGGCAATTTAGGCGGACAGTAGGGAGGGAATTGGGAGGAGGTGAGACTCAGAGCTTGGGAATTGGGTGGGGTATTGGTCGGAGGGAGTGGAGGGGTCAAGGGATGGATGGTAGAGGTGGCCTAATAGGCCGAGTCACGGTTGGTACATACACATACGCAGTTACGTTTATGTGTACATGCTAGGGAATGGACGACGGAATTCGCTTCCGTAGGTGTGTGTTCGAGCTGGCTTGGCTGGAAATAGGTGGTTTAAATAGGATTTGAGCTTGGTGGAACATGAGGGGAAACGGGAGGAGGGCGGATTGGTGGAGGTGACAAGAGAGGAGGAGAGGTAGCCCCTGGTTGGTTAAGCAGTGGACGGGTAATGGGGATTGTTATACGTGTGGTGGCCAGTGTTTGATAACCAAGGAGATGCCCAGCGAAGGTAAAGTTTGGATTTTAGGGAAAAAGAAAGAAATAGGAAATGGGTGAAAGGGTAACGGGGGGAAGCAATATATATTGCCGCTCCCCATCATAAAAAGAGTCGTGATTCAAGAGATTTCCGGGAGGTTACAATACAATTGCCTCAGCCTAAGTAATATCCCAGAAAATCAAATAATTATTCATTGTGGAGAATTTTTTCTTTTTCCGGTGATGAAAACGCTTCGAAGTTTCTAAGATTTCTCTTTTGTTGGGCTATCACCTTATTCCTTTTGTTCTACTCATCCGAAGAATCATTTTGTTTATTTAATTTTTTATAAGCTTTTTGGACCGGAAATTTCAGGGAAATTGATAGGATCCGAATCGAAAGACCCTCTTTTAATTATCATTGCATGTTTCTAAAATGTCTATCTCCATGTTAAAACTGAAATTATCCCTGGAAGTGGTAGAATATTGTGCTGATGTGTGTAGGTATAAAAACATTGGCTCCATCCAGCGTCATCTTAATTCGTATGGTCTGCTTCGAAGCCACGAATTTGAATCCACTAAAATGTTGTCCATAGTATTTCGAGGAAAACTTTTAACGTTTTTATATATGACCGATGAATGTAGAATCATAGTCTAGGGATTATCCGTATGGTTATCCTTTTCCAGCGGAAGAATATTCTGTATCATAAAAGTTATGTTCTCTTGTTAGCACCTCTAATGAGAACTTTAGATTTTGAGATCGACAAAATAACTGATGAACCCCATTACGTGACTTTATATTATCCAGAAATGGCTGCTAACGCAGTGGTATCTTAGTCGGGGAGATAGCGGTGAAAAAGTCATCACTTCCTCTTATCGCGATGGGTAGAATAGAAATCTGATTGATCTGGGAAGATATCAGTTTTCGAACTGAGCATGTCCCTTGGGACGTAGAACTACTTTCATGCAGTGAAACGGCCATTTTAGAGATGCATTTTGCCCATGAAAGTACCGAATTGAATGAATTCAAGGTCACATTTTTTGAGGTCCTAAAAAATTTAGAAATGGACAATTACAATCAATAGATAAATTTTTGCATTGCAATAGTGACTTTGTGTGGCTGGATATTAGTTATGTACGATGTAACTATGCTCATTCTAGTTATAGTGACTAACAACTGGTAAATGGAGGAGTAATTTGAACTATGCCAGATCTATTTTAGTTTGAATGCAATTTATTGTTTGGAGATTAATGGTGGTTTGAAATAAAATATTTAAAAACCGAATTATATTTTTCGAGAAGATGAAAATTACTGTAATTATGTCTTGTTAAATATACTTCAGAAAATTTTCTTCATATGAAAAATAATACAAATTATTATGAGCTTTCAACTCGTAAAATGATCGTTTATGCGCTGTTTTATTTAGCAGATTTTTTTCCCATTTGAGAAAACTAAATGCTCTAAAGAATTGACGCTAATTGTTGTATTTTTGTCAGCGAGTTCCATTATAAAGTTTTGCTAACTAGGTTGAAAATAATTTATGAAATACCTAGTGGTGAAATTATGGTCCCTTTGATATTCAACGATTACACGAATCGGTTGAAAATTTCTGCCCTTAGAAATGATTTTACATTCGTGGAAAATGTATAGACTCACGATCTACAACGTGATTGTTGAGAAGTGTGCAAGGTGTAGGATTGATATTTCAATTTCGCTTTCTTATGAAGAGAAGTTTCAAGGAAACATGACTTAAGGTGCTTTTCGTATTCCACTACATCCAGAACTATGCAATGATCACTGATAGAATGAATATCATCAGCGAAGTATAGTCCGTTAAAATAATTAGGAATTGAGAGTCATGTGAATTTAATATGTGCGGAAATATATCATTGCAGATTTCACATTTAACTTTATCAATCGAGGAATTTATCCTGTAATGATTAACGGGGGAAAATGGAATACTTTTTCTCTTGGAAAATGCAATTCTTTCTTATATATCGGTATACATTGCAGATAAAAATGTTACAAAATTCCTCACAATATGCTGGCAAGAGTGACAGAAATCGGGACTTTCTCGTCGTTTGTGAAGTGGCTGTAAGAAAAATATACTATTCATGGATCCGGACGAAGCAAGCGCAACACACGCATACACTCACGCAAACACGGGCATATCTTCCCCGAACAAATTGGTCCGTCCATTCATCCGAAATCGCACTTCCGGCTGCCGTCGCCCCAACGTCCTCGTCTTTCAACTGTTAACCCGCCCGAAATGGCTTCCCCTTGTCTGCCCACACACGCGCTCACAAACGCACACACACGCGCATGTATGCTTATACAATATACACAGCCGCGCAGACGATACCCAACCCCGCTCCCCCTTTGAAGGAGGATGCTGCGAGGAAGAGAGACGGACCTCTTCCTCCACGTTATATCTATCCAAAGGGCTCCGCTTGAACGATCACCCGCTGAAACGGAAAACAAGCGAACCCCCGAAGAAAGATTCTTCCTCCTCCATCCTCTCTCTCCCTCCTTGGGAATAGTAAGGAAGAAGCTCGGGGCAGAGGGACGGGCGGAGCGCAATCTTCACAACTTGAACGGAGAAAAAGTGGGAGGAATTGGAATGAATGCATACATAAACAAGTGACGCCATTGGCAAATAGTTTGCAAAACGTTAAAGGAAAAAAAAATATTTCTAAGCGGAAGGAGAGCGACGTTATTTTCGGTCCTTCTTGTCTTCCGGAGATGCGGGAAAGCGAGACCATTCAGGCATATGAGGATGAAAGATAGTATGGAGAGTGGAGTAAGGACGATGAAGGTGGAGGGGAAGAAAGCGAGTGAGAGGGTTTATGTATCCCTGATGGAGAGAGAGAGAGAAGAAAGGAGGTAAGGGAAATGTGGTTCATTTTTTTTTAGTCGTGCCTAACCAATGAACTGTTGGAACGAAAGACCAGCGTCTTCCCTCCTCTCCTCCTCCTTCCACTTTCTCTCCTTATCAATTTCATGTTCCTCCTGCCTATACCCAGAGGATTACTGCTCCTGCTTCTTCCTTCCCTACTTTTCGCTTCTTTTTTGAATAAAGGCCAAGTCTGCGGATCAGTGAAATGCGATGTTTGGTAACTATTTCATATTATATTTCAGAATCTTTTCTAGTAAAGTGCTTAAAAATGTCTCTTAAGATTTTCCGTAAAAACTTGTCAGATTGATATGGTCTTGTTGCATTCAGTCCATTTCAGTAACATATGTGCAAATTTTCACTTTAGTTCCATGGACGATATTTCCATTTTTGTTGAATAAAGCATCATTTTTCATAATATTTATATTTTTATACACATATTAAAGTTCCGTTCCTTCCTCCTCTTGAAAAAGGTGGTTAGACCACCGAAAATTTGATACCCAGTGAGTTTCTCTTTCATATATGTGTTTTTGTCTTTGTCTACTAGAGCTAATTCCATTTACATTATGCAAGCCTATGTATATATATATATATATTATTTTTATTATTAGGTAATCTACCGGTTAAGGTAGGTTTTTGGATGGACACAACTATCAAATAAACATTTTGTGACTCCCCACCTAGCAAACTAATCTATATCAGGTCCCTCTTCATCTCGGTGTACTTCCTTCCTCCCTTATATATATATATATATATATATATATATATATATATATATATATAAAGTTATCCTATTTATCGAAGGATCAAATCGTTTCCTTTTTTGTTGTTACCTAATTGGTTGTGGAATTCATTCTGGGTGTGGAAAATGAACTCCTGAAATAATAACAATTGTAAAATTCTTGCATTAAATAAGTCATTCAGCCATCCTAACGACTTACTTACTCCCTTAGAATAGGGGCTGTCAGAAGTTTAAATTAATGTAAATAATACGTTCAATAATTTGAAGAGAAATCTGTTTTTATGTGAAAAAATTGTTTCAGAATACGTACGCATGCCATGTCTAATAAAAACTCATTATTATGTTTTTGATTCGAGGTTATCTTTATCGCGGAAATTATAGAAGTTTATTTGGCTGAATAAACAAAACAAACGGAGACATAATAGTCCTAGAATAGCCAACCGGAAGGAAAAAGGGATACGTGGAGGAAAATGGTATTGTAATACATTAAAAGTATATTGATAAGCTAAAAATATTTCCTCGGACGACTTTTTTCCTGAAAGACGAGGATTGTGTGAATTATATCACAATATCCTTTAAGGATCGGATTTTCTTCGTTAATTTTCTTAAAATTAAATCCTCGGGTTTGTTTCAAACGGCGGATCATCAACACAAGCATGGTAATTGTGAGTTTACTTTTCTGTCATCCTCTATTCACTCTGACTGAAGTCAAGGGTTCCTTTCTTATTTTCTCTTATTTACCTCTTGGCATCAGTCTTCACCGCCATCCTTCCTGCATTTCCCCCATGTCTCGTCCTTGCTGTGCTTCTTGAAAGGAACACTCGATCTCTTCCGGGCATTACTGTGAATGAGTCACGGAATGGAAAAAATAAGCGCAGAGGAATGTGGGTCGTAACATGGAAGTATGCTGAGGCTATTAAGTAAGTTTTGACATTTGAGCAATTTCAATAGTTTCCTCTAACGGAAACAAGTCCTCGTTCTGTTCTGGTTATTCCTGTTGCCTCTTTGACACGCTTTTGACAATGTCGCCGAATAGGTGGGAATTTTGTGCCATGAGTTGAGTTTTGTTTTAGTTATAATTATTTTTTTCAGTAAATTTATTAATTATGCTTCTCTTCAGTTGAGTTTTTTAACTTCTGTTTATTTTCACAAAATTTCTTGAAAAGGCAAATCCCCATGTCTTTTCTGCGATTATTTTAGCTATATAACTTGCAGGCTATCTTCTTTTTCGTTTTTGGTTCCCTTTCCACACTTCCTGGATTACCTATGCCCCTACGAATGTGTTTTAATTCATACTTTTCTTTGTATCTGATGTAACTTTTGAACCATATTCCAATACATGAGAATTCATCTTCGACTTATGAGTATATGAAAGACAGTTATTGCTCTGATTATAGTCATATTTATTCATTGTACGTGCATCTAAGTTTGGGTACAGCATTTTCACCGTATTCATACCCTAATTATCGGACTAAATCGATAGTAATAAATCACAGGACCAAGCTAAGTAGAATATCTCCAAAATTTAGATGATATACTCGCTAAAGTTTGGCAAGATAATAAGAGAGGTTTGGAGAGAATATTTGTATCCACTCACATTATGTCCACCGTCATCATTGTCACATTTTTTAACATGTTTGAGATGCCATGTAAAATACGAACAAATTAAATCCCGTATATGATGGAACTCAGCTAAGGAATCATTGGGGTATGAATGTATTTTGCTGTCGTTTAAGTACAATTTTTTTATGACGCAGCGTTTATATCATATCTACGTCGACGACAATGATGCCATAGTAAATGTTATGTTGATGACCATAAGACGAAGAGTTCGGAATGAAAGATAAATTTAGCCGTTTCAAAATATCCAAGTCAATGTAAAGGAATGGTTTTTTTCACTCTCCCGAATACGAAAACCAAGGGATTTCAGTTTTTGGGCAAATCTTTCGGTGCAATGTGGAGGAATGAGAACGGTCGGAATCGACTTACTTTGAGGGGCACGCACGGGGAAAAACATTCTTCAAGGTAGGGAGATTTCGTTGGGAAGCGTGGAAAAGGTTGAGGAATAAGGAGGGCCAATGAAGACCGGGAAGTCAAGAGAGAGAAAGAGGAGCGGGAGAACGCGCGAGAGGACACGGGGAGGAGGGGGAGGGGTAGCGAGTTGAAGGAAAGGGAAGGATGCAAGGTGGTAGGTAGAATTGCTCGCTCACGCTTTACCGCCGATCGTCCGTGGCTGGGGGCATATTGGGGAGGGGGAAAGGGAGAGAGGTATTTAAGTTCAGAAAGGAAGTAGCAGAGGAAGGATTGAAGAGAGAGAGGGAGGGAAAATGAGAGGAATGGAAGGAGGAGGAAGATGGAGGAGAGATGAGCCGATATCCCGTGGTCCCATAAAGCGCCCAGAAAATTGAAAGAGCTTCATTATGAAGTCTGCGGAAGATTGGCCTTTGCGGGGAAGTAACGGAGAACGGCATGGGGGATGGGGAGGGTGGAGTCAACGGTGTAGGCCGTGGATGTAGTGGGATGGTGAGTTTTTAGAGAGAAATGGGAGATGGAGGACGATGAGGAGGTATAGGGGGAGATGCAGCCATGGGTTCGGTTTGTTTGTTTTGCGGATGGGACTGGTAAGAAGGAGAGAAGGGTTTCCATTGGACCGGGCGGCAAAAAAAAGCGGGAACAGGATGCAGCGGGGATGGAAGAAGATGGCGGGACGGTGTGTAGCAAGAGGGGCTTTGAGGAATTTAAAGGGTTGGAACGAAGAGGTTAGCGGGGTGGGGGCGGGTTGGCAAGTGGTTGGGGTAATTCGATTACGTGGGCTTTGTGGAGAGCGAGTGTGAGAGGGAGCAGTCTGTGTGCCGAAAGGGTTGCTTCTTTCCCGAGGAGGAGAAGAGGACGGGCCTGAGAGGGGATTGCTTCATCTAAGAGCGCACTGTTAGAAGAGGCTTTAGACACAAGTTAGGGCAAGTATTTGAGGAGTTTGTTGAATTTTCATTGCATCAGTTGCCGTCCATGTTTTCCATGACTTAAACGTTGAAATTATTCTCTGTGCCTGGAGATTTGAGGAATCCAAATGTTAAGAAACCATTGGAAATATTTCTCAAACTCGAACTTCCGCCTGCGATGTTGTAACAGTTGGATAGGTAGCGTAATTCTCTACTCTCTGTCGAATTCGGTCAGCCGTTCATCACCTTTTATTTGATATTTGGTCCACTTCCTGAAGTTTTTCCTTCAAAAAGTTGATTTTCTTTGAAAGTCGTCTATTAAGCTTCAATATGCGCTGCGGAAAACATTTATTATAGTTTCTGGCAGTTATACTCTGGAAATTAAGAGTATGGTTTAGTTTTAATTTAGGGTATTAATTTCTGTAAAACCTTGAAATATTTTAAGGAAATTATAGTATTTGGTAATATCAAACGTAGATAAAATAAGTACTCTATATTGCGTGTGCATCGAGCCATATTTTTCTTGGAATCAGAGTTTTGATGGTACACGTAATGTGAGAAATAGCTACTTTAGATAAATGTTTAATGATGAAGAATAAAAATGAAAAGTACGATAGTGGCTGCAATTAATTCATAGATACTATACGTAAAGTTGCTTTTGGTTGTTCATTGTTGTTATCATTAAATGAGTTGGATGGTTTTTTTAGATTAGCGTAACTATTTTTAAAAATTATGCATTACAGGGATATAAGATTGTTTATGATTTGTTGTTCTATGATATTGTTGTTGTACTTTTACCCCAGCAGTCTCAAAACCTCGTAATCTGGTGTATTTGGGAAACGAAAGATTAGCAAAGAAGATGTATGAACCATTTAATGGACTTCTTCCGCTATTCTTTGTGTCACAAAGTGATTGCTTGTCGTATGAAGTCGCAAAGCGTAGAAATATCTCCTGGACTATATCTTGAATGCTGTCAAATCAAAGCGTTGTTAGACTTTCACGTTGCGGAAGGTCAGAGATCAAAGGGGGAGAGGGGAGAATCCAGCAGCATTTTATGGAACAAGTTGGGCAGAAAGAACATTAGGGTTTACTGCAGCCGAAAGGAAAAGAGCAGTAAGGATTTAAGAGGATCTCCGCTCTTTTTCTGTTACTTTTTCTGAAGGGAGCGCGGGAAAGCGAACCGATTGCTAAGACGAGAAAAGAAGGTTCGACGAAGGAGAAGATTCGACGGTCCGTGGCCGACACAGACAAGAGACAGTACACCAACAGCGGCAGTTCACATATATTCTCATCTTAGGGTGAAGGAGTATAAGACTGTTTGGAATGGAGGGGTGGGTGGGTGGACGGAGGATAAACTCCTCCATGCCCTCCTCTTATTTCCAAAAACCAATTCTTTCTTCTCAGCCAATCATCGTCCTCCATTTTTCTTGACCTTCTCGCCTTTGTGCCCCCTTGACAGCTTAAGGCGCTCACGTCTTGCTCCCAACTTAAAAGAGTGGAATTCCTCCCGGTAAACGCGCGTCGCATCAATAATGCTGTCTCTTCGCGCTATTTTGACTGCACGGGTTATTATTTACGCCAGAAAGTTTTCTAGGGTCCTATTCGCTTCTCCCCTGCTTCAACTGGGGTAAAATTTTGAAAATGGGATACTTCGTTCAATTTTTTCGGAACAATACTCTGCAATTATTAATTCTTTTGTAATGTTAATTTCAGAAATTAATTTTTATAAAATTTTAACTATCATGTATCAGTCATTAGGAAGTATCCATTTATATTCATTTACCGTGGCTTGATATATCTTTCCATCAATTTCTTCTGACATTCCTTTATCTTAATACTTATTCCCCCCATCTTCCCTAACCCTTTGAAAAACCCCAACCCCCTCATTCCTTACCCTTTCCTCCTGGTGCTGCACCCCCTGCCGGACAACTTTTTGTTGGATCGCAGGGTATTGCTGTAGATGTAGATACTGATATTGTAATCTCAAAATCAGACCATTATTGTACTCTAATAACTACTGTTGTTTATTTACAGGTAATACCTTCGACTATCCCTAGATTGTTGAGTGAAGTGGTGGATATTCTTTTTCTTCCAAGAGTGAGTACTGCTACCTATATCCTTTTTCAATTGAACTGATGTGCCATGATTCCTAGATAATTACCAAAATTTGGGGTTAGCATAGACCTGTAACTAAGAAACCGATGCGCCATTATTCTTAGATAATTACCCAAAGTTGGGGTTAGCATGACCTTCTATTTGAATAAAACATCATTGGCGGTAACAAGTCACGGACTAGTTTCTCTGGTAATCTACTCTATTGTCTTTTCAGTCAATCTTTTTAGCCATTTTTTATGCTGTTTCGGAACATTATCGGATTCGTTCGTATCATCCCGATTTATCTCTAAAGTTCCTTCCGTCAATTATTCATTCTAAATTGTTCTCATCGGTTCATTGTTTCTCAAGTTATTCCTTTAGAGATTCTTCCTTTGTAGCAGTGTTTTTAGTAGAATTTATTTGCTCACCTCTTTTCATGGGTTATTATCACTGGATTATTGAATTAGTAATATTGACTCTCAACGATGGATTTCACTTATCGGTAAGATGCTAAGTGTGGATAAATGTCACCAAAATTAGAAATACTCCTAGTCACAGGAAGTAATGAAAGGAAAATAACGCCAATCCGTGGAGGTTTCTGCCAAAACCTATGAAATTCTTCCCATTCCTCTTCTGCTATACGAGACATAAGATGGTACAGATAAAAAAATAAGGTCTTGCTGCGCCAATCTGGGTTTGTAAGCAGGTGTTATTCTTATTATTAAGCTAATAGCAAGTATTCACGGCTGAGGTTGCCCTTCCATATTCTTAACAGCCGTACCCATGTTAACGAATAATGCGTTTATATGTAAAGCATATTAATGAGTTTGAAAAGTTTTAAATATTCTATCATTTTACGACGACGAGAAGAGCTTCAAAAAAGTTCTGTACCAACCGAAATACCCGGTGAAATTCAACGGCGAATTTTGCGCGTATAGTGGTAGTTAACGATCATGACTAGAAATTATTATCTTTTGCCAAGGAATATTTATTCTTCAATTAACGATTTTCTATATGTATCGGAAAGAATTTACAATTTTTCATCATTAAAGAGATATTGTTAGATTTAAAGACGCCGCTAATAAGCATTAAACTGTGAAAATTTCAAAGTGTAAAAATCATTCGCCTAGATCGGCATTTGAACCCGGATCCCTCTAGTATGTCTGGCCGAGGGCTTTAGCCAGTTAAGCAACCGAGGAGTGCTCCTAGATTTTAAAATGTTGAGGATTTTTAAGAAACAAGATTTTATGACGAAACACCGTGCATAAAATGTCAAAGGTATTCGTAGTTGTGCGCGCGGCTCCACACCCACCGCTGTTTGAGCCAACGTTTAAAGACATATGTGGTTTACCTTATCTAAATGCAAAGAATTTCGGGTGATGTCGCGATAGAAACTTTTAACTGAGTCATCCACTGATATGCATTCAAATGCAGATATTTGAAAGAGTAAAAAATATCTCTAGGGTCCGTTAATACTGATGTGTTATGTGTAAGTTGGTTCTAAATTTTTTCCAAATATATCTTCGTTAAATCGTCTTTCCGCTCCAAAAAGTCTTTCAGTTCAGCTGGAAATCTTAGTGGTTCTAATGGTACTTTTTATAAAGGAAGCATAGTGTGAAACAAGCAATATTTTCTCAAACTGAAAGTGGTGATGCAAGACACTAATCACAGATGTAATTAAAACTTCCTGCGTTGTGCGTAATAACCTCATAACCTCATGTTTATCTAGAGCATCTAATTAGTGCGGTCTGAGGTTACATCTTTTTTCTTTAATCATATCGTGATACTCCTACCTCATTCTCTTTCCTGTATCTTGGTTTCTCGTCCTCCCAGGCAGGTATAGTCATTCGGTATCTATCTTCCTCTTCCCCGTTCTCCTATCAAGGTCTTACCGTGCAAACCTTTGTGCTAATGCATCTCTTTCTTTCTCATTACTGTGGTATTCTGTGGTTGATCTCTGAAAATTTTATTTCTCAGGAAGTTGTTCGTGTTCTCATTACCATTGATCTATCTCTGCTCAATTTTTTCCAATTTTCACAAATACTGTGGCAACATATTCGGCAAAATAATGTGCAAATATCTTTCTTATAAAGAGTAATAAATTTAAACGGTTCATAATATTAATTACAAAATATACGGCATGGGAATCAGAAAAAATATAGTTTTTATGTATGTTTAATTCTCATAGCGGTCAATATGACCGCAATTGTGCTTTTAAGTTTATTAGCAAATAATATGTCTTCTAATAAACTGAGGGAGTCACTGAAAAATTTTTCTCATTCTGAAATAGGTTTTAACTAATTGAAAACGGAATAATATTAAGTTATTTTAAATATCTACAAAATTATTATTCACTCAAAGTAAATGTCACAATGAAATACTCTAGAAGCTTATGAATAATTTTCAAATTTAAATGTTATAATTTCGCTCACTATATACTGTATACCTATTCGTTGTCATTTAGATTACTTTTAGACATTGTCACCGGTTATGATTGGTTGAATTTGTGGTCTGTACATCTTACGATTCCTTTTGAAATTTACACATCGGTAAGAAACTAGACATTAGATCGAGAGCTAAATATGGGTGCTAACAGCATATCGGATAGAGTAATACATTAAAAACTTTACAAAAACGATGAGTACGCTCTTCCATCCCATTAAATAATAATATTAGTGTATGCATCTTTTGCAAGACGGAATGGTTTTTAAAACCCCGATCCTGAAAAGGGAATAGAGCAAAAGAAGAAGGGCAAACTGAATTAATGTCGCGGCATCGTTGAAAACAAAGATTTCTCCGAACCGAGCCCTCCCGACAGGGTGCTCTGCCAGCGACCCGAGTCGACACTGGTGCCATCTATCCACACGCTCATTTATCAAGGAGTGGTGAGTCCTCCCTCTACTTCCGCGGATCCTCTCTTTTTTTCAAGAAATGCGGGAAGAGGAAGGAGAAAAGGTTAGCGAGAGAGAGATCCACGGAATTTCTCGTATTTTTTCAAAGGAAAAAGGGTCTTCTAAAGAACCACCAGTCTTCGGAATCCCCGTTTCTCCTCACTCAAGAGTTCTCCCTACTCCGCACTCTCTCTCTCTCTGCCCCCCCCCCCACCATTGGTCCTCAAGGAGATTGCTGATGTCTACTCTGCAATATCAGTCGAACGGAAGCGGAACGTTTGACGTCAGGGGGATTTTTTTTTCAGTACCCTATGTGTGCCGTGTGTATGCAGTAGGACAGTGCCTATAGGTGGGAGAGGGGGGGATTGGAGGTGAGCAAGCGTTTCGTGGGGGGTAAGGTGGGTTAGGGCGGATACTCTATGAGGTTCGATGCTTTGGACAAAACGTGGGGGTGGAGAGGTGGGACTTGCATTTTGAAAGGGGTTTAGGGTTGAGCGGAGCGGAGGAGGTTTTTGAGATCTGAGGGGTGGGCTTGCGGAGAGGAAAGAGGGTACCTCTTATGTGTGACGCCGGGGAGGACGGGAGTTTCGACGATGGGATGTCGAAATGCTATTTGCCTTCTAAATCCAGAGGAATTCCTCAAACGCTTCCCGTATTCAATTTCGTTTTTCATTGAAAGTACGTTATCGAATTTCCGAACATTATATGCCAAAGAATCAGCGTCACTCGTCAATCATGAAGGTTTTTTTATAGAACGCAAAAGTGATTGTTAAGGCGAGATTATTTTTCCAAACTCTGATTTATTTTCAACGTCAAGGATTTTTTGAGGGTCGGATTAAATGAATGGAGTTAAATCCATGTGAATTCTTTGGGTAATGAATATACTGAATGACAAAATTACATCGAGGTACAGAAATCGGAATAATCAATTTCAAACTTATAGCTTTGGAGGAGTAGTACTATGAAACATATCTTGCAAATGGTAATAATTCAATTAAGATTTCTGAGTAAAAGCCTCTGTTTTTTCCTGTGATTTAAGAGGGTCCCTGCCATTAAAAATTTGGTCAGTGAAATACATAAAGTTCACTGATACATATCTTCTCGTGTATTAAAGAGTTTTCAGTCAACCTAGTTGCCACTCTTGGTTATTTATCCTTGAAGTCCTTTAAGGCCTTGCATGTTACCTAGGTCTTGCATTTCATTAGAACTTCGGAATATGATGCCAATGTGCTCTATGAGTTTTTGTATTGAGATGACCCATACGCAATATATATCATATCACTTTCAAAACCGTAACGAGTCTTCATCATCTTCCGAGATTATAAATACAGCGATTGGCTCTTAGTACCCTCCAAGGCTTCATATCCTCTTTTTGCTGCAGTTGGGACAATCTATGATTCCTCATTGCTCCTTGTCCTGTTATCTTCCATCACTTTTTTCTCGTAACTCATCTTTGGCCGGCCTCAATAGACCATCACTTTTATGGTTTCTTCCGTAACGATCTTCGGCTAACCGTTGTATTTCCAAATGTATGGAATTGTTTCCTCATTCCCATTCCCTCTTCTTATTGTCACTCCGTTTCAAAGAATGCTCTCATCATCTACTCTAAGAAGGTCTCCTGGATAGGAAAAAATCATTTATTCTTCACCATCATCGACGACCTTTCCCAGAGGATTATAACAGCCTTCTTCATGGTCCTTATTGTTTTCCTCTCGAATGTCTTTCATTTTATTCCAGATTCCAGACTTGAAAGAGAGATTTGAAATAGGGATCATTCTAGCCAAAGATATGGGGAAATTGGGGGGGGGGGAGAGGGACGTTAACTACTAAACATAATTTTCTCCCCGTCTTCCCCTTTGAAGAGTTATAAAAGGTTCTTTCAACGTCGAACAATAAAAAAGTCTCTAAAGCTCATCTCCTTATTCCTTCAGTCCCTTGCGGTCTCTTAATTAAAATTAATAAAAAATTACATTAAATTACAAATGCAGAGTAGCCCTTGCGACGATCTTTACTCTATAGTATGTTAACAAATGTCCCTTGGACTTATCGCTCCGAACTCCTTTCTTTTCTATTCCAAGTTTCCTCAACCTTCATTTATTTTCCTCCGCCCCAGAAATTTCCGCCCCGTGAAAAAATCGATATGTTCCCCTTTCCACTTCTAGCTGTCTTCTTATCTGATACAACTTCTTGAATTGCCAATTTTTAACCACACACTTCCCCTCTACCCTCCCTTTCCAGTCCCGTCTCGTTCTCCGTTGATTCCTTCGCATTCCCTACAAATGATTTTCTCCCCAACGCTTATTCTCTTCATTCCCCCCACAATCCTCCCTCGCGTCCTCCATTATTTTTTGCAAAATTTTTATTTCCAGTGTTTCATTCTTTTTTGCTCCTTCAAATTCTTCCAATCAATCCAATAAATGATAAGAGGCACTCCTAGAAAATTTATCTTTCCATAGGAATTTCTTTCATCAGCAGTTTCCTTACCGTACTCTATTCTGCTAAAAAATATTTCTCCATAATCTCTCGATTTTATTATCCGTTTCATTAATTCCTTCTTAGCTATGGTCGTATTATTGTGGTTTTACGGAATAGTTGCAAACAGTTCTATATTGGATAAAAATAAAATGTATATAAAACTTACTTAAAAGGATTTACTTCCATGGAATCTTGACATTAAATTGAAAATATTGTCGAATAATTCAAGCTTATTACTATTATGAATGGAATTTAAACATGGACGTAAAAACGCGAAAACACGTATTGAGCTTATGCTTACATTAAAAATCATTCAACTTGCATTCTTTCCTCGTTCGGCCTCTGCCATTCTTTATGACGACTAAAATGCCAATTCTTTTCCTTATCCTCTCTCTCGCCTAACCAATATTCCGCCTTCTCATCATTAGCTTTCAACATTCCACTGTTTCGCAATCCTCCTTTCATTCAATTTTACTTCCCTCTTCGATTTCCTCCCAGCAGCCACCTCTCCACTCGTAACTCTCACCTTTTGCACAATTTCTTTTTGTGTTTCACTCATTCTAACTGATTTCCTGCAAACTCACATATCAGAAACCTCCAATCTGCACTCGTCATCTAGGATTGTTAAGTTTTCTAAAGCCTCGGCCACCACTGAAGTTTTTCGTTTCCTTTAGTTTTGTAACAGTACACTTTACCCATCCTCATGCTCGTGATTATACATTTTCACAGAGCTACCTCGCCAAATAAAGTAAATTTTGGGCCTTAATCTCAGAAAGGATCATGTCAGTTTCAGATTTTGAAATGACTGCATTGATACAAAACGTGGAATTCTCGAAGCTAAGCGTATTTTTTTACGATGGGATTAAAATTTGTGAAAACTGTGACATGGAGACGGTCATGTAGTTCAGAACAGGGCCTTGAATTTATGAGAAAATAAGTAGTATTTCTCCCTTTCTCATCCGTTTCCTACCCTCTCCTCACCCCGAGTCTGCGTCTCTCTTACCCAATTCAGGTTACACAAGTGAATTTTTCAGATCCTGTAGATAAAACATCAATCAAGTCCGTCTGAGTTTGATTGAGGACTCCCAAAAGAGGATTTGATAGCCATTAAAATGATGGCTAAGTAGTAAATAAAGGCAGTAAGTTTTAGTAGTTTTATGAGTCATCATTTCATACATTTGTACGCGTGCCTTCAAGAGTTTTGGTGGAATTTCTTCGCATTAGTACATTTTAGTGTAGCCTTTCATTACTCGTTGGTAACGGAACTTTTATTCCTCCTTTTGATTATTTAGTCAAGACTAAATATCACTCGCGATTGACCCTGCCAAGCACGAACAATGGAATAGGATTGGGACATGGAAAAAGAGTTTCTAGGCATCATCCCAAAATTACCTCCTTCTGCCTCGTCACTCTGAAACAGCTACAGTATGAAATCCCTCAGCTGCATTGCATTTTCTGAAATCTCATTTAACATAAAACTCTCGCTGAAATACATTAAAAATGAATAATAATTGTTTTACAGAGTAAAAATTATTAGCAAATTATATATAGACTTTTAATAATCAAACCACTTTACTTTTCCACATAAACTTTTTAATTTTTACTACCCAGGTTTCGTTATAACATGACCTCATCAGGTCCTCATCATCATCAGGTTTTATTTTAAATTATATATATATATATATATTATCTTTGAAGTTGACGCTCTCCGGCGACGCACAAACACACGGATACAAAACATTCAACGCACAGAAAAATAAAGGAAGGACACTCACATATAGTATATACTCATATAAATATAAATAAATAAATAAATAAATATATATATGTATATATATATATGTATATATATATGTATGTATGTGTATATATATATATATATATATATATATATATATATATATATATATATGTATATATATATATAATTCGGCTAGGGTTAACCAAGCGATGGAATTGAAGAATTTGAATGGGTGGATAGAAAGACTTGTAAGATATGTTTGAGGAAGGAGAAGAAGTGGAGTTATTGGGTGGTCAGAAAGAAGGAGGAGGTAAGAGGGGACCTATGTATGTTTGTCATTGAGTGATACAACAAAGTGGGTTCTAATGTTCATTTGGCTCTCGCGGGCGATATCACGTGGGGAGGGGTATGCGATCCGAATGAGGTAGGGAGGGGTAGGTAGTGGTTGCAGATCAGTGCTGTCAAGCAGCGGCCTTGACATTGACCGAGCAGACGAACCGATTCGGGCATCTCTCCCCCTCTTGTCCTTCGGCGAATTTACGGATTTCGCCAATCAACTCCTGTACAAATTCCAAGAAACTGCGGGAGATGCCGCAACAGTAACTTTTAACGGAGTAATCCACTAATATGCATTTCAATGCAACAATTTCATAGTGTAAAAATTATTTGCCTTGACCAGGATTCGAACACGGTTCCCTCGATGTCCATCCGATTGTTTTAGCCAGTTAAGACTTCAAGAGATGTATTTTTCACTTTCCCTCACTTCCTCTCTGCAAAAATTCCTTCTATAGACACTTCTGGAAAACTCTTAAACAAAATGGCGTCCTGTTAGTTTCAATCTTTTTTTAAATTAGCATCTGCCAGTTATTGGTTCATTTTGCGAATAACATCATTATCTTTTTTAGACATTTACCCTATGCCAAAGTGACAAATAATGCTATCGTGGGAGTAATTGATGTAGTGCTGGTATTCTACATCTGCATCTACACTATACTCTGCCACCTGTCGCAAGTAGGTGTGGCGGGATGTAGTAGGGCACCAGTCATACGTACACAGCTATTAGTTTTTACGTGCGTTTCAAACCACGAGCTCATTTTCAAAAACAATCGTACTTATTCACACATACTGGCTTATTTACACCTTTCCATAATTGACTAACTCAATGATTGCTTGTCTTTAGGGATTTGTATTCCGGTCCTGGGGTTCGATTATGTTATGCTTATGTATCTTGCCAGGGAATAACGGGTTTTAAAAGCTGTAAGTTCTGGTGTCTATATCTCTTCTTTTATCTCGGAGTTTTAGGAAAACTTAGGGGTCCTGTACCTTTATAAAAGTATCTGCCTACTCCCTTCGTGAATAAAGGGGTTCCCAACGTAATTCTGCTCATAAAACCTTCTCGCTTCTTTTTATTTGGATAGAATTTTTTACACAACGCCAAAATGTCTTTAAATATGTATTATAATATGTATGTAGTCAGCAATGGTGGCTCGAAGACCGCTAAGTTTACCAATGATTTTACTGATCGGCCGCTATGAATATAATATTATTTTATGAGCAATCTGTTGGTATCCTTCACGCCGAGCAAACAAATGGTCGCTAAATGATTTTGATTACGAATCACGATTTTCGGCTGCTTACGTGATGACGACGCCTCACCAGTCTATGTTGATTCCCCGCTAATATGAAGTCCATGGATCGTCGGCTGAAAAATTTCATTTTACTATCACTCTGTTTCACAGCGGTCAGTCCGAAAACACAAAACGAGTATCCCAAGATAAATCCGAAGAAGATGAAATGCTAGTGGACCCCTCTTATCATTTAAGTATCTTTCAACTGATTTCCTTATTTATTACTTGTACAAGTAAGCATTTCTGAGGACATTCAAGCCAATAGTGTCACTCCACATCGTTCTTAATATGCGTTTCATATCGCGTATGCGATTTAGGTGTCATTTCATCAGTCAAATCATTAGAAAATTTTTCCTATGAATATACTTTGTGAAGTATAAGTCATTTTATACTAAAGGAGTAAATATAAAGCACCCTTCAAATTTCCATCTTTCCTGACACTTTGGAGGGGTCTAAGATGAAAGGCTATTTTCTAAATAGCTTTTTCGATGCCGCCATTACGACATAAATGACTTTCAAGAAGCAAGGTCTTTTTATTAGCTCGCACACTTTGTTAGTTTACAGTTAGAAAATAAATAAGCTGGTCTAGTCGGAAACCTGAAGACAAACCAATAGGTGATCGTGATCCCAAGGGTCACCCAAACCACCAGAGGCGTCTGGAGAGAAAAAAGGAAAAAATAAATTTTAATGACAAAATAGTCTTATTGTGAGGAAAATTTGAAAATGCTTCTTACAATACCAACTCGCAATAATAGCAGCTTTTACAAATCACGAATTTGTAATTAAGGAACACAGAACACCAATGAATATTTTAGGAAAAAATGAAGAAGTTGTCGGAGTAAGTTTTTCTATTCATCATAATTTGTAGTTTTAATAAAAAAACAGTTTCTGGCGTAACTTGGTGGAAAATCTTCATATTCACATTGGAAAAACCCAAGTTGTTTAATTTTAAAATGTCAATTTGCAGTTTTAATATTGTTACTCAATGTGGATATGAATAGAATCATGCTTGGCCTTCTATCCATGCAAATGTTTTCAAGTAATAGTCAGTCTTTGTTAAAATTATTAGGTAATATGCTATACTTTTAAAGCGAATAATACAATAATGGAGTTGGAATCTCGATCGCTCAGATATGATGTAAAGAATGAATCGTGGAAACCTTTATCCTCATGGTTAACCTCTCCTAATGTTTTTCAGTTACTTCCACTATTCGCTAAACGCGATATCTTTCGTGTCGCTATCCTAGCGCTCATATTTCTTCCTTGATATCTTATTCTTACGTGTCTCTCTTCTTTCCTTTGCCATTCAAATTCCTGTTAAAATCCTCTTACATCACCGTCCTTCCTCCCAATTTCACACGCTACCGCCTCACTTCTCTCTCCACACACACACACACATATATATATACATATATGTAGTATATACGACTGAAAACATGTTTTCCGCCAAGAAATACGCACATATTTCTCCCCTCCCTTTCTATCCAATCGCTTCTTCTTCTTTTATAACATCCCGCTCTACGGAGTTCTTCCTCGGTGCGTATTTTTGCTCCCTCGTTTTCTCTCCCAGCATCCTCTTTCTTACTAGTCCTTCTATGGTGAAGCCGAGATTAATTTTATTCCCGTCCCATTTCCACCCCTTTCAAATTCAAAAAGGTATTGACACGGCGGTTTCTACATCCGATTATCATGAAAAATAGGATACCTACCTCCTTCCTCGTCTAGAATGTGCTCTGCTGTGTAGCAAATGTAACAAAACTCGAGTATTTAATACGTTTCATCGGTATTTTTCGGTCGAGGACTTGGTTGGCGTAGGGGACGGAAAAATTGGAATTTAATAAATTGGAGCACCGTGCGACACGTAGACACTTCTTTCGGACTTGCTGCCTGGCCATCCTTTGACGTTGAAAAGGTAACGAGAATTCCATCCCAACCCATACGACTGCCGCCACCCTATAAATTCCCTGGCTACCCTCCCCGCCTTCATCCCCCTCACAGTTTCCCATCCTTTCTCCGTGCATCTTCGTCCCACCCCCATTGAGGGAGATTACTCTTTTCAATTCATCGCTCTCCTCCCTACGCTTCTCAGAACGAGGATAGAGCGAAGAGTTTCTCTTTAAGGATAAGACGTTGACTTGGCTACGGTCGCCGCGCATGAATTGATTTTTTTCATCTTTTTTGCGATATCTTTTCCCGTATCCAACGGTTTGGATATATTATTTCCGTCTCGTTGTTTTTTGTTTTACAATGAATTCTAAATTTTTAAAATTATCCATTTCCAAATTTTCCCTAAATGCATGGGCCAGGAAGTGAAAGCCTCCCGGATGATGGTACATAATTTTATTGACATTTATTTTTGCGCCTTTAAAATGAAACATTAATAAATGCTTCATAAGCTGCATCCATAGCCTTTAATATGCCTTAAAAATGTATATACACTTGGTGAATGTAGCAGTAGCAATATTAATCATGGTTTCAATTCTTTAAATATCCTGTTTACATTGCTTTCTTACGCTTCTGTGTATGAACCTTATTATGAATTTATATGCATGGATGTTTTAAATTATTTAGGGTTCATATCATGAATTTGCAACCTCCTCTTATTTATTACTCCCTTTAATATGCATCAAATACAAAACAAGATTTAAAATATAAATCCTTATTTATATATCTATATAACACCTTAAAAGGACATACTCGTGTTGCTAGGGTTATTACTGAACCAGCCATAAATATAGAAATATTAGTTACTGGATTCATTCTATATTTATTTATTAGGTAATCTACCGGTTAAGGTAGGTTTTTGGATGGACAAAACTATCAAATAAATATTTTGTAACTCCTAAGAAAATCTACTCTACATCAGGTCCCTCTTCATCTCTGTGTACTTCTTTCTTCCTTTCATCCCGTCCAACATCCCTATCCTGTTCCTGCCCTTTCCTCGTTTGCCTAACATTCTCCTCTCTATTGCCTTCTTCAACATCCCACCGCCGCTCTATACGCCTTTCAACCATTTTTCCTGCCTCCATAGGATATCTCCCAACAGAGTTGATAGGTTGCTGGATTGTATTTTTTTTTGGAGTTACAAAATATTTATTTGATAGTTGTGTCCATCCAAAAACCTACCTTAACCGGTAGATTACCTAACAATAAATTATATATATATATATATGTTTACTTTTTTGACTATGGCAAATCGTGCGGAGGAAGGAGCAGGGCCATGGAGAATTTAGATATGGGTTGCGCCTAGACTTGTATTTATTCTAATTGTTATCAATACCCAAATAATGTAAAAATTGTGCAATTAGGATTTGTAGTGTATTTGATGTTTTTGGTAAACATATCTTAATTAAGGCGAGATCGGTTTAGTGGGATCTCGGATGCATGCACCGGGCGTTCGAATCCCTGCGCTGGCGGAATTTTGGCATGGCCACGCTATTCTTACACACTTGGGGATATCACTTATTGTGCGGTTCTGGGTTATTCCAATGGAATCTTGTTACCTGTCATTAAGACTAATCTCTGTCCAGCCAAGCCCTTTTTTTTCTTTACCAATCCGTCCCTAAAAGCGAAACTCCATCAAAATTGCTCCCCAATTGCACAAATGGGCTCAGCATAGTTGCATATAGCATAGTGACTTACGATTTCAGCTTAAGCTAAAATATGGCGTTGTTGAAATTATAATTCGTTATTTTAAATAATGAATTTAAGGGAAAATCTCAGAATATTTTTTCCTCCTTCATACTCTTTTAGTTTTCTTCTATTATCTGGAGTTCGCTGCCGAAAAAATTAATTTATAGCTTGCCCATGTTAATGAACTTTGCAAAAGGTGAAAAATGGCGCGCTTGTGTACCTTACTGAAGTATGGAACAAGTGAGAATGTTAGCAAATCTGAGATAACAAAATTGAAACTATAAAGGCATATACGAATCTTGTGTATAGTTAAATAGAATGGTCGACGTCAAGGATAATATATCATTATTAACTTATAATGTAGCTGATCTTATTTAAGTTTCGTCGAGGTTTTATAGAAGTAAAAAAATGAGTCTTCAGTTTTAAGATGTAAACCATCGTCAGCAATTTATCAATTTTATGTTGACTTGCTGATCCTGTACACTAAATATTCGTCTTCCCTGATATTCATTATTCATTTCCTCGGAGTGGCATAGTTTTACATTTTTCCTTTCTTTTCGTACACTCTGCCCTTCACACTTTAGTTCATCCCGAAAATTGGCCTCCTACATACATACATATATATAATATATATATATATATATATATATGTTTATATATATATATATATATATATATATATATATATATATATATATATATATATATATATATATATATATATATATATATATATATATATATATATATACATATACATATACATATACAGGGTTCGTCCGGAAAATAATTGTAATGAGCTCAGGAAAAAAAATTATTACACTTTTACATATCTTAAGCTAATATTCCTCAAAATAGGACCCTTGTGAGTCGATACACTTGTTCCAGCGGCGTTCCCATTCCTGGAACGCTCCCGCGGAGGCATCATCGGGAACCTCTCGAAGACACGTCGTCACGGCCTCTTTGACGGCGTCCAAAGTCCCGTATCGCGTTCCTTTCAAACTCCTCTTTATCTTCGGGAACAGAAACGTTCTCTAAAAAATGTGGATCATTTTTGCAGTGATCCGCAAGTTGTGTCGCGATTTCCAAACGATTGAGTCTTTGATCATAACTGAGAACTTTCGGCACCAACTTTGCACAAATTTTTCGCATCTGTAATTGGTCCCTAATAATCTCGTGCACTATTGTTTTTGGCACATTACATTGCTCTGATATCATCCGAACACGAAGACGACGATCAGAGTTCAGTACATCGTGAACTTTTCGCACATTTTCGTCAATGAGTGTTGTTGATGGGCGTCCAGGCCGTGGTTCGTCGTCGACCTCTTCTCTGCCCTCCACGAACATCTTGTGCCACCGAAAGATCATGTTTCTGGACATGGCTGACTCCCCGTAAGCCTGGTTAATCATACCGACAGTTTCGGTAGACGATTTCCCAAGCTTTACCGCAAATTTGATGGAATAACGCTGCTCCAAAAACTTCGGCATTGCGTTCCGTGACGTGGGTCGAGCGTGGAGGTTCGCGTTAACTGAGCTCCTCACTACACCACAGCTCAGAGCCGACTGCCTTTTTCAGCGTCGCTTGCCAACATACCCCCCTCCAATCGCAGCCCGTCAGAGCGGTGCTGGCGGGAAAAAATCAGTACAATTATTTTCCGGACGAACCATGTATACACACACAAATGATGTGTAAAACATCCCTCATAGGATGCGGATGTACATTGGAAAAAGAAAATCCATAAAATGTGATATTTGGGATGGAGATAATTTATAAATTATATATTACTTATGATTGTCTAACAACTAATCCCACAATGAATCTACAAGTAAAATTAAACTACTTGGAAAATTAAATAGAATTTACCATTTTTTGTTAAATGGTGTATTATATTGAAGTTTACTATTGTACTTCTTTGTATTGTACTACTTGATGAAGTGTACTATTGAAGTATCAACACTATTTCATATGCTTCGTCATTCTTTGTCATAATGAGTACCTGATAAAAAGTCACGAATTCCCATTCGAGTAGAGGATTTGGAAATACTTTTTAGGTCATTGACGTGGTACCATATGTTCTTATATCGCATGCGTATTTAGGGAAAGCCTGAAAGAGGCTTTATTTTGAGCTGAATCCTCTTTGTCTATTATCAGCCTTCGATTTCTTTCACGTGGACGTTCCAACTCGGACTGGCCTAAAAGAATATCCTTTGGGATTGAGAGAGGAGAATCGACTACCGTCCTAACTTATCAAAGAGGGAGGAGAGTCCAAGAAAGTGGCGATTTACAACTATGTAGTGCCGAGCGAAGCGAAAAATGATCTTCCCCAGAATGTAGTCGGTATTTCTAGGGAGGACAGGGAATGGAAGGAGGAATAGTAGCCAGGTCCATTGCGGATGTCTGGGTTAAGAGAAGGGGAAAATTGGTTGAGTGAGTTGGGGTAGAAGATGGAGAAGGATGAGAGAAAGAAATGGGGGAGACGAGAAGTAAAGTGCGGGAGGGGTTAGGCTTTCCCAAACGTGGGGATCGATATTGGCGCTGTTGAAGGGCTACTTTTGGTTATAGTTTTAATAACGATCGAGGAAAAGTTATATCAATTGTGAGTTCGGAAAGGGTTGGGGGTTTCTTTTATTTATATAACGACTGGGAGCCTTTCCATCTCCATTTTTCTCTTGCCCTATCTTTTCAAGCTCACAAATCCAACCCGTAACGTTTCAGCATGGGAGAGTTATGAAGAGTCATCATTTGAGCTGAATGCGACGCCAAATTCCGTCGTATTGCATTGTGGTCGTCTAGCAACGGAAAAATTTTCTTCATTAGGGAGTAACCAGACCATTGCCGATGGCTCTTCTCTCTTTATTTCCATCACTTCTTTTCATTTATTTTCTTTCACCGTACCCCTATTGGTTTTGAACTATGGGAATTGCGCTTCATTTCTCTTTTAAAAACTTGTCGGTTTTATGGTAAGCACGTCGTGACGAAAATGGAAAATTGGATGTATAGAATTGGGTTCATTTAACATTAATCATCCTTCCTCTTCATAATAAATTTTTTTTTAAATTTTTAGTCCCGGAGTAGCTCCACAAATGTATCAATTCTTCGTTTATTCGATATTCATCATCTGGAAATGTATGCTATCACATTTCATGATTAGGTGGGAAGTTGGTCTTGGAATGGCGGTATATTTGATGCAAATGCAGGAAAGTTTAATTGTAAAAATTTTGTGAATTGAGTTTCTCTCTATATTTTTTAAAGAATACCTTTAATCTATGAAGAACTCAATAATAATTATTATTTTACGCCGGCAGTTTTTAAAAGCACAATATATATCCCCAGTGTAGAAAAAACGATGCATAAATTCACTTCATCAAATTAAATATAAACGTATTATTCACTTTTATGCTTAGTTACATTTGTACGTAAAATGCAGTTATTGCATTGTTTCAAATATGTTCTATTCCAATTTTATTTAATTATATACCAATAATTAAGGGGATTTGGTATCGTTGTTTAGGAATTCACTTCCTTCTTTGTAGTTATTTGATTCAACGACTTAAAAGGTAATGAACATTACAGCAGACGGCATATATTCGAGCTCGCTTCTCTCCATCAGAGAAGACAGGTCAATGGCTATTTCTTAATTTTACCAGGGCTCCATCTTCGTTAAACCGTGGCATGCTACGGTTTTGAAACCCATTTCCGAGATCAGCGAGGGAAAGGTTTGAGTGTGAGCAGCGAGAGCACAGAGGGTCAACGTCGGGTCGAGAGCCCATTTCTCTCCCAATCTCGATCCATCGCGTTGCATCAATTCCTAATTTTCCGTCATGAGGAAAATCCATTTATAGATCTGCGAGGCGGCTGCACGGCGGAAGCGCGGTCATTTGGCCAGTTCACGTGTGGTCATCTCCCCATCCATCTCCCTCCATCCGCCTCAGACTCCTCGTCTGCCTCGCTCCGCTCTAGATATACCCACTAAATTCTCCTCCGTATGGTCTTTATGTGTATCTTTTCACATCTCGTCTCCTCTCTCCATATCATATCTTCTCGTCGCGACTGTCTCACCTTTTCCTTTTATAAATCTAATTCGTTGCTCTTTCTTGCAATCTGCCTCATGCCCACTGTGAACAGTAAACTTATTGGTTTATATTAGAAAGTTTTTCTGGAGATTGACGGAACTTCCGTAGTGAAAGTAATTTTTAATCATCAAATAACTCAAATAATGTGATATTTAAGACATAATGGCTTTAATATGACTTCATTTGGTGACAGTGTTATTATTTTAGTGATTAATTTTCATCGGCATATTAAATTTAATAGTTTCCACCAAGATAAGTATAGAATTTATTGTATCATGGTCGTTTTGCAATGAATTCATATAAGGGTAGTCCCCCTCATATGAATTCATTGCATTCATGCTATCGTACTTTGTACTTTTACCGGGAGTAATAGAAATTAGTAGCATTTGTGTGACTTTCATTACAAAATGAAAATCATCGCATAATAATTGTAGCAAAGTACTTAAACCTGCCCTAAATTAAGGAGGGGATATTTTGTCTGAATATCGTTGATTTATAGAGAATATCACAGTAAATTAGAAAAAACGCTATTCACGGATCTAATTCGTCCATTATCAATCATAAATTGGTATCAAACCGCAGGAATGGAATGCCAATACTCAGGACCTGAATATTAATTTACCGGAGCTAAGGAGAAAGGAATAGACTCTAAGGTTTTTTGTATTGAAGCGTTAAAGACCATAATCAGTAAAATCAATAATTATCGGGACGTAAAGGGTGGCTAACGTGGAGTGAAAAACATGGATGTATCTCAAAGTATACGATGTAGTTCCACTTACCAGTCACAGTAGTACCACTTTATTATACGGTCTCCTGCAGCTCAAAAATATTTTCTCAGCTACCTTATTGCAAATAACCTGTACAAGCTACACCCAAGAGGTTGTTACTAAATCTGTCTTTATTCCCTTTCTGTCCTGTATTCGTCATATTTTGTCAATTGCGGGAATAAACTCACTTCCATATTTAATTTGCTCCAATGTATTTGCTGATCAGTTTTTGTTCTTACAGTTTCTGTATTGTTCTTTCATTCTCTCAAGGTATGCAATTTCTTTGGTTCAATATTTTCACGCCTGCAGATAATTCCGTGTGTCCTCAACTTGTTTCTACCTTTTTTTAATTTTGGTCACATTATATTGAAAGATGGCCGTCAAAGAATTTTGGATTTATGTAAAATAGAAGGATTTAATGGAAGATATGTTAGCTAATATTTTACATATATACGATGAAAATATTTTTCTGATGAATTGTAGAAGAAAGTAATTCTTCATTTAGCTTTCAAATTTTTGATGCCGCAAATAATTTTAGTGAACACATTTTCATCATTATAGTTGAAACGATGTTGTTACTTTGAGGCTCGTGCAAGCCTTCTTATTCGCTAAGACCAGCGATTTCTCTTTTGATTCTTCCTCAGACCGTGGTGCAATATACCAGACTCGTCTACACTAAGGTTTTTTAGGAGAAAAAAATATATTTTTTCTCATTTAAGTCCTAAGAGGTGTGAAACTAAAGAAATGTAATCGGAGTTTCTCCCTTGCGTATGCTGCTTCGTTTCCCCAGATAAATGTGACACATGAAAGTTCCCAATTTGGGATATTTAGATTAGTTGTCCGGTTTTCACCACAAATCTTTCTAAAACCATGACTTGCTAAATTTGATTTTGTATAAACAGGAAAATTGGGTAAAGAACCTCAACAAATACGTATAGATTTTATGACTATTAGTGATGATGAGGTTGATACGCAGGGAATTTCATTAATTTCTAAAGAGCCCCTAAATTTCAACAACACTTCTAAATATACGATGGGCAGTGTTGGTACTGGCAATAGAAGAAATGAATGTATCATTTTCGTGACATTTTATCCACTTAAGTTTCTACTTCTAATTCCACATGGTACTGTGCAGACCACCGCTAGGGTGTGTGATATAGAGTGATTAAACACCAGGCATGCAACATAAAACTTTTTCCAAAAGAGTCATCTTGCTAATTCCAAGCATGATGTTGTATCTTAGCATTTGTTAGTATATCTGACTTGTCCCCCACACACTCCTGCACTCTCTCCCAAGTACTTAATTTCTCCTGCTTTCAATAGTGCTTCCAAACATTCTGTCTCCATAATTTCCCTCTCCTTTTAGACTTTAGTTCTTTATTCTTTTCTCCTTCATGGTGTACTCACTAGCACACCACGCCCACACTTCTATTTAGTCGAATGGAGGTTTTGCACGACCCTTGAGGTTAGCGGAACACGCAGAGGGAGAGCGACCTCTCTGTTGATCTTACCTCGACAAATAAAGAGAGTGTAATCAAGTCAACTCGGACCCACTCTCGCTTCTCTCACCCCACTTGTTCTATCTACCCTTCATCCCCATCAACCTGCTTCCCTTGCTCGACGACCAGGCCAACTCAATATCCCTAGCCTCTTACATTACTCCTCAAAATCCCCTCTCTTTCTTTCCTGTAATCTCCATGAGATGCTGTACCCTTTCCAAATATCTCACTCGTTTAGCCTACTGTCCATTATTCGTACTTTGCAAAGTGTAAATTGGAATATCGTGTTCGTATTGACCTTCCTGGATTTGTATCACCGTATCTTTCGTGCACGTCGTTTATTATTGTATCATACTATGTTCATCATTCAGGGAAGGTGTATTTTTCTTTCAAAAGGAATTGGAAATATGTGATTTTTTTTCCAAAATGCAGTGATTATAATTTGACGAAAATCTAACCTGTTTCCATGAACAGCTGTATTTGGAAGATAGTATTAATATTGCATGACATTCAACGGAAAAACGAAAATATATAATTAGCTCAAGAATACCAGTATATTTTATAGAGTATAAAACCGTAAAAGTCTTAAGACAAACTCGTCGATAAGGCGACTACCGCTGTACACTCATGTGTATGTAATAAGATTCAACTTTTAATGTAAAGTACGGATTGTTTTGTGGTTTTTTCAAACATTCCAGGGATAAAACTTAGCTTTGAGCTATTTGGGTTTTTTTTAAATTTATAGTTTCTCACTTCCCGTTAAATTTTTTACTAGTCTTTTTCCCATTCCTAATAATGGCTATTAACCGTTAAAGAGAACAATATAGGGTTTTTTCCGTTCTCAAGAGTAAAGAGCAATTGGAAGAAATTATGTCGTCATTAGAGTATCACAAGTTCTCTCTCTATTAAGATAATTTGATTTTGATTCACACTAAATCCTTCTATCGACGAGCCTATCTTTTTCAAATTTGTATCGTTGGAAAAATTACTATTAATTATATGAGAAAAGAAAGAAGAAAAATTTAAACATCCTTAAAAGCGTTTTGAAATAGTTTTCGCTCAGAGTTCTTTGCTCAGTAATAGTAAATATCGTGAATCATGATGTTGAAATTTTCTCTTGTATAAAAAAATCACGAATTGCATGAATGATACTCACAGTTCGATTGTTTCACATTTTTTAATCCTGTCAACATATCAATATTTTCAAGCGCCATTGGAGGTTTTCGTCTATCCTTTTGCGATGTTTCACCATCGGCCCTGTAGATGAAAGAACATGAAGAGTTATGCCATCTTCACTTGGAACATACATTATCCAGGCTAGATAAGTTTTTCATCGGGTAATTTTTTTTTGCGTGCCAAGAACCGGCCCTCTCTAAATCTGGCGTCTCATTTGTTTTTCGACCGCGCAGGTCGAGTCCGTGTGAGTATGTGCATGTGTCCCTTTTGCTTCTACCGTACCCTTCCCATCAGCTCGACCCTTATCAACATACGCGATGGAGGGGAGAGGATGGGGTCAAGTTGGGAGGGTGGGCGGAGGATGTGGGTGTTTGTGTGGAGCAGGCGCGGCTCACTGGAGGGCGGAGGGGAGAGGATAGGTGTCGGAGGGTCTGGGACGAGAGGCCAGCAAGGGAGCTGAGAATGGTGAGGGAGGTTGGGGGGTCGCGTGGGGGCGTGGGTAAGTACGGTTGGGGAGGTTGGGATTAGAACGGATGTAACACGGGGGGCGGGGAAAGCGGGAGGGTGAGAAGAGGTGGGGAAGGATTGAGGAAGGGTTGGAAGGTCAGAGTGTGGACAGCCGCAAGGTTCACTGTCGTTTTGGGGGAGGAGGGTGGGGTGGAGTTCACGACTGAGGACGGAGGTATAATCCGTGGCTTTCACAGCCGGCTCCTCCATTCCCCAGCCTCCACTTCAACGTTCCTTCCATCCCCACTCGTCGTTCTTGCAGTCTGTGCCCTTACACTACCGATTTATCTCATTCCTCTCAATTCCCTCTCTTTTTTTTAATAAAAATTAATATGCTCGGACTTCCTTACAAAGACAGAGTTTTAGGTGTGCCAGCTGAATGGGTTTGGCGCCCTATCGGACCGATGGGTGTTTGTGAGGCCTGTAAGCCTGTAGAAAGCTTACCTCTTAGGTTCTGTGTTTCAAATATTTCGCCCACGCACCCCGGAAAGCGTTTTTGTTCACGGACGGTTATCATTCATTGGTTTGCGGCATTCCATTAGCTTCTCCAGCTCTACAGTGAAAAGTTATTCCACCGCACAGTCGAATAAATTTGTATCTGGATGATAAGTTAATTTTCCTTTTAAATGAATTTTTCAAAATTGGTATTCAATTTAAGCTCAAGTTAGCGCAATTTGAATGATTATGCTAAATAGTCCTGAAAGGGATCTAATTTCCAATGCTTCTTAATCGATGTTCGATCTTTAAGATCAGTCTATACTGTCCATTGTAAAGAGTGAACCATGATGGCGCGCCGTTGAGGTGTCTATAGAGTGTTCAATTATTGTGCTTCGTGTGTCAATGCTGAAACTCCATCCTCTCCCAGTTTTTTGAAAGTCTTCAAGACATGTCCAGCAGCTACAGATGTAGATCTACTTCATTGGTTGAAATAGTTGGTGTTATTGTTCCGAGCCATACGCACACTGCTATAATATAAGTTTATCATTGTAATGCGGAATTGTGCTGTTAGTTATTTGTGCCATTTGGCTAGCTGACTTGTTATGAGAGATATTTTAGGTCCGGAATTCGTGGTATTTAATTTTTAATGATACGAATTTCTGTGTAACGACATGTCTGCATATTGTACTATTTTCCAATTATCATAAATAAAATTTAACAACGTCTTAACTATGCAGTACATAGCTATTAGATTGTCCTGTCCAAATTATTTGTGGAGCATGTCGTCTTTTCGATTGCAGAGGTTTAAAATTCATAATGAGAAAATTAATTTTTTGGAGAGATGAAGGATGACAACTTAAAAAACTGTATTACATTGCCTAAGTTGGCAAAGGGTAGTTGATTTTTGATCATTAATCGCTCTCGTGAACCTATTGGATGATATATTTATAATATATAATATATGTATATATATATATGTACATATAACGTATATGCATATAGACTTCTCTTCTGCAATAGCCGTATATGTTGCATTAAGCTGTAGTTAATACATCAGGTGTTGGATTAACAAATCAATTGAGTGATAATGTGCATGAGATGACTGAAAAAATTGAATAAAAATTCATTAACTGAGTCAGGTGTTTGAAATAACGTACGTCGGGGAGATATGGTGACACAATCACGTACAACATAAATATTGAGGATTCAGAGGGGATAGTAATCATTTGAAAAAACGCCCCTCTCCTTTCGCGCGCCGACGATAAAAGTAATCTTTCACTCAAAACTCGACTAATTTGTTATATTTTCCCCCTTTTCTTCCCCTTTTCAATGGATCGGACGCGGTTATCTTTCGGATAGTTTTTGAAGCATGCGACGCGACGCGACATTGGTGTCATCGTTTCTTCGTGTAAAGGACTGTTTGATGGAAGAGTCAGATAATGTGTGGCCCTCACTCCCTCACTGGTTTTTTAATTTATTAGGTATTCGGTCGACTGAATTGATCGCTAAAATCTTCATTCTGTCTTTAATACCATTTTATCCATCCTTTTGTTCCTCCACTCTGCCTCCTCTCTCCATTGCCTGTGTTGACAAATGTCAGTGTTTCTATCTGGCATAATATTTGACGAAAGTAAAATATTAATCTTTGCGTAAATTATTGTTTTTTTTTCTTTCCGAATGAAGTCCCTTTCTTGAGGTTGTGCGAAATATACTACCGTCTTGTAATCCGCTATTTAACGTGAAATATGTTAGGTTTTGAAAGAAGTTGTATATGAACTTATTAAAATACGCTGGTACTCGGGAGCCTCACCTCTAAAATTTCAAAGTTCGTTTAGCGCTTATTACCTGTAAATGCTGCCTTCTAATCTGTGTCCTGATATTTTTTCATCAAAAAATTTCAAGCAATTAATTTTGTTCATATCCACATTTGGTTCGTAAAGGCTTTTCCTCCTTTTAAAAAATGGTTTCAGTTTGTATATACTCGTTCATGTCTGATAGCGAATGTCTTCTTCACTTGTATCTTCTTTGATGACTATTGTTGAGGATTTGACTGATGCTACATTCACATAGGATGCAAAATTCATTCGATTTCATGTAACATTTTCCTTGTGGCCCTCTACAATAATCGCATCCCGCTCTCCTGAGGTTGAATTTTATTTTCCTTTCATGTTTCTTGCCTCCTTCGTTATTCCGTGGTAGGCATCTTCAACTCATAATTCAACACAGTAATCCAAAATAATCATCCATTACATGTTACAAAATGGTTTCTTTGCATCCCTCGAACATCTGGGAATCGAATATCATCCCTTTGTGTAGTTACCCTTTTATTTCTGTGACATCGGACATCATTATCTATTTGGGAACATTTGACAAGGATCAACTCTGATTCGTAGTCATTTGCAAATCCAAACTACTATCCTACTGGTCATCACAAACATCACTTCCTTATGGCAATATTCGATTCGTATATCGCGTCACCCATTTATTCTCACTATAGATATGTAACGCTTTATCATGAATTAAAAACTCATCTAATATCGCATTCCACCTGCTGGATGTTTAACTACTTAGAAACAAAAATTTTTATTTATTAATTCAATATTGCTTCCTATAGATGCATCTATAACTATCGGTAGTTACACGTGGTAAACATTATTTTTACCTTTATCTCTGGCCTTTACCACGCAAAAGTCAGGTGGTCTCCTTCGTCAAAATTTGTGTAACCCCTGTTTCCGTCACGCTTTGCCGGTTATCTCCCCACTCTTCGGGCGTATATGGACAGACCAGTTCTCATTTTGCACGTTCATATGACGCATAAATCTTTCCTCCGACTTTCTAGTTAAGGGTTCACTGGTCTTGCGCAAGTTTTAAATGACCTAACGTTTCAAATTCCACTCCTAATTTGATTGATTCACTGCATAAGAACACACTCGAGGCTTGGACGTTCCGAATGGTGGATTAGTTTGTCTCCAGAATATTCTGCTTAATAGGGCTCAGTTTTCTCTGTTATGAAGTTTAACAACAGTAACTAAGGTGGCGAACTGCCCCTCGTAGTAATAATGGGGTGGTTTTCCGTTACCTTCCAAATCGAAATGGTCATGCCATAGGAATATCTTTTAATCTAACTGTATCTAGTTTGAAATAAGACGTGTGAGCTAGTGGCTGTGAATGTGAAGTTAGGTTGATTTGTGTAGCCATTACTAAGAAACTGAAAATTCCCCTGCTGGCGTGATGCACTGAGCATTCTAAATTTTTATTATCGCCTATATGAATTAACCTAACTTTATATGTAGTTAGATGAGTGACACACTAGGAAAGTCTCTGGTCACCACCTTCCTACGTCTCTAGAGAAGCTACTCTTTTTAATAAGTAATGTACGTTTTTATGGGTGTAACATAAGCACCAAGTGATGGCGCCGTGATAGAATTTCATAGAAGTATAAAACCGGTCTGAATTTAGAATTGACTCCAATATTTGCTTACTATAGCTTAGTTTTCATGACTGTATTTTCATCAAGTTTACGTGCTCATTTTCTCAACTAAATTTAATTCATAGTTTTGATCCCTGCTTACAATCTTGTGGACGCAAGATATTGCTTAAAGCTCGGCCTACAGCCATGATATAATGATATTTTTACAAATGAAGGTTATGCTGAAAGATTTTGAAGTTTATTTGGTGAAGATATTCCGCATCTGGAATTTTCACAGGGCATTATGTTGGATAGGTTTATTTGGAAATGTTTCGCTCCATTATTTTCTAGAATTTTGTAAAGGATATAAACGATGTTTGCAGCCTATCAAAAAAATTCAGCTCCTTAAGCTAGATTAAAAATCCCCTCTGCTCTAATTTATCGCAGAAATATAATCCAGAATTTAGAGGCAGAACCTTTGACGCAGAAATCCTTCATCACATTAGTAGTTTTTCATAAAGTTTTGATAATGATTTCTTGGATCAGTTACGTACTAAGTGCCGAGTCCAGCTAAAGTATTTCCATTTCATTTCTTTTGAAAACTTAGTAGTATATATACCGTGGTTGATGTAAGCACCATATTATCTAGAAAAGCTTTTATATCTTTCCAAGATTAAATCAGGTCCTTGGAAATTAATTTCAACCCGCGAAAAATGAATGCTCTTACACTCGTACACGCGTCTCCTCTCTGTCTCCCCCCGCTTCATTGTCTCCCTTCCTCTTCTCATTCGTATTTTTCTCTCCTTTCCCCTCACTGCAGGATGTGGGCAACGAATCCTCTAGATTTACTCCCTCACTACCTAGCGGCAATCTCACTGAAAATCTCTCTCTCTTTTCAGTGTGCTTCTAGGGAGGGCGAGATCCGTTCCAAAATACCCTGGCTAGCTATCCTTAAGGTCTCCTGTCCCCTGCTTCTCTTTCTCTTAAATTATATTTTTATGGTCGCATATAAATTTGCGGATGCATCTGCGTGCACATTTTCGAGCGTTAGGGGGAATGAAAGACGCTGCCATAAATAAACTCTTGCGTGCTTTATATGAGTTCAAGGGCTGGACATAGGAGTTTATGCTACTCCAAACCTCTCATTCTCCCTTCACTCCGCACCTTACTCGCATACCCTACCACTCAAATGCTTCAAATTCGTTAGTATATGTATGCATATATATATATATATATATATATATCCCGGATTAGGGAATATTTTTACATTTGTGATCTGCTCAAAACCGCCTTCCCCACCTTTCCTGTGTTGGTCTTTTATGTGTTTTCCTATCCCCTTTCCTTATATGTCTATTTCTATGTGCAAAAATAATATATATATATATATATATATATATATATATATATATATATCGATGATGCGGAAGTACTCACGAGAGCAATATAACTTTTGGACGGCACAATATAACACAGAATAAAACAGATAACACGTAAAAGGACACTCACACTGTAGATGATTTGAGCTTTCGGCCTACTCCGAGGCCTTCTTCAGGTCAGACAGAGTCAGACATACATACATACATACATATATATATATATATATATATATATATATATATATATATATATATATAAGGCGTATTGAGCAGTAGTGGAATGTTGAAGAAGGTATTAGAGAGGAGGATGTTGGGCAAACGAGGAAAGGGCAGGAACAGGATAGGGATGTTGGACGGGGTGAAGAGAGGAAGGAAGTACACAGAGATGAAGAGGGACCTGATGTAGAGTAGATGTTCTTAGGAGTCACAAAATATTTTTTTGATAGTTATGTCCATCCGAAAACCTACCTTAACCGGTAGATTACCTAATAAAAAAATAATATATATATATACATATTTATGTGTGTGTGTGTGAATGAATATTTGTTCGCCGTATGGCGGGATTTCGTGTTTGAATGTGTATATATATGAAAATATAATATATTTATATGTATATATGTATATTTAGTGTTCTTATATCTTTGTTGCTGTCCAAGTTTTTTTAATATATATGTATGTATATACATAAATACACTCACTGCATAGGTGTACATACATGTACACCTATGTGCTTACGGTCTTGCTATGCGTTTGTTTGGAGCAAATGTTCTTATTGCGCGCGGGTGGCGTTGGTTGCGCGGAATCTGGGGGAGCGGTGAAGGGAGAGAGCTCGTCCCCATCCGACCAACCCACCCTTTCAACGCTTTTTGTCTTGTCCTTTTCGCCTTTCTTTTGTTTCTTTATATGCTTTTTTTCCATCGAAGCATTATACGAATAAATATCCTCTTCTGCGCTGACACGGTGCCATGAGTTTTTACTTACTTATTTTTTTTCTGCGTTTCCGTTTGACGGGTTTGTTTTTCATACAAGAGTATGCGTGTGTATTGAAGTGCGCCAGTGTGTTTCCATCGTGCCATCCCAAGCACCGTTGTGTTGGAAGTTAAGCAGAGAGCGGAGGAGAAGATTTTTCCTACAGAAAACGTGTTCAATCCGTTCCTCTCTTTTCTGTGCGCTTAATTTCCCGTGAGAAGTTAGTTTTGTTATGTGAAGGGAAACACATTCACCGTTAAATAATTTCACGCTTAAAGCAAGGGTTCATTTTTCGTAAACATTAGATGAAGTAAAATCATTAGTGATGTATAATTAAATGAATCATTTGCGTAGTAGAAGTTTTTGATAACAAGTGACTGAAATACATAGGGGGGTGACTGAACATCTATGATGTTACGCACTTTTTTATGTAGGTGATCCATTGTAGTGAAGCAAAAGATAAGCTTTTAATGTTTCTGAAGCACAGAAATTAGTGAAATCAAGATATCATTTTCCGTGAAGATGAGAACTATTCGTTGCCAGTAAAACTACATTGCTCAAAATGAAAGAGACTATGACTCGTATAACCTTATCTCACCATACGTAAACTTGAACTATGAAAAAAGTAATGGAAATGGACTCATAATTAAGTGCACTCATTAACAATGTATAAAATCTCATATAATTAAAGCAAATGAGAATTTCATTTGTCCATTTAATTAATGCGGGAATATGAAAGCAGAAAATTTGTATGCCGGGATTATCATATGCGTTGGCAGGATTCGGGTATAGTGTAGGTAGCAAAAATAAGCAAGAGGACGAGTGGATTATGGTTAAATGTTAGTTGGATGCTAACGTAAAAGAATGCCATGAAACATTTTTCCATATTGAAAAAAATGGATAAGAGTGGACACCACAATTATTTGAATTAGAAGTGTGTTTTGTAGGGGTTTGAGAAAAGTGGAAAGCCGAGAGACCGTAGGTTGATGCCTAAGGTTACTCTCAATAAAAGGAATATTAGCTGCCTCCGAGACAACAAAGCATATATTTTACTGTATTAGTGTGACAAAGACGAAAGAAGCATCAGAATAAGGCGGTATGGGAGAAAGCAATTAAAGAGAGTAAGTTCCCTCGGCTATAATTCATAATTAGGCTCTCTTAATCATACTAATCCGAAAGGTAGCTGGGCAAAGGATAAACATGTACGTATAAAACGCGGAAGCTGGTCAAAAACTCTTTCATTTAGCCTGAAACAATTTCTGAACACTTTAAATTAATTCTTATTAAATTATAATTCTCTGGATTAGCTGATTCCCTAAAAAGTTACAAAACCTTGAAAAGTAAATATAACAGATGGATAAAGTAATGCTACCTCTAAGCTTTTATTGCAATCGATGAACAGTGAATGGATTAATGTTCTAATAATCCAATAAAGGTGTTATTAGCAATTAGGAAAAGCGTTGCTTTTTTTGTCAAGTCAAATGTTTACACTTTATTGGTATTGTTTTTTTCTGTCACTATCTTAAGCGTATTACGATGTATGATTAAATTCAGCTCATTAAAAAGCGGAGATTTGTCGGTCGCTTCAAGTGTTCTCAATAATTATATAATATATCTGCTTCCTTAGAGTAATGTTAAGTTCCTTGAACTAAAACTCCATTGAACATTCTTCACTCACTGGTTTTCACTCGTAAAATCTCATATTTCGTTATGTTCATTTCCGCAACGAGATGACAGTTCATTCGATCAATGAAGGGAAGCAAGTTTTGGTTTTCCGTCTCGACGAGTGGTAGAAATTTATTCGTATGCACGGTATAATAAGCAGTCTGCTGGCTCTTAGTGCTCAATTGGCTAGCTAATGGTTTTATTCTGTCGCCGCCAGTGTGGTTAAAACCATTGGTGTGTATGTGTGTGTGTGTGTGTGTTGGCGTTTTGTGTACGTCCGCCTCTTTCCTTTCCCTCCCCATCTCTCTCGGTGCGAGTTTTGCGGGAACGAGAAAGGATTTGGATCGATGGCGGCACTTCCACCACGCTTTTTCTCTCTCTCTCTCTCTCTCGTATATCGCCTCTTCATCCTTCTCTCTCTCTCTCTGCCAGCCAACCCCTCCCCTCCTCTCCCTCCTCTCCCTCCTCGTCCCCACCCGCACTGTACTGTCTCCCTCATTCTATCCCTCTTCAGTTACCCCTTCTCCGCCATTCTCCATACTTTATCCCGACGTTTTACACACTCCTCTGGGAGGCGTGGGTTAGGAATTTCGTGAGAGATGGACGTGCTCAGGAAAGCTTCTGCTGCAGGGAATCATCTCTGCAGAGCTAGTGAAAGACTAACATTATTGTCAATCAGTCTCGTGCATTGATACGTCCTCTGCTAGGGTGGGGCTTATCAATCCCGTAGTAAGTGGCTTGATTCCGAATCGATCGGAACCATGTTTATAGCGAATAGCAGGTTCGCTATGAAATTTCAAATGCTCATGGATGAAATTTGACCGTGGAACGTATTTTGGAAAATTGAAGGGAGTTTTATGTAAGTAATATCCTAAAAGTGTAACTATTAGCGCTTCATTATCTTAATACATTAAGAATATCGTTGAATAACTTATAGGTTCTGAAAAGCGGAATATCACCACTTTTCCTACTTTTTCTCACAATTGTAATAATTTCAAATCTGCTTCTTAGTTGTATCTCAGCCCTTGAGTTTTTCCTCCACATCCCCTGCTCGCCTCTTCCCACCTCAGTCCAAATTTACTCGCTCTTCATTGCTATAGACGCTCATCTCTCCTGTTCCATCTCTTTAATTTTTTAATTCGCCTGGCTAATATAATGTATATTTGGTTAAAAATACTTGTCTCTTTCACGTTAATCTTCCTAGCCACATAAGCTACATACAGTATCTGCACCTTATTATATGGGTATTTTAATTTTTAGTGTTTATACATTTACAAGCCGAGAAAAGTTTTTTTTCAACATGTCGTGGTCTACTTAATTTTTCTACCCTTCCTGTTTTTTTCCACCTTTCCGATCACCCACCTAGACAGGTACATTCCTCGTATTATAGCATTCTCGATAGGCTCATTTGAGTGAGTTTTCTCTCAAAATATTTACATGCATAATCAACGAGACGAATTCATCAAAAAAGCCAGAAACTGTTTTTTAAGGAAAGTTAATACAACGAAACTATGTTGAAGATTCATCATTAATTAATCCAAAAAATGTGTACTTCTGTCGTTACTGAATATCAAGAAAACGAT